>OY997262.1:131396740-132046740 GCA_963921465.1 Triticum timopheevii
TAGAGCCGACACTAAACATGGCACGCCCAAGGTTCTACAGATCACTCCTGCCTCGACTGACGCTGACGGATAAACCAAAGATTGTTGTTGATCCGCCAGCTGAGCTGCCAACTCTGCCTCACGCTGCGCCCTGTCCTGGTCCACCAAAGTCTGAGCATCATTACCGGCACGCGGCGGGTCAGGGCTACAAGGTTGGTTACGGTGTTGCTCACTGCTCGACACGGCCGATTCATCAATGTGTCTGCTGTAACTCCAGCTTGGACGTGGGGTTGAATGAATCCGATCAGGACTGTATGAATAAGCTGCCTATTGAGCCACTACTGTCTGAAGAAAGTTCTCCGGCTCTCCGTATTTCTATCACCGCTGGCGACTCATCCTGAACCGGGAGAGCTACCAAATCGAGTAGCCACAACTATCATGTTATCCAAAGGATTAGAAAAGTGACCCCGGGGGCGTCGAAACATGCTGAGGAGGGGTCAAATTCAAACGTGGGGGGTCTGGAGCATGAGGCTGAACCAGTGCTCCAGCCGTCGGCGCCTCAACGGCCCGATCCACACCAGGCGGTTTACTGGTTCCTACCCCAGGCGTATTGAAAAGGTTCCTCGCATCATAAAATGGGGGTAAATGGATCACATGCCTTCTTTTAAAGACATCGTTTGATGCGTCCCGGTCCAAGCTCAAGCGAAAACTCTCTTCTTGAAGCCGTTCTGCCTCCCTTCGAAAGCGGCTCGCTCCGTCGCCATCTGGGTGTTCTCAGCGTTTAGGTCCTCCTTAGCTTGGGCTATCTCATCATGTAACTTTGCAATGTCCGTGTTATGTTGTGTTTGGTTCACCGGGGTCACCTCTGCCATCAACAATGTTGCCAGAGCCTCCAATAGATCAGATAAAACTTGAGCGAGCGGCTGCATAGGGCCTCCTGCCCCGGCTGCCGCTGTCCTTGCTGACCTGGGGATCATTGCTGATGTAGTTGAAGAATTTTGCCATGGCTGTGTATCGGCCATTAAGATTGTAACCCGGTTCGGCGGCTTGTAGGGTTCTAGAATACTGTCACCATCGGAACAGCCCCTAAGCCCACCATCCTGAACCAGATACATGGAATTGGTCTCGCCGGTCGAGGACTCATCACCTGAATAGAAGGCCGTCTCACCACCGGATTCAGATCCTCCTTCGAGATCCGCTCCTTGTGTAAAGCCAACAAAGACATGCTTTCGGGCGGCTTAAACCTTGGAGGGTCGTGCGCGCTGAGCCGTCTTGACGATGTTGGTGCAGGTGTCTGGCTCAGCTTCCATCTCACCAATCTTGCCGATGAAGACATGAATTCCGCCGAAGGAGACCTGGTACCCGTACTAGATTGAGCCGGCCTCGGGGCCCCAGCCTCCATCATCGATGTAAAGCTTCCCGCGAAGACTCTTGGTCATCCGGCCCCTAGCGTATCCCTTGAGCCCTGCGAAGCTACCCTTCAAGAACTCGAAACCACCGTGCACTAGCCCCATGGTGGGCGCCAACTGTTGTGGAATTGTCACGACAGATGACCTAGCATGATGACTTAGGTGTGGAGCCATCGCAACAAAATTGGCTTGAAGGGGTTAAAACGGGACAAGTGACACAGAGAGTTTACCCAGGATCGGCCCCTCGCAACGAGGTAAAGGCCTACTCCTGCTTTTAGGTTGTATTGCTTGGGTTGCTATTACCAGGGAGCGAATAAGCTTGACCTAGTTCTTGACTTGTTGTTTCTTGCCCTAACCCGCTGCTGGGTCACCCCTTTATATACACAGGCTGATGCCCAGCGGCTTACAGAGTCCCGGCCGGCTCATACACAACATGTCCAGCACAGTGATAGAACTAAACATTCCTTAACATACAAGTTAAACATATAGCGGTTTATTCCCATGGGCCTCAAGTCTCCTCCGAGTCTTGGGCCTTTAGTAAGCTTGCTTCATGAACTGTCATCTTCAACATGTTCTTGGGCCTTCTCATTATGAACCGCCAGTGGTATGACCGGCCCCTCCTGGGCAGGTCATATCCAATAGTCATATCCCCAACACCTACAATAACTTCATTAATAAAATCTTCCACATCACGAGGATGTGGTTCCTTGATGCTGCCCTCAAAAGGTAACTTGTAAACCTCACAAAAATCATAGAGTGACATCTCCTTATGCTCATCATATAAATAAAATTCTACCGAGGGCGGTGATCTCCTAGCATGAATGTGAAAATTTTGCACAAAAGTTTTAGTGAGTAGGAGGTACTGATCACACTTATCGTGGAGAAAGTCGGTGATCACTGCATTCTCAGCCAAGTAATAGAAACCTTCATAAATTCCGGCTGCCTCCAAGAATGCATCACTTGGCCATTCACACGGCCGAACCTCTGCGGTGCGAGGAAGGTTGTACTTGGGCTTTTCATTCTCTTCATTTTCTTTCTCCTTTGAACCCCAGCTCGAGGAGCCTCTCAACAATATCCTCATCATTTTCTTCCTCTGAAATTTTTAGCAACTCAAAATAAAAGTGAACCAAACTCAATAAAATTGATAGCAACTACTCCCACAAGTGCCTAGAGACTATATCATGCATCAAAACTACTTTGGACCATATAAATTTGACATGCTAGCTCAAGAACAGGGTCACCACAACAACAAAGATTTGCAATAAATAAAGCACTAGAACAAAAACTAATTGGAGCAGTCACATACCAATGAACAATCCCCCAAAGCAGTTTTGTGAATGGATCTTTGTGCAACGAGATCGAAAATGGCAGCAAAATGAGCAAGAACACGAGTTTCAGCTATGGGATGATTTTTTCTGGAGGAAGACGAAGTGTATGGGTGCTGGAATAAGTGGAGGGGAGCCACGTGGGGCCCATAAGACAGGGGGCGCACCCAGGGGGTAGGGCACGCCCTCCACCCTTGTGGCCAGCTGGTGCATCCCCTTGGTGTGTTCTCAGTGCCAGAAATTCTCAAATATTCTATAAAAAATCATACTAAGTTTTCAGGGCATTTGGAGAACTTTTATTTTCGCGGTATTTTTTTATTGCGTGCGTAATTTAGAAAACAGACAAAAAAATACTAATTTTGCTTTATTTAATCCAAATAATAGAAAGTAAAATGAGGGTACAGAAAGTTGTGCCTTCTAATTCATCCATCTCATGCTCATCAAAAGGAATCTATTAACAAGGTTGATCAAGTCTTATTAACCAACTTCATGTGAATGACATTAAACGGGAGAATTTTCGAATAGCACCAGGTTACCTCAATGGGGATAGGCATGTCCCCAACAATAAGAATATCATATTTCTTTTTGGTAGTAGGAAGAGGGAATTGAAAACCTCCAATAGTAATAGTTGAAATTTTTCCAATAGAATTGATACTATGAACTTGCGGTTGTTTCTTCGGAAAGTGTACCATATGCTCATTACCATTAACATGAAAAGTTACATTGCCTTTGTTGCAATCAATAACAGCCCCTACAGTATTGAACACGGGTCTACCCAGGATGATCGACATACTGTCATCCTTGGGAATATCAAGAATAACAAAGTCCGTTAAGATAGTAACGTTTGCAACCACAACAGGCACATCCTCACAAATACTGATGGGTATAGCAGTTGATTTATCAGCCATTTGCAAACAGATTTCAGTAGGTGTCAACTTATTCAAATCAAGTCTACGATATAAAGAGAAAGGCATAACACTAACACCGTCTCCAAGATCACATAAAGCAATTTTAACATAGTTTCTTTTAATGGAGCATGGTATAGTTGGTACTATTGGGTCTCCTAGTTTCTTTGGTATTCCACCCTTAAAAGTATAATTAGCAAGCATGGTGGAAATTTCAACTTCCGGTATCTTTCTTTTATTAGTGACAATATCTTTCGTATACTTAGCATAAGGAGACATTTTAAGTATATTAGTCAAACGCATACGCAAAAAAGATAGGTCTAATCATTTCAGCAAAGCACTCAAAATCCTCATCAAACTTTTTCTTGGATGGCTTAGGAGGAAAGGGCATGGGTTTCTAAACCCATGGTTCTCTTTCTTTACCGTGCTTCCTAGCAACGAAGTCTCTCTTATCATAACGTTAATTCTTTGATTGTGGGTTATCAAGATCAACAACAGGTTCAATCTGTACATCATAATCATTACTAGGTTGAGCATCAACATGCACATCATCATTAACATTATCACTAGGTTCATGTTCATCACCAGATTGTGTCTCAGCATCAGAAATAGAAATATCATTGGGATTCTTAGGTGTGTCTATAACAGGTTCACTACAAGCATGCAAAGTCCTATCAGTTCTCTTTTTATTTTTATTAGAAGGACTTGGTGCATCATTATTAGTTCTCTGAGAATCTTGCTCAATTATCTTCGGATGGCCTTGAGGATACAAAGGTTCCTAGGTCATTTTACCACCTCTAGTCATAACCCTAACATCATTATCATTGTTCTTATTATTTAACTCATTAAGCAAATCATCTTGTGCCTTAAGTACTTGTTCTACTTGCGTTGTAACCATGGAAGCATGTTTACTAATAAGCATAAGATCACTTTTAACTCCAGACATATAATCACTCAAGTGGTCAACCATGTAAGCATTATGTTTCAATTTTCTACCAACATAAGCATTGAAGTTTTCTTGTTTAACAATGAAATTATCAAACTCATCCAAGCATTGACTAGCAGACTTATTATACGAGATATCTCCTTCATAAAATCTATAGAGAATTTACCTTTACTACCTATGTCGAGTTATCAAGACCATGTGTTTCTTCAATAGGCGGTAAATTCTTAACATCTTCAGCTTTAATACCTTTTTCTTTCATAGATTTCTTTGCCTCTTGCATATCCTCAAGACTGAGAAATAGAATACCTCTTTTCTTTGGAGTTGGATTAGGAGATGGTTCAGGAAGTGTCCAATCATTATCATTACTCAATATATTATTCAATAGCAATTCAACTTGCTCAACAGTTCATTCCCAGAAAACACAACCAACACAACTATCTAGGTGGTCCCTAGAAGCATCGGTTAGTCCATTATAAAAGATATCAAGTATTTCATTTTTCTTGAGAGGATGATCAGGCAAAGCATTAAGTAATAGGAGAAGCATCCCCCAAGCTTGTGGGAGAATCTCTTCTTCAATTTGCACAAAGTTAAGTATTTCCCTTAAGGCGGCTTGTTTCTTATGAGCAGGAAAATATTTTGCAGAGAAGTAGTAAATCATATCTTGGGGAGTACGCACACAACCAGGAGCGAGAGAATTAAACCATATCTTAGCATCACTCTTTAATGAGAAAGGAAACAATTTAAGAATGTAGTAATAGCGAATTTTTTCCTCATGAGTAAATGGGTTGGCTATATCATTCAGTTTAGTAAGATGTGACACAACAGTTTCAGATTCATAACCATGGAAAGGATCAGATTCAACCGAAGTAATTAACTCAGGATCGGCAGAGAATTCATAATCCTTATCAGTAACACAGATAGGTGAAGTAGCAAACGCAGGAGCATATTGCATTCTAGCATTCAAAGACTTTTCTTTCAGCTTAGCTAATAGTTTCTTAAGATCATATCTATCATTGCAAGCAAAAAGGTCTCTAGCAGTTTCTTCATCCATAATATAACCCTGAGGTACAACATGCAATTCATATCTAGGGGGAGAATCTTCATCATCAGATTCAATGATATCATCGGTTTCAGTAATTTCATTCTCTCCTACTCTAGCAAGTTGTTCATGAAGAAATTCACCTAGTGGCACAGTATTATCAAGCAGAGAAGTAGTATCATCATAAGCATCATGCATAGCAGAAGTGACATCATCAATAACATATGACATATCAGAATCAATAGCAGGTGTAGGTATCACAAGTTTACTCAAAACAGAAGGTGAATCAAGTGCAGAGCTAGATGGCAGTTCCTTACCTCCCCTCGAAGTTGAGGGAAAAATCTTGGTTCTTTGATATTTCAAATTCTCATAGTGATCAACAGATACAAATCCCAAGTGACTCAGAGAAAAGAGCTATGCTCCCCAGCAACAGCACCGGAAAAAGGTCTTGATAACCCACAAGTATAGGGGATCGCAACAGTTTTCGAGGGTAGAGTATTCAACCCAAATTTATTGATTCGACACAAGGGGAGCCAAAGAATATTCTCAAGTATTAGTAGCTGAGTTGTCAATTCAGCCACACATGAAAGATTTAATATCTGCAGCAAAGTATTTAGTAGCAAAGTATTATGGAAGTAACAGTAATGGTGGCAAAAGTAACAATAGCAGTTTTGTAGCAATCGTAACAGTGGCAATGGAAAAGTAACTTAGCAAAGATCAATATGAAATGAACTGTAGGAAATGGATCAATGATGGATAATTATGTCGGATAGCATTCATCATGGAATAGTTATAACATAGGGTGACACAGAACTAGCACCAATTCATTAATATGATGTAGGCATGTATTCCGAATATAGTCATACATGCTTATGGAAAAGAACTTGTATGACATCTTTTGTCCTACCCTCCCGTGGCAGCAGGGTCCTATTGGAAACTAAGGGATATTAAGGCATCCTTTTAATAGAGTACCAGACCAAAGCATTAGCACTTAGTGAATACATGAACTCTTGAAACTACGGTCATCATCGGGAAGTGTCCCGACTACTGTCACTCCGGGGTTGCCGGATCATAACACGTAGTAGGTGACTATAACTTGCAAAATAGGATCAAGAACACACATATATTCATGAAAACATAATAGGTACAGATCTGAAATCATGGCACTCGGGCCCTAGTGACAAGCATTAAGCATAGCCAAGTCATAGCAACATCAATCTTAGAACATAATGGATACTAGGGATCAAACCTAACAAAACTAACTCGATTACATGGTAATGTCATCCAACCCATCACCGTCCAGCAAGCCTACGATGGGATTACTCACACACGGTGGTGAGCATCATGAAATTAGTGATGCAGGATGGTTGATGATGATGATGGCGACGGATTCCCCTCTCCAGAGCCCCAAACGGACTCAAGACCTGCCATCCCGAGGAAGAGGGCTTGCCGGTGGCTTCGTATCGTAAAACATGATGAATCCTTCTCTCTTATTTTTTTCCCCGAACGTGAATATATGGAGTTGGAGTTGTGGTCGGTGGAGGTCCAGGGGGCCCACAAGATAGGGGGCGCGCCCGCACCCTTGTGGATAGGGTGTGGGTCCCCTTCAGTTGATTCTTTTGCCATTATTTTTTATTTATTCAAAAGTTATCTCCATGAAGTTTCAGGTCATTCCGAGAACTTTTATTTCTACACACAAATAACACCATGGCAGTTCTGCCGAAAACAACGTCAGTCCGGGTTAGTTCCATTCAAACCATGCAAATTAGAGTCCAAAACCAGGGCAAAAGAGTTTGGAAAAGTACATACGATGGAGACGTATCATTGGGTCAACAATGCAACTGAGAATGAGCACATCTAGATTTCTTGTGGTCACATAGGAAAGGTCACTAACGGGAACAAAAATGCACAAATCCAGACATGCTTTGCATGTTTGCCGCACTCAGCAACACCTCTCCCTCATCACTTTATGCCTCGATGGATGTAAAACATGCTTGTGTCTCCGCTGTCCCTATGCCCTTACTGCTGCTGTTAATCTAACATACTTACATCACAGGTAAAATGAAACAATGCCACTGTTAATGTGATGTCGCTGTTAAGTAATGTTGCTGTTAATCTATTGCCATTGATAAAATTAATCAATGCCACCACTGTTTTATGAAATGCTTCTGTCTTGCTTTATTTCTCATAACGAGTGTTTTGGGCCGTTACACTAAACTCTGACACCGGTAACATAGTTGCATCTCCGTTGAACTATGCAAAATTTAATTGCATAATGGTTGACACGATGATGTGTTCCTGCTTTCCGTATCACCCTTTGTTAGAACGATCGTTCCTGTTAACCATGCACATACGTATTGATCAAGTGCTACTCCCAGTCTGTCATTACAGAGTAATAATTCAATTGTTATGCATGTTAATTTAAGCCCCCGTTAATCTAGTGCTAGTATTGATTTGATGTGATGGTACTTCTTAGTTAATGGCACCTTTACATACTGTCACTGTAATGCCACCGATAGCATATGAGATGTTGCTGCTAATCATATGCCGCTACAAAAAAATGACACTGCTTAAATAACTCTGTTACATATTTGTGCAAACAGGGTTGTCTATCTCCATATGGTATATATTTGTGCAAACGGAAGCACAAACCTTGATTTTAGTGGAACTTGCTCTGAGCTGACCTCACGGTGCTCCAGGTATTCCTACATTCATAACTAGGTAGAATGACCAACGCAAGATGAAATAAGCTTAATCGTACATTGACTTGCTGTTTGCAGTGTGGAACGAGGTTGTCATGTGTGGAGGAGCAAACAAGCACTGCAGCCACGCCATCAATGCAATATAAAAGAGACTGAGTCATTGATTGCTCGACCGGCGAGTAGGGGTCGTGCAAACAGCGGTGCATTATTTTAGTGGAACTGCACAAAAACGATATTGGGGTTACTCGGACAAATTTTCTACAGCCACATAGAAGGAATTGCGCTCGTCGATTGCATAGAATTTCCTCCGTGCCATCATAGGAGATCCCAATGTGGAAATCAACTAACCACATATAAAATTATGCATAATCTTCCTCACGCAGGTCAGTATCCCCTTCGTCCAGATCATCGTGTTTTGTCACGCCGAGCTATTGATATGTGCTACTATTTTGCGAAACTGTTTAAGTACAATGCTTTTCCATATTTTCACATTCAGGACAATGAAGATGATTTCAGTGGAACTGCACAAAATGGTCTGATGTTGAGTGATCTCTATTCCCTCCTCTGTTTGCTGCAATGTGTCAGTGTAAACAGCGGTGCATTATTTTAGTGGAACTGCACAAAAATGATATTTGGGTTAGTCGGACAAATTTTCTACAGCCACACAGAAGGAATTGCGCTCGTCGATTGCATAGAATTTCCTCCGTATCATCATAGGAGATCCCAAGGTGGAAATTAACTAACCACATATAAAATTATGCATAATCTTCCTCACGCAGGTCAGTATCCCCTTCGTCCAGATGATCGTGTTTTGTCATGCCGAGCTATTGATATGTGCTACTATTTTGCGAAACTGTTTAAGTACAGCGCTTTTCTATATTTTCACATTCAGGACAATGAAGATGATTTCAGTGGAACTGCACAAAATGGTCTGATGTTGAGTGATCTCTATTGCCTCCTCTGTTTGCTGCAATGTGTCAGCGTAAATTGCAAGATGAGCCATCAAGCTAGCTGTGGAGTTGCCAACATGCTCTAAGTGCGTGCAACATTGAGCAGAAAGAAGCATGCCCAGGAAATTAATGCATGCGTAGGGAGGCCCATTGCTCAGAGAAGCATCGATTGGTTTTTCTTTATTTTGACACCTTCTCACAGCTTTGTCTTGGTTATAGTCTTGTGAATCATTTAGATGCTACATATGCTGACCATAAGTGCTTGTAAATGTTAGCTAGTATGCATACCCTATCTTGTGAAGCTTAGTTTAGTGTGAACATTGACTAGCGTGTCAACCTTTACAATCTATGTATATTGTGGGCATGTTATTTGACCCCTCATTTTGCCACGCTATGACCAGTGTGACTGTCTGCATCCAGTACACCATCCTGTTATTTGATGGATGCCAAGCCGGCCCGAAAAGGAGCAATAACTTTTTTTTCAAGTTGAAAAATGTTACCGATGAGGAGCCATAATTAAGCTGGAGGCGTCCCTTTTCTTCTTCTTTTGAATGGGCAATAAGCTGGAGAGCTGGAGAGTGTCTCTAATGGGCTACCTCTAGTGTTAAGGCCCTCCAGTACGAAACACGGGCAACCGACTAGGCCGATACAAAAGCCTATCCATCTTAAATCCCATATGTTTTTTTTTGCAAGGAAAAGCCCATATTTCTTGAAGAGGGGGCGATCCCAGAAAAACCCTCCTTCCTCCTCGCTTCCACTTATACTATAGCTTGCTGGATTCCCCTACTTCCGTCGCCCCCAATCCCCCCGCTCCCCATTTTCCTCACTCGTACAGAAAACCCCTGCTCACCTTCTTCCTCACTCGTACAGAAAATGCCTGCTCCTCTTCTTCCACTCCTACAGAAAACCCCAGCCCTCCTTCTTTCCCACTCGCACTGCCACTAGGCTCGTATCCTGCTACTTTGCTCAAACCCGTGAGCTCAGCACAACGCCTACAAGGAAAATGGAGTCGGCTGGCCCAAGCGCCAAGAAGATGAGGCTCCCGCCAGCGGTGACGCCGGTTGTAGATCCCATAGCCGGCAGCGCGGGGAGAAGTGGCAGGCCCCCCACCGGATCTGAGGAACCCATAGAATCTCGGGTGGACCGCATCAGCGATCTCCCGGATTCCATCCTTGGGGAGATCATCTCGCTTCTCCCCACCAAGGATTGTTGCGGCACCCAAGTCCTCTCAACTCGGTGGCGCCTTCTATGGCGCGCCACGCCCCTTAATCTTGACCGTCATCAGCTATTTGTCGTTCATGATTTTGAACTCCTCAGAGCCATCATCTCTTCCCACTAGGTCTCCTTTCAATGCCTTTGCATCCCGACAAACTATGCACTGCTGTCCATACCCTGCACAGTGGACACCTGGCTGACATCCCCTGAATTCAAAAAACTCCAGCAGTTTGAGTTCTACCATTACCATGAAAGTTTCATACCACGAACCAAACACAAGAATTTGTGACCACACCACCATTGCCCATCTCGTGGTTTTCCTCCTCTCTCCACACCGCCCCTTCGCCCGGTGCCATCTACCAGATGATCTGGTACAAATGCTTCGACTCCCACTGCTAAAAAAACCTTTTGCTTGTGGTGGTTTATCTGTTAGAGGCCTCACTACACAACATCATCCACTTCAGTTGCCCTTCCCTGGAGCGCTTTTTGATTGTTCTGGGAACAGAAATCCGTATCAGTTGTCCAAATAAAATCGCCTCACCTTAAAAGCATTGGAATTTTATTTTGAACGACAACACCTCATCATCGACGATGCCCCTTCACTTCAAAGGTTGCTCCTTCATTATTGTTCTATACCTTTGCAAATAACTATTGTATCTGTGCCTAAACTGGAGACCTTGGGTGTAATTCCTGATCCGTTTAATTATCAGAAGTTGGTGTTTGGATCCACACTTATTCAGGTACCTTATATTATCATCTACACATTTGTAATCATAAGCTGAATTTTTCATTTGTGCGCATAAGTTTTATATCATCTTGGAGTACACTTTGGGTACTAATATTATGTTATATGCTCAATGAAGAGGTCGTCCATGGAGAGCCTATGAATGCTGCTGGATTCTGTCAAGTTCTTATATATCAGAGTGTTTAGTTATGATATGAATGTAGTTATTGGCTTGCTGTGGTGCTTTCCACGTCTGGAGAATTTATATCTAAAGGTGATGATTTCATGCACATTCAAAGCCTGTATATATTGTAGTAGAATTAACCGTTTATATGTCGCTCTTTCGACATACACTTTTTTAGACCTTAACCGTTTTCAATCTTCATGTCTACTTTGACACTAACCCATGGAGAAAAACATATAACCAATCATTGGCGTAATAAGCACCGAGATTTTCTCAGTTCTCAAGACCTTCATTTGAGGACAATAACGATTGAAGGATATGCATCCAACCAGGCAAACAGAAGCTTTGTCACATTCTTCCTGTTGAATGCGAGGTTACTATTGTCCATGAGGCTTAAGTTTTTCAACAAGATATTTCTCACGGATAGACATGTTGAACAGCAAAAAAGAAGTTTCAGGTGGACAAATGGGCTTCTGAACATGCTCGACTTCTATTTACAACAACTTGTCATCATGTTCCAATAAATATTTTAGCACAGGATGTTGATTTTATGGATCAGGCCGATCCATTTGTTTATGACTGCCAAAAATAGTGGTTGGGTTAGATGTTATTGCCATGTTCAATCTGGGTTTTGTCTAAATTTGATGAACAATTAATCCTTGGACTTTTGTACCATTTGTAAGCTTGAGTTACATCCTGTTTCCCTCATACTCCTCTCCGCCTGCCACTACACTGCCGCATCTTCCACGACTCTTATTCTTTCCCGTCCGAGGCCTCACTGTCATTTTCCGCCTTGGTTCGCTCATTGTGCCCGCCGTCGTCTATAGTTATTAACATGGTCAACAACCGAGAGGAATCAGGAGATGACTGTACGTGGAGAGGCTGACAGTAGGGATCCACCAGGGTCATGGCATTACGCAAGTAGGTGCCTCGTTATTACAAGCCAAAAAAATACTTCCTCCTAATTGTTTGACATCTAGGTCCCACGCCATTGTCAATGTAGTCAATAAACGAGATTACACAATGAACGGCTAACACCAGGGACCCAGTAGCTCGCCTAGTTGTTTTTTAGTTTTAGAGACGGAGCTCAACTGCGCGTTGTGCAGGGGCCGTGGCCCGTCTAAACCATGCTTTTAGTTAAGAACATGAGGAGCCCAGTTGATATCTTTTTTCTTTCTAAAAATATCTAGCCTGGTTCTATTTATTTGGAGAATACCCAACCAAGGCCTACTTTCTTTTCTCAGCCATGTTGGGATGCAAATCTTTTAAGATGAGGAGGGACGTATTCGGCTTCCCCAGAAAATGGGCTGTAAGTAGTAAGAAATGGGCTGTAAATTTTTAAACCAAAGCCAACCGGCGATTACATTCAAATTTCATTTTTTTTCTAGATTTCAAGACTTTAAATTTCATTCTTTTTTTTGCGAAGAAAATTTCTTTGTATTTTATGTTTATATAATTTTCCTAAAAAAAATTAAACGTGACTCGAAATTTCATGATTAAAAGATTTCGGACCCCACCGAAATATGCAGAATTTCATTGAATTTTTTAGTAGTGGCCAGAATATGGACTGTAATGCTAATAAGAAGAATATGGGCTTCAAAATATCCTTAAGAATTAGCAAATGGGTTGCAAATTATTAAAAATAATGGTAAGTATGCTGTCTTTCACAGATTCGGAGGCTGACTTGTGGGCCTACTAGGTTGACGATGGCGTTGTCTAAAAACATATTTGATGCGTACGCAACGCTTTGTCAACTTAATCAACACAGAGTAGTGACCACGACCATCGTGCTTCCTCAATCTCTGGTCTTCCTGCTCCAGCTGCCCAAACCAGCGCGGGCGAGACTTCCTACTCCCTCCTCCTGTGGCCGGCTGTGCTGCCGCCAGGCAATCCCTCTACCCACCCACACCTCCTGCTATTTTCCCATGATGTCAGGCTCACCCTGCAATTGACCAGTCAGCCCTCGTACTCTACTTAGTGTGGGCATTCGCTGCTGTGGCTTCGCCGGCTCCGGGTCGTTCCCTTCCTAGGCCTCGCCATCTTCCACCGCGTTGGTGATCTCGACGCGGCGTGGTCAACATGGTCAACAAGCCACATCCATCGAAAGAGGGATGTAAGCAGAGATGCTGACAGTAGGGATCCACACAAGCAAGTGCCTCCTTATTACACGAAAAAATGATTGCTCCTGCTGATAGCTGGGACCCATCAGGTGTATCTTCGCACGGGCGGAACTGCCTCCTTGTTATGCGAAAAAAATTGTTCCTCCCGATGACAACTGGGACCCGACAGATTTGGTGGCTAACTTGTGGGACTAGTAATCTGACACGTACGCAGGGCTTTGTCAACTTAATCAACAAATGATTCTAGCAGCTGGACCATTAGATGTTAATCCAACATCCATGCTGCTTCTTCAACCTCTGATCTTGCTCCTGTCTCCTGTGGGCGGTAGTGCTGCCGCACACCCGAACCAGTCTAGTTTCCCACTCCTCCCCATCTGCGAGTCCACTGCGCGTCTTCCTCATCTCTGGGTTGTTCCAATCTGGGGCCTTGCCTCCACCGGCCTTGGTGTGCTCGGCATGGTGTGGTCAACGTGATCAACAAATGAGTGTCATCGGAAGATGCCTATATGTGGAGAGGCTGACAGTGGGCACACATCACACCCATGGACGCATGCATCCAACTGCATCCTTTTTACCCTAAAACATAATGTTTTCTCCCCCTAACAGCTGGGACCCAACAGCTACATCTTCACACGCAAGGAAGTGTGTCCTTATTACGGACAAAATAATAATAATTCATGCCCCTGATAGCTAGGACCCATCAGCTATATCTTTGCATGCAAGGAAGTGCCTCCTTATCCTCCCTAACACCTGGGACCCACCCGGCCAAACCATACATAGAGTTGTCTCTCTGGTAGCGAACGTGTACATACATACTGGTCGATCGGTCTCTCTGCAAGGATGAACCGTGGCCAAGCAAGGAGCGGCACGTGTGACGTAGCAATTGAGGCAGTCCTATATAAATCATGTACACGTACATACAACCATGCTGCAAGAAAGTAATTACGGCTATGTACGTACATACGCGCGGGGTCTCGAACGCGTACAACAATGGCGTCCTGTTCATCGGCAGCCAACCGGCTGGGTCGGAACGGAGAAACAACATCGTGTTCATCGGGAGGCAACAAACTGGGTAGGAATGCATCATGTTCATCAGGAGCCAACCGGCTTGGATGGCTAAACGGGGTCTGGCGTATCGCAGAACTGAGTAAATGGCCTTCTGTTCGACCGGCTACAGTCAAAATGGGATCCTGTTCATCAGGAGGGGTCAGGCGTACCGCAAAACGGAGGAAACGGACTTGTGTTCAAGCTCCTACGGTAGTCATGGGGTGTTGTTGATCGGGAGGGGTGCGGCGTACCGCAAAACGGAGGAAACAGACTTGTGTTGGAGCACCTGAGGACGAAACGGGATTCCTGTTCATCGGGAGGGGTGTGGCATACCGCAAAACGGGACTCCACAGGCTACAGTTCATCCATCATTTACTGCCTCACTCCAGCCTCCACGGGCTACTGTTTATCCACCATCGACTTCCTCCATCCTCCAACTGCTATTGTTCATCCACGGGGTCCTTTTCATCCAATCTCCACCGGCTACTGTTCAACCATCCCTCCACGGGGTCCTGTTCCACCCCCAACCGGCTCAGGTGTGTGGGGGACTCCTCTCGATCGGGGTCCTGCTCATCCAGCGGCAACAACCTCTACTACCGCAGGGTCCTGTTCATCCAACCCCCACCAGGAACTATTCATCCAAGCCCCAACAACGGTCACTATTCATAAAGAGGCAGCAGGTTCTATCGGCTTCAGTTAGCAGCAGTAGCAAAGGAATCGCTCGGGTTCAGTTAACAGCCAAGGGATCGATCGCTCTGGTTTAGTAACGTAGCTAGTGCAATCGCTCGGGTTCAGTTAACAGCCAAAGGATCGATCGCGCTGGTTTAGTAACGTAGCTAGTGCAATTGCTCGGGTTCAGTTAGAGCCCAACACCTCGCACAGACGCGCGTACGTGTACGAGAGAAATGCACAATCCCGCCGTGCATCGCGCGGCCCCGACCACCACCATAACTGGGAACTCCCTGATATTTTCCTCACCCTCGCTTCTACCATGATTTTTCTATCATGGACAACCCAAAGAATGTCAGGCAGGTGCGCCCCCAGCTCGACTAGGACAAAAAGCCCATTTTCTGTCATGATTTTTTGTCATAAAGTAGGAGTCTATGATGTGTCATTAGCATGACATAATTTTTTTTGTTCGGGACAAAATGTCACGGATGTGCTTTTTTAGTGTTACTTGCCCCTGATTCGATCGTCGGTATCTCCATACCTAGTTCAATCTCGTTATAGGCAAGTCTCTTTACTCGTTCCGTAATACATCATCTTGTAACTAACTCCTTAGTCACTTTGCTTGCAAGCTTCTTGTGATGTTGTATTACCGAGAGGGCCCAGAAATACATCTCCTTCATATACAGAGTGAAAAATCCCAATCTCGATTCACGCTAACTCAAGAGACACCTTTGGAGATACCTGTAGAGCATCTTTATTGTCACCCAGTTATGTTGTGACGTTTGACAGCACACAAGGTATTCCTCCAGTATCCGGGAGTTACATGATCTTATGGTTGAAGGAATATGTATTTGACACTAAGAAAGCCGTAGCAATAAACTGAACGATCATATGCTAAGCTAACAGATGCATCTTATCCATCACATCATTCGCAGAATGATGTGATCCTGTCATCAAGTGACAACACATGTCTATGGTTAGGAAACCTTAACCATCTTTTGATCAACGAGCTAGTCTAGTAGAGGCTCACTAGGGACATAGTATTTCTTTATGTATCCACACATGTATTTAAGTTTCCGGTCAATACAATTCTAGCATGAATAATAAACCTTTATCATGATTAAGGAAATATAATAATAACCACTTTATTATTGCCTCTAGGGCATATTTCCAACAATGTCCCACTTGCACTAGAGTCAATAATCTAGTTCAAATTGTCATGTGATTAACACCCAATGAGTTCTAAGGTGTGATCATGTTTTTCTTGTGAGAGAAGTTTAGTCAACGGGTCTGCCACATTTAGATCCATATGTATTTTGCAAATGTCTATGTCTACAATCCTATGCATGTAGCTACTCTAGCTAATTTCTCCCACATTTAATATGTATCCAGATTGAGACTCAGAGTCATTCAGATCGGTGTCAAAGCTTGCATCAATGTAACCCTTCACGACGAACTCTTTATCACCTCCATAATTGAGAAACATTTCCTTAGTCCTCTTAGGTAACTAAGGATAATTTTGACCTTGCCCTGTGATCCACTCCTGGATCACTATTGCACCCCCTTGCCATTGGCTGAGGCATACATAATAGAACCTATGGCTGAGGCATAGGGAATGACTTCCATTCTCTCTCTATCTTCTACCATGGTCGGGCTTTGAGTCTTACTCAACTTGATCCGAAGTTTCATGATCATTATCATTAGCTTCCTTTCTAGTTGGTGTAGGCATCATGGGAACAATTTTTTCTGATGTTCTACTTTCCAATTCGAGAGAAGGTACAACTACCTCATCAAGTACTACTTTCCTCCCACTCACTTCTTTCGAGAGAATCTCCTTCTCTAGAAATGACCCATTCTTAGCAACAAAGATCTTTCCTTTGGATCTGTGGTAGAAGGTGTACCCAGTAGTTTCTTTAGGGTATCCTATGAAGACGCACTTCTCAGATTTGGGTTTGAGCTTATCAGGCTGAAGCCTTTTGACATAAGCATCGCATCCCCAAACTTTAAGAAACAACAGCTTAGGTTTCATGCCAAACCATAGTTCATACGGTGTCGTCTCAACGGATTTAGAGGTGCCCTATTTAACGGGAATGTGGTTGTCTCTAATGCATAACCCCAAAACTATAAAGGCAAATCGGTAAGAGACATCATAGAATGCACCATATCTAATAAAGTACGGTTACGACATAAGTTGTGAAGCAATTCCACGTTGTTTTAAACGAAGGCCAAACTCACAGCTCAAATATTCGCCTCCGCGATCAGATCATAGAAACCTTATTTTCTTGTTATGATGATTCTCCACTTCACTATGAAATTCTTTGAACTTTTCAAATGTTTCAGACTTGTGTTTCATTAAGTAGATATACCCATACGTACTCAAATCATCTGTGAATGTTAGAAAATAACAATACCCACCGCGTGCTTCAACACTCATCGGACCGCATACGTCAATATGTATTATGTCCAAGAAGTCATTAGCTCGCTCCATTGTTCCGGAGAAATGAGTTTTAGTCATCTTTCCCATGAGGCATGGTTCGTGAGTATCTAATGATTCATAATCAAGTGATTCCAAAAATCCATCAGCATGGAGTTTCTTCATGCGCTTTACACCAATATGACCTAAACGGCAGTGTCATAAGTATGTTGCACTATCATTATTAACTTTGCATCTTTTGGCATCAATATTATGAATATGTGTATCACTACGATCGAGATTCAACAAGAGTAGACCATTCATCAAAGGTGCATGACCATAAAAGATATTACTCATATAAATAGAACAGCCATTATTCTCTGACTTAAATGAATAACCGTCTCGCAGTAAACAAGATCCGGATATAATGTTCATGTTCAACGCTAGCACCAAATATTGAGGTCTAAAACTAATCCTGAAGGTAGATGTATTGTAAGTTTGTAGCTGGTTTTGGTGAAATTGAGCTCGATAGTTCATATGTGAACATCACACAGTGTGCCGTACAGAAATAGACAAGGCACATTTAACTACAGACAACCTAGTATATCCATTGAAACTGGTATTGATAAAAATGAAATTGACAGAGTTAAACATCGCAAGGCAAGTGCTGCTAGAGCAGAGAATGACCCAATTGTCCATAAAGGTAGGGAAAATAGCTAAGACGGGTTAGGCGTGTTTACCACAACATGCTTAATACATCAACCGTACAAAACATAGCCAACTGGTATTGCTAAGATTGAACTAGTCAGTTCATACTTGGTAAATCATGAGGGATAGTTGCTAGGGCACTTCATCTGGGCCAGGGCCCGCCCCAAGTTGGCTGTCGTTAAAGGCGAGGTGTTCCTCCAGGTCGAAGCGTGGTTCCGTGCCGCTGACATATGTACCTACAAGAAGCAAGTAAATGTTAAGCTAAACTACAATTCCACAAATGATGTAAAATACTATAAGACATGGGATGCAGCTAACCTCGATGGCAAACAAGAACATTGCCCATTATGGCCCTGCGTAAGTACATGGAAAAGCATGTTAACTACAACTAAAAATTAGCATCCACCAAAAATAGCAAATGGAAATAAAACGACAACATCTCTAGTGATATCTTCATTGCGAAGAGTAGCACGATAGGAAAGGGACGGAGTAAAAATGGATATAACTGTTAATTACAACAGGCTTAATAGCATCCTAAGTCCCGTATTTTAAGTTTGTAGCTGGTATTGGTGAAGTTGAGCTGGACAATTCATACTTGAACATCACACAGTGTGCAGTACTAAAATAAACAAGGCACGTTTAACTACAGACAACCTAGTATAGCCATTGAAACTGGTACTGATAAAAATGAAATTGACAGATTTAAACATTGCAAGGCAACTGTTGCTAGAGAAGAGAATGACCTAATTGTCTATAAAAAGGTAGGGGAAATAGCTAAGACAGGTTAGGCGTGTTTACTACAACATGCTTAATACATCAACCATACAAAACATAGCCAACTTGTATTGCTAAGACTGAACTGGTCAGTTCATACTTGGTAAATCATGAGGGGTAGTTGTTGGGGCACTTCATCCGGGCCAGAGCCTGCCCCATGTCGGCGGCGTCGAAGGTGAGGTGTTCCTCTGGGTCGACACGCATAGCGGCCATCACACCATCGACCGCCATCAGTGATACGTCTCCAACGTATCTATAATTTTTATTGTTCCATGCTATTATATTATCCATCTTCGATGTTTTACATGCATTATTATGCTATTTATATCTTTTTTGGGACTAACCTATTAACCTAGTGCCCATGCTTGTTGCTGTTTTTCCTTGTTTTTGTCTTTTACAGAAAATGAATACCAAACGGAACAAAACATTTTGACAATATTTCTTGGACCGGAAGACACTTAGGAAGCTTCGGGAGGAGGCCATAAGGTCCCCAGATTGGCCACAAGCTTGGAGGTCGCGCCCTAGGGGGTGCCTCTCGAGATTGTGGGCCTCCTGGCTCCTCTAACCCTAATCTTTGCTCCATAAATACCGAAATATTCCCCGTATACCAGAGGGCACACCAAAAGTACTTTTCCACCACTGCAAGTTTCTATCCTCGTGAGATCCCATTTGGGGACTTGTTCTGGTACTCTGCCGGAGGGGGATTCGATCAAGGAGGGACTCTACATCAACCTTGTTGCCCTTCCAATGATGTGTGAGTAGTTTACCACAGTCCTATGGGTCCATAGCTAGTAGCTAGATGGCTTCTTCTCTCTCTCTTTAATCTTCAATACAATGTTCTCCTCGATGTTCTTGGAGTTCTATTCGATGTAATCTTCTGTTGCGGTGCATTTGTTGAGATCCGATGAATTGCGGATTTATGACCAGATTATCTATGAATATTATTTGTGTCTTATCTGAACTCCTTTATACATGATTAAGATAGCTTTGTATTTCTCTCTGATCTATTGATTTGGTTTGGGCAACTAGATTGTTTTTTTGCAATGGGAGAGGTGCTTTGTTTTGTGTTCAATCTTGCGGTGTCCTGACATAGTGACAAAAGGGGTAGCTGACAATGACATGTACCTAGGGTAGGATCTTAGGCCTGACTTACATGCCCTACCCAAGGACACTACGCCAGAGGCCAAGACCTACAAAGATAGAAAGAAGATATCGACTGGAATCATCCCAGAGTGCAACCCACTCGATTGAAGATCCACCCAGATACCCCACTTCCACTCGACCGTCATTATTCGCATGGAGTACAAGAATTCACTCGTAGGACAGAAGATCTAGAGCCACGCCTGGATAGCAACGGTCGGGCGTTCACTCTGTCGCCTTAAAGATCATTAATGGGCGTTACCAGTAATGTTCGTGACTTTATTCTCTCATTAAACCCTTGCATAACTAAGGACTGCAAGGGGTCGGCTTAGTCTATATAAGCCACCCCTCCTCTCTGGCACAAGGGTTCGCACCCCCTGTAACTTAAAACTCCAATCAACAAAGCCTTCGCAACACCAAGACGTAGGGCTGTTACCTCCTCCGAGAGGGGCCTGAACTCATAAAACTGAGTGTACAACCTCGCCATAGCTAGACTTTGTCCTCTCCTACGTACCCTCATATCTACTGTCAGATCCGTTCCTACTATAGTTGGCGCCCATGTTGGGGCAGGAGTCTTAGTGACTTCCGACGAGGTTGCGATCTTCGATCTCCATCGACATGGTTTCCAGTGGTGGATTGCCTCTGGGGTGCGAGATCCATCTCGGTGCGCTCACCTTCATCGCTGACGATTCGGCCTGGCTCCAGGAAGCCCCCATCGACGTCGAAGCGCTCCCCATTCACGGGGCGGCGCACTTCCGTGCGAGTGTCTGCGGCATCCTCTTGCGGCAGCCGTCGACTCAGTATCGATCGTCTCCGGTGGCATTTTCCCTCCCCACTACTCGCTGTCGCAAGTGATCCAGTCGCGCGCGGCTCCAGCGGTGGGTGAAGAAATCGTAGTGATCGAGCCTAACGAGTCCCTTTATGGCTTGTTTGATCTGCCTTTTGACCACTCGGATTTGCTTTCCGAGTGTGAAAGTAACGATCCGGCGGCTGAAGTCTTTGTGGTTGGCCCCTAGCATAGTCCACCTGGATTTCCCCTTGGTGGTGTCAAAAGTGGTGGCCCATCACACGGCAATGATGAGCACTATTCACAGGTCCTCACCGCGGAGCAAAGAGAAGAGTTACAACGTCGGAATGAACAACTCCTCCAGACCCCCATCGCTGGGGAGATTACCGAGGCCCAGGCTTTGGAGGCCGCGCGTGTAGCCAGTATGGCTGAACATTCACGTCAGGAGGATCTTCGAGGTCAATCGATGATCATGCTCACCGACAGCCTCCGAATCCCAGTCGATGTCAATGACAATTATTCCTGACTGCTACCACTTGGGATGAGTTCCAGGTATTCCACACTTTGATCCAGAATGTAGCAACAGCCCGCGTATTGCAGATTTGATCTAGCCATCCCGTTTCGAGCCTGGTAGAGGCCTAGAGCAGATTCGGATGCTGCTAATGGGGCCCGAGAGCAGAATTTAGCTGTATCTCAGTCACGCAAACGGATTCACAGCAGATCTATCAGGGTGGACACAGTTCAGTCTGCTCACAGCCCAAGATCGCCTCCGCGGTGTGAAGATCGTGGGTATCGCCAGGACCAGTACCAGGATCGAGGCCACGGGCATTTTGATCCTCGGCATCACCGTGACGACCACAGTCGAGTGCTTACGCCCCCTGTCGGTGTCAAAACCGGCGGATCTCGGGTAGGGGGTCCCGAATTGTGCGTCTAGGCGGATGGTAACAGGAGACGAGGGGCACGATGTTTTACCCAGGTTCGGGCCCTCTTGATGGAGGTAAAACCCTACGTCCTGCTTGATTAATATTGATGATATGGGTAGTACAAGAGTGGATCTACCACGAGATCAAGGAGGCAAAACCCTAGAAGCTAGCCTATGGTATGATTGTTGTAATGGATGTTGTGTCCTACGGACTAAAGCCCTCCAGTTTATATAGACACCGGAGAGGGCTAGGGTTACACAGAGTCGGTTACAATGGTAGGAGATCTACATATCCGTATTGCCAAGCTTGCCTTCCACGCCAAGGAAAGTCCCATCCGGACACGGGACGGAGTCTTCAATCTTGTATCTTCGTAGTCTTGGAGTCCGGCGGACGATGATAGTCCGGCTGTCTGGACACCCCCTAGTCCAGGACTCCCTCAGTAGCCTCTGAACCTGGCTTCAATGACGATGAGTCCGGCGCGCATAATGTTCGGCATTGCAAGGCGGGTTCCTCCTCCGAATAATCCATAGAAGATTGTGAACACCAGGATAGTGTCCGGCTCTGCAAAACAAATTCCACATTCCACCGTAGAGAGAATAATATGTACACAAGTTCAATCTGCTGACGTATTTTGCGGCATGACGTCACACCACTACCAAGCCTTTACTTGAATCATTTTTTATTATACCACCTCAGCGCATTTAGCGAAGCGGTTTCCTTGGCACGTCTTGTCGAAGCAGAGATCGTGTTCCCCCTATTCCGGGATTCTCATCAATACGGATGTGGGTAACCCAACCGCGCCCGTCGCCACGCCTCCTCTATCGAAGGCGAGTCCCGAACGGTCACGGAGACGGCTCTTGGTATTCCCCCTCTTTATGATAGGACCAAGGCTCGTTTCTTTTCTTCAATCTTCCATCGAATCCTCTCCTTGCCCCAAGTTCCAAACACTCAGAGCCCCAGATTCGAGCGCTTCGGACCTTCAACAATGTCCGGCTCCGACCTTCAGGGCCGGTGGATGCCCTCCTCCATCACGGAGGAGGACGTGCTAAAGTTGCGAGAGGCCAAGTACCTGTCTTACGAGGTTTTGCACAGGCTGCCCGCCGAAGGGCAGGCCATACCCACCCCCGAGCCCGGCGAGTACGTCGTCTTTATTTCCCACCTCCGTCGGGGTTTAGGCTTCCCGACGGATCCTTTCGTGAGAGGGCTCATGTTCTACTACGGGCTGGATTTCCATGACTTGGCCCCGGAGTCCATCCTCCATATTTCCGCATTTATTGTCGTCTGCGAAGCCTTCCTACATGTCACCCCCCACTTCGGCCTGTGGCTAAAGACCTTCAATGTGGAGCCAAAGATGATCGGGGGGCGTCAAGCAGAGTGCGGCGGGGCGGCCATAAGAAGGAGGGCCGATGCCCCGTGGCCCGAGGGCTCCTTCCAAGAGGAGCTCAGCTTGTGGTAGCGGGAGTGGTTCTATATCACCGCTCCAAAGGGCAGCAGGCAGAAGCCGCCGCCTCCATTCCGCTCGGGACCTCCACGATGGTTGATGTCGTGGGTCAACCAAGGGCTCAATTGGGGGCCGTCAAAAGATGTGCCCCTATTGCAGGGCCGGATTCGAGACCTCCAGGCGAGGGAGATCGATCTGGTCGTGGTGATGCAGGTTATGCTAATTAGGCGTCTCCTGCCCTGCAAATGCCGTCCTCTCCGGCTATGGGAGTTCAATCCGGAGGGACCACGGATTCTCCAACACTTCATGGGTACGACACCCGTGGAGATGTACAAGTTGTTCTTTGGATCACAGGCGGTGTGTCCGGAATTGACCGAGGATGCCGGCCTAAGCTGCAATCGCCCGGATACTCAAGTAAGTAGCCCAGTGTTCGGACGTACCGTTTGTTTGTCTTTCTACAATTCGCCTTTTAACCCGTTATCCTTCAACAGGAGTGGATAGCGCAAGCGAAGCTGATACGGTGTCCGCACCCCTCCCAAAGACCGCGCCGGAGCCCGTGCTGGTCAGAATGTTGGAGGTTGCGCCTTCAGAAGAAGGCAAAGGGGAAAATAGAGGAGCTACCGTCTCGCCCAAGGGGGCGCTTGAAGAAGGGGGGATCGAGAATCCCTCCCTCCAGGGGGAGAAGAGGACCGCCTCCGAAGACTCGAAGGCCAGAGCCCCTAAGCGGGGGAAGAAATCTTCACCAGAGGGTCCTGCGTCCGGGGAGGCCCCGGCCGTACAATCTTCTCTAAAGAATCAGGCCTCCAGCGAGCCGTGAGTAGGAAAAGGGGAGTTCATTAATAAGAAACATCCCTTTGTGCTTCTGAGGATAACCGAAATTTTTACCTTGTAGTTCGGATCTGCGACCTTCTCAGATGAGCTCGTCTTTGGGGGATCTTCGTCCGGAGATGATGGAGAGCGAGACGCCTCCGTCTGCTGCGTTGTCGGATAGGGAGGACGAGCCTAAAGTGTCGTCATGGAGGGTATTCCCGAGCTCGGCAGAGCCGAAGAGTTCGGCGCCGACTAGTGTTCGGTCGGGGGAGCTGAAGGATCTGCTTGAGAGGGCGTCCATCTCAGAAGATCACCGTGCATTGATGAGCATGGTGATTAGAAGGATTTCGTCCGCCGAAAGCGGATTGCATAATGCCGTCAGGAGTTTGCTGGCGGGGTTTGAGGTACGTAAAAACGACGCACCTTTTTGACAGTTTTGCACATGAAAGTGCACCCTGTATAGATAGTAGCCCCTGAGACTCGGTATGTTGTCGAAAGCGACAACGTGCCGAGGATCAAAACCGCAGGTATTGAGTGTCGCCTTTCCTATGCAGGTGGCGGATGGTCCGGGGGCTAGCCGGACTGATGGAGTTGCTGAATTAATGCGGCAACTCGCTGTTGCGGATGCAGACATTGCGCTAGTCAACAAGCGACTTGACAAGTCGCAAGGTAAGTTGTATCTCCGCAGTCACCTATTAAGGGAGCCAAAGCCCACCTCTTACAATATTTGTGCTTGACGCAGATGGTGCTGCTGCTGTGGAGAGGCTTCGGGCAGAACTTGCTCAAGCCAAGGAGCAAGCCAGAAGAAGTAATGCGGCTGCCTCGAGGGCGGCCGAGGAGTTAGAAGCCGAAAGGGCTGCACACTGCCGAAGCAGGGAAGAGATGGCCGAACTGGACGTTAAATTGAAGGATGCTACCGACCGCAATGAGGCTCTTGAAAGGGAGCGCATATCCGAGCGAGAAGACCTGGGGAAGGCCACCGCCGAAGCCAAGGATGCCCGTTCTGCAATGCGGGCTATGAAGGAGGAGCTGCGTCAGGCCGGAGACATTGTGGCTGGCAAGCCTTTTCTGCTGCGTCGCAGGTTTACGGATCCAAAGTATGCCCAGCTTGGCTAGCTGTGGGGTTCGGAGGATCCATATATGGACTTAGCGGCGAGTGCGGCGGATGCCGTTGTGCACTTCTGAAGTCAGAAGGATCACAAGATGGAAGAGATGTTTTGGTCTCAATTCCATAGTCCGGATCGTTCACTTCCGCTGACCGATCGGTTGGCCGAATGGGCTGAGCTGAATAGGTTGTCCGGACTTGCCATGACGGATATCGTGACTCATGTCTGGCCGGAGAGGCCCAAGCCAAAGAGCTATTTTGGCTTATTGCAGCAGTTTCTTGGGGCGGTGCCGCATATCAAGGAGATGAAGCAGTCGGCCTGCATAGAGGGTGCGCGGATGGCCCTTGCCCGTGTGAAGACACATTGGACAGAGATGGATGCCACCGCTGTTGCAACCCAGGGTTCGGACGAAAGCCGGTTACCCGCCGAGCACTATTTTGGGGAAGTTATGCGTGGTGCTCGTGTAATAGAGTCGCAGTGCTCGAAAAATATCACGTTCAAATGAACGTTTTATTGTGTAAAACAATGGTTATGATGTAATTGCTTTTTATACTTGTGCGTTCAAGTATTGAAATATCTCCTATGTGGCAGTTTATGTATACGTGTGTATAACCTGAAAGATGGCAGTCATCGGCTTCAGCCCCCACGCACAAGGTGCGGGGGTGTTCGCAAAAATAGCGCATGTTCACACTTAATCCGACGTCTCGGTCCTGTTTAAGGAGGTGGTAGCGTAGCGAACGAGGCAACCGGACTATAATGCTTTATCACTTTCACTTAGCCATTGGAGTTCGAGGGTGGGGCTACGATATAGCCCCTGGGGGCACCGCGCTCTCCGAATTCGGGGCGTGTATGTGCCTGACCGGGAAACGGTCCTTCGTCAAAGAGGAGGAATTCTAAACATTCCGGTGGTCGATCGAGTGGTTGACCAGTCTCTCGCTGTATCATGACAGTTAGTTTTCGGCTTTCTCTACTGAGGTGCTCGCCCAGCCGAACTGGGGCACAATCGCAGTAGTTCTCCTGGTGCCGCGTTAGCCGATGATACGGAACGTAAGGCAGCAAAACACAGGAGCCGGGCAAACCCAACATTTGACCAAAGACATGATTTAGAGCTGATGCATATAATGCCTAACTTGAGACGCCGAACACTCCCTAAGGTGTTCGGTCTTTATAATAATGGGCAAAACAATGCCCTAAGCCCCTTGTGTCCAGGTACGGGCGAGGTACTCTGACACGGCCGATGCCAAAACGTCAGTCTCCTCTCTGGTTATCATGAAAAACCAGGGGATTATAGCAACAAGAGACAGTAAAAAAGGTTTACGCAGGGTCTTAATCTGAAAAGAATCCTAGCGACCGGTCCCTACTGCACGTCTGCGCCTGTGTCTCCGTTGTGCGGTTATCCTGGACGGGTGTGCATGGTGTTCATCTGTAAAAAGAGAGGAACTTAGTTTGAAAGAAATCGTGCGAAAAGTGCATAAAAATTAAAATATTTAGAGATTAATAAAGCTGAGCCTATATTAGCTCATTGTTGCTTATATGCCCAGCCCCTTGTGAGGGGGTGTGCGGCTGGGGAGCCCCTAGCTTATTTATGCCGGACTCATCTAGCCGTGTCCGGGGTCTTTGAATGACCCTCTTAATGAAATGATGCCTCGTGGACCGGGCATTTTGAGTGTAAGAGACGCGTAATGTGGTATTGCGTTAAAGCGGACGAAAGCTTCACGTCCCAATAGTGCTGGATAGCTACTTTTGAATGGGGCGACATGAAAGATTAGCTTTTCGCGTCGGAAGTTGTCCGGTGACCCGAACACAACTTCCAGTAGTAAGGAGCTTGTGCACTTGGCGTAAGGGCCTGGCGTCACTCCTTTAAAGGAAGTGCGGCTATGTCGAATTTTAGTAAGGTCTATCCCCAACTTGCGGATTGTGTTCGGGTATAGCAGGTTTAAATCGCTGCCGCCGTCCATCAGGACTTGTGTAAATTGTAGTCCGTCGATTATGGGATCCAAGATCAGGGCAGTCCATCCTGCGTTCCGAACACCTCTGGAATAATCCAGTTGGTCAAAAGTTATTGGTTTTGACATCCAATCTCGAGGTTCCGCTGGGGTGGGCCGTGCGAGAACCATCTTAACGGGTGCCGCATTATTTTTCCGTATTATCACATGAAGTGAGTTTACTGCTTTGACTTCTTGTGGGAAAGTCTTTTGTTTTCCGGTGCCCTGCTGGTGGGGCTCGTCATCGTCCTCGCTTGGTGCGTCGAGCCCCTTGTGTTCGGCATTGAGTCGGCCGGACTATTGGTTTCGCCGGGCATGGATTGATTATCCGATTCGTCCTGTTCGGACGGTTGCTTGGTTGCATGTTCGTCGTCCACTAGTTTGCCCTGCTCTATTGCTGGGTCATTAGGAGCGCAGTTGTTGTCGAGGCAGGACTTAGGGCAGCGTCTGCGTCGCCGTTTTGGTTGTTTATCAACGGGATTATCCTTTGCCGCGCCCCGTTGGTCCTCGTTATCGCTTCCTTTTGGGGTATCCACCATATATACATCATGGGTTGGGGTGGCCTTCCAGTGCTCTGTGAGCACTGGTTCTTGATCGTCTCCGGCATCGTCGTCCATACCGTCGATGTCTTCGGAGTCGTAGTCTAGCATGTCGGTTAGATCGTCGACAGTGGCTACAAAGTGGGTGGTGGGTGGGCTTTGAATTTCTTCGTCGTCCGCATCCCAACCATCCTGGCCATAATCCGGCCAGGGCTCTCCGGATAGCGAGAGATGTTTTAGCGAATTTAGGATGTCGCCAAAGGGTGAGTGCTGAAAGATGTCCGCAGCGGTGAACTCCATGATCGGCGCCCAATCGGATTCGATTGGTAGGGGCGCAGGAGGTTCGGAGTCCGGCAGGGAGTCCGGCACCTCGGAGTCACGATTTTTATAGGGGACAAGGTCAGTGTTCGGCTCCACCGCCGCGGAAGTTGCAGCTCCCGAGGCGGTGTCCAGCCACTCGTCCTCGATCTGCGCGATCGGCTCCGAACTACGGGTCGGAGCGGATTCATGTGCGGCCTCCAAGGCGCTGTCCGGCGGCAGAGTTAGATCATGCGCATCGTGACAGTGCGGCACGCACGGCTGTGGCTCGGATCCATCGAAGATCAAGTCTCCGTGGATATCCGCCGTGAAGTTTAAGCTTCCAAATCTGACCTGACGGCCAGGGGCGTAGCTTTCGACCTGTTCCAGATGGCCAAGTGAATGGGCCCGCAGTGCGATGCCGCCGAATACGAAGATCTGTCCAGGGAGGAAAGTCTCACCCTGGACGGCGTTGTTGATTGGAGCAGCCATCAAGCCTATCGACGACGACACAGAGGAACTCTCAATGAAAGCACCAATGTCGGTGTCAAAACCGGCGGATCTCGGGTAGGGGGTCCCGAACTGTGCGTCTAGGCGGATGGTAACAGGAGATGAGGGGCACGATGTTTTACCCAGGTTTGGGCCCTCTTGATGGAGGTAAAACCCTACGTCCTGCTTGATTAATATTGATGATATGGGTAGTACAAGAGTGGATCTACCACGAGATCAAGGAGGCTAAACCCTAGAAGCTAGCCTATGGTATGATTGTTGTGTCCTACGGACTAAAGCCCTCCAGTTTATATAGACACCGGAGAGGGCTAGGGTTACACAGAGTTGGTTACAATGGTAGGAGATCTACATATCCGTATTGCCAAGCTTGCCTTCCACGCCAAGGAAAGTCCCATCCGGACATGGGACGGAGTCTTCAATCTTGTATCTTCGTAGTCTTGGAGTCCGGCGGACGATGATAGTCCGGCTGTACGGACACCCCCTAGTCCAGGACTCCCTCACCCCCTCCGAGGGGTGGTTCGTTTGCTCCCCAGTGGTATGATGATAGGCGCCAATATGGTGACGAGCAGAGGTATCCAGTTGACCCCCGAGAACATGGGTTTGATGCAAGGTCACTCCTTGTGCAGGTCCTGGTTGACAGAGGCATGACCAACTGAGAGGGTCTGTACAGAGACCGCCCGAGAGGAAGTGGTGCTTTTGTCTCTGGGCCCGAGTGTTTCAGCAGGGCTATCCGAGCCGCTGAGATTCCTCCCAACTTCAGGTTGGCGGCTGGAGTGAGTAAGTTTACTGGCGAGTCAAACCGGATACATGGTTAGGTTATCGAGTGGCTGCGCAGATTGGTGGAGGTAATGATGATGTAGCTATGAAGCACATGCCCTTGTTTCTAGAAAGATCAGCTCGGTCGTGGTTGAACCAGTTGGGTCGTGCCAGCATCTTCTGCTGGGAGGGCATGGCCCGAGTGTTTACTAAAACATTCGAAGGCACCTGCAAGCGACCAGCTGGACTGACTGAATTGCAACATTGCGTCCAGAAGCCGAATGAGACCTTCAGGGATTATATCCAGCAGTGGACCACACTCACCACATGGTGGAAAATGTTTCTGAACACCAAGCAGTTTGCACCTTTAAAGAAGGCGTCAGATATAGAGAGCTCATACTGAAATTTGGTCGGTCGGGAACCATGACCTTGAACCGAGTGATGGAGATAGCCACTTAGTGCGCGAAAGATGAAGAAGAGGACGGACTCCGTAATGGCAAAGGAAAGGCTACAGATCCTGACACCGGAGGCGGGAATCCTAGTCGGAAGCAGAAACGCAAAGCTGAAGCCGCTGGTCAAAACAAAGCAGCAGTAGTGACTACTCAGAGCAAGTTCAAGGGGAAGCCCAAGGGGCAGGTGATACCCAAAAATATGAAGGATCAATCGGGCCAGGACGTCCTGGATCTTCCGTGTGCCATCCACATGAAGAAATATGAGGAGGGTAACCTGATTTTACCCAAGCATACCACTCGATAGTGTAGATTCCTCATTCGGCAGTTCCGTGAAGGTCAACCGAGTGAAAAGGGCTCTAACAAGCGCGATGATGAAGAAAAGATAGAAGATTACCCGAAGGTCAATGCTACTTTGATAATTTTGCTGATGTTGAGAGCAAAAGTCGACTGAAAATCATCAACCAAGAAGTGAATATGGTCGCTCCGGCAACCAAGATTCCCATCACCTTCGACTAGTCGTTTCACCCAGCTCATGTTGCTACCCCCGGCCGGCAGGCTATGGTGGTCGACCCGGTCGTCTGAGGCAATCGGTTGTGCAAAGTTCACATGGATGGCGGCAACTGTTTGAACATCCTATATGCCGAGACCCTCCAGGGGATGGGCATTCCGATGTCCCGACTCGGTGAAAGCAACATGCAGTTTCACGGTGTCATCCCAGGGAAGCGGGCAAAATCACTCGGGCAGATTCCTTTAGATGTGGTTTTTAGTGATTCGAATAATTTTCCCAAGGAAAAGTTGACAGTTGAAGCGGTAGATTTTCACAGTGCCTATCTTGCTATTCTAGGACTACCGACGTATGCTCGTTCCATGGCCCACCCATGTTATGTGTACCATAAGCTGAAGATGCCCGGACCCAAGGATGTGATTACCGTCACTGGAAATAGGCAGAGAGCCAAAGAATGCCTCTAGAAGGGGTCCAAGATTGCTGATGAGCAGATGACAGTGGTAGAATTGGAAGAGTACAAGAAGAATGCCAATCCGAGTGATTTGCTCTGCTCTAAGAAGCCAGCTTTTGAGTTTGCATTTCAGTCGGCTAGCGAGACGAAGCCAGTTCACATCCACCCGGAAGATCCCACAGCTGCTCCGACCAACATCTCAATGACACTCAATAGCAAATAGGAAGCCGCGCTCATCTACTTCCTCCGTGAGAACTGAGACATCTTTGCATGGAAAGCATCCGACATGCCAGGTGTACCCAGGGGACTGGCTGAGCACCGTTTGTGTGTCGACTCTAAGGCCAAACCTATCAAAGAGCATCTCCGTCATTTTGCTGCGGAGAAGAGGAAGGCGATTGGTGAGGAAGTGGCTCGGCTCCTAGCAGCTGAGTTCATACGCGAGATATATCACTCCGAGTGGCTCGCCAACGTCGTCATGGTCCCCAAGAAGGATAAGTCACTCCACATGTGCATCGACTTCAAGCATATCAATCGGCCTGGTCAAAGGACCATTTTCCGCTTCCCCGCATTAATCAAATAGTCGACTCGACTACGGGTTGTGAGCGTTTGTCTTTTCTTGATGCATATTCCGGATACCATCTGATCTGACTGTATGGGCCAGATAAACTAAAAACGGCCTTCATCACCCCGTTCAGGTGTTTTTGCTATGTCACCATACCATTCGGTCTCAAAAATGTTGGCGCCACATTCATGCGCATGATTCAGAAGTGCCTGCTCACTCACATCAGTCGGAATGTGGAGGCCTATATGGATCATATTCTAGTCAAGTCACGCAAAGGTTCTGACCTGCTGACTGATCTCGCTGAAACTTTTGCCAATCTGAGAAGGTATGACATTAAGTTGAACCCGTCCAAGTGCACATTCGGAGTACCTCGAGGCAAGTTACTCGGTTTCCTTGTTTCCGAACGAGGGATAGATGCCAATCCTGAGAAAATCGGCGTGATTGTCCGAATGAAACGCCCTGTGCATGTGCGTGATGTTTAAAATCTCACAGGTTGTGTTGCCGCACTGAGTCGGTTCATTTCTCGCCTTTGTGAAAAGGCACTGCCTCTTTACCGACTGATGAAGAAATCTGATAAGCTCGAGTGGACTCCCAAAGCTGAAGCAGCGTTTGTGGAGCTAAAAGCCCTGCTTTCCACCCAGCCGGTGCTCACTGCTCCGAACAGCAAAGAGCCTATACTCTTATACATCGCGACCACCGGTTAGGTTGTCAGCATAGTGCTCACAGTGGAACGAGAAGAAGATGGCAAGGCCTATAAAGTTCAACGACCAGTGTACTATATCTCTGAAGTTCTGACTTCGTCCAAGCAGAGGTATCCGCATTATCAGAAACTTGGTTATGGAATTTACTTGACTGCAAAGAAAGTTGCGCATTATTTCCAAGACCACTCGATTTCAGTTGTCAGTGATGCTCGGTTATCTGAAATTATGAGCAATCGGGATGCAATTGGCCGAGTGGCCAAATGGGCAATTGAACTTCTCCCTTTTGATATCAAGTTTGAAGCGAAAAAGGCGATCAAATCTCAAGCGCTCATAGATTTCTTGGCCGAGTGGATTGAAGAGCAACATCCGACTCAAGTTCACTAGGAGCATTGGACTACGTTCTTCGATGGGTCTAAAATGTTGAATGGTTCCGGTGCCGGAGTGGTCCCAGTGTCTCCAAGAGGTGATAGACTCATTTATGTCCTCTAGATTCACTCTGATTCCTCCAACAATGAGGCTGAGTATGAAGCACTCCTGTACGGGTTGCGTATGGCTATCTCGCTCGGCGTCCGTCGCCTGATGGTCTACGACAACTTAGATTTAGTGGTCAATCAGGTGGTGAAGGAGTGGGATGTCAGAAACCCTGCCATGACAAGATATTGCAACACAGTAAGGAAACTAGACAAAAAGTTTGAGGGTTTGGAGCTTCACCACATTCTGGAATCAAAAATCAAGCAACTAATGACCTAGCAAAAAATGGTTCCACTTGGAAGCCTATCCCCAGCAACGTGTTTCTCGAGCATCTTCATTCCCAATCAGTGCAAGCAGATCCTTTTACTGAAGAGCATCCCCAAGCGATAAGTCCGACCAATCCAACTGAAATCAAGGTCCAAGCAGTCATTGACCTGGTTATGTAGATCCCAGTAATCACCCCCAACTGGACAGTGCTGTACATTGCATATCTGGTCATGCAGGAGCTTCCAGAAGATGAAGTTGAAGCACGATAGATTGTCCGTAGGTCCAAGGCTTTCCCAGTGATAAATGGATAACTCTAGAGAGAGTGTTACTGGCATAGCTCAATGATGTATTTATCCATAAGAGGGTCGACCGATTTTGTAAGAGATCCACTCGGGGACCTATGCTCACCATGCATCCTCTCAAACAATTGTGGCCAAAGCATACTGAGCTGGATTTTACTGGCCGCGGGCTAATGAAGATGCAAAGGAAATCATTCAGCGGTGTGAAGGATGTCAGTTCTACGCAAATATGTCCCACAAGCCTGCATCTGCCCTAAAGACCATCCCACTCATCTGGCCATTTGCTGTGTGGGGGTTGGACATGGTTGGGCCACTTTCGAGCTTGGGTGGCTCTTTCACTTTTGAGCTCTTTTCTCATGCAAAACTTCACGAACCAAGATAGCAATTATGTATGCGATAACAACTTTTGTGACACACAAGTTGATGCCAAGATATGCACCACGGTGTTATGGTATATATGCTATGGAGTATGATCACTAATGTGCACAAGTCACGTTGCCAGCAATACTCAATGGCTAGTCTCGATGGGTAAGCTATGCAAAAGTAAGGCTATGTGGGGTATCAATGCAATTGCAAGGTATGACAAAGATGTCATCGAAGTTACTGTCCGTGGCGATGATGAGACCCTTGTGAAGTTGAGACGTGGTGAAGACGAAGTCGAACCGTACCTAAATAGCCGAAACACAATAGGACATGGGAGCCACAACTCAAAATCTCAAAGACCAAAACGTGTCAAATTGTCATAGGAGGTATTGTGGAAGATGGTGGTGTATGTGGGTTTTGAAGATGTGGTGGAAGGTGGGGTTGTGGTGGTGGCTGAACTAAAAATTTCAGTTTCGTCAGAGTTTCACGGACGTCCGGTTTTTACGGTCGTCTAGTCGTCGGACGTCTGGCAGGGTCCGGTCGTTCGGTGCCTGGGCGAAATTCGGGCATGGGATGAACTGCACGATTTCGTTGTGGTGGAAGATCGTGAGGTCGAAATCGAGCGAATTGGTGGATGGAAAAGGGTGGGGAGGGTGGGGAAAGCTAGATCCACACGTAGCAACCCAAATCCATGAACCAAATCCAACAAAATCTCAACTCACCAACAAATCACAAAAAAAATTGGGGCTATTTTTGGTGGGCAATTTTCGGATTTTGGACGAAAACAACAAAATCAAGCTGGAAAACACGGGGTAGGGACTCCAAAAACGTGATCAACGTGGCTCATGATACCAAGATGATGTAGGGCGGAGCCCTATGTGTACGATCTTTCACGTTTGGAGGGGATCCTACGGGGAACACGATGAACGAGCGGAAGAACACAAGGGAAAACACGGGGAGAAACAAGAGAATCACTCAACCGACAAGTATCGATCACACAAGGGCTAGATCACCGAACACATAAGGTAGCACAAGATTCAAAATCAACAAAGGAAAGATACAAGGGTAGCCGGTCTTCTCCGTGAGGAGGTCTTGATTGTCTTCCCTTGAAGGGGTCTTGAATCCGCTTGGGGGATCTTCTCTGAAGAGGTCATGAGCTCCAAGGAGAAGTAAGCAAGTGGATGAGCGAGGCTCTCACACAAAATATGAGCTAAACCAATGCTAACCTAGCTGGGAGGTGGGAGAGACCTTTTTATAGTTGTAGTGCAAATGGGAGTCAAAGTGAAGGGGTACAAGGGCTCCTGCCCATGGCTGCGGTCACTCAGGTGTCGGACGTCCGGAAGGCATCGGACGTCCGGGGCTTCGGGACGGTCCGAACGTCCGGGGCTATCGGACTTTCATAATTTCAGCTCGGGTGCTGGTCTGTCAGGACCCCGACTCAATGCCACATCAATCTAGCATGTAACACCTCATATCACTTTGCGGCCTCACGCACGGTATTCCCACGGGTGTCGCCTTACCTTTGCCCGGGACCGTTTGCGCCTTTTGGCACACGTATATGATAGTGTCGCTAGCATCCATATGATAAGGAGCCCGGGCTGACATGGCTAGTCGTAAACCCAAAGTGGCACAAACTTACAGGGACATGCATCCATGACCCAACATCGAACGCGTTGGTCATCAGCGAGTGAATCCAGGCTGTAGCACTGGGCTAGCAGGACTCCGGTGAACCGGGCTGTAGCGGGCTAACAGGACTCCGGTAGACACCGCGTGCCCCGAAGGGACAAACACAGGAACAAAGAAGGACACATGCCGGCCAGCCTATGTGTTCTGGAGCAGTAGCAAGCTACCATGGCTGAGTGGAAGCACTAGGAGACATTTCCCGGTAAGAGAGGCTACCAAGGATAAACAACTAGATAGTCAGATCCCACACATACCAAGCATTTCAATAACATACACACAATATGCTCGATATGTGCAAATACAACATGGCATCACAACATGACTCTACAACTCAAGTATTTTATTCAATAGGCTCCGAGGAGCGAGATATTACAAACATGGTTCTCACGACCCAACATTCAGAGCATACAAGTCAAAGCACATGCGGAAGCTTAACATGTCTGAGTACAGACATCTACAAATGAAAAAGGCTGAGAAGCCTGACTATCTACCAGATCCTGCCAAGGGCACAAGGTCGTAGCTGAGGTAACAAGCTAAATGTCGAAGTCCACGCGGAACTACTAGTGAGACGGAAGTCTCTGCAAAAACATAAAATAGGCAAACGTGAGTACAAATGTACCCAGCAAGACTTACATCAGAACTAACTACATATGCATCATTATCAACAAAGGGGATGGTGGGGTTTAACTGCAGCAAGCCAGCTTTGACTCGGTGGCTATCCTGAACTACGACTGCAAGTAACTCTTTTGAGGTGGCGCACACGAGTCCACATATTCACCATATCAATACACCACTATGGACCCGCTCCCGTCTCCCTACGAGAACGCCATCCATAGCACTCACGCTTATCTTGCACATTTTATGGTATCCACTTTCACTTGTCTATAAACTGTACATGCAACCCAGAAGTCCTTTACCATGGACACGGCTATTCGAATAGATGATGTTAAACCTGCAGGGGTGTACTTCTTCATACACGCTCTCACCACTTACCGCCATGTACACGTCACGTATCTCGGCAACCTTCAAGTGGAAGCCTGGCGAGGGTGTCGGCCACGGCCTACCTAAACACTCAAGTCTCTAGTCCAGGTTTATCGCCGATTCAGGTTCCATCCACAGGGAGTCCGGCCGAGGTTTCCACATACGGCCCCGAACGATGTGAACAGGGTTCCGCGACACCAAACGGGCACCCGGCATACCCGGCCACGTGCCTACCGCATCACAGCCCACCCCTCCGGTCAGCGCTGCCCATGGCCTCCAGCAAACTACAAACACCAGAAACTAGTTGCAACTCCTGGACAGGGGACAAGGGTGATTAAGAAGCCGAGAGCGTCAATTAAGGATCCCAATGAGTTGTAGTAGCTGTTCATGGATCACAAACACAGAACTTAGTTCCTGAGGACGGCTTCAATGAGACAACCCACCATGTACTCCTACATGGCCTCTCACCGCTACCTTTACCGAATCGTGTTCACACACTTAGCTCACACACAGTAGGACATGTTCACACACCTCTGATTCATCCCCGACGAATCAGACCTGACTCAACTCTAAGCAGTAGCAGGCATGACAAACAAGCATGAGTGAGTAGGCACAACAGGGCTCAAACAACTCCTACTCATGCTAGTGGGTCTCATCTATTTACTGTGGCAGTGACAGGTCATGCAGAGGATAAGGGGTTCAGCTACCACATGAAGTAACAGATGAATCGGTGTTGTCCTAATGCATTAAAAGAGAGCAGGAGCGAGAGAGTAGGATTGTATCTGAATGAACAAGGGGTTTTTGCTTGCCTGGCACTTCTGAAGATAATATAGTTCTTCATCGGTGTCATTGATCACATCATCGGTACACGTCTACTGAGAGGGGAAAAGCACCGACAAACAAAGAAGAAACACAATCAATGCAATGCACAATATGATGCATGATCATGACATGGCAATATGTTGTGGTTTGAGCTAATGCATCTAGCAGCAGGTTAAATGGAATTGGTTTGAACCCTGGGTTCAAATTCAAATTCCATATGTGAGGGTTTAAATGCCATTTAAATGATTTGTCCTAAACAGTAGTCATAACTTGATCTAACATGCATGAAAATGGTACATATGGAAAGATTGAATTTTTCTAATCATTTTTCATATATAATTTATTTAATTTGGAGTTACGTTGAATTTCTATGAATTTTTGAAGTTTATACTATTTTCTGGAATTTCCTGTATAAGAATAATTCTAGTAATTGAATTAATGCGTCAGCATTTCGTCAGGGTGACGTCATCAGTCAACAGAGCTGGTCTAGGTCAAACTGACCAGTGGGTCCTGCGTGTCAGTAGTTAGTTGAACTAACTAAAATTAGTTAGTGCCAACCCTAGGTTAATTAGCAGAGCGGGCCCCACTTGTCATAGATTCAGGGGGTAGTCAACCTGGGCCCACCCAGTAAAGTCAACAGGGTCAAACCCGCCGGCGTTTAGCCGCCGGCGAGGCCAGACGCGGCGGTGGGAGTGCGGTTTCGGGCTCCGACGACCAAAACGACGGCGGAGCACGTCTACGTGATGCGGGGAGCGAGTCGCATTGTTTGGTGGCAGTGGTGGAGCTCGGGGTGGCCGGAAACATCGCCGGCGACGACCTTGGCGGTCGTCGGAGTTTGACCGAGGTCGAACACGGCGCTAGAGGGCACGACGGGGCGCGTGGGGTGGTGTTTTGGGCTCCTGCGAGTGCGGTGAGGGCAGTGGTGTGCTCGGAATCAAGCCAACGTGGCTGTGGCCACAACCGCGACGTGCGGTGGCGGCGGCGAGTGCAGCCAAGCTCAGTGCGGTCGATGCAGGCTCGAGAGCGAGAAAGAGAGGGATGGAGAGGTGTAGCAGCTCACGGCGAACACGACGGTGGAGACGACGCGGTCGGGGACGAGCTGGTGCGGCGGATACGGCGAGGGGGATCTGCGGCGGCGTTCCGTGAAGACGAGCTCGATGGAGACGAGGGAGAGCGTGCGACCACTCAGGGCTCGGCTAGCTCAATGTTGCGGACGACACCGGAGCTCTTGGACATGTCAGCACGGCGCGGGGACGACGGCGGATGCGGCTTTCACGGTAGCGCGGGTGCGGCAGCGTCGGCCATGGCGGGAGAGGGCGAGGGAGAGAGGCAGGGGGTGTGAGGTGTCTGCGGGGTCGGGGTGGCAACGTGGAGCCTGCCCAGGTGTCCACAGGCGCGGGCGACAAGCAGGTGGCGCCCTGGTGAGCTCGCGCTCGTCGGCGTCACCTCTGTGCCTGCCTGGCGAGGACGAAGCAGCTGGCTGGCATGGGCCAGCACAGTGCTGGGCCTGCCAGGTGGGCTGCGGCCAGGTAAGTTCCCTTCTTCTCTTTTACTTTCTGTTTTCTATTTTTCTGTAACTGTGTGGCTTTATTAAAAATACTTAGGCATCTTGAAAAATCCTGAAAATAATCAGGGGCTCTGTTTAGATTAATCCCAACAGCCGACACTTATTTTTAGAATTATTTGGGCATTTAAAATATTTTATAGCATTTATATGCCCAAATGCAAATAGTAATGATTTAATCCAATGACCTTATGTGTCCTAGAAAAATGTGAACCCATTTTGTCAGAGGTTCTAACCCAAGACAAAAAGGGTAGACTTTTTAGAAGGGCATTTCAGGTTCATTGAAAATAATTTTAGTAAACCCTAGTTGTTTTCAGGGGGGTGTTGGGGGTTCTGTCATCCCCATTTCAAGTTTTCTGGAAAAGTAAACATGATGCAACACTCTAATGCATGAACCAGCTAGGATGTGACAACTCACCCCTACTAAACAAGAATCTCGTCCCGAGATTCTAGCGTAGGGTAAGATGAAAGGGGGAACGCAAATTAACACAATCTTCACGATCCGGGGTGCACTTCAAATGAACGTTGATTCGATCACCATCCTTGTCTCGATGTCTTGCTCCAGGAACTCCTATCAACATGACAACTAGAGGGAAAAGAAACTCTAGAAGGATTGATCTTCTCGAAGATCAAGCAACTCAGGATCAACTCATGGAATGAGACATAGAAACATCTCACGAGCTGAGACGCGAAGCACACATCCAGAGGAATGGAGTGAAGCAGATAATGAAGGTTCACTAGTTAGACAAGAATTTCACGCTTAAGAAGGTGGTGAACTATTGTCATTATAGCGAGGAGTTGAATTGCCATGATACCATAACGAGACATCTTAGAGGAGGTGACTTGTAGAATATAGCCCCCTTAAGTGGAAAAAGAATTACCTTTGATTCAGAGATCATTGAAACTCTCTATACCAGCCTAAGGCAAATCACAATTGATCATTTGAAAGAGTCCGAAAGAATGACATCCTCTGGCCAGAATGGATGATGTGGACTACCTTGTTGAAGACAACGCAACGTATGATCTTGCTTATTATCGGAGGTGGATGGAACCCATGGTAGAAAGACGCATTGGCGGTGCAAGCTGGGAACAAAATGCAAAAGCTGGGAATGATTCTGGTAACTGGAGGGAAACTCAACAGTAGAGAGTGGGTCCATTGTTTGAAAAGTTATAGCATAACCGAGGGAACTGAGAGCAATCCCAGTTAGTGCCAGTGATAACACCTAGTGCTTGTGCATGCTATCAAGAACTTGAGCATTTCCATATTCATCAAGGTTTTACCAATATCCGTGTCAAGGATCCTAGTAACACAACATACTAACATGATGAATAGTGATGGACGATGCAGATGCAAAGGAAGATAACTCCTCTCAGATTTCACCTTAGCAAGGCCAAGGAGACAAAATCTGGACGATCAACCGAGAGACATTTAGCACTCCGCTTCTAATTTTATCCTTGATGTACTAGCGTATCCCATTCATAGATATGGTTTGATATCTAGACTATCAAGTAAAAGGTCGGACTTCGGGAGCACAAGAATCCAAAAGGAACAATTAGGGAGTAATTCCTACAAAGTCCTTATGGGGAGGTGGCCAACTTCTTCAATCAAGATATTACAATAACAGGTCTTCCGGCTGGGTGTGTTGGCCACGACATCCACGTTACCGGGTTATAGAGAGACCAATATTATAATTCTTGGGACACGTTCCAACCATCATATCTACCTGAGATTCAGATCTGGTTGGTGTTAGGATATTCCAGACTCATCAAGTCTAGAAAGGAAAATGATAGTTTGCAACACATATCGACGAGACGACGTTGCGAGATTCTCAGGGAATGAACTGCGATAGCAAGCTTCAAAACATGAGTTGGTTCTGCTACAAACATGTGAACACGTTGTCCCAGACAAACATGACCATGTAGTAGACTACCGAGTTCAGGTGGGGAACCATCATCGAGGGTATCGAAATCCTTACATAAGTCTAGCTCTTACGAAGAAACTTCTTCTCCTTGAACAAATCAATCAGTGGCTTGGTGTGCCAGGGACACATATAGCGCGAAGGTTGCAAGTCTCCAAACCACATAGTACTTCGCACGTATGCATGACTGATTTGGGATGATTCCAAAGGAAGCAACAACGACTTTCTCGAATCCATGGCGGCAACTTGCATCAAATGCACATGAACTGGAGGAAGTCACTTCTTACATCCGAACATATGCTTCATGAGCTAGCATGAAGAAATTCTTTCAAAAGTTTCCAACACCAGCTTAATGTTCAACGAAATCATGGAGAAGATAACAATGTTGCTGATGGGCTTAACAACAATTCATCCAGGCTTCCATATAAATGGAATTCCATAATTATGAGAACAAGTGATAGTATTGGTCAGACCAAAGGATATAATGGTGTATGCTCGAGGGATCAACCACGAGTAAGACAACATTAAGAACATCGTTGGTTCTGATTTGATTTGAGGATAGCCCACACTCAAATCAATGTTTTGGCAAGACAATGGGTCCAACAACTGGTCACGAGGATCAATCGATGAAGATATCATCTTTCTTCAACACACATACAAGATATCCCTTGAGATGAACTAAATCGGACAAGCTTCCATCTTCCAACTCTCCAAGTTGTTGTTTAGCTCGACCAAACAGCTCAGGGGTATGCAACACAGATTCTTGGAGAAGGGGTGGTTTATATGAAACTAACTTGATCACGAGCTCAACATAACAGTCAGGTAACGATCTAGTGATACTTCCGAGAAGATATTCATAAAATCACGAACCACCGATATGTTACTAAGCTCGATAACAATCTTGGTTTTGAGGGCAAGACGATATGATCAAATAAGCAAGGACTGGCACTATCCTAACTCATTGATCGGAGAGTGCACCGGAAATAAGGACTAGGTAGCACGATCAATCTTAGAATGATGATCCCATAACCAACACACTAGGAATGAGATTTTCGTCCATTAACCACTAAGCAACATGGTTGCTAGGGGTATTGATTTCACACATCACGATTCACTTGTCGGCGTTCCGGTTACAATAACACGGGGACCAAGGAATGAATAATGATGGCGAAAAGTATCACTGCATCAAGAGTTCATAGAATGGTGTGCAATTCCCAAGACATTCTTGATATAAAGATGGAAATACTCAAAGGTAGAACATAATCAAAAGCTGGATTGGCATTTTGATCTGCGGAGTACAATTGTTTTGACCCAATCCTAGATATGGATGAGGTACTGGAGTTTGTTTCTCCTAGTCATTCTGGAATAGAATGGCTTGACAGACCACAAGAAAAATCGGCATTGACATTGAATGCGCGCATACTCTTGACTACTAAATGATAGACGGGGGGTCAGAATACAACTAAAGAGAACAACTCAAGGGACATATAACTTTCTGAGTTGTGGATGCATAGGTTAGTATGTCGAATCAAGTTCAACAGGTTTCTTCCGGATAACCCATGTAGAAAAGTAGAATTGGCAGAGTCGCAATATAGAATGGAGAACCCATCGAGAGCACTCCTGTTCTGATCTTTTGATCCAACAAACATCTGCCATAAGTGGTTCATAGTATTTGGAAGAGGGAAGTACCACGGACCTCGAGGACTAATGCAAAGGTTACTAATTTCCTAAAGGAACTAGCAAACACTATCAACATGAGGTAAGTGGGGTGAATCTCGGGTTCAAAACCCAGAAGTAGAATACCTACTAACTAAATGGCATCACGGGATGCTTTCGAGAATAATGGCCAGAATCACCACACTAGGAATGCAAAATATGGTTCGATTACTAGGTGGCACTCTAAGACACCTAGGGTCATAATAATAACTCCAACATATATGTCAAGGCAACAGAGTACCTCAACTCACCGATTAGTGTGGTTAATCTGGACAAAAGGAACATCGAAATGGGAGGAAGGGATTTTGCAAATGCTTCAGACTATATAGAAACCTGCGATGACTCGGACAGCATACCGGTTGTAAATGCTCAAAAAGATTTGAGGCATGCTACAAAAATGGTGGCATAGCCACTTAGAAGCACAAATATCAAGGTTTCAAGATCAACAGTTAACATACGGAAGTTGTAGGAACTGAACAGGGGCTTGAATCCATCAATCCTATAAGTCTACAGATTAGTAACACGTGATCCTGATAGAAAGATGAGAAAGCCTAGTTCTTAACCCCGTAGGAAAGGTAAGATGACTCAGATCAGAAGGGCATAAGGTATAAGGAGTAAAAAGAGCCTTACGTTCCATCTCACAATCAATTCCCTTATATAACTAAAGAATTTCTAGACTCAACTTCGACCAGTTTGGCTTGGTAATCCTATAGGCAGTCAGGCTATGATACCAAAGCTGTCAGGACCCCGACTCAATGCCACATCGATCTAGCATGTAACACCTCATATCACTTTGCGGCCTCACGCACGGTATTCCCACGGGTGTCGCCTTACCTTTGCCCGGGACCGTTTGTGCCTTTTGGAACACGTATATGATAGTGTCTCTAGCATCCATATGATAAGGAGACCGGGCTGACATGGCTAGTCGTAAACCCAAAGTGGCACAAACTTACAGGGACAGGCATCCATGACCCAGCATCGAACGTGTCGGCCATCAGCGAGTGAATCCAGGCTGTAGCATTGGGCTAGCAGGACTCCGGTGAACTGGGCTGTAGCGGGCTAACAGGTCTTTGGTAGACACCGCGTGACATTTCCCCAAAGGGACAGACACAGGAACGAAGAAGGACACATGCCGGCCAGCCTAAGTGTTCCGGAGCAATAGCAAGCTACCATGGCTCGGTGGAAGCACTAGGAGACATTTCCTAGTAAGAGAGGCTACCAAGGATAAACAACTAGATAGTCAGATCCCACACATACCAAGCATTTCAATAACATACACACAATATGCTCGATATGTGCAAATACAACATGGCATCACAACATGACTCTACAACTCAAGTATTTTATTCAATAGGCTCCGAGGAGCGAGATATTACAAACATGGGTCTCACGACCCAACATTCAGAGCATACAAGTCAAAGCACATGCAGAAGCTTAACATGTCTGAGTACAGACATCTACAAATGAAAAAGGCTGAGAAGCTTGACTATCTACTAGATCCTACCGAGGGCACAAGATCGTAGCTGAGGTAACAAGCTAAACATTGAAGTCCACGCGGAACTACTAGTGAGACGGAAGTCTCTGCAAAAACGTAAAATAGGCAAACGTGAGTACAAATGTACCCAGCAAGACTTACATCAGAACTAACTACATATGCATCATTATCAACAAAGGGGATGGTGGGGTTTAACTCCAACAAGCCAGCTTTGACTTGGTGGCTATCCTGAACTACAACTGCAAGTAACTCTTTTGAGGTGGTGCACACGAGTCCACATATTCACCTTATCAATACACCACTATGGACCATCTCCCATCTTCCTACAAGAACGCCATCCATAGCACTCATGCTTATCTTGCGCATTTTATGGTATCCACTTTCACTTGTCTATGAAGTGTACAGGCAACCCAGAAGTCCTTTACCGCGGACACGGCTATTCGAATAGATGATGTTAACCCTGCAGGGGTGTACTTCTTCACACATGCTCTCGCCACTTACCGCCATGTACATGTCACGTATCTTGGCAACCTTCAAGCGGAAGCCTGGCGAGGGTGTCGGCCACGGCCTACCTAAACACTCAAGTCTCTAGTCCAGGTTTATAGCCTATTCAGGTTCCATCCGCACGGAGTCCGGCCGAGGTTTCCACATATGGCCGAACGATGTGAACAGGGTTCCGCGACACCAAACGGGCGCCCGGCATACCCGGCCACGTGCCTACCGCATCACAGCCCACCCCTCCTGTCAGCGCTGCCACGGCCTCTAGCAAACTACAAACACCAGAAACTACTTGCAACTCCTGGACAGAGGACAAGGGTGATTAAGAAGCCGAGAGGGTCAATTAAGGATCCCAATGAGTGGTAGTAGCTGTTCATGGATCACAAACACAGAACTCAGTTCCTGAGGACGACTTCAATGAGACAACCCACCATGTACTCCTACATGGCCTCTCACCGCTACCTTTACCAAATCGTGTTCACACACTTAGCTCACACACAGTAGGACATGTTCACACACCTCTGATTCATCCCCAACGAATCAGACCTGACTCAACTCTAAGCAATAGCAGGCATGACAAACAAGCATGAATGAGTAGGCACAACAGGACTCAAACAACTCCTACTCATGCTAGTGGGTTTCATCTATTTACTTTGGCAATGACAGGTCATGCAAAGGATAAGGGGTTCAGCTACCGCAGCAAGTAACAGATGAATCGGTGTTGTCCTAATGCAGTAAAAGAGAGCAGGAGCGAGAGAGTAGGATTGTATCGGAATGAACAAGGGGGTTTTGCTTGCCTGGCACTTCTGAAGATAATATAGTTCTTCATCGGTGTCATCGATCACATCGTCGGTACACGTCTACTGAGAGGAGACAAGCACCGACAAACAAAGAAGAAACACAACCAATGCAATGCACAATATGATGCATGATCATGACATGGCAATATGCTGTGGTTTGATCTAATGCATCTAGCAGCAGGTTAAATGGAGTTGGTTTGAACCCTGGGTTCAAATTCAAACTCCATATGTGAGGGTTTAAATGCCATTTAAATGATTTGTCCTAAACAGTAGTCATAACATGATCTAACATGCATGAAAATGGTACTGATGGAAAGATTGGATTTTTCTGATCATTTTTCATATATAATTTATTTAATTTGGAGTTACGGTTGAATTTCTATGAATTTTTGAATTTATACTATTTTCTGGAATTTCCTCTATAAGAATAATTCCAGTAATTGAATTAATGCGTCAGCATTGCGTCAGGGTGATATCATCAGTCAACGGAGCTGGTCTAGGTCAAACTGACCAGTGGGTCCCGCGTGTCAGTAGTTAGTTGAACTAACTAAAATTAGTTAGTGCTAACCCTAGGTTAATTAGCAGAGCGGGCCCCACTTGTCATAGACTCAGGGGGTAGTCAACCTGGGCCCGCCGATTCAAAGTCAACGGGGTCAAACCCGCCGGCGTTTAGCCGCTGGCAAGGTCAGACGCGGCGATGGGAGTGCGGTTTCGGGCTCCGACGACCTAAACAATGGTGGAGCACGTCTACGTGATGCGGGGAGCGAGCCGCATCGTTTGGTGGCAGTGGTGGAGCTCGGGGTGGCCGGTAACGTCGCCGGCGATGACCTTGGCGGTCGCCGGAGTTCGGCCGAGGTCGAACACGACATTAGGGGCACGACGGGGCGCGTGGGGTGGTGTTTTGGGCTCCTACGAGTGCGGTGAGGGCGGTGGTCTGCTTGGAATCGAGCCAACGTGGCTGTGGCCACGACGGCGACGTGCGGTGGCGGTGGCGAGTGCGGACAAGCTTGGTGCGGTCGATGCAGGGCTCGAGAGCGAGAAAGAGAGGGATGGAGAGGTGTAGCAGCTCACGGCGAACACGACGTTGCAGACGACGCGGTCGGGGACGAGCTGGTGCGGCGAATACGGCGAGGGGGATCTGCGGCGGCATTCAGTGAAGACGAGCTCGATGGAGACGAGGGAGAGCGTGCGAGCGCTCGGGGCTCGGCTAGCTCAACGTTGCGGACGACGGCGGAGCTCTTGGACAAGTCAGCATGGCGCGGGGACGACAGCGGACGCGGGTTTCACGGTGGCACGGGCGTGGCAGCGTTGGCCATGGCGGGAGAGGGCGAGGGAGAGAGGCAGGGGGTGTTTGAGGTGTCAGCGGGGTCGGGGCGGCAACGTGGAGCCTGCCCAGGTGTCCACGGGTGCGGGCGGCAAGCTGGTGGCGCCCTGGCGAGCTCGCGCTCGTCGGCGTCACCTCTGTGCCTGCCTGGCGAGGACGAAGCAGCTGGCTGGCATGGGCCAGCATAGTGCTGGGCCTGCCAGGTGGGCTGCAGCCAGGTAAGTTCCCTCCTTCTCTTTTATTTTATGTTTTCTATTTTTCTGTAACTGTGTGGCTTTATTAAAAATACTTAGGCATCTTTAAAAATCCTGAAAATAATCAGGGGCTCTGTTTAGATTAATCCCAACAGCCCACACTTATTTTCAGAATTATTTGGGCATTTAAAATATTTTATAGCATTTATATGCCCAAATGCAAATAGTAATGATTTAATCCAATGACCTTATGTGTCCTAGAAAAATGTGAACCCATTTTGTCAGAGGTTCTAACCCAAGACAAAAAGGGTAGACTTTTTAGAAGGGCATTTCAGGTTCATTGAAAATAATTTTAGTAAACCCTAGTTGTTTTCAGGGGGGGTGCTGGGGGTTCTGTCATCCCCATTTCAAGTTTTCTGGAAAAGTAAACATGATGCAACACTCTAATGCGTGAACCAGCTAGGATGTGACATGGTCGCCCGGTCGTCCAGTGGCTTCGGTCTTCCGTTAATTTCCTCTCGAGTGCGCAGCTGCCGGACGTCCAGAGGGCGTCAGTTGTCCGGGGCCCTGGGAGTCGTCGGACGTCCGGGTAGGGCTGGTCGTCCGTGGCATGTAGCTCTGTCATGCCTTCCTCCCCTCGCTGTAGCATTTCCCGGGGCTCGGACATCCGGGACCGGCCGGTTATCCGGTGCGTGTAGCTTCACCAATGGTCCTTCTTCTTGATGACCATGCTTGGCGTCCTTGCCACCTTGGCCATTGGGTGTAGCTGTCTCATGGCTCTCCTCCAGGTACCTGATCACACACAGAGTGTCCATATGAGGTACTAGCCAAGTCTCGTGAGTAGAGAGAGGAAGTTCGGAGAGGAGCGAGTTCACCTTATCTTCGATAACCTTTGCTATAGCTCTTGTCATGGGTCCAAGTGGTGTTGAGGGAGATGTAGGTACGTCCATGGGGATGAGCGAGGGATGCTCCGAATCATCTCCCCCCTTGGGAAAGATCCGACCACGGATCAAAAGCTTCATCTCCATGGTATGGCGCAAGGTCCTTGACGTTGAAGATGTCGCTCACATTGTACTTGCCTCGTGGTAGGTCTATCTTGTAGGCGTTGTCGTTGTAGCGTGCTAGCACCTTGAAGGGTCCATCGGCTCGTGGGAGAAGTTTGGACTTGCGTTCGTTGGGGAAGCGGTCCTTTCGAAGGTGTAGCCACACGAGATCACCAATGTTGAAGATCATGGGTTGCTTGTTGACGTTGAGCTTGGTCGCTAGTCGTTGTACTTGGCGCTCGATGGTGTGCCTTGTATCCTCATGCATCTTCTTGATGTAGCTTGCCTGTGCACTCGCATCCATGTTGGTGCCTTCTTGTAGAGGAAGAGGTAGAATGTCCAATGGTGACAACGGGTTGAAGCCGAAGACGACCTCGAAGGGGGACTTGCCGGTAGTCGAATGTCTTGCACGGTTGTAGGTGTACTCGGCGATGGGTACACATGCTTCCCACTCCTTGATGTTCATCTTGATCAACATGCGAAGTAGAGTGAAGAGAGTCCGGTTCGTCACCTCCGTTTGGCCATCGGTTTGAGGATGGTATGCGGATGAGAACAAGAGCTTGATTCCGAGCTTGGCGCATAGGGTCTTCCAAAAGTACCTCAAGAACTTGACGTCACGATCGGAGATGATTGTCTTTGGCACTCCATCGAGTCGCAAGATTTCCCTACAAAAGAGATTTGCAATGTGTGAAGCATCGTCTATCTTGTTGCAAGGAATGAAATGTGCCATCTTAGAAAATCGGTCCACAACAACAAACACGGAATCCTTTCCATTTTGAGTTCTAGGAAAACCAAGTACAAAATCCATGCTAATGTCTTCCCAAGGTTGATAAGGAATAGGAAGAGGCATGTAAAGACCATGAGATTGAGCTTTAGACTTAGCTTTGCGACACGTAGAGCATCGGGTGGTGAAGCGTGAGATGTCTCGAAACCTCTTGGGCCAAAAGTAGTTCTTGGAGAGCGTGGCCAATGTCTTATCTCATCCAAAATGTCCCATGAGTCCGCCTCCATGAGCCTCTTGCAAAAGTAGCAAACGAAGAGAAGACTTGGGAATGCATAGTTTGTTAGCTTTCATAAGATAAGCATCCTTGATATAATATTGTTCCCAAGAAGTATGCGTCAAACACTTAGCATAAGGAATAGCAAAAGATGGACCATTAGCATACAAGTCTTTGATGTGCTCAAAACCAATAACATTCAACTCAAGTTTAGTGACAAGCGTGCATATGCGTGAAAGTGCATCCGCAACTACATTTTCCTTACCCTTAATGTACTTGATCACATAGGGGAAAGATTCACTAAATTCACTCCATTTGGCATGACGCTTGTTCAACTTAGTTTGACCTTTTAAGTACTTAAGCGTTTCATGATCGGTGTGTAGGACAAACTCATGAGGTCTAAGATAATGTTCCCAAACATGTAGCACACGCACTAAAGCATACAATTCTTTGTCATATATGGGATAGTTAAGTTGAGCACCAGAGAGTTTTTCACTAAAATATGCAATGGCTCGTTTTTCTTGCATCAAAACTCTGCCAATTCTGGTACCACTTGCATCACAATGAACCTCAAAAGTTTTGTCAAAATTGGGCAAAGCAAGAATCGGAGCATGAGTAAGCAAAGACTTGAGCTCATCAAAAGTGGTGGATTGCAAAGATCCCCAAACAAAAGGAGTAAGGCATGCAAAGGAGCGGCAATAGTGCTAAAATCTTTCACAAAGCGACGATAAAAACCCGCAAGACCAAGAAAACTACGCACTTGTTGCAAATTGGTGGGTTGAGGCCAAGTTTTAATTGCTTCTATTTTAGATTCATCAACATGGACACACTTTGAAGAAACAACAAAACCCAAGAAAACCACTTTGTCAACACCAAATGTGCACTTTTTCATGTTGGCATAAAGACTTTCCTTGCGAAGGGTTTGCAAAACAGCCCTAACATGATTAAGATGTTCTTTCATGGTTTTGCTAAAAACAAGAATATCATCAAACTAAACCACAACAAAGACTCCAATATAAGGACGAAGCACATAATGCATGAGACGCACGAAAGTACCGGGAGCCTCCGATAAACCCATAGGCATAACTAACCACTCATATAAGCCAAATTTGGTTTTGAAAGCAGTTTTCCATTCATCACCCCCTTGAATGCAGATTTGATAATAGCCACTTTTAAGATCAATTTTTGAGAAAAAGTTGGCTCCACTAAGTTCATCAAGCATATCATCTAAGCGAGGAATGGGATGCCTATAGCGAACGGTAATAGCATTTATAGGTCGACAATCGGAACACAAGCGGAAACTTCCATTGGGCTTAGGCACAAGTATAACCAGAACGGCACAAGGGCTTAAGCTTTCACGTGCATGACTGTTGTCGATTAGTTGTTGTACTTGTCGTTGAATCTCCTTGGTTTCTTCGGGATTGACACGGTATGGAGCTTTGTTTGGAAGTGGCACTCCGGGGATGAGGTCGATTCGATGCTCAATGCCTCGTAGAGGAGGTAGACCCGGAGGTAGCTCATCGGGGAAAACATCTTGAAATTCCTGCAAAAGAGATTGAAACACTAAAGGTAGCTCCTGAGAGGTGTTAGTTTTAGGTTCCCCATCCTTTCACACAATGACAAAGTGCATCACACTCGATGGGTTCTCACACACTTCTCTCATCTCACTTTTTGTGGCAAATAGTATGAGGTTTTTCTCTCTAGGCGAAGGGGCGCTCAAGTTTGGCTTGTGGCTCTCACTCACTTTTTGGTGGATCACTTTCTCACTCTTCTCTACACGATGGGTGGCTTGCTTGTCGGCTACTACTTGACTAGGAGACATAGGTCGTAGCACATACTCCTTCACTTTCATCTTGAAGCTATAGTGATTGGTGCGCCCATTGTGGATGACACCATGGTCGAATTGCCATGGTCGACCAAGAAGGAGGTGGCAAACGGTCATTGGGACCACATCACACTCCCAAGTGTCCTCATATGCGCCAATTTTGAAGGAGACTTGAACCGTATGCTCAACTCGGATAGTGCCGGAGTCACTTAGCCATTGAACCTTGTAGGGGTGCGGGTGCTTCCTCTTTACCAATTGAAGTTTGGAGCATAGTTCTTCACTTGCCAAGTTGTGGAAACTACCTCCATCGATGATGACCTTGACAGACCTTCCATTGATGCCGGCCTTGGTGTGGAAGATATGGCATCGTTGGTCTTCTTCTTGTAGATGTTGAAGAGTCAAGACCTTGGAGACAACAAGAGCGGGGCTTGTATCTTCATCACAAAAGACTTGATCATGTTCATCCTCATTCACGCGCCGGTGCATGGCCACTTGCTCAAGAGCTTCCATCTCCTCATCACTCATGGAGTCATATGTGCCATCGTCGTTGAGGATCATGGTGCGCTTGTTTGTGCATTCATAGGACTTGTGGCCTCGGCCGCCGCAAGTGAAACACTTGAAGGAGCTTGTATTGATGGTCTCATCGGTCGGAGAAGATGATGAAGCACGCGGCTTGAAGTTGCTTGTAGTAGGAGGAAGACGACTTGAACTTGCCGAAGTTTTCTTGTAACTTGACTTGTCGTTGTTGCTTGGAGAAGGCTTGGTTGACGTTGAAGTTGGATTGGTTGTTGAAGCTTGGTTATTGGAGAAGCCGTAGGTCTTGGATGAGTACTTGGCGTACTTGAGGTCATCTTGCACTTGACGTTCGCTTTTGTAGCTTGATGCACGAGCTCAATGAGGTTGGAGTAGGGTTGGAAGTCGGCGATCTTCTTGATGGGATGATTGAGTCCATTCAAGAATCGTGCCATTGTTTGCTCATCATGCTCCGTGACATTGGCTCGAATCATGGCAATCTCCATTTCCTTGTAGTATTCTTCAACACTCTTTGTTCCTTGCTTGAGGAGTTGTAGCTTCTTGAAGAGATCACGGTTGTAGTAGGTTGGCACAAAATGTGCTCGCATGACATCCTTCATTTGAGCCCAAGTGGTGGATGGAGGTTCACCTCTTGCTTGTCGGCACTCAAGGACTTGTTCCCACCATATGAGCACAGTCTTGGAACTCAAGTGATGCCATAGCGATCTTCTTCTCTTCCTCATAGTTGTGCAAACGTAAGATTTTGTCGACTTTCAATGCCCATGAGAGGTATTCTTCCGGATCATTGCTTCCATGGAACTTGGGCATTGTGATTTTGAGCTTGCCATAGCGTTGCTCTTCATTGTGTTGTTGGTGATGGTGATGATGACGCCCTTGACGTGGAGGGTAATCATCCTCTTGTTGCTCTTGGCTTGGAGGAAGTCCATGATCAACTTGCTCTTGTTGAACTTGAGGTTGAGGTGGAGCTTGACGAGCTTGTGGAGGAGCTTGAGGAACTTGACGTTGCACGCGCGGTTGGTAGTTCCTCTCTTGGATTTCTTTTCGAAGGGCTTCCTCTTGATTGCGTCGTTCGCGATTGCGGTTGGCGATGGCTCGACTTGATTCTTGAAGGGCACGTTGCGCCTCAAGAGCTTGCACTTCTCGTTGTTTTTGTTGAAGATGTTGAGCCTCGGCATCTTGTTGCTCTTGGTGTAGACGCGCTCGTTCTTCTTCTTCTTGGTGATGAAGACGTTGTCGTTCTTGAGCTTGGGCAAATGTGACTTAATTTGATTGAGGACGAGGGACTTGCTCCTCGGCTTGCTCTTGTGAATGCTTGACATGTAGCGGGTTGTGAGATGCATGACGGTCTTGACGCGCGGCTTGTCGAAGAGTGTTTGATGACGGTGTACTTGAGCCGGAGAAGGAGTCATCGGAGTGTCGACTTGAGTGGCTCCGTCTTGAGTATGACGATGTATAAGGAGGCCGGTTCACCAACAAGGCGCAGATCTCGTCCATTCTTGCATCGTTCTCTTGCTTGTGCGCGTCGAGCTTGTTGTCGAAGTAGTCGCGTGTACGTTTCTCGGAGAGTCGCAAGTAGGTGGCGAGGTTGTCGATGCGGTCGTTCATTGCTTATTGCTCTTGATGCAACGCTCATTGTGCACCAAAGAGGTGGCTCTTGGTGACATATGATGACATGTCGTCGTATTGCTCGATGAAGAGTGGGTTGGTAGAAGTACTCGGCCTATCCATCATTCCAAGAAAAATGTGAGTGGTAGAAGGAGAAGAACTTATACCAATGTACCTTGACTGATGTTGATGATGAATCAAGTTCACTCAAATGCGGACAATGAAATAGCACTATTGGTACCAATTCTTGTCGATTCTTACACCTACACAAATAAAAGCTTATGGTGGAGCTTGGTTAGGATGGTGGCACAAAATTTGATGCAATAGTAAGTGAGCTTCAATAATGTTGGAAATGATTCACAAATTTGCAAATGCAACAAGTAGACCAAGCAAGTGGGGGTACACGGAAACACACACGCAAATAGATAAATGGGATTGTGCAAACCAAAAGTGAGCCAAAATGTGGAATCCACGGAAATGCTCTTGTTGCACAATACTAGAGAGACGCTAGCACGATTGCACAATAGGCGGATACGGAGCTTGTGCACAACCTACTAGGCAAAAAATGCAACGATCTCTATCCCAAGTATGCTATATGTATGGCATTTCGGTGCTATGATCCAAGATGATCTTATATGACAATCTTAATGTAGTATGATGCTATGGTTCTTGCTTATAAGCTCTTTTCTTATCTTTCCTCTTTGCTTACAAGCTTGGGTGGCTCTTTCAATTTTGAGCTCTTTTCTCATGCAAAACTTCATGAACCAAGATAGCAATTGTGTATGCGATGACAACTTTTGTGACACACAAGTTGATGCCAAGATATGCACCACGGTGTTATGGTATGTATGCTATGGAGTATGATCACTAATGTGCACAAGTCACGTTGCCGGCAATACTCAATGGCTAGTCTCGATGGGTAAGCTACGCAAAAGTAAGGCCATGTGGGGTATCAATGCAATTGCAAGGTATGACAAAGATGTCGTCGAAGTTACCATCCTTGGTGATGATGAGACCCTTGTGAAGATGAGCCATGGTGAAGACGAAATCGAACCGTACCTAAATAGCCGAAACACAATAGGACACGGGAGCCACAACTCAAAATCTCAACGACCAAAACGTGTCAAAATCGTCATAGGAGGTATTGTGGAAGATGGTGGTGTATGTGGGTTTTGAAGATGTGGTGGAAGGTGGGGTTGTGGTGGTGGCCGAACTGAAAATTTTAGTTTCGTCAGAGTTTCACGGACGTCCAGTTTTTACGGTCGTCCGGTCGTCGGACGTCCGGCAGGGTCCAGTCGTCCGGTGCCTGGGTGAAATTCGGGCATGGGATGAACTGTGTGATTTCGGTGTGGAGGAAGATGGTGAGGTCGAAATCGAGCGGATTGGTGGATGGAAAAGGGTGGGGAGGGTGGGGAAAGCTAGATCCACACGTAGCAAATCAAATCCATGGACCAAATCCAACAAAATCTCAACTCACCAACAAATAAAAAAAAGGGCAGCCCCAGTGCATGTAGCTCCCGCTTGCGCAGGGTCTGGGGAAGGGTCCGACCACTTTGGGTCTATTGTACGCAGCCTTTCCCTACATTTCTGCAAGAGGCTGTTTCCAGGACTTGAACCCGTGACCTCATGGTCACAAGGCAGCAGCTTTACCACTGTGCCAAGGCTCCCCTTCTCAACTCACCAACAAATCACAAAAAAAAATTTGGGGCTATTTTTGGTGGGGAATTTTCGGATTTAGGACGAAAACAACAAAATCAAGCTAGAAAACACGGGGTTGGGACTCCAAAAAGGTGATCAACGTGGCTCATGATACCAAGATGATGTAGGGCGGAACCCTATGTGGACGATCTTTCATGTTTCGAGGGGATCCTACGGGGAACACGACGAAAGAGCGGAAGAACACAAGGGAAAACACGGGGAGAAACAAGAGAATCACTCAACCGACAAGTATCGATCACACAAGGGCTAGATCACCGAACACATAAGGTAGCACAAGATTCAAAATCAACAAAGGAAAGATACAAGGGTAGCCGTTCTTCTCCATGAGGAGGTCTTGATTGTCTTCCCTTGAAGGGGTCTTGAATCCGCTTGGGGGATCTTCTCCGAAGAGGTCGTGAGCTCCGAGGAGAAGTAACCAAGTGCATGAGCAAGGCTCTCACACAAAATATGAGCTAAACCAATGCTACCCTAGCTAGGAGGTGGGAGAGTCCTTTTTATAGTCGTAGTGCAAATGGGAGTCAATGTGAAGGGGTATAAGGGATCCTGCCCATGGCTGCGGTCACTCGGATGTCAGACGTCCGGAAGGCGTCGGACGTCTGGGGCTTCAGGACGGCCCAGACGTTCGGGGCTGTCGGACTTCCGTAATTTCGGCCTGGGTGCTGGTCGCCCGGTCGTCCGGTGGCTTCGGTCTTCCGTTAATTTCCTCTTGGGTGCGCAGCTGCCGGACGTCCGGAGGGTGTCGGTCGTCCGGGGCCCTGGGAGTCGTCAGACGTCTGGGTAGGGCCGGTCGTCCGTGGCCTGTAGCTCTGTCCTGTGTTCCTTCCCTCGCTGTAGCATCTCCCAGGGCTCGGACGTCCGGGACCGGCCGGTCGTCCGGTGCCTGTAGCTTCACCAATGGCCCTTCTTCTTGATGTCCATGCTTGGCGTCCTTGCCACCTTGGCCATTGGGTGTAGCTGTCCCGTGGCTCTCCTCCAGGTACCTGATCACACAAAGAGTGTCCATATGAGGTAGTAGCCAAGTCTCGTGAGTAGAGAGAGGAAGTTCGGAGAGGAGCGAGTTCACCTTATCTTCGATAGCCTTTGCTCTAGCTCTTGTCATGGGTCCAAGTGGTGTTGAGGGAGATGTAGGTACGTCCATGGGGATGAGTGAGGTCCACACAGTATTATCACAGACAATGGCTCAAACTTCGATTCAGAAGAGTTCAGAAACTTCTGCGCCACCCAAGGCACTCAGGTTGACTAGGCATCCGTTGCACACCCGCAGTTGAGTGGTCAAGGTGAGAGGGCGAACAGTCTTATCCTTCAAGGACTGAAGCCTCGACTCATGCGCCACCTTGAGCATTCAGCTGGAGCACGACTCCGAACCGGTCCACCGACCACACTCCTTTCTTCATGGTGTATGGCACTAAAGCCGCGCTGCCTTGTGATCTCTTCCACAACGCACCTCGAGTGGAACTCTACTTAGAAGCTGAGGTAGAGCAAGCGTGGCAGGACATCATCAATCTATTGGAAGACAAACATGAGATGGCCTTGATACGGTCCACTGTTCATCAGTAGGATCTTCGCTGATTCTACGCCAGGAATATCAAAGGTCAAACATTTCAAGAAGGGGATCTCGTGCTCCGAGTGGATCAGCAGTGACCTCACAAGCTTGCCCCCGCAAGGGAAGGCCCCTTCATCGTCACCAAGGTGCTACACAATGGGGCCTACCACCTCTACAACCTCGCGAAGAAGATCGACGAGCCACGCACCTGGAATGCAGATCTTCTCCGTCGATTTTATACCTAGCAGTCGGATTGACGAGATGTAATAAGAGTACTTTTAGATTGTTTATCAAGACATGACTCGGAGGCTTAGCTGTGATCCCGTCTTCACCTAAGTTAAAAAACTACTCCGAGTGAGAGAATCCCTCCCACTCGGGGCTTAGCCGCGAGCCCGTCCTCACCTAAGTTAAAAAACTACTCTGAGTGAGAGCATCCCTCCCACTCAGGGGCTTAGCCGCGAGCCCGTCCTCGCCCAAGTTAAAAAACTACGCCGAGTGAGAGCATCCCTCCCACTCACAGGCTTAGCCGCGAGCCCGTCCTTGCCTAAGTTAAAAAACTACGCCGAGTGAGAGCATCCCTCCCACTCGGAGGCTTTGCCGCGAGCCCGTCTATGCCTAAGTTAAATAACTAATACAAGTGAGAGCATCCCTCCCACTCGGGGGCTTAGCCACGAGCCCGTCCTCGCATAAGTTAAAAAACTATGCCGAGTGAGAACATCCCTCCCACTCCGAGGCATAGCCGCGATCCCGTCCTCGCCTAAGTTAAAAAACTATGCCGAGTGAGAGCATCCCTCCCACTCAGAGGTTTAGCCACGAAGCCTGTACTCGCCTAAGTTAAAAAACTACCCCGAGTGAGAGCATCCCTCCCACTCAGGGGCTTAGCCACTAGCCCATCGTTGCCTAAGTTAAAAAATTACTCCGAGTGAAAGCATCCCTCCCACTTTGGGGTTAGCCACGAGCCCGTTCTTGATTAAGTTAAAAAACTACGTCGAGTGAGAGCATCCTTCCCACTCGGAGGCTAAGCTGTAAGCCCGTCCTCGCCTAAGTTAAAAAACTATGCCAAGTGATAGCATCCCTCCCAGTCATGGGCTTAGACGCGAGCCCGTCCTCGCCTAAGTTAAAAAACTACTCCGAGTGGGAGCATCCCTCCCAATCGGAAGCTTAGCCGCGAGCCCGAGCTCGCCTAAGTTAAAACACTACTCCGAGTGAGAGCATCCCACCCACTCGGGGGCATATCAGTGAGCTCGTCCTCGCCTAAGTTAAAAAACTACGACGAGTGAGAGCGTCCCTCCCAGTCAGAGTCTTAGCCGCGAGCCCGTCCTCGCAAAAGTTTAAAAACTACGCTGAGTAAGAGCATCCCTCCCACTTGGAGGCTTAGCCACAAGCCCGTCCTCGCCTAAGTTAAAAAACCTACTCCAAGTGAGAGCATGCCTCGCACTCGGAGGCTTAGCCGCGAGCCCGTCCTCGCCTAAGTTAAACAAACTACTCCAAGTGAGAGCATGCCTCGCACTCGGAAGCTTAGCCGCGAGCCCGTCCTCGCCTAAGTTAAAAAAACCACTCCGTGTGAGAGCATCCCTCCCACTCGGAGGCTTACCCACGCCGTCCTCTCCTAAGTTAAAAAAACTACGCCGAGTGAGAACATCCCTCCCACTCTGAGGCATAGCCGTGAGCCCGTCCTTGCCTAAGTTAAAAACTATGCCGAGTGAGAGGATCCCTCCCACTCAAAGGCTTAGCCGTGAAGCCTGTCCTCGCCTAAGTTAAAAAACTACCCCGAGTAAGAGCATCCCTCCCACTCAGGGGCTTAACCACTAGCCCGTCCTCGCCTAAGTTAAAAAACCACTCCGAGTGAGAGCATCCCTCCCACTCGGGGGCTTAGCCGCGAGCCCGTTCTCGCTTAAGCTAAAAAACTACGACGAGTGAGAGCATCCCTCCCACTCGCAGGCTTAGCCATGAGGCCGTCGTTGCCTAAGTAAAAGACTACGCCGAGTGAGAGCATCCCTCCCACTCGGAGGCTTAGCCGCGAGCCTATCCTCGCCCAAGTTAAAAAACTACTCCGAGTGAGAGCATCCCTCCCAATCGGAGGCTTAGCCGCGAGCCCGTTCTAGCCTAAGTTCAAAAACTACCCCGAGTGAGAGCATCCCTCCCACTCGGGGGCTTAGCCGCGAGCCCGTCCTCGCCTAAGTTTAAAAAACTACGCCGAGTGAGAACATCCCTCACACTCTGAGGCATAGCCGCGAGCCCATCCTTGCCTAAGTTAAAAACTATGCCGAGTGAGAGCATCCCTCCCACTCAGAGGCTTAGCCGTGAAGCCTGTCCTCGCCTAAGTTAAATAACTACCCCGAGTGAGAGCATCCCTCCCACTCAGGGGCTTAACCACTAGCCCTTCCTCGCCTAAGTTAAAAAACTACTCCAAGTGAGAGCAGCCCTCCCACTCGGGGGCTTAGCCGCGAGCCCGTTCTCTCTTAAGTTAAAAAACTACGCCGAGTGAGAGCATCCCTCCCACTCGGAGGCTTAGCCACGAGCCCGTCCTCGCCTAAGTTAAAAAACTATGCCGAGTGAGAGCATCCCTCCCACTGAGGGGCATAGACGCGAGCCCGTCCTCGCCTAAGTGAAAAAACTACTCCGAGTGAGAGCATCCCTTCCACTCGGAAGCTTATCCGTGAGCACGACTTCCCCTAAGTTAAAACACTACTCCGAGTGAGAGCATCCCACCCACTCGGGGGCATAGCCGCGAGCCCGTCCTCGCCTAAGTTAAAAAACTATGACGAGTGAGAGCATCCCTCCCACTCAAAGGCTTAGCCGTCAGCGCATCCTGGCATAAGTTTGAAAACTACACTGAGTAAGAGCAACCCTCCAATCAGAGGCTTAGCCGCGAGCCCGTCCTCGCCTGAGTTAAAAAAACTACTCCAAGTGAGAGCATCCCTCGCACATGGAGGCTTAGCCGCGAGCCCGTCCTCACCTAAGTTTAAAAAAAACCACTCTGAGTGAGAGCATCCCTCAAACTCGAGGGCTTAGCCGGGAGCCCGTCCTCGCCTAAGTTAAAAAAACTACGTCGAATGAGAACATCCCTCCCACTCTGAGGCATAGCCGCGAGCCTTTCCTCGCCTAAGTTAAAAACTATGCCGAGTGAGAGCATCCCTCCCACTCAGAGGCTTAGCCGTGAAGCCTGTCCTCGCCTAAGTTAAAAAACTACCCCGAGTGAGAGCATCCCTCCCACTCAGTGGCTTAACCACTTGCCCGTCCTCGCCTAAGTTAAAAAACTACTCCGAGTGAGAGCATCCCTCCCACTCGGGCGCTTAGCCGCGAGCCCGTTCTTGCTTAAGTTAAAAAACTACGCCGAGTGAGAGCATCCCACGCACTCGCAGGCTTAGCCGCAAGCCCGTCCTTGCCTAAGTTAAAAAACTACGCCGAGTGAGAGCATCCCTCCCACTCGGAGGCTTAGCCGTGAGCCCGTCCTCGCCTAAGTTAAAAAACTATAACGAGTGATAGCATCTCTCCCAGTCAGGGGCTTAGACGCGAGCCCGTCCTCGCCTCAGTTCAAAAACTACCCCGAGTAAGAGCATCCCTCCCACTCAGTGGCTTAACCACTAGCCCGTCCTCGCCTAAGTTAAAAAACTACTCCGAGTGAGAGCATCCCTCCCACTCGGGGGCTTAGCCGCGAGCCCGTTCTCACTTAAGTTAAAAAACTACGCCGAGTGAGAGCATCCCACGCACTCGCAGGCTTAGCCGCAAGCCCGTCCTTGCCTAAGTTAAAAAACTACGCCGAGTGAGAGCATCGCTCCCACTTGGAGGCTTAGCCGTGAGCCCGTCCTCGCCTAAGTTAAAAAACTATGTCGAGTGATAGCATCCCTCCCAGTCAGGGGCTTAGACGCGAGCCCGTCCTCGCCTAAGTGAAAAAACTACTCCAAGTGAGAGCATCCCTCGCACTCGGAGGCTTAGCCGCGAGCCCGTCCTCGCCTAAGTTAAAAAAACTACTCCAAGTGAGAGCATGCTTCGCACTCGGAAGCTTAGCCGCGAGCCCGTCCTCGCCTAAGTTAAAAAAACCACTCCGTGTGAGAGCATCCCTCCCACTCGGAGGCTTACCAGCGAGCCCGTCCTCACCTAAGTTAAAAAAACTACGCCGAGTGAGAACATCCCTCCCACTCTGAGGCATAGCCGTGAGCCCGTCCTTGCCTAAGTTAAAAACTATGCCGAGTGAGAGCATCCCTCCCACTCAGAGGCTTAGCCGTGAAGCCTGTCCTCGCCTAAGTTAAAAAACTACCCCGACTGAGAGCATCCCTCCCACTCAGGGGCTTAACCACTAGCCCGTCCTTGCCTAAGTTAAAAAACCACTCCGAGTGAGAGCATCCCTCCCACTCGCAGGCTTAGCTGCGAGCCCGTCGTTGCCTAAGTAAAAAAACTACGCCGAGTGAGAGCATCCCTCCCACTCGGAGGCTTAGCCGCGAGCCTATCCTCGCCAAAGTTAAAAAACTACTCCGAGTGAGAGCATCCCTCCCAATCGGAGGCTTAGCCTCGAGCCCGTCCTCGCCTAAGTTCAAAAACTACCCCGAGTGAGAGCATCCCTCCCACTCGGGGGGCTAGCCGCGAGCCCGTCCTCGCCTAAGTTAAAAAAAACTACGCCGAGTGAGAACATCCCTCGCACTCTGAGGCATAGCCGCGAGCCCATCCTCGCCTAAGTTAAAAACTATGCCGAGTGAGAGCATCCCTCCCACTCAGAGGCTTAGCCGTGAAGCTTGTCCACGCCTAAGTTAAATAACTACCCCGAGTGAGAGCATCCCTCCCACTCAGGGGCTTAACCACTAGCCCTTCCTCGCCTAAGTTAAAAAACTACTCCAAGTGAGAGCAACCCTCCCACTCGGGGGCTTAGCCACGAGCCTGTTCTCACTTAAGTTAAAAAACTACGCCGAGTGAGAGCATCCCTCCCACTCGGAGGCTTAGTCGCGAGCCCGTCCTCGCCTAAGTTAAAAAACTATGCCAAGTGAGAGCATCCCTCCCACTCAGGGGCATAGACGCGAGCCCGTCCTCGCCTAAGTGAAAAAACTACTCCGAGTGAGAGCATCCCTCCCACTCGGAAGCTTATCCGTGAGCTGACCTCCCCTAAGTTAAAACACTACTCCGAGTGAGAGCATCCCTCCCACTCGGAGGCTTAGCTGCGAGCCCGTCCTCGCCTAAGTTAAAAAACTATGCCAAGTGAGAGCATCCCTCCCACTCAGGGGCATAGACGCGAGCCCGTCCTCGCCTAAGTGAAAAAACTACTCCGAGTGAGAGCATCCCTCCCACTCGGAAGCTTATCCGTGAGCACGACCTCCCCTAAGTTAAAACACTACTCCGAGTGAGAGCATCCCACCCACTCGGGGCATAGCCGCGAGCCCGTCCTCGCCTAATTTAAAAAACTATGACGAGTGAGAGCATCCCTCCCACTCAAAGGCTTAGCCGGGACCCCGTCCTGGCATAAGTTTAAAAACTACACTGAGTAAGAGCATCCCTCCAATCAGCGGCTTAGCCGCGAGCCCGTCCTCGCCTGAGTTAAAAAACTACTCCAAGTGAGAGCATCCCTCAAACTCGGGGGCTTAGCCGCGAGCCCGTCCTCGCCTAAGTTAAAAAAACTACGCCGAGTGAGAACATCCCTCCCACTCTGAGGCATAGCCGCGAGCCTTTCCTCGCCTAAGTTAAAAACTATGCCGAGTGAGAGCATCCCTCCCACTCAGAGCCTTAGCCGTGAAGCCTGTCCTCGCCTAAGTTAAAAAACTACCCCGAGTGAGAGCATCCCTCCCACTCAGTGGCTTAACCACTAGCCCGTCCTCGCCTAAGTTAAAAAACTACTCCGAGTGAGAGCATCCCTCCCACTCGGGGGCTTAGCCACGAGCCCGCTCTCGCTTAAATTAAAAAACTACGCCGAGTGAGAGCATCCCACGCACTCGCAGGCTTAGCCGCAAGCCCGTCTTGCCTAAGTTAAAAAACTACTCCGAGTGAGAGCATCCCTCCCAATCGGAAGCTTAGCCGCGAGCCCGAGCTCGCCTAAGTTAAAACACTACTCCGAGTTAGAGCATCCCACCCACTCGGGGGCATAGCAGTGAGCTCGTCCTCGCCTAAGTTAAAATACTATGATGAGTGAGAGCGTCCCTCCCACTCAGAGGCTTAGCCGCGAGCCCGTCCTCACATAAGTTTAAAAACTACGCTGAGTAAGAGCGTCCCTCCCACTTGGAGGCTTAGCCGCGAGCCCGTCCTCGCCTATGTTAAAAAACTACTCCAAGTGAGAGCATGCCTCACACTCGGAGGCTTAGCTGCGAGCCCGTCCTTGCCTAAGTAAAGAAAACCACTCCGTGTGAGAGCATCCCTCCCACTCGGAGGCTTACCCGCGAGCCCGTCCTCGCCTAAGTTAAAAAACTACTCCGAGTGAGAGCATCCCTCCCACTCTGGGGCTTAGCCGCGAGCCCGTCCTCGCCTAAGTTAAAAAAACTACGCCGAGTGAGAGCATCCTCCTAGTCAGGGGCTTAGACGCGAGCCCGTCCTCGCCTAAGTTAAAAAACTACCCCGAGTGAGAGCATCCCTCCCACTCAGGGGCTTAACCACTAGCCCGTCCTCCCCTAAGTTAAAAAACTACTCCGAGTGAGAGCATCCCTCCCACTCGGGGGCTTAGCCGCGAGCCCGTTCTCACTTAAGTTAAAAAACTTCGCCGAGTGAGAGCATCCCTCCCACTCGCAGGCTTAGCTGCGAGCCCGTCCTTGCCTTAGTTAAAAAACTACGCCGAGTGAGAGCATCCCTCCCACTCGGAGGCTTTGCCGCGAGCTCGTCTTCGCCTACATTAAATAACTAATCCGAGTGAGAGCATCCCTCCCACTCGGGGGCTTAGCCACGAGCCCGTCCTCGCCTAAGTTAAAAGACTACACCGAGTGAGAACATTCATCCCACTCCAAGGCATAGCCGCGAGCCCGTCCTCGCCTAAGCTAAAAAACTCTTCCGAGTGAGAGCATCCCTCCCACTCAGAGGTTTAGCCGCGAAGCCTGTCCCCGCCAAAGTTAAAAAACTACCCCGAGTGAGAGCATCCCTCCCACTCAGGGGCTTAGCCACTAGCCCGTCATCGCCTAAGTTAAAAAACTACTACGAGTGAGAGAATCCCTCCCACTCGGGGGCTTAGCCGTGAGCCCATTCTCGACTAAGTTATAAAACTACGCCCAGTGAGAGCATCCCTCCCACTCAGAGGCTTAGCCGTGAGCCCGTCCTCGCCTAAGTTAAAAAACTATGCCGAGTGAGAGCATCCCTCCCACTCAGGGGCTTAGACGCGAGCACGTCCTCGCCTAAGTTAAAAAACTACTACGAGTGAGAGCATCCCTCCCACTCAAGGTCTTAGCCGCGAGCCCGTCCTTGCCCAAGTTAAAAAACTACGCTGAGTGAGAGCATCCCACCCACTCGCAGGCTTAGCCGCGAGCCCGTCCTTTCCTAAGTTAAAAAAAACTACGCCGAGTGAGCGCATCCCTCCCACTCGGAGGCTTTGCCGCGAGCCCGTCGTCACCTAAGTTAAATAACTAATCCGAGTAAGAGCATACCTCCCACTCGGGGGCTTAGCCATGAGCCCATCCTCGCGTAAGTTAAAAAACTACGCCGAGTGAGAACATCCCTACCACTCCGAGGCATAGCTGCGAGTCTGTCCTCGCCTAAGTTAAAAAACTATGCCGAGTGAGAGCATCCCTCCCACTCAGAAGTTTAGCCGCGAAGCCTGTCCTCGCCTAAGTTAAAAAACTACCCCGAGTGAGAGCATCCCTCCAACTCAGGGGCTTAGCCACTAACCCGTCGTCGCCTAAGTTAAAAAACTACTCCGAGTGAAAGCATCCTTGCCAATCGGGGCTTAGCCGCGAGCCCGTTCTCGATTAAGTTAAAAAACTACACCGAGTGAGCGCATCCCACAGACTCAGAGGCTTAGTCGTGAGCCCGTCCTCTCCTAAGTTAAAAAACTATGCTGAGTGAGAGCATCCCTCCCACTCAGGGGCTTAGACGGGAGCCCGTCCACGCCTAAGTTAAAAAACTACTCCGAGTGAGAGCATCCCTCGGCATCGGAAGCTTAGCCGCAAGCCCGAGCTCGCCTAAGGTAAAACACTACTCCAAGTGAGAGCATCCCACCCACTCGGGGGCATAGTAGCGAGCCCGTCCTCGCCTAAGTTAAAAAACTACGACGAGTGAGAGCATCATTCCCACTCAGAGGCTTAGCCGCGAGCCCGTCCTCGCATAAGTTTAAAAACTACACTGAGTAAGAGCATCCCTCCCACTTGGAGGCTTAGCCGCGAGCCCGTCCTCGCCTAAGTTAAAAAACTACTCCAAGTGAGAGCATCCCTCACACTCGGAGGCTTAGCCGCGAGCCCATCCTCAGCTAAGTTTAAATAAAACCACTCTGAGTGAGAGCATTCCTCCCACTCGGGGGCTTAGCCGCGAGCCCTTCCTCGCCTAAGTTAAAAACACTGCGCCGAGTGAGAACATCCCTCCCACTCTGAGGCATAGCCGCAAGACTATCCTCGCCTAAGTTAAAAACTATGCCGAGTGAGATCATCCCTCCCACTTACAGGCTTAGCCGTGAAGCCTGTCCTCGCCAAAGTTAAAAAAACTACCCCGAGTGAGAGCATCCCTCCCACTCAGGGGCTTAACCACTAGCCCGTCCTCACCTAAGTTAAAAAACTACTCTGAGTGAGAGCATCCCTCCCACTCGGGGGCTTAGCCGCGAGCCCGTGCTCACTTAAGTTAAAAAACTACGCCGAGTGAGAGCATCCCTCCCACTCGCAGGCTTAGCCGCGAGCCCGTCCTCGCCTATGTTAAAAAACTACTCCAAGTGAGAGCATGCCTCACACTCGGAGGCTTAGCTGCGAGCCCGTCCTTGCCTAAGTTAAGAAAACCACTCCGTGTGAGAGCATCCCTCCCACTCGGAGGCTTACCCGCGAGCCCGTCCTCGCCTAAGTTAAAAAACTACTCCGAGTGAGAGCATCCCTCCCACTCTGGGGCTTAGCCGCGAGCCCGTCCTCGCCTAAGTTAAAAAAACTACGCCGAGTGAGAGCATCCTCCTAGTCAGGGGCTTAGACGCGAGCCCGTCCTCGCCTAAGTTAAAAAACTACCCCGAGTGAGAGCATCCCTCCCACTCAGGGGCTTAACCACTAGCCCGTCCTCACCTAAGTTAAAAAACTACTCCGAGTGAGAGCATCCCTCCCACTCGGGGGCTTAGCCGCGAGCCCGTTCTCACTTAAGTTAAAAAAACTACGCCGAGTGAGAGCATCCCTCCCACTCGCAGGCTTAGCCGCGAGCCCGTCCTTGCCTTAGTTAAAAAACTACGCCGAGTGAGAGCATCCCTCCCACTCGGAGGCTTTGCCGCGAGCCCGTCTTCACCTAAATTAAATAACTAATCCGAGTGAGAGCACCCCTCCCACTCGGGGGCTTAGCCACTAAGCCGTCGTCGCCTAAGTTAAAAAACTGCGCCGAGTGAGAGCATCCCTCCCACTCCGAGGCATAGCCGCGAGCCCGTCCTCGCCTAAGTTAAAAAACTATGCCGAGTGAGAGAATCCCTCCCACTCAGAGGTTTAGCCGCGAAGCCTGTCCTCGCCAAAGTTAAAAAACTACCCCGAGTGAGAGCATCCGTCCCGCTCAGGGGTTTAGCAACTAGCCCGTCGTCGCCTAAGTTAAAAAACTACTCCGAGTGAGAGCATCCCTCCCACTCGGGGGCTTAGCCGTGAGCCCGTTCTTGATTAAGTTAAAAAACTACGCCCAGTGAGAGCATCCCTCCCACTCGGAGGCTTAGCCGTGAGCCCATCCTCGCCTAAGTTAAAAATCAATGCCGAGTGAGAGTATCCCACCCACTCAGGGGTTTAGCCACTAGCCCGTCGTCGCCTAAGGTAAAAAACTAGTCCGAGTGAGAGCATCCCTCCCACTCGGGGGCTTAGCCGTGAGCCCGTTATTGATTAAGTTAAAAAACTACGCCCAGTGAGAGTATCCCTCCCACTCGGAGGCTTAGCCGTGAGCCCATCCTCGCCTAAGTTAAAAAACAATGCCGAGTGAGAGCATCCTCGGGGGCTTAGACGTGAGCACGTCCTCGCCTAAGTTAAAAAACTACTCCGAATGAGAGCATCCCTCCCACTCAGGCGCTTAGCCGCGAGCCCTTCCTCACCCAAGTTAAAAAACTACGCCGAGTGAGAGCATCCCTCCCACTCGCAGGCTTAGCCGCTAGCCCGTCCTTGCCTAAGTTAAAAAAACTACGCCGAGTGAGAGCATCCCTCCCACTCGGAGGCTTTGCCGCGAGCCCGTCTTCGCCTAAGTTAAATAACTAATCCGAGTGAGAGCATACCTCCCACTCGGGGGCTTAGCCACGAGCCCGTCCTCGCCTAAGTTAAAAAACTACAACGAGTGAGAGCATCCCTCCCACTCAGAGGCTTAGCCACGAGCCCGTCCTCGCATAAGTTTAAAAACTACACTGAGTAAGAACATCCCTCCCACTTGGAGGCTTAGCCGCGAGCCCGTCCTCGCCTAAGTTAAAAAACTACTCCAAGTGAGAGCGTCCCTCGCACTCGGAGGCTTAGCCGCGAGCCCGTCCTCACCTAAGTTTATAAAAACCACTCTGAGTGAGAGCATTCCTCCCACTCGGGGGCTTAGCCGCGAGCCCGTCCTCGCCTAAGTTAAAAACACTACGCCGAGTGAGAACATCCCTCCCACTCTGAGGCATAGCCGCGAGCCTGTCCTCGCCTAAGTTAAAAACTATGCCGAGTGAGAGCATCCCTCCCACTCAGGGGCTTAACCACTAGCCCGTCTTCACCTAAGTTAAAAAACTACTCCGAGTGAGAGCATCCCTCCCACTCGGGGGCTTAGCCGCGAGCCCGTTCTCACTTAAGTTAAAAAACTATGCCGAGTGAGAGCATCCCTCCCACTCGCAGGCTTAGCCGCGAGCCCGTCCTTGTCTTAGTTAAAAAACTACGGCGAGTGAGAGCATCCCTCCCACTCGGAGGCTTTGCCGCGAGCCCGTCTTCGCCTAAATTAAATAACTAATCCGAGAGAGAGCATCCCTCCCACTCAGGGGCTTAGCCACTAGCCCGTCGTCGCCTAAGTTAAAAAACTACGCCGAGTGAGAGCATCCCTCCCACTCGGAGGCTTTTCCTGGAGCCCGTCTTCGCCTAAATTAAATAACTAATCCGAGTGAGAACATCCCTCCCACTCGGGGGCTTAGCCACGAGTCCGTCCTCGCCTAAGTTAAAAGACTACGCCGAGTGAGAACATTCGTCCAACTCCGAGGCATAGCCGCAAGCCCGTCCTCGCTTAAGTTAAACAACTATGCCGAGTGAGAGCATCCCTCCCACTCAGAGTTTTAGCCGCGAAGCCTGTCCTCGCCAAAGTGAAAAAACTAGCCCGAGTGAGAGCATCCTTCCCACTCAGGGGCTTAGCCACTAGCCCGTCGTCACGCAAGTTAAAAAACTACTCCGAGTGAGAGCATCCCTCCCAATCAGGGGCTTAGATGCAAGCACGTCCTCGCCCAAGTTAAAAAACTACGCCGAGTGAGAGCATCCCTCCCACTCGCAGACTTAGCCGCGAGCCCGTCCTTTCCTAAGTTAAAAAAACTACGCCGAGTGAGAGCATCCCTCCCAATCGGAGGCTTTGCCGCGACCCTGTCTTCGCCTAAGTTAAATAACTAATCCGAGTGAGAGCATACCTCCCACTCGGGGGCTTAGCCATTAGCCCGTCCTCGCCTAAGTTAAAAAACTACGCCGAGTGAGAACATCCCTCCCTCTCCGAGGCATAGCCGCGAGCCCGTCCTCGCCTAAGTTAAAAAACTATGCCGAGTGAGAGCATCCCTCCCACTCAAAAGTTTAGCCGCGAAGCATGTCCTCGCCTAAGTTGAAAAACTACCCCGAGTGAGAGCATCCCTCCAACTCAAGGGCTTAGCCACTAGCCCGTCGTCGCCTAAGTTAAAAACTACTCCGAGTGAAAACATCCCTCCCACTCGGGGGCTTAGCCGCGAGCCCGTTCTCGATTAAGTTAAAAAACTACGCCGACTTAGAGCATCCCACCCACTCGGAGGCTTAGCCGTGAGCCCATCCTCTCCTAAGTTAAAAAACTATGCCGAGTGAGAGCATCCCTCCCATTCAGGGGCTTAGACGCAAGCCCGAGCTTGCCTAAGGTAAAACACTACTCCGAGTGAGAGCATCCCACCCACTCGGGGGCATAGCAGCGAGCCCGTCCTCGCCTAAGTTAAAAAACTACGACGAGTGAGAGCATCCCACCCACTCAGAGGCTTAGCCACGAGCACGGCCTCGCATAAGTTTAAAAACTACGCTGAGTAAGAGCATCCCTCCCACTTGGAGGCTTAGCCGCGAGCCCGTCCTTGCCTAAGTTAAAAAAACCACTCTTTGTGAGAGCACCCCTCCCACTCGGGGGCTTAGCCGCGAGCCCGTCCTCGCCTAAGTTAAAAACTATGCCGAGTGAGAGCATCCCTCCCACTTAGAGGCTTAGCCGTGAAGCCTGTCCTCGCCTAAGTTAAAAAACTACGCCGAGTGAGAGCATCCCTCCCACTCGGAGGCTTTCCCGCTAGCCCGTCTTCGCCTAAATTAAATAACTAATCCGAGTGAGAGCAACCCTCCCAGTCAGGGGCTTAGCCACTAGCCCGTCGTCGCCTAAGTTAAAAAACTACGCCGAGTGAGAGCATCCCTCCCACTCGGAGGCTTTTCCTGGAGCCCGTCTTCGCCTAAATTAAATGACTAATCCGAGTGAGAGCATCCCTCCTACTCGGGGGCTTAGCCACGAGCCCGTCCTCGCCTAAGTTAAAAGACTACGCCGAGTGAGAACATTCGTCCCACTCCGAGGCATAGGCGCGAGCCCGTCCTCGCCTAAGTTAAAAAACTATGCCGAGTGAGAGCATCCCTCCCACTCAGAGGTTTAGCCGCGAAGCTTGTCCTCGCCAAAGTTAAAAAACTACTCCGAGTGAGAGCATCCCTCCCACTCAGGGGCTTAGACGCGAGCACGTCCTCGCCTAAGTTAAAAAACTACTCCGAGTGAGAGCATCCCTCCCACTCGCAGGCTTAGCCGCGAGCCCGTCCTTTCCTAAGTTAAAAAAACTACGCCGAGTGAGAGCATCCCTCCCACTCGGAGGCTTTGCCGCGAGCCCGCCTTCGCCTAAGTTAAATAACTAATCCGAGTGAGAGCATACCTCCCACTCGGGGGCTTAGCCACGAGCCTGTCCTCGCCTAAGTTAAAAAAACTACACCGAGTGAGAACATCCCTCCCACTCCGAGGCATAGCCGCGAGCCCGTCCTCGCCTAAGTTAAAAAACTATGCCAAGTGAGAGCATCCCTCCCACTCAGAAGTTTAACCGCGAAGCATGTCCTCGCCTAAGTTAAAAAACTACCCCGAGTGAGAGCATCCCTCCAACTCAAGGGCTTAGCCACTAGCCCGTCGTCGCCTAAGTTAAAAACTACTCCGAGTGAAAGCATCCCTCCCACTCGGGGACTTAGCCGCGAGCCCGTTCTCGATTAAGTTAAAAAACTACGCCGAGTGAGAGCATCCCACCCACTCGGAGGCTTAGCCGTGAGCCCGTCCTTGCCTAAGTTAAAAAACTATGCCGAGTGAGAGCATCCCTCCCATTCAGGGGCTTAGACGCGAGCCCGTCCTCGCCTAAGTTAAAAAACTACTCCGAGTGAGAGCATCCCTCCGAATCGGAAGCTTAGCCGCAAGCCCGAGCTCGCCTAAGGTAAAACACTACTCCGAGCGAGAGCATCCCACCCACTCGGGGGCATAGCAGCGAGCCCGTCCTCGCCTAAGTTAAAAAACTACGACGAGTGAGGGCATCCCTCCCACTCAGTGGCTTAGCCACGAGCCCGTCCTCGCATTAGTTTAAAAACTATGCTGAGTAAGAGCATCCCTCCCAATTGGAGGCTTAGCCGCGAGCCCGTCCTCACCTAAGTTAAAAAAAACCACTCTGTGTGAGAGCATCCCTCCCACTCGGGGGCTTAGCCGCGAGACCGTCCTCGCCTAAGTTAAAAAAACAACACCGAGTGAGAACATCCCTCCCACTCTGAGGCATATCCGTGAACCCGTCCTCGCCTAAGTTAAAAACTATGCCGAGTGAGAGCATCCCTCCCACTCAGAGGCTTAGCCGTGAAGCCTGTCCTCGCCTAAGTTAAAAAACTACCCCGAGTGAGAGCATCCCTCCCACTCAGGGACTTAACAACTAGCCCGTCCTCGCCTAAGTTAAAAAACTACTCCGAGTGAGAGCATCCCTCCCACTTGGGGGCTTAGCCGCGAGCTCGTTCTCGCTTAAGTTAAAAAACTACGCCGAGTGAGAGCATCCGTCCCACTCGCAGGCATAGCCGCGAGCCCGTCGTTGCCTAAGTTAAAAAACTACGCCGAGTGGAGCATCCCTCCCACTCGGAGGCTTAGCCGCGAGCCCGTAGTCGCCAAAGTTAAAAAACTACTCCGAGTAAGAGCATCCCTCCCACTCAGAGGCTTAGCCGCAAAGCCCGTCCTCACCATATTCAAAAACTACCCCGAGTGAGAGCATCCCTCCCACTCGGGGGCTTAGCCGCGAGCCCGTCCTCGCCTAAGTTAAAAAAACTACGCCGAGTGAGAACATCCCTCCCACTCTGAGGCATAGCCGTGAGCCCGTCCTCGCCTAAGTTAAAAACTATGCCGAGTGAGAGCATCCCTCCCACTCAGAGGCTTAGCCGTGAAGCCTGTCCTCGCCTAAGTTAAGAAACTACCCCGAGTGAGAGCATCCCGCCCACTCAGGGGCTTATCCACTAGCCCTTCCTCGCCTAAGTTAAAAGACTACTCCGGGTGAGAGCATCCCTCCCATTCAGGGGCTTAGCCGCGAGCCTGTTCTCGCTTAAGTTAAAAAACTACACCGAGTGAGAGCATCCCTCCCACATGGAGGCTTAGCCGCGAGCCCGTCCTCGCCTAAGTTAAAAAACTATGCCGAGTGAGAGCATCCCTCCCACTCAGGGGCTTCGACGCGAGCCCGTCCTTGCCTAAGTGAAAAAAAGTATTCCGAGTGAGAGCATCCCTCCCACTCGGAAGCTTATCCGTGAGCCCGACCTCGCCTAAGTAAAAACACTACTCCGAGTGAGAGCATCCCACCCACTCGGAGGCTTAGCCGTGAGCCCGTCCTTGCCTAAGTTAAAAAACTATGCTGAGTGAGAGCATCCCTCCCATTCAGGGGCTTAGACGCAAGCCCGAGCTTGCCTAAGGTAAAACACTACTCCGAGTGAGAGCATCCCACCCACTCGGGGGCATAGCAGCGAGCCCGTCCTCGCCTAAGTTAAAAAACTACGACGAGTGAGAGCATCCCACCCACTTAGAGGCTTAGCCACGAGCACGACCTCGCATAAGTTTAAAAACTACGCTGAGTAAGAGCATCCCTCCCACTTGGAGGCTTAGCCGCGAGCCCGTCCTCGCCTAAGTTAAAAAAACCACTCTTTGTGAGAGCATCCCTCCCACTCGGGGGCTTAGCCGCGAGCCCGTCCTCGCCTAAGTTAAAAAAACAACGCCGAGTGAGAACATCCCTCCCACTCTGAGGCATAGCCGTGAAACCGTCCTCGCCTAAGTTAAAAACTATGCCGAGTGAGAGCATCCCTCCCACTTAGAGGCTTAGCCGTGAAGCCTGTCCTCGCCTAAGTGAAAAAACTACGCCGAGTGAGAGCATCCCTCCCACTCGGAGGCTTTCCCGCTAGCCCGTCTTCGCCTAAATTAAATAACTAATCTGAGTGAGAGCAACCCTCCCACTCAGGGGCTTAGCCACTAGCCCGTCGTCGCCTAAGTTAAAAAACTACGCCGAGTGAGAGCATCCCTCCCACTCGGAGGCTTTTCCTGGAGCCCGTCTTCGCCTAAATTAAATGACTAATCCGAGTGAGAGCATCCCTCCTACTCGGGGGCTTAGCCACGAGCCCGTCCTCGCCTAAGTTAAAAGATTACGCCGAGTGAGAACATTCGTCCCACTCCGAGGCATAGGCGCGAGCCCGTCCTCGCCTAAGTTAAAAAACTATGCCGAGTGAGAGCATCCCTCCCACTCAGAGGTTTAGCCGCGAAGCCTGTCCTCGCCAAAGTTAAAAAACTACTCCAAGTGAGAGCATCCCTCCCACTCAGGGGCTTAGACGCGAGCACGTCCTCGCCTAAGTTAAAAAACTACTCCGAGTGAGAGCATCCCTCCCACTCGCAGGCTTAGCCGCGAGCCCGTCCTTTCCTAAATTAAAAAAACTACGCCGAGTGAGAGCATCCCTCCCACTCGGAGGCTTTGCCGCGAGCCCGTCTTCGCCTAAGTTAAATAACTAATCCGAGTGAGAGCATACCTCCCACTCGGGGGCTTAGCCACGAGCCTGTCCTCGCCTAAGTTAAAAAAACTACACCGAGTGAGAACATCCCTCCCACTCCGAGGCATAGCCGCGAGCCCGTCCTCGCCTAAGTTAAAAAACTATGCCAAGTGAGAGCATCCCTCCCACTCAGAAGTTTAGCCGCGAAGCATGTCCTCGCCTAAGTTAAAAAACTACCCCGAGTGAGAGCATCCCTCCAACTCAAGGGCTTAGCCACTAGCCCGTCCTCGCCTAAGTTAAAAACTACTCCGAGTGAAAGCATCCCTCCCACTCGGGGGCTTAGCCGCGAGCCCGTTCTCGATTAAGTTAAAAAACTACGCCGAGTGAGAGCATCCCACCCACTCGGAGGCTTAGCCGTGAGCCCGTCCTTGCCTAAGTTAAAAAACTATGCCGAGTGAGAGCATCCCTCCCATTCAGGGGCTTAGACGCGAGCCCGTCCTCGCCTAAGTTAAAAAACTACTCCGAGTGAGAGCATCCCTCCGAATCGGAAGCTTAGACGCAAGCCCGAGCTCGCCTAAGGTAAAACACTACTCCGAGCGAGAGCATCCCACCCACTCGGGGGCATAGCAGCGAGCCCGTCCTCGCCTAAGTTAAAAAACTACGACGAGTGAGAGCATCCCTCCCACTCAGTGGCTTAGCCACGAGCCCGTCCTCGCATTAGTTTAAAAACTACGCTGAGTAAGAGCATCCCTCCCAATTGGAGGCTTAGCCGCGAGCCCTTCCTCACCTAAGTTAAAAAAAACCACTCTGTGTGAGAGCATCCCTCCCACTCGGGGGCTTAGCCGCGAGCCCGTCCTCGCCTAAGTTAAAAAAACAACAACGAGTGAGAACATCCCTCCCACTCTGAGGCATATCCGTGAACCCGTCCTCGCCTAAGTTAAAAACTATGCCGAGTGAGAGCATCCGTCCCACTCAGAGGCTTAGCCGTGAAGCCTGTCCTCGCCTAAGTTAAAAAACTACCCCGAGTGAGAGCATCCCTCCCACTCAGGGACTTAACAACTAGCCCGTCCTCGCCTAAGTTAAAAAACTACTCCGAGTGAGAGCATCCCTCCCACTTGGGGGCTTAGCCGCGAGCTCGTTCTCGCTTAAGTTAAAAAACTACGCCGAGTGAGAGCATCCGTCCCACTCGCAGGCATAGCCGCGAGGCCGTCGTTGCCTAAGTTAAAAAACTACGCCGAGTGGAGCATCCCTCCCACTCGGAGGCTTAGCCGCGAGCCCGTAGTCGCCAAAGTTAAAAAACTACTCCGAGTAAGAGCATCCCTCCCACTCGGAGGCTTAGCCGCGAGCCCGTCCTCACCATATTCAAAAACTACCCCGAGTGAGAGCATCCCTCCCACTCGGGGGCTTAGCCGCGAGCCCGTCCTTGCCTAAGTTAAAAAAACTACGCCGAGTGAGAACATCCCTCCCACTCTGAGGCATAGCCGCGAGCCCGTCCTCGCCTAAGTTAAAAACTATGCCGAGTGAGAGCATCCCTCCCACTCAGAAGCATAGCCGTGAAGCCTGTCCTCGCCTAAGTTAAAAAACTACCCCGAGTGAGAGCATCCCTCCCACTGAGGGGCTTATCCACTAGCCCTTCCTCGCCTAAGTTAAAAGACTACTCCGGGTGAGAGCATCCCTCCCATTCGGGGGCTTAGCCGCGAGCCTGTTCTCGCTTAAGTTAAAAAACAACACCGAGTGAGAGCATCCCTCCCACTTGGAGGCTTAGCCGCGAGCCTGTCCTCGCCTAAGTTAAAAAACTATGCCGAGTGAGAGCATCCCTCCCACTCAAGGGCTTCGACGCGAGCCCGTCCTTGCCTAAGTGAAAAAAACTATTCCGAGTGAGAGCATCCCTCCCACTCGGAAGCTTATCCGTGAGCCCGACCTCGCCTAAGTAAAAACACTACTCCGAGTGAGAGCATCCCACCCACTCGGAGGCTTAGCCGCGAGCCCGTCCTTGCCTAAGTTAAAAAACTATGCCGAGTGAGAGCATCCCTCCCATTCAGGGGCTTAGACGCGAGCCCGTCCTTACCTAAGTTAAAGAACTACTCCGAGTGAGAGCATCCCTCCGAATCGGAAGCTTAGCCGCAAGCCCGAGCTCGCCTAAGGTAAAACACTACTCCGAGCAAGAGCATCCCACCCACTCGGGGGCACAGCAGCGAGCCCGTCCTCGCCTAAGTTAAAAAACTACGACGAGTGAGAGCATCCCTCCTACTCAGAGGCTTAGCCACGAGCCAGTCCTCGCATTAGTTTAAAAACTACGCTGAGTAAGAGCATCCCTCCCACTTGGAGGCTTAGCCGCGAGCCCGTCCTCACCTAAGTTAAAAAAACCCACTCTGTGTGAGAGCATCCCTCCCACTCGGGGGCTTAGCCGCGAGCCCGTCCTCGCTTAAGTGAAAAAAACTATTCCGAGTGAGAGCATCCCTCCCACTCTGAGGCATAGCCGCGAGCCCGTCCTCGCCTAAGTTAAAAACTATGCCGAGTGAGAGCATCTCTCCCACTCAGAGGCTTAGCCGTGAAGCCTGTCCTCGCCTAAGTTAAAAAACTACCCCGAGTGAGAGCATCCCTCCCACTCAGGGGCTTAACCACTAGCCCTTCCTCGCCTAAGTTAAAAGGCTACTCCGGGTGAGAGCATCCCTCCCATTCGGGGGCTTAGCTGCGAGCCCGTTCTCGCTTAAGTTAAAAAACTACACCGAGTGAGAGCATCCCACCCACTTGGAGGCTTAGCCGCGAGCCCGTGCTCGCCTAAGTTAAAAAACTATGCCGAGTGAGAGCATCCCTCCCACTCAGGGGCTTCGACGCGAGCCCGTCCTTGCCTAAGTGAAAAAACTACTACGAGTGAGAGCATCCCTCCCACTCGGAAGCTTATCCGTGAGCCCGACCTCGCCTAAGTAAAAAAACTACTCCGAGTGAGAGCATCCCACCCACTCGGGGGCATAGCCGCGAGCCTGTCCTCGCCTAAGTTAAAAAATTATGACGAGTGAGAGCATCCCTCCCACTCGGGGGCTTAGCCGCGAGCCCGTTCTTGATTAAGTTAAGAAACTACGCCGAGTGAGAGCATCCCTCCCACTCGGAGGCTTAGCCGTGAGCCCTTCCTCGCCTAAGTTAAAAAACTATGCCTAGTGAGAGCATCCCTCCCACTCAGGGGCTTAGACGCGAGCCCGTCCTCGCCTAAGTCAAAAAACTACTCCAAGTGAGAGCATCCCTCCCACTCAGGGGATTAGCAGCGAGCCCGTCCTCGCCCAAGTTAAAAAACTATGCCGAGTGAGAGCATCCTTCTCACTCGCAGGCTTAGCCGCGAGCCCGTCCTTAACTAAGTTAAAAAAAACTATGCCGAGTGAGAGCATCCCTCCCACTTGGAGGCTTTGCCGTAAGCCGGTCTTCGCCTAAGTTAAATAACTAATCCGAGTGAGAGCATACCTCCCACTCGGGGGCTTAGCCACGAGCCCGTCCTCGCCGAATGTCGTGGGAGACGAGCACCTATGGGGCAGGGCCCCTTCTCGGTCCGGCAGGGAGCGAAGGGCGCACGAAGAGCAGATCGAGGCGAAGCACGCGAGGGATTTTACCCAGCTTCGAAGCTCTCCGGAGAGATAAAACTCCTACTGCTGCTTTGTGTTTATATTGTGTTCTTGCTCGAGAGCGTGAGCGTTCTGTGTTTTCGAAGGAGTCGAACCTCTTCTACGTTGCGCATGGGTCTCCTTTTATAGGTTAAAGGGGTCACCGACAGGTGGCAACGTAGACATGGGTTTAAAAGTAAAAAGAGGGGTTGGTACAACCGCTATCTACAGTGTCCCCTACCTAACTCTGACGGCAGGGGACAAGGGCATTTAATGCCCATCTGGTCGCCCAAACAGTGCAGCAAACGACCGTTAGGGGCGCCACCGATCGCCACGATGGCCTTCTCGTCATCTCCACTTGCCACCTCGCACCGCTTGGCCGCACAGCTACCCGCCACGTGCGCCAGGAACGATCCTAGGGCGACACGTCGTCGGATGCGCTGGAGAGTGGGCGCAGAGTGTGGTGGCTTCACCGCGGCAAGCGCCTTGCCGTGGTCGTTGTCTTGTCACACCCGAAATCTTGTCGCTCGCCGGGTCTTGCCGGGACGCGCGGCGCGTCGCGGCAAGTTTCTTGGCTGGCCCTCCCGGCAAGCTCCTCTTGCCGGGGCCTTGTCCTTCCCGGCAAGCTCCTCTTGCCGGGGCCTTGTCTTCTTAGTTAAAACACTTTGTTCTTGAATGGTATCAATAGGAATAGCGGAGGATCTTGGCGGACGCCCGGCAAGCCCTGCCGCGGGACGCTGCGACTGCCCGTGCACAAGTTCGGGATACTAAGGTACCCCTACTTTAGTACACCGACAGGAGCCCCCGGGCCTGGGCCACACACGGTGCCGAGCGCTGTTGGGCCAGGCCCAAAACAGGGCACGGGCACACGCGGCCTGAGTCCACACCAAAACTCTGTATCCACCGCGCCCTCCCGCAACGGCACGCGTCAAACGCGGCGTCGTGGGAGAGATCATGGGCAATTCTTTAATCCAGAAAGGCGTAACGTTCGCCTCTCCTCTTTATAAGCAGAGGAAACAGGGGCCGTTCCCCCACCTTCGCCACTTGCGGTTTCTTCCTCAAAAAGCTCCGCCGCTCCCCTCCGCTTCCCAAGCCGAAAGAGAGCAGCGCTCCTCTGCCCGTCGCCGCCGTCGCCACCAACGCCTCCGCGCTCCCCCACCGCCTCCGCCATGGCTCCGAAGACCGGAAAGAGTGCGAAGTCGACCGAGGCGCTGCGGCTCGAGGCGCTGCGCAAGGAGCGAGCACTTTTCCCCCCCAAGCTCACCCCGAAGGCGCTGCGGGAGGAGTTCTATCTCTTCTGGTCGACGGAGACGCGGGCGCATCTGCGCACGCCGGTACTCTCCGCCGAAGCTTCTACTTCGAAGCGGTGTCCAAAAGGGTATCATTTCTTCCCAGTGTTCTTCTACTGCGGGCTCTGCCCGCCCTTTTCCGATTTCTTCTGCGGCGTCATGAATACATACGGGCTCCATCTCCTTGACTTCACCCCCAACGCCGTTCTGACAATGGCGGTTTTCGCGCATCTTTGCGAGAACTTCGTCGGAATCCACCCAAACGTTGCCCTTTTCCGCCACTATTTCATGCCTCGGGTCGAGAAGGGAGAGCCCTTGTCTGGCGGAGTCTCCTGGATCTCGAGGGCCGGCAAGAAGGAGGTGTATCTGGAGGGGGAGCTCCGCAGCAAATGGGACGAGTGGAGGGCTGAATGGTGTTGGATTGTTGACGCAGATCCGCAGCCATTCACCAACTTGCGCCAAACCCGAGTAGTGCGCGGCGGCGACTGGAGCGCCCTGGCGGCGGATGATGCCAAGCTGAAGATTGCCACCACCAGGATCCTGCGGCTCAGGCTTGCCGGGCTCACTATAGGGGCTGTTGGCGCGGACTTTCTTCGCCGTCGCATCGCCCCTCTGCAGGAGAGGGGGAGGCCCGCCTGGCTGTTCGGGGGCCCGGCAGATATCATGAGGCTACGCCCAGGCCTCAATTTTAACTTCACTGTTCTTGAGTTGGATGGGATGCTCAAGGAGCAGTTCAAGCACGACGCCAACCATCCGGAGTGGTTCAGGCTGCCGCAGGGCGTCATCCCACTGTGCAACAACTCCCGGCTTGATCGCATCCGTGCAATGATGCCGGAGTGTGACTCGCACGGGATTATCCCAACTTGGAAGGAGCCCGCCGATGACGTCGTGCGGCAATTCTTCGACAGCCTGGTGGAGGTAGCAGTCCGTGCCGACGAGCAGAGGCTCCTCACCCGCGACACCACCGACGACGAGATGCGGTACATCGCCACCAGGGCCGAAGAGGCGGCGGCAGCCGCCGCCGCGGGCGAGTTTGGTTTCACGTTGGAGGAGGCAGAGGCGGCCGAGGTGGAGAGCCTTGCCGACCGAGAGGACCTTGGCGGAGAGGTCGTTGGTGAGGGGGAGCCCGAAGCCGAGGCGAGTGAGCCTGCGGGGGGCGCAAGTGGTCAGCCATCTTCAAGCAGCTTGGCGCAAACGGGGCCCTCAGCGCAGCCCCCAGCTCAACCAAGGAGGCGCCTTCGCAGGACCGGAGATACAGCAGGGCGGCAGACGGGCCAACAGCCGTCGCGCCGCGGGACACGCTCCACCGCGCCAAGCACCACTGGCACGGGAGCATCTCATGCCGCGCCGGCGACTGGAGAGGGGTCTTCTCGGGCCGCCACTTCCGATCCTGCTACAGCTCCCGCCAAGCATCCAAGGGAGCCTACTCCTCCGCCTCGTCACGCAGAAAGGGTACCGGACTTCGACCTTTCCGCACTCAGCTTCGACGAGGAGGAAGAAGAGGAGGAGGAGTAAGACTTTCTTCCTGTTGTATTTATATTTCTTCATTTCTTGCTGTTTCTTGTCTTGTATCTGATCTACTTCCCTCTGAACCTCGTTCCATTTCAGGACCCTGGCCGAGAGAGCGGCGAAGAGGGCCAAGGTCCTCGTGGTTGTCATCGAGGACGATCCTGCTGTGATAGCAGAGGACACGTCTGAGACTAGCTTGACGGACCCGGCACCCTCTCCTCGAAGCAGCCCCCAGCGCAGCCCCCAGCGTAAGTATTTGTTCATTTCTTGTTGTGGGGCGCGCATGGGTGTTCGTTTCCTCACTGATATCTTGATTGCTGACTTGCTTGTGTAGGAGCAGAACAGGCCCATCAGGAGCAACCAGAAGCCGCTCCGGAGGCGCAATCTGCTTCAACTATGCCGCCAAGGGGCGATTCTCCAACAAGGGAGCGCTCTCCGGCAATGGAGAGGTCCCCGACAAGGGGTAGTTCCCCGGCAAGGGACGGGACCAGCGAGGCTTCGGTGGTGGAACCCATGGTCACAGAGCCCAGCACAGGTAACCCTCCTTGTCGGAAATTTTCCCTTGGGTTCTTCTTCTTCTGATCTTCTTTTTTGGATATTTGCTTGACTTTTTCTCCCCCTTTTCCTACCTTCAGATCCTCTCTCCGCGGAGCCAATGGAGACCGAGGCCACCTGCGAGGAGAACGTGCGCGGCGATACTGGTGATGCCGCTGCTACTGAAGAGGAGGCCGGCGCTGATGACCCCGCCGACGAAGAGGCCGCCAAGGCTGCTGGCGCTGGAGCTGGCGAGGGGTCCGGCGACCGCACTGACGACCCGGGGGCCGTATGAGCGCAAAGCGCTACACCGACCGCCGACCCTCCGCCACTGATGCAGCGCCAGGCCCCGAAGAGCCCCAGCCCGGCGCCTACTTGAAGGCCGGCGAAGGTATCTTCATCAGGCTCCCCTGGGCGTCAAGCTCCAGGGCGCCGGTCGAGGGAGAGACTTTTGACGGAGAAGTACTCGCCTCCGCTGGGCTGACGGTGGTTGACGCGCCAAGCAGCAGCAGCGGCGAGTCTGAAGAGGAGCAGCTGCTCCAGAAGTTGGTGTCGCTCTACCACGCCCGGCAAGCGAAACTGGAGTCCCGAGAAGCGCTTGTCGCGCAGGCGGGAGTTGACATAGAGAAGCATGCGGAGGAGCTCCAGAGCCGCAACCAAGAGGCCCTCCGGTCTATTGCTGAGGAGAGGGCGCAGCTTGTCGAGGCGAAGAAGGCGTTCATCCTTGAAAAGGCTGAAGCCGAGGAGCAGCAGAGGCTCGCCGCCGAGGAGCTGTCCAGGCGGGAAGGTGAGCTGACGCAGAAAAAGGTTAACCTGGACAGCCACGAGGAGGAGCTCGCCGCACGGGAGCAATCACTTGGCGGGGCGCTCAAGGAAGCGAAGGATGCTGCCGCAGCTGCTGAGGCCGCCAAGAAGGAATTGGAGGTGAAGGTGACGCAGCTGGAGGCTGATATGAAAGGGAAGAATGAGGAGCTTACCGCACTCCAGCGCGAACGCGAGAAGGATGCCCTTGCTCATGGCGATCTGCAAGTTCAACTCGCCGATAAGGCCAAGGAACTGAACGCCGCCAAGGACTCAAATGCTGATTTGGAGCTGAAGCTGGCCACACTGATGGAGACGCTGGACGGCGCCAAGAGGCGAGAAGATGACTTGAAGAAAGAGATCAAGGGCAACGAGGAGCTGCTAACGAGGGCCGCCGAGACTCAGAACACCTTCAGGGCTATGGTGGAGCTCTGGACGGAGGGCCTCGTCAACATTGCTGCAACCATCGACGAGGAGCTGGCGCAACTAGACTTGGCGGGCTTCGGGTACTCCTCCGACGAGAACCTCCAGCCCAGCGCCAAGCTTACTCTGTTCTTCAAGGGCGTGGTGACGGCTCTCCAGCAGCTCCGGGAAAGGATCACAAAGCAGCTGGCTGACGAGTTGCGCGCAATCTGCGCCAGAGTCTTGGAGAAGGTGCTGGTGAAGGTGCTCTTCCGCAATCCGAACCTCAACCTCACCAACATTCTCAAGAAGCTGCTGGCGGGTGCTGATCTTGCAGAGCTCAAGGCCCTTGTCGCACCCATTGTGGACAAGGTGAACGAAGTCAGGAGGGTTGAAGGCGACCGCGTAGACTAGGCCGCGTGTTTTTCTCCTTTTTCTTGCCGCTGCTAGACATGTCACAGGAACAATTCATTAGAGCGCGGCAAGTTATTATTGTAATATAACTTTATTCTGGGTAATATTTGCTATGTTATTTCCTTCACTTGACTCCCTCCTTTGTATGTTTTTACCGTACGCTTTTAGGAGACTTGCCGGCGCAGGCACCCTTGCTGCGAGCGCTGAGTGCGGAACATCAGCAGCCTGCTGGTGGTGTTGCCTCCGGCAAGAAACCTTGTTGGAACTAGTCGCAGCACACTTACATTATTGAGCGGACTCAAAACAAAGTAAGGGCGCAACCAGCCACGAGTCGGTTCCTCCGCGCACAGGTTTTCCATACAAAGCACGGTCGTTCAAGGAAGATAACTTAAAACTTTAAAACTGATTGTGCTCAAGCTTTGGCAACTTAGCTTTTCTGTTGTCTGCGTCCCGGCAAGGCTATACTTGTTTGAACGACGCCTGGTCGACACCATTATCCTCTCCTTCCCCCCGGTGAACTTGTGGGCGAAGGAACCTTCTTTTTGAGAAAAAGAAAGAAGAGAAAATAAAGGTATGGAGCCTTAAGGCTCGTTATTGCTTACCGGGGGCAAGTGCTGCATAAAGTGTCAGATGATACATGCAAAATAGAAGAAAGCATTAAATTTGACAACATTTGTAGAGCATATGATCTTTATTTATGCACGGGATCTGCGCCCGGCTTTGTACAAAGGGTTACATGCAACAGCGGCAAGGCTTGTACAAAAGGTGGTTGCCGGAACAGCGGGTTCCGGCAACCGCGCCTTATGGGTAAAACTTACGAAGATGCTCTATGTTCCAGGAGTTGCTCACCGGAAAGCCATCTTCGGTCTCAAGGCGGACAGCGCCAGGCCTTGTGACTCGTTTCACCCGATAAGGGCCTTCCCACTTCGGCATCAACTTGTTGGAATTCTTGGCGGATTGAACGCGCCGAAGAACAAGGTCGCCTTCCTCGAAACTTCTAGCATTGACTTTGCGGCTATGGTAGCGGCGCAAAGCTTGCTGGTAGCGAGCAGCTCGTACAGCAGCCTAAAGATGATCTTCCTCGAGGAGCAGTGTGTCATCTTGTCGCAGCTGCTCTTGCTCAAGCTTATCATAAGCGAGCACCCGAGGCGATCCGTATACAAGTTCCGTGGGGAGAACTGCCTCTGTTCCGTAGACTAGAGCAGATGGTGTCTGGCCAGTGGCTCGATTTGGCGTCGTCCTGATCGACCAAAGAACCACTGGCAGCTCCTCAATCCAATTTCTTCCGCACTTGTGCAGCCTGTCGAAAGTCCTGGTCTTGAGCCCGCGCAGCACTTCAGCGTTTGCCCTCTCCGCTTGACCGTTGCTTCTCGGGTGAGCAATAGAAGCGAAGCAGATCTTGGCGCCAAGATCTTGGACGTACTGCATGAAGGTGCGGCTCGTGAATTGCGTGCCATTGTCGGTGTTGATCCTGTTAGGGACTCCGAAACGGCAAACAATTGACCTGAAGAACTTGACTTCTGACTGTGCGGTCACCTTCCTCACTGCTTCCACCTTCGGCCACTTTGTGAACTTGTCGATTGCCACGTACAAGTACTCAAAGCCCCCAACAGCTCGGGGAAAGGGGCCGAGGATGTCGAGCCCCCAGACCGAAAATGGCCAGGATAAAGGGATCGTTTGGAGAGCTTGAGCTGGTTGATGTATCTGCTTGGAGTGGAACTGACACGCTTCGCACTTGGTTACTTGTGCCGTTGCATCCTGGAGGGTTGTTGGCCAGAAGAAACCTTGCCGGAAGGCTTTGCCGGCAAGTGCTCTCGCGCCAATGTGGTGACCACATATGCCTCCATGTATCTCCGCCAACAGCTTCTGTCCATCTTCCCGGGGAATGCACTTCAATTTCACTCCGTTGAATCTTCTTCTGTACAGTATGTCATCAACAAACTGGTACATACTTGATTGCCGGGCTACTCTCTCCGCTTCTTCTTGCTCTTCGGGAAGTTCTCCTATTTGAAGGAAACAGACGATCTGCTGTGCCCATGTCGGAGCTTGTGGCTCGACAACAAGGACTAAAGGCGCAAATGCTGCTGCGGTAACATTTGCTTCCACGGCAAGAATGTGTGATTCAGCCGGAGCTTGATGTCCCCCGTCAAGCTTGCCGGAGCAAAACTTGTCGGGAGCGTCTGCTTCAACGAAACAAACCCTAGGGCTTGTCGGAGCAGACTGCTCCTCAGCACTCTTCGTGTTGATCCTGGGGACCTTCTTGACGGCGGCTTCGGGGAGCTCAGCCGGAAAGTAGTCACCAGAAATCAACTTCCTCTTCTTGCACTGTCCAGTTGATGGTGTTACAGATGGTTGAGTCAGCTTGAGCACAAAAATTCCTGGTTCCACGGGTAATTTAAGCGCGGCGCACTTTGACAGGCCATCTGCAATGTTGTTCTGAGCTCTCGTAACATGTTCCATCTGTAGGCCGTCAAAATGTTCTTCTAGATTTCTCACTTCATCAATGTAGGCTTCCATAAACGGACTCTGATAATCTTTGTTAACTTGGCGGACGAGAAGTTGCGAGTCACCCCTGACAATAAGCTTTTTGATCCCAAGGTCTGCCGCGATCCTGAGCCCGGCAAGCAAACCTTCGTACTCTATAGTATTGTTTGTCGCTTGCTCCTTGGGAAAGTGCATTTGGACCACGTACTTGAGGTGGTCTCCGGTGGGTGCGACAAGTAGTACGCCCGCACCAGCGCCTTGCAGCGAGAAGGCACCATCAAAGTACATGATCCATTCTTTGCTTGCTTCTTTGACGGGGATGCTCGTCTCCGGAGTTTCTTCATCAGGTGTTGGCGTCCATTCTGCTATGAATTCTGCCAATGCTCGGCTCTGGATAGTTGAGGTACTCTCAAACTTGAGGACAAAGCTTGACAATTCCAGTGCCCACTCGACAATCCTGCCTGTTGCTTCTGGATTTTGCAGTATCCTCTTCAACGGAAAGCGAGTGACAACTGTGATCTCATGTGCTTGAAAGTAATGGCGCAGCTTCCTTGAGGCCATGAGAAGGCCGAAAAGCAAATTCTGCACTCCAGAGTACCTTGACCTAGCCCCCTGTAGAAGGGAACTGACAAAATAAACTGGGCGCTGCACCATCTTCTTTTGTCTCTCTTCCTGCGGCTGCACAGATCCATCCTTGTCGGGACCAGAGCTTGTCGGGGAAGCCCCCTGCTTGTCGCTGGACTCGCTTGCCGTGGTCGCTGGCTCATCATCCGCCTCCCTTTCCGCTACTAACGCAGCACTAACCACTTGATTAGTTGCCGCTAGATACAGCAGCAACTTCTCTTGTGGCCTAGGTGCGACAAGTATTGGAGTGGAGGACAGGTATCTCTTCAAGTCCTGTAGCGCAGCCTCCGCTTCCGGAGTCCATTTTATTGGACCTGCCTTTTTCAAAATTTTAAAAAATGGCAGGGCGCGCTCAGCAGACTTAGAGATGAACCTACTGAGAACAGCAACGCAGCCGGCAAGCCTTCGCACATCCTTGACGCGCTTCGGTGCTTCGATCTGCTCAATGGCCTTGATTTTGTCAGGATTGGCTTCAATCCCCCGCTGAGATACAAAGAACCCGAGAAGCTTGCCGGAGGGGACTCCAAACATGCACTTCTCGGGGTTCAACTTGAGATTGATCTTGTGCAGATTTGCAAAGGTTTCGTCCAAATCTTGGATCAAAGTTTCTTTGTCCTTGCTCTTGACCACTATATCATCCATGTAAGCTTCTTCATTTCTGTGCAACTGTGTCTCAAAAGCATGACTGACTACCCTTGCAAATGTTGAACCAACATTCTTTAGTCCGAAAGGCATCCGTACAAAGCAGTACGTGCCACATGGAGTAATGAATGCGGTCTTCTCTTCATCCTCTTCTGCCATGAAGATCTGATGATATCCTGAGTATGCATCAAGAAATGAAAGCAAATCACATCCTGCCGTGGAGTGGACAATCTGGTCAATGCGCGGCAAGGGAAATGGATCCTTGGGACAAGCTTTATTAACATCAGTGAAGTCAATACAAAGCCTCCATTTCCCGTTTGCCTTGCGCACGACTATAGGATTGGCTAACCACGTGGGATGGAGCACTCCTCGGACAAGGCCTGCTGCTTCCAATTTCTTGATCTCTTCTGCAATGAATTCTTGTCGCTCCACTGCTTGTTTCCTTACTCTCTGCTTGACGGGCCACGCATGAGGGCAGACAGCGAGGTGGTGCTCAATCACTTTCCTGGGAACACCGGGGATGTCAGATGGTTGCCATGCAAACACATCGACATTCGCCCGCAGGAAAGCAACGAGCGCGCTTTCCTATATAGGGTCAAGCGTGGCACTGATGGCGAAGGTACCACCAGTGCTGTCCTCCTTGGCGGCCACTTTCTTGGTCTCTGGTGAAGCTGTCTTTGCCTTCTTGCACTTGCCGGTGGAGCTCGATGGTGCGTCCTCGACGGTAGCGCAGCACTCCGAAGAGGTGCACTTGCCGGAGTGGGCATCAGAGCTACTCTTGCCGGACTTGGTCTTCTTCTTCCCCCCGGGAGCTTCAGCGGCAAGTGTCTTGCGATCCGCTGCGGCTGCTGCTTCCCGGTAGATCTTGTCGGTACAGATAAGGGCATCTTTCTTGTCGCCGGGGACAGAAATGACACTTATCGGACCGGGCATCTTGAGTATGTTGTAGGCATAGTGAGAGGCTGCAATAAACTTGGCAAGCGCTGGACGGCCGAGTATCCCATTGTAGGGCTATGGGAAATCAGCAACGTCAAAGGTGACTTTCTCTGTTCTGAAGTTCAGCTCGCTGCCAAATGTCACTGGCAGTGTGATCTTCCCCTTCGGCTTGCTCCTTCCCGGGTTGATTCCTTGGAAAGTGCCGGTCTCTTCGAGCTTGCTGTCGGGGATCTGGAGCTTCTTGAGCACTGCGGAGGAGATCATATTCAAGCCGGCCCCGCCGTCAACCAGCATCTTTGTAACCTTGAGGTTGCGGATAGTTGGCGAAACCAACATCGGCAAGCACCCGACCGCAGTTATGCGATTAGGGTGATCCTCAACATCAAAGATGATGGGCGTGCTGGACCACTTCAGAGGCTTGCGCGACTCAACTGATGGTTCTGTTGCATTAACTTCACGCACCCACTGTTTGAGCTGGCAGTGCGAAGTATGCAGAGAAGCACCGCCGTCGACGCACAAAACCTCTGTTGCCTTCTGAAACTCCTGCTCGTCGGTCTCATCCTCATCCATCTCATCATCCTTGTCGCGGCCGCGGGGAGGTCTGTCTCCTTGCCGCTGCTTAGCCTTGCCGCGGCGCCCTCCTCGGGCGGGACGCTTCTTGCCGGATCCTCCACCACCTTCTTGGGCCTTCTCCTTGTCGCGGCGCTCATATTCAGCTTTCTGCAGTTCTACGAGCTGCTCAACCTTCTTGCAAGTCTGGAGATCATGGCCCTTGGTGCGGTGGATTTTGAAGTACTGCTTGCCGGAGCCGTCCTGCTTGTCGGCGGCCACCACAGCCTCGCCGGAGTCACCAGCTTTGGCCTTCTCGGCGCCACCTCTGTTGCCGGACTGCTCGACAACTAGCACATCCTTAGCCTTCCTCTTTCTGTTACTCCGCCTTCGGTTCTTCTTTGCCGGGGCGGCTTCCTCGCTGTCAGATCCTTCTGCTCCTACGTTCTCTCCGAGGAGTTTCCTCCCCTCCTCAGCACGTGCACACTTGTCGGCCAGGGCATATAGCTCGCTGACGTCTCTAATCTTGCACATCGCCATCTCCTCCCTCATCCTGCGATTTTGCACGTTCTGATGGAACGCGCTGATGACCGCGGCAGGGTGGACATCTGGGATGTTGTGCTACACTTGGCTGAATCTCTGTATATACTTGCGCAGGGGTTCTCCTTACTTCTGGGCGAGCAGATGAAGGTCGCTCTCCTGGCCATGGGGCTTGTGGCCGCCTGTGAAGGCACCGACAAACTGATGGCACAGGTCCGCCCACGAAGAGATGGAGTTGTCCGGCAAGTGCATGAGCCAAGATCTGACGTTGGGCTTGAGCACCAGTGGGAAGTAGTTGGCGAGGATCTTCTCGTCGCGCCCCCCAGCAGCCTGCACCGCGATGGTGTAGACGCTGAGGAACTCCGACGGATGTATCCTGCCATCGTACTTCTCGGGTACATCTGGCTTGAAGTTCTTGGTACTGGGCCACTAGACCTGCCGCAGCTCACGAGTGAACGCAGGGCAAGCTACCGCGTACGGCAAGTCGCCTGGTTCCCCTGGCGCATGCATATCAACAGTGGGCCCAGCGCGCTGGTCTGACTGACGCCACGCTTCTCTTCGGCGCTCGATGCGAGTACGAGCATCTTCTTGTCGTCGTTCTTGGAGAACTTGGCGCTGATCGCGACGAGCTCGCGGGTCCAAGGATGCGGTGGAGTCGGTGTCGAGGTTAGCCCGGCGAGTCGGCGATCTTGGCCTTCGGGGCGGGGAGTGCACAGTGGTGGCACCCCCACCGGTCTTGTCGCCACCGGCTTCCGCCTGGGCGTCTTGCCGGGGTTTCGACGTGCTCGGCTGCCGGGGCTTGTCGCCGTTGGCGAAGCTGATGAGGCTCTGGATGGTGATCCTCCAGTCGTCGATCTTGTCCGGCGCTGGAGGGTAGTCTAGTAGCAGTTGGGCTCGGGCCAACGCTTCTTCTGGGGTTTTCGGTGGCGGGGGCGAATGGCGCGAGGAGCGGGATATGCTCAAACTTCTAACAGTGTTAGAAGGAGCAACATCTCGTCCAGGCGACCGTGCCGCGCTCGCGCCAACGTGTTGGCGTGCATGTTGGCCTTGAGCGTCCCGCGATCCACGAGCTTGGCCTTGTTCTAACGCGAGCACGGTGCTAGGGCACCATGGAGTTGACGATCCCGCGCCTCCTGAGAGGGGCGCGGCGCATGTACGGACGTCGAAGTTTGCGGGGCCTTGTCCTTGGATCTGGTGACAATGTGAGTCCCCCCGTGGACGCCCGTTACTCCGCCGGCATCTACCCCACCACCCGTTTGCTCCTGTGGCGGTGGGATCGATGCGGACGGACCAACCACCTCCGAAGCCTTCTTCTTCGGTGGCATGTCGATGACGATGATGATGTAGCGCGCGTGAGCACCGGATCAGGTTGGCACAACCTCGACGCCCCCTACCTGGCGCGCCAAAGATGTCGTGGGAGACGAGCACCTATGGGGCAGGGCCCCTTCTCGGTCAGGCAGGGAGCGGAGGGCGCACGAAGAGCAGATCGAGGCGAAGCACGCGAGGGATTTTACCCAGCTTCAGAGCTCTCCGGAGAGATAAAACTCCTACTGCTGCTTTGTGTTTATATTGTGTTCTTGCTTGAGAGCGTGAGCGTTCTGTGTTTTCGAAGGAGTCGAACCTCTTCTACGTTGCGCATGGGCCTCCTTTTATAGGTTAAAGGGGTCACTGACAGGTGGCAACGCAGACAGGGGTATAAAAGTAAAAAGAGGGGTTGGTACAACCGCTATCTACAGTGTCCCCTACCTAACTCTGACGGCAGGGGACAAGGGCATTTAATGCCTGTCTGGTCGCCCAAACAGTGCAGGAAACGACCGTTAGGGGCGCCACCGATCGCCACGATGGCCTTCTCGTCATCTCCACTTGCCACCTCGCACCGCTTGGCCGCAGAGCTACCCGCCACGTGCGCCAGGAACGATCCTGTGGCGACACGTCGTCGGATGCGCTGGAGAGTGGGCGCAGAGTGTGGTGGCTTCGCCACGGCAAGCGCCTTGCCGCGGTCCTTGTCTTGTCACACCCGAAAGCTTGTCGCTCGCCGGGTCTTGCCGGGACGCGCGGCGCGTCGCGGCAAGTTTCTTGGCTGGCCCTCTCGGCAAGCTCCTCTTGCCGGGGCCTTGTCCTTCCCGGCAAGCTCCTCTTGCCGGGGCCTTGTCTTCTTAGTTAAAACACTTTGTTCTTGAATGGTATCAATAGGAATAGTGGACGATCTTGGCGGACGCCCGGCAAGCCCTGCCGCGGGACGCTGCGACTGCCCGTGCACAAGTTCGGGATACTAAGGTACCCCTACTTTAGTACACCGACACCGAAGTTAAAAAACTATGCCGAGTGAGAACATCCCTCCCACTCCGAGGCATAGCTGCGAGCCCGTCCTCGCCTAAGTTAAAAAACTATGCCGAGTGAGAGCATCCCTCCAAATCAGAGGTTTAGCCGCGAAGCCTGTCCTCTCCTAAGTTAAAAAACTACCCCAAGTGAGAGCATCCCTCCGACTCAGGGGCTTAGCCACTAGCCCGTCGTCGCCTAAGTTAAAAACTACTCCGAGTGAAAGCATCCCTCCCACTCGGGGGCTTAGCCGAGAGCCCATTCTCGATTAAGTTAAAAAACTACGCCGAGTGAGAGCATCCCTCCCACTCGGAGGCTTAGCCGTGAGCCCGTCCTCGCCTAAGTTAAAAAACTATGCCGAGTGAGATCATCCCTCCCACTCAGGGGCTTAGACGTGAGCCCATCCTCGCCTAAGTTAATAAAAACTACTACGAGTGAGAGCATCCCTCCGAATCGGAAGCTTAGCCGCGAGCCCGAGCTCGCCTAAGTTAACACTACTCCGAGTGAGAGCATCCCTCCTACTCGGAGGCTTAGCCGCCAGCCCGTCCTCGCCTAATTTAAAAAAACTACGCCGAGCGAGAGCATCCCTCCCACTCTAAGGCATAGCCGCGAGCCTGTCCTCGCCTAAGTTAAAAACTATGCCGAGTGAGAGCATCCCTCCCACTCAGAGGCTTAGCCATGAAGCCTGTCCTCGCCTAACTTAAAAAACTACCCCGAGTGAGAGCATCCCTCCCACTCAGGGGCTTAACCACTAGCCCGTCCTCAACTAAGTTAAAAAACTTCTCCGAGTGAGAGCATCCCTCCCACTCGGGGGCTTAGCTGCAAGCCCATTCTCGCTTAAGTTAAAAAACTACGCCGAGTGAGAGCATCCCTCCCACTCGCAGGCTTAGTCGCGAGCCCGTCCTTGCCTAAGTTAAAAAACTACACCAAGAGAGAGCATCCCTCCCACTCGGAGGCTTTGCCGCGAGCCCGTCTTCGCCTAAATTAAATAACTAATCCGAGTGAGAGCATCCCTCCCACTCGGGGGTCTAGCCACGAGCCCGTCCTCGCCTAAGTTAAAAGAATACACCGAGTGAGAACATTCGTCCCACTCTGAGGCATAGCCGTGAGCCCGTCCTCGCCTAACTTAAAAAAACTATGCCGAGTGAGAGCATCCCTCCCACTCAGAGGTTTAGCCGTGAAGCCTGTCCTCGCCTAAGTTAAAAAACTACCCCGAGTGAGAGCATCCCTCCCACTCAGGGGCTTAGCCACTAGCCCGTCGTCGCCTAAGTTAAAAAACTACTCCGAGTGAGAGCATCCCTCCCACTCGGGGGCTTAGCCGTGAGCCCATTCTCGACAACAACAACAACAACAACAACAAAGCCTTTAGTCCCAAACAAGTTGGGGTAGGCTAGAGGTGAAACCCGTAAGATCTCGCAACCAACTCATGGCTCTGGCACATGGATAGCAAGCTTCCACGCACCCCTGTCCATAGCTCGCTCTTTGTCGATACTCCAATCCTTCAGGTCTCTCTTAACGGACTCCTCCCATGTCAAATTCGGTCGACCCCGCCCTCTCTTGACATTCTCCGCACGCTTTAGCCGTCCGCTATGCACTGGAGCTTCTGGAGGCCTGCGCTGAATATGCCCAAACCATCTCAGACGATGTTGGACAAGCTTCTCCTCGATTGGTGCTACCCCAACTCTATATCGTATATCATCATTCCGGACTCGATCCTTCCTCGTGTGGCCACACATCCATCTCAACATACGCATCTCCGCCACACCTAATTGTTGAACATGTCGCCTTTTAGTCGGCCAACACTCCGCGCCATACAACATTGCGGGTCGAACCGCCGTCCTGTAGAACTTGCCTTTTAGCTTCTGTGGCACTCTCTTGTCACAGAGAATGCCAGAAGCTTGGCGCCACTTCATCCATCCGGCTTTGATTCGATGGTTCACATCTTCATCAATACCCCCATCCTCCTGCAACATTGACCCCAAATACCGAAAGGTGTCCTTCCGAGGTACCACCTGGCCATCAAGGCTAACCTCCTCCTCCTCACACCTAGTAGTACTGAAACCGCACATCATGTACTCAGTTTTAGTTCTACTAAGCCTAAACCCTTTCGATTCCAAGGTTTGTCTCCATAACTCTAACTTCCTATTTACCCCCGTCCGACTATCGTCAACTAGCACCACATCATCCGCAAAGAGCATACACCATGGGATATCTCCTTGAATATCCCTTGTGACCTCATCCATCACCAATGCAAAAAGATAAGGGCTCAAGGCTGACCCCTGATGCAGTCCTATCTTAATCGGGAAGTCACCGGTGTCGACATCACTTGTTCGAACACTTGTCACAGCATTATCGTACATGTCCTTGATGAGGGTAATGTACTTTGCTGGAACTTTGTGTTTCTCCAAGGCCCACCACATGACATTCCGCGGTATCTTATCATAGGCCTTCTCCAAGTCAATGAACACCATATGCAAGTCCTTCCTTTGCTCCCTATATCTCTCCATAAGTTGTCGTACCAAGAAAATGGCTTCCATGGTCGACCTCCCAGGCATGAAACCAAACTGATTTTTGGTCACGCTTGTCATTCTTCTTAAGCGGTGCTCAATGACTCTCTCCCATAGCTTCATTGTATGGCTCATCAGCTTAATTCCACGGTAATTAGTACAACTCTGAACATCCCCCTTGTTCTTGAAGATTGGTACTAATATACTCCGTCTCCATTCTTCTGGCATCTTGTTTGCCCGAAAATTGAGGTTGAAAAGCTTGGTTAGCCATACTATCGCTATGTCCCCGAGACCTTTCCACACCTCAATGGGGATACAATCAGGGCCCATCCCCGTGAGCCCATTCTCGATTAAGTTAAAAAAACTACGCCCAGTGAGAGCATCCCTCCCACTCGGAGGCTTAGCCGTGAGCCCGTCCTCACCTAAGTTAAGAAACTATGCCAAGTGAGAGCATCCCTCCCACTCAGGGGCTTAGACGCGATCCCGTCCTCGCCTAAGTTAAAAAACAACTCCGAGTGAGAGAATCCCTCTCACTCAGGGGCTTAGCCGCGCGCCCGTCCTCGCCCAAGTTAAAAAACTACGCCGAGTCAGAGCATCCCTCCCACTCGCAGGCTTAGCCGCGAGCCTGCCCTTGCCTAAGTTAAAAAAAACTACGCCGAGTGAGAGCATCCCTCCCACTCGGAGGCTTTGCCGCGAGCCTGTCTTCGCCTAAGTTAAATAACTAATCCGAGTGAGAGCATCCCTCCCACTCGGGGGCTTAGCCACGAGCCCATCCTCGCCTAAGTTAAAAAACTACGCCGAGTGAGAACATCCCTCCCACTCCGAGGCATAGCCGCGAGCCCGTCCTCGCCTAAGTTCGAAAACTATGCCAAGTGAGAGCATCCCTCCCACTCAGAGGTTTAGCCGCGAAGCCTGTAATCGCCTAAGTTAAAAAACTACCCCTAGTGAGAGCATCCCTCCAACTCAGGGGCTTACCCACTAGCCCGTCGTCACCTAAGTTAAAAAACTACTACGAGTGAAAGCATCCCTCCCACTCGGGGGCTTAGCCGCGAGCCCGTTCTCGATTAAGTTAAAAAACTACGCCAAGTGAGAGCATCCCTCCGTATCGGAGGCTTATCCATGAGCCCGTCCTCGCCTAAGTTAAGAAACTATGCCGAGTGAGAGCATCCCTCCCACTCAGGGGCTTAGACGCGAGCCCGACCTCGCCTAAGTTGAAAAACTACTCCGAGTGAGAGCATCCCTCCGAATCGGAAGCTTAGCCGCAAGCCCGAGCTCGCCTAAGGTAAAACACTACTCCGAGTGAGAGCATCCCACCCACTCGGGGGCATAGCAGCGAGCCCGTCCTCGCTTAAGTTAAAAAACAACGATGAGTGAGAGCATCCCTCCCACTCAGAGGCTTAGCCGCGAGCCCGTCCTCGCATAAGTTTAAAAACTATGTTGGGTAAGAGCATCCCTCCCACTTGGAGGATTAGCCATGAGCCCGTCCTCGCCTAAGTTAAGAAACTACTCCAAGTGAGAGCATCCCTCGCACTCGGAGGCTTAGTCGCGAGCCCGTCCTCGCCTAAGTTAAAAAAAACCACTCCGTGTGAGAGCATCCCTCCCACTCGGGGGCTTAGCCGCGAGGCCGTCCTCGCCTAAGTTAAAAAAACTACGCCGAGTGAGAACATCCCTCCCACTCTGAGGCATAGCCGTGAACCTGTCCTCGCCTAAGTTAAAAACTATGACGAGTGAGAGCATCCCTCCCACTCAAAGGCTTAGCCGTGAAGCCTGTCCTCGCCTAAGTTAAAAAACTACCCCGAGTGAGAGCATCCCTCCCACTCAGGGCCTTAACCACTAGCCCGTTCTCGCCTAAGTTCAAAAACTACTCCGAGTGAGAGCATCCCTCCCACTCGGGGGCTTAGCCGTGAGCCCGTTCTCGCTTAAGTTAGAAAACTACGCCGAGTAAGAGCATCCCTCCCACTCGCAAGCTTAGCCGCGAGCCCGTAGTCGCCAAAGTTAAAAAACTTCTCCGAGTGAGAGCATCCCTCCCACTCGGAGGCTTAGCCGCAAGCCCTTCCTCGCCTAAGATCAAAAACTACCGCGAGTGAGAGCATCCCTCCCACTCGGGGGCTTAGCCGCGAGCCCATCCTCGCCTAAGTTAAAAACACTATGCCGAGTGAAAACATCCCTCCCACTCTGAGGCTTAGCCATGAAGCCTGTCCTCACCTAAGTTAAAAAAACTACCCCGAGTGAGAGCATCCCTCCCACTCAGGGGCTTAACCACTAGCCCGTCCTTGCCTAAGTTAAAAAACTACTCCGAGTGAGATCATCCCTCCCACTCGGGGGCTTAGCCGCGAGCCCGCGCTCGCTTAAGTTAAAAAACTACACCGAGTGAGAGCATCCCTCCCACTCGGAGGCTTAGCCGCGAGCCCATCCTCGCCTAAGTTAAAAAACTATGCCGAGTGAGAGCATCCCTCCCACTCAGGGGCTTCGACGCGAGCCCATCCTTGCCTAAGTTAAAAAACTACTCCGAGTGAGAGCATCCCTCCTACTCGGAAGCTTATCCGTGAGCCCGACCTCACCTAAGTAAAAACACTACTCCGAGTGAGAGCATCCCACCCACTCGGGGGCAGAGCCGCGAGCCCGTCCTCGCCTAAGTTAAAAATTATGATGAGTGAGAGTATCCCTCCCACTTGGAGGCTTAGCCGCGAGCCCGTCCTCGCCTAAGTTAAAAAACTATGCCGAGTGAGAGCATCCCACCCACTCAGGGGCTTCGACGCGAGCCCGTCCTCGCCTAAGTTAAAAAACTACTCCGAGTGAGAGCATACCTCCCACTCGGAAGCTTATCCGTGAGCCCGACCTCGCCTAAGTAAAAATACTACTCCGAGTGGGAGTATCCCACCCACTCGGGGGCATAGCCGCGAGCTCGTCCTCGCCTAAGTTAAAAAATAATGACGAGTGAGAGCATCCCTCCCACTCAGAGGCTTACCCGCGAGCCCGTCCTTGCATAAGTCTAAAAACTACACCTGAGTCAGTGCATCCCTCCCACTCGGAGGTTTGGCCGCGAGCCCATCCTCGCCTAAGTTAAAAAACTACTCCAAGTGAGAGCATCCCTCGCACTCGGAGGCTTAGCCGCGAGCCCGTCCTCACCTAAGTTTAAAAAAAACCACTCCGAGTGAGAACATCCCTCCCACTCTGAGGCATAGCCGCGAGCCCGTCCTCGCCTAAGTTAAAAAAACTACGCCGAGTGAGAACATCCCTCCCACTCTGAGGCATAGCCGCGAGCCCGTCCTCGCCTAAGTTAAAAACTATGCCGAGTGAGAGCATCCCTCCCACTCAGAGGCTTAGCCGTGAAGCCTGTCCTTGCCTAAGTTAAAAAACTACCCCGAGTGAGAGCATCCCTCCCACTCAGGGGCTTAACCACTAGCCCGTCCTCGCCCAAGTTAAAAAAACTACTCCGATTGAGAGTATCCCTCCCACTCGGGGGCTTAGCTGCGAGCCCGTTCTCGCTTAAGTTAAAAAACTACACCGAGTGAGAGCATCCATCCCACTCGCAGGCTTAAGTTAAAAAACTACACCGAGTGAGAGCATCCCTCCCACTAGGAGGCTTTGCCGCGAGCCCGTCTTCGCCTAAGTTAAATAACTAATCCGAGTGAGAGCATCCCTCCCACTCGGGGGCATAGCCGCGAGCCCGTCCTCGCCTAAGTTAAAAAACTATGCCGAGTGAGAGCATCCGTCCTACTCAGAGGTTTAGCCGCGAAGCCAGTCTTTGCCTAAGTTAAAAAAATACCCCGAGTGAGAGCATCGTTCCCATTTAGGGGCTTAGTCACTAGCCCATCGTTGCCTAAGTTAAAAAACTACGCCGCGTGAGAGCATCCCTTCCCCTCGGGGGCCTAGCCGCGAGCCTGTTCTCGATTAAGTTAAAAAACTACAGCGAGTGAGAGCGTCCCTCCCACTCGGAGGCTTAGCCGTGAGCCCGTCCTCGCCTAAGTTAAAAAACTATGCCGAGTGAGAGCATCCCTCCCACTCAGGATCTTGGCCGCGAGCCCATCCTCGCCTAAGTTAAAAAACTACGCCGAGTGAGAACATCCCTCCCACTCTGAGGCATAGCCGCGAGCCCGTCCTCGCCAAAGTTAAAAACTATGCCGAGTGAGAGCATCCCTCCCACTCATAGGCTTAGCCGTGAAGCCTGTCCTCGCCAAAGTTAAAAAACTACCCCGAGTGAGAGCATCCCTCCCACTCGAGGGCTTAGCCGCGAGGCCGCTCTCGCTTAAGTTAAAAAATTACGCCGAGTGAGAGCATCCCTCCCACTCGCAGGCTTAGCCGCGAGCCCGCCCTTGCCTAAGTTAAAAAACTACGCCGAGTGAGAGCATCCCTCCCCTAGGAGGCTTAGCCATGAGCCCGTCCTCTCCTAAGTTAAAAGACTACGCCGAGTGAGAACATCCCTCCCACTCCGAGGCATAGCCGCGAGCCCGTCCTTGCCTAAGTTAAAAAACTATGCCGAGTGAGAGCATCCCTCCCACTCAGAGGTTTAGTCGCGAAGCCTGTCCTCGCCTAAGTTAAAAAACTAACCCGAGTGAGAGCATCCCTCCTACTCAGGGGCTTAGCCACTAGCCCGTCGTCGCCTAAGTTAAAAAACTACTCCGAGTGAAAGCATCCCTCCCACTCAGGGGCTTAGCCGCGAGCCCGTTCTCGATTAAGTTAAAAAACTACGCCGAATGGGAGCATCCCTCCCACTCGGAGGCTTAGACATGAGCCCGTCCTCGCCTAAGTTATAAAACTATGCCAAGTGAGAGCATCCCTACCACTCAGGGGCTTAGACGCGAACCCGTCCTCGCTTAAGTTAAAAAACTACTCCGAGTGAGAGCATCCCTCCCACTCAGGGGCTTAGCTGCGAGCCCGTCCTCGCCTAAGTTAAAAAAAACTACGCCGAGTGAGAGCATCCCTCCCACTCGGGGGCTTAGCCACGAGCACGTTCTCGCTTAAGTAAAAAAAACTACGCCGAGTGAGAGCATCCCTCCCACTCACAGCCTTAGCCGTAGCCCGTCGTTGCCTAAGTTAAAAAACTACGCCGAGTGAGAGCATCCCTCCCACTTGGAGGCTTAGCCGCGAGCCCGTCCTCGCCAAAGTTAAAAAACTACTCCGAGTGAGAGCATCCCTCCCACTCGGAGGCTTAGCCACGAGCCCGTCCTTGCCTAAGTTCAAAAACTACCCCGAGTGAGAGCATCCCTCCCACTCGGGGGCTTAGCCGCGAGCCCGTCCTCGCCTAAGTTAAATAAACTACGCTGAGTGAGAACATCCCTCCCACTCTGAGGCATAGCCACGAGCCCGTCCTCGCCTAAGTTAAAACTATGCCGAGTGAAAGCATCCCTCCCACTCAGAGGCTTAGCCATGAGGCATGTCCTCGCCTAAGTTAAAAAACTACCCCGAGTGACAGCATGCCTCCCACTCAGGGGCTTAACCACTAGCCCGTCCTCGCCTAAGTTAAAAAACTACTCCGAGTGAGAGCATCCCTCCCACTCGGGGGCTTAGCCGCGAGCCCGTTCTCACTTAAGTTAAAAAACTACGTCGAGTGAGAGCATCCCTCCCACTCGCAGGCTTAGCCGCGAGCCCGTCGTTGCCTAAGTTAAAAAACTACGCCGACTCAGAGCATCCATCCCACTCAGAGACATTGTCGCGAGCCCATCTTCGCCTAAGTTAAAAAACTACGCCGAGTGAGAGCATCCCTCCCACTCTGACGCATAGCCGCGACCCCGTCCTCGCCTAAGTTAAAAACTATGCCGAGTGAGAGCATCCCTCCCACTCAGAGGCTTCGCCATGAAGCCTGTCCTAGCCTAAGTTAAAAAACTACCGCGAGTGAGAGCATCCCTCCCACTCAGGGGCTTAACCACTAGCCCGTCCTCGCCTAAGTTAAAAAACTACTCCGAGTGAGAGCATCCCACCAACTTGGGGGCATAGCCGCGAGCCCGTCCTCGCCTAAGTTAAAAAACTATGACGAGTGAGAACATCCCTCCCACTCCGAGGCATAGCCGCGAGCCCGTCCTCGCCTAAGTTAAAAAACTATGTCGAGTGAGAGCATCCCTCCCACTCAGATGTTTAGCCGCGAAGCCTGTCCTCGCCTAAGTTAAAAAACTACCCCGAGTGAGAGCATCCCTCCCACTTAGGGGCTTAGCCACTAGCCCGTCGTATCCTAAGTTAAAAAACTACTCCGAGTGAAAGCATCCCTCCCACTCGGAGGCTTAGCCGCGAGCCCGTCCTCGCCTAAGTTAAAAAACTACTCCAAGTGAGAGCATCCCTCGCACTCGGAGTCTTAGCCGCGAGCCCGTCCTCGCCTAAGTTAAAAAAAACCACTCCGAGTGAGAGCATCCCTCCCACTCGGGGGCTTAGCCGCGAGCCCGTCCTCGCGTTAGTTAAAAAAAACTACGCAGAGTGAGAACATCCCTCCCACTCTGAGGTATAGCCGCAAGCCCGTCCTCGCCTAAGTTAAAAACTATGCCAAGTGAGACATCCCTCCCACTCAGAGGCTTAGCCGTGAAGCCTGTCCTCACCTAAGTTAAAAACTACCCCGAGTGAGAGCATCCCTCCCACTCAGGGGCTTAACCACTAGCCCGTCCTCGCCTAAGTTAAAAAACTACTCCGAGTGAGAGCATCCCACCTACTCCGGGGCATAGCCGTCAGCCCGTCCTCGCCTAAGTTAAAAAACTATGACGAGTGAGAACATCCCTCCCACTCCGAGGCATAGCCGCGAGCCCGTCCTCGCCTAAGTTAAAAAACTAGGCCGAGTGAGAGCATCCCTCCCACTCAGAGGTTTAGCCGCGAAGCCTGTCCTCGCCTAAGTTAAAAAACTACCCCAAGTGAGAGCATCCCTCCCACTCAGGTGCTTAGCCACTAGCCCTTCGTCGCCTAAGTTAAAAAACTACTCCGAGGGAAAGCATCCCTCCCACTCGAGGGCTTAGCCGTGAGCCCGTCCTCTATTAAGTTAAAAAACTACGCCGAGTGAGAACATTCCTCCCACTCGGAGGCTTAGCCATGAGCTCGTCCTCGCCTAAGTTAAAAAACTATGCCGAGTGAGAGCATCCCTCCCACACAGGGGCTTAGACGCGACCCCGTCCTCGCCTAAGTTAAAAAAACTACTCCGAGTGAGAGCATTCCTCTGAATCAGAAGCTTAGTCGTGAGCCCGAGCTCGCCTAAGTTAAAACACTACTCCGAGTGAGAGCATCCCACCCACTCGGAGGCTTAGCCGCGAGCCCGTCCTTGCATAAGTTTAAAAACTATGTTGAGTAAGAGCATCCCTCCCACTTGGAGGCTTAGCCGCGAGCCCGTCCTCGCCTAAGTTAAAAAACTACTCCAAGTGAGAGCATCCCTCGCACTCGGAGGCTTAGCCGCGAGCCCGTCCTCGCCTAAGTTAAAAAAAACCACTCCGTGTGAGAGCAACTCTCCCACTTGGAGGCTTTGCCGCGAGCCCATCCTCGCCAAAGTTAAAAAACAACTTCGAGTGAGAGCATCCCTCCCACTCGGGGGCTTAGCCGCGAGCCCGTCCTCGCCTAAGTTAAAAAAAATCACTCCGTGTGAGAGCATCCCACCCACTCGGCGGCTTAGCCGCGAGCCCGTCCTCGCCTAAGTTAAAAAACTACTCCGAGTGAGAGCATCCCTCCCACTCAGGGGCTTAGCTGCGAGCCCGTCCTCGCCTAAGTTAAAAAAAACTACGCCGAGTGTGAACATTCCTCCCACTCTGAGGCATAGCCGCGAGCCCATCCTCGCCTAAGTTAAAAACTATGCCGAGTGAGGGCCTCCCTCCCACTAAGCGGCTTAGCCGTGAAGCCTGTCCTCGCCTAAGATAAAAAACTACCCCGAGTGAGAGCATCCCTCCCACTCAGGGGGTTAACCACTAGCCCATCCTCGCGTAAGTTAAAAAACTACCCCGAGTGAGAGCATCCCTCCCACTCAGGGGCTTAACCACTAGCCCATCCTCGCCTAAGTTAAAAAACTACGTCGAGTTGGAGCATCCCTCCCACTCACGTGCTTAGTAGCGAGCCCGCCGTTGCCTAAGTTAAAAAACCACGCCAAGTGAGAGCATCCCTCCCAGCCGGAGGCTTTGCCGCGAGCCCGTCTTTGCCTAAGTTAAAAAACTACCCCGAGTGAGAGCACCCTCCCACTCAGGGGCTTAGCCCCTAGCTCGTCGTAGCCTAAGATAAAAAACTACGCCGAGTGAGAACATCCCTCCCACTCTGAGGCATAGCCGCGAGCCCGTCCTCGCCTAAGTTAAAAACTTACCGAGTGAGAGCACCCCTCCCACTCAGAGGCTTAGCCATGAAGCCTCTCCTCGCTAGTTAAAAAACTACCCCGAGTGAGAACATCCCTCCCACTCAGGGGCTTAACCACTAGCCCGTCCTCGCCTAAGTTAAAAACTACCCCGAGTGAGAGCATCCCTCCCACTCAGGGGCTTAACAACTAGCCCGTCCTCGCCTAAGTTAAAAAACTACTCCGAGGGAGAGCAGCCCACCCACTCGGGGGCATAGCCGCGAGCCCATCCTCCCGTAAGTTAAAAAACTATGATGAGTGAGAACATCCCTCCCACTCCGAGGCATAGCCGCGAACCGGTCCTCGCCTAAGTTAAAAAACTATGCCGAGTGAGAGCATCCCCCCCACTCAGAGGTTTAGCAGCGAAGCCTGTGCTCGCCTAAGTTAAAAAACTACCCCGAGTGAGAGCTTCCCTCCCACTCAGGGGCTTAGCCACTAGCCAGTCGTCGCCTAAGTTAAAAAACTACTCCGAGTGAAACCATCCCTCCCACTCGGGGGCTTAGCCGCGAGCCCGTCCTCGCCTAAGTTAAAAAACTACTCCAAGTGAGAGCATCCCTCGCACTCGGAGTCTTAGCCGCTAGCCCGTCCTCGCCTAAGTTAGAAAAAACCACTCCGAGTGAGAGCATCCCTCCCACTCGGGAGCTTAGCCGCGAGCCCATCCTCGCCTAATTTAAAAAAACTACGCAGAGTGAGAACATCCATCACACTCTGAGGCATAGCCGCGATCCCGTCCTCGCCTAAGTTAGAAACTATGCCGAGTGAGAGCATCCCTCTCACTTAGAGGCTTAGCCGTGAAGCCTGTCCTCGCCTAAGTTAAAAACTACCCCGAGTGAGAGCATCCCTCCCACTCAGGGGCTTAAACACTAGCCCATCCTTGCCTAAGTTAAAAAACTACTCCGAGTGAGAGCATCCCACCCACTCGGGGGCATAGCCGCGAGCCCGTCCTGGCCTAAATTAAAAAACTATGACGAATGAGAACATGCCTCCCACTCCAAGGCATAGCCGCGAGCCCGTCCTCGCCTAAGTTAAAAAACTATGCCGAGTGAGAGCATCCCTCCCACTCAAAGGTTTAGCTGCGAAGCCTGTCTTCACCTAAGTTAAAAACTACCCCGAGTGAGAGCATCCCTCCCACTCAGGGGCTTAGCCACTAGCCCGTCGTCGCGTAAGTTAAAAAACTACTCCGAGTGAAAGCATCCCTCCCACTCGGGGGCTTAGCCGCGAGCCCGTTCTTGATTAAGTTAAAAAAACTACGCCGAGTGAGAGATCCCTCCCACTCGGAGGCTTAGCCGTGAGCCCTTCCTTGCTTAAGTTAAAAAACTATGCCGAGTGAGAGCATCCCTCCCACTCAGGGGCTTAGACGCGCGCCCGTCCTCGCCTAAGTTAAAAAAACTACTCCGAGTGAGAGCATTCCTTCGAATCAGAAGCTTAGCCGTGATCCCGAGCTCGCCTAAGTTAAAACACTACTCCAAGTGAGAGCATCCCACCCCCTCGGGGGCATAGCATCGAGCCCGTCGTCGCCTAAGTTTAAAAACTACGACGAGTGAGAGCATCCCTCCCACTCAGAGGCTTAGCCGCGAGCCCGTCCTTGCATAAGTTTAAAAACTACGCTGAGTAAGAGCATCCCTCCCACTTGGAAGCTTAGCCGCGAGCCCGTCCTCGCCTAAGTTAAAAAACTACTCCAAGTGAGAGCATCCCTCGCACTCGGAGGATTAGCCGCGAGCCCGTCCTCGCCTAAGTTAAAAAAACACTCTCTGTGAGAGCATCCCTCCCACTCGGAGGCTTAGCCGCTAGCCCGTCCTCGCCGAAGTCAAAAAAACAACTTCGAGTGAGAGCATCCTTCCCACTCGGGGGCTTAGCCGCGAGCCCGTCCTCGCCTAAGTTAAAAAAAACACTCCGTGAGACCATCCTCCCAATCTGAGGAATAGCCGCGTGAGAACATCCCTCCCAATCTGAGGAATAGCCGCGAGCCCGTCCTTGCCTAATTTAAAAACTATGCCGAGTGAGAGTATCACGCCCAATATGCGACCCTATCCAAAAGGAACTCGAAGGTCCCACCAAGGATAGACCCGCATATTGAAACACTTTTGCAAGGTGGATATCATTACATCAACATTACATAATAGATGGGGATACATACATAAGGCATACTGATGAGGACATCAATACCATTGTTACACCCACAACCCCTACTGTTATACATACTGGACCAATTACTAGAGGTCTCGCACGCCAACTAAATTACTAGGTACTTTCGTTTCTTTGTAATGATTCTAATGTTCATGAGAATATAATGCTGCCTAAATTGGATACATTTGTTTTGCTTACAAATGAAGGGCCTAGCTTGGTGAAGGATGAACATTGGAGCAAGAACAAGCATGGAGATGATGGCATGCGCAAGGGGAACAAGAACGGAGTTACAAGTGAAGATTTCAGGACTTTGAAGCCACCATAATGAGTGCATGAAGCCTTGGATGAAATATACAAGATGCCACTTCATAAATTTCGTCCAGAGGCTATTCTAGGTGCTGCGTCACCTTATTATTGGGCCAGGCCCATGTAATTTTGAAATACATAAGTATAGGCTATTTTTAGAGTCCGTATGTGTGGGGAAACAAGAGATAGGGTTAGTTTCGGACCCCTCCACCAAGGGCCACGAAATTCACCCCCTCTTCCTCCATATATACAGCCCTTAGGGCACCGTTTAGACTTTGGGTTTTGTTTAGATTAAAGTTTGCCATAGCTGCAACTTCGCGTACTTCGTTTGTGTTCAACGACCAGACAAAGGCGTCACAGAACCCCACCTTGATCAATAAAGCTTTTCATCTTATATTCGCAATATCCAGATTGCAATATCAGTTTCTTGCTTGTTCTTCATTTGCTCGCAGGAAACAGACCCTCGTGGTCAGGTTGATCATGCTCCGGCGTGGTCAATAACCTCTCGGAGTTGGTTTAGCGATTGCTAAGGCGCAACGTCCTCGCACGTTCGTAGTCGGATCGTCAAAGTCGACTTCCACCAAAGCGATATCCATCATCTCATCGAAAGACGGGACAAGTTTGCCTCTATCAAGTGGTATCAGATTTCCAGGTTGCTCGGTGAAATTTTACAGTTTTTCGTAGTTTAGATCGAGTCTGTTCTTCATACCTATAGTCCACGAAAAAGCCACAAAAAAATTAGGGTTAGTTCATCATATCCGAACCAATCTAAGCCTTTGCATAATCTTTTCAGGGTTTTGCTTTGTTGAATTTGCGGTTGCATCATCGTGTCTAGTTGCTGGTCTTAGCGTCTAGTCTTTTAGAGTTTCGAGTTCTGGTCATAAGTTGTCACGCCGCCACCGCACCATCATCATCGCCCCTGCCATCTACCACTACCGCTTCGAATCCGTATCCATATACCACCACCAATCCGTATCCATATACCATCATCGATCCATATCCATATACTACCACCGCTACCACCACCGCTGCCATATGCCACCACCGCTGCCATATACCACCACCGCTGCCATATACCACCACCATATATCCACCACCAATCCGAGTTCCTTGCATATTAGGTTTGTTTTCGGGATCCATCTGATTTCCGATTCATGTTTCCTTGTCTGAGTAGGTTTCGGATTCCAGCAATCTTTTGCCGTCCGTAGAAGAGGTTGGTTTCCAAAAAAAAACCGCACTTCGTTTAGGCCCAAAATTTTCCCAAAAAAAAAATCTTTTGCCGTCCGTAGAAGAGTCCGGAAACCACCCTCCGTTTAGGCCCAAAATTTTCCAAAACCGCACTGGACAAAAAAATTTCTGGCTATCCTTTTTTTAGGTGTTTCTAAGCGTATTGAGACAGTGGCCGTTATAGAAAGTTTTTTTTGACCCGTTTCCAGTTTTTGGGTCCGGGCAGTCGAAAAAAAAATTGGTCGAAAAATTTGTTTTGCCTATCCTGTTCTCTTGACTTGGGAAGAGTTTTGAGACACTCGCCATTATAGTTATTTTCGGCAAAAAAAAGAGGAGCGCAAAAAAAGAGCGCAAAAAAAAGGAGAGAGAGAAAAAAAAATTAGAGTGTGCTTCTCCCTTGTTCCGTGCAGCGTCGTGATTTTGTTAGTGTTCTAGGCTCGCGTCTCTAGCACAGTCTATCCTAGGACCAACACAGTACCGTCGTTGAGCGTTTATTCAACTTTGCATCTCTGAATTGATTATTGCTGACCCTTTTTGCTACCATATTATAAGCCTTCCCAGCTCCGCATACATCTACGCCGTGCGTTTGACTCTCCCTGGTAATTGCTCTATCCAAGCTTTGAGAGTTTTGACAACAACGGTTGCCAATCACCACCTGCTGCTGGGTAAGAACTGGTAAGAATTTGAGGTTTGCTTGAAGGATTTGTGACACCCCACCACCACCATATTCCAGTAGTCTGTAGGATCATATACTTGTCTGTTTCTATTGCTGCTAACTATGGCAGGAACACACACCGACGAGATTGACTGGGAGAACATGACTAACAAGAACCTTCATGATAAGTTTCATCAAATGTTGGGTCAACAGGTGGAAGACGTGATGGCCAGCTTTGGAAAGGCATTGGAGAGGATGGATGACATTGAGAAGACAATTGACACCAAGTTGGATGCCAAGTTCGATGAATTATTCAAACGTCTCCCACAACCACCGCCCGCTACACCTATCGCACCTCTGCAACAACAACAACTACAACAACGCCCCTTCCGAATCAGTATGGACGAGCACAACGTGTTCCTATTGAGCCAGGACAAAATTCTGGTGCCGCTGCTACTGCTGTTGGTGCTTCTGTAGCTCCTGCTGTTACTGCAGAGGTGGAGGAATATTATGAGGATGAGGTTGATCAAACTCAGAACTACGTGCAGCCACCAGCACCACCACCAGCAGGTCGACCTCAGGTATATATTCGCAACGGTAGGCCTGCACTACCACCTTAGGTACAAGATAATGACCATATTCTGAAACTGAAATTGAATATTCCACCATTTGAGGGTAGATATGTTCCTGATATATATCTTACTTGGGAGTTAGAAACTGAACAACCTTTTACATGTTTACAATATCCCGAGGAGAGACGGGTTGCTGCTGCTGTTTGTGCTTTCACGAGTTTTGCATGTGTATGGTGGTCTGAACATTGTAGATTATATCCTATTCCAACTACTGGGGCTGCTTTGAAAACTGCTACGCATACTCGTTGGGTTCCACCATATTATCAACGTGAATTGCTTCAAATATTGCAGCGTTTAAGACAAGGAAAAAATTCTGTAGAAGAATATTATCAGGAATTACAAACTGGCATGATTAGATGTGTTATTGTTGAGGAGAATGAAGCTATGCTTGCACGTTTTATAGGTGGATTAAATAGAGAGTTTCAGACCATTCTAGAGTATAAGGAGTATACTAATATCACTCGTTTATTCCATCTTGCTTGTAAAGCTGAACGTGAAGTGCAGGATCGACAAGCATTGGCGCGAACTAACTTTTCTGCAGGTCGACTTTCTTCATGGACACCGCGTGCATCCTCTACTTCCACTACACCAGCACCTCCATCAGCTGCTACCTCCAGCCGTGAAACAAGAAAGCAGGCACAACCACCACTATCTGCCAAGAGCGCACCTGCCGGGCCTACACAGAGCTCTTCTTCTTCCATGGCATCAACAGGGCACACAAGTGATATTATTTTTCGTCGTTGTAAGGGAAGAGGTCATTATGCGAGAGAATGCAAATCTCAGCGTGTGATGATTGCTATTGAGGATGGTGGGTATGAGTCCGCTAGTGACTATGATGAGGAGACGTTGGCTCTTATTACACGTGAAGAACACGGTGGAGATGATTTTGATCATGAGACGCAATACATGGCTCTTGAAGACGCTGACAGGTATGAATGTTTAGTTGCTCAACGTGTTTTGAGTGTGCAGGTCACACAAGCTGAGCAAAATCAGAGGCACAATTTGTTCCATACTAAGGGAGTTGTGAAGCAACGTTTTGTGCACGTCATCATAGACGGAGGGAGCTGCAACAACTTGGCTAGCATGGAGATGGTGGAGAAGCTTTCTCTCACCACAAGACCACATCCACATCCTTACTACATCCAATGGTTCAACAACAGCGGCAAGGTTAAGGTAACACGTACTGTTCGTGTGCATTTTAGTATCTCTAAATATGCTGATTATGTTGATTGTGATGTGGTACCTATGCAAGCATGTTCCTTATTACTTGGTAGACCATGGCAATTTGATAAAAATTCTGTACACCATGGTAGAAACAATCAGTATACTCTTGTTCATAAGGATAAAAATATTACTTTGCTTCCTATGACTCCTGATTCTATTTTGAAAGATGATATTAATAGAGCTAATAAAGCAAAACAGGAGAAGAATAAGAGCGAAAATCAGATTGGGGCAAAAGAATTTGAGCAACAAATGAAGCCTAATAATAAACCATCTAGTGTTGCTTCTAGAATAAAATTGAAAAGTGCATGTTTATTTGCCACCAAATCTGATATTGATGAGCTAGATTTCAGCAAATCTGTTTGTTATGCTTTTGTGTGCAAAGAGGCATTATTTTCATTCGAGGACATGCCTCCCTCTTTGCCTCCTGCTATCACTAACATTTTGCATGAGTTCGCTGACGTCTTTCCACAAGACGTGCCACCGGGATTACCGCCTATTCGAGGGATTGAGCATCAGATTGACTTAATTCCTGGTGCTTCACTGCCAAACCATGCGCCATACCATACCAATCCAGAGGAGACGAAGGAGATTATGCGTCAAGTACAAGAGTTGCTCGACAAAGGTTATATACGCGAATCCCTTAGTACTTGTGCTGTTCCTATTATTCTAGTGCCGAAAAAGGATGGTACATCACGTATGTGTGTTGATTGTAGAGGCATTAATAATATTACTATTCGTTATCATCATCCTATTCCTAGGCTAGATGATATGCTTGATGAATTGAGTGGCTCTATAATATTCTCCAAAGTTGATTTGCGTAGTGGATACCATCAAATTCGTATGAAATTGGGGGATGAATGGAAAAAAGCATTTAAAACTAAGTTGGATTATATGAGTGGTTAGTCATGCCTTTTGGGTTAACTAATGCACCTTGTACTTTCATGAGATTAATGAACGAAGTTTTACATTCTTTCATTGGACGATTTGTGGTAGTTTACTTTGATGACATATTGATTTATAGCAGATCTTTGGAGGAACATTTGGAACATTTACGTGTTGTTTTTATTGCTCTACGTGATGCACGTTTGTTTGGTAACCTTGGGAAGTGCACCTTTTTCACCGACCGAGTGTCTTTTCTTGGTTATGTTGTTACTCCACAGGGAATTGAAGTTGATAAAGCCAAGATTGAAGCTATTGAGAGTTGGCCGCAGCCCAAAACGGTCACACAAGTGAGGAGTTTGCTTGGCCTCGCTGGATTCTATAGGCGTTTTGTGAGAGATTTCAGCACCATTGCTGCACCTCTCAATGAGCTTACAAAGAAGGATGTGCCTTTTGTTTGGGGTACCGCACAGGAAGAAGCCTTCACGGTATTGAAAGATAAGTTGACACATGCTCCTTTACTCCAACTTCCTGATTTTAATAAGACTTTTGAGCTTGAATGTGATGCTAGTGGAATTGGATTAGGAGGTGTGTTATTACAAGATGGCAAACCTGTTGCATACTTTTCTGAAAATTTGAGTGGGCCTAGTCTGAATTATTCTACTTATGATCAAGAATTATATGCTCTTGTTCGGACTTTAGAAACATGGCAACATTATTTATGGCCCAAAGAATTTGTTATACATTCTGATCATCAATCTTTGAAACATATTAAAAGTCAAGCTAAACTGAATCGTAGACATGCTAAATGGGTTGAATTCATTGAGACTTTCCGTTATGTCATTAAACACAAGAAGGGTAAAGAAAATGTTATTGCTGATGCATTATCTCGTCGCTATACTATGCTTTCACAACTTGACTTCAAAATATTTGGTTTGGAGACCATCAAAGATCAATATGTGCATGATGCTGATTTTAAAGATGTATTGCAGAATTGTAAAGAAGGAAGAACATGGAACAAGTTTGTCGTTAATGATGGATTTGTGTTCTGTGCTAACAAGCTATGCATTCCAGCTAGCTCCGTTCGTCTTTTGTTGTTGTAGGAGGCGCATGGAGGAGGACAAATGGGACACTTTGGCGTGAAGAAGACGGAGGACGTACTTGCTACACATTTCTTTTGGCAAAAGATGAGACGGGATGTTGAGCGTTTTATTGCTCGCTGCACTACATGTCAAAAAGCTAAGTCACGACTCAATCCTCATGGTTTATATATGCCTTTGCCTGTACCTAGTGTTCCTTGGGAGGATATATCTATGGACTTTGTTTTAGGTTTACCTCGAACAAAGACGGGGAGGGATAGCATATTTGTTGTCGTGGATAGATTCTCCAAAATGGCACACTTTATACCATGTCATAAAAGCGATGATGCTGTTAATGTTGCTGATTTGTTCTTTCGTGAAATTATTCGCTTGCATGGTGTGCCAAATACTATTGTTTCAGATCGTGATACTAAATTTCTTAGCCACTTTTAGAGATGTTTATGGGCTAAGTTGGGGACTAAACTACTTTTTAGTACTACTTGTCACCCCCAAACTGATGGACAAACTGAAGTAGTCAATAGAACATTGTCTACTATGCTTCGGGCTGTTTTGAAGAATAATAAGAAAATGTGGGAGGAATGCTTGCCTCATATTGAATTTGCTTATAATCGTTCATTGCATTCTACTACTAAGATGTGCCCTTTTGAAGTTGTGTATGGTTTCCTACCTCATGCACCTATTGATTTGTTGCCTATTCCATCTTCGGAGAATGTTAATTTTGATGCTAAACAACGTGTTGAATTGATTTTAAAAATGCATGAGTTAACTAAGGAAAACATTGAGCGTATGAATGCTAAATATAAACTTGCTGGAGATAAGGGTAGAAAACATGTTGTGTTTGCACCTGGAGATCTTGTTTGGTTACATTTGCGTAAGGATAGATTTCCTGATTTGTGCAAATCAAAGCTAATGCCACGTGCTGATGGTCCCTTTAAGGTGTTGGAGAAAATAAATGATAATGCATATAAACTTGAGCTTCCTGCAGATTTTGGGGTTAGTCCCACTTTTAACATTGCAGATTTGAAGCCTTATTTGGGTGAGGAAGATGAACTTCCATCGAGGACGACTTCATTTCAAGAAGGGGAGGATGATGAGGACATCAATACCATTGTTACACCCACAGCCCCTGCTGTTATACATACTGGACCAATTACTAGAGCTCGCGCACGCCAACTAAATTACCAGGTACTTTCGTTTCTTGGTAATGATTCTAATGTTCATGAGAATATAATGTTGCCTAAATTGGATGCATTTGTTTTGCTTACAAATGAAGGGCCTAGGTTGGAGAAGGATGAACATTGGAGAAAGAACAAGCATGGAGATGATGGCATGCTTTTAGGACTTTGAAGCCACCATAATGAGTGCATGAAGCCTTGGACGAAATATACAAGATGCCACTTCATAAATTTCGTCCAGAGGCTATTCTAGGTGCTGCGTCACCTTATTATTGGGCCAGGCCCATGTAATTTCGAAATACATAAGTATTGGCTATTTTTAGAGTCCGTATGTGTGGGGAAACAAGAGATAGGGTTAGTTTCGGACCCCTCTACCAAGGGCCACAAAATTCACCCCCTCTTCCTCCATATATACAGCCCTTAGGGAACCGTTTAGACTTTGGGTTTTGTTTAGATTAAAGTTCGCCATAGCTGCAACTTCGCGTACTTCGTTTGTGTTCAACGACCAGACAAAGGCGTCACAGAACCCCACCTTGATCAATAAAGCTTTTCATCTTATATTCGCAATATCCAGATTGCAATCTCAGTTTCTTGCTTGTTCTTCGTTTGCTCGTAGGAAACAGACCCTCCTGGTCAGGTTGATCGTGCTCCGGTGTGGTCAATAATCTCTCGGAGTTGGTTTAGCGATTGCTAAGGCGCGATGTCCTCGCACGTTCATAGTCGGATCGTCAAAGTCGACTTCCACCAAAGCGATATCCATCATCTCATCGAAAGACGGGACACCTTTGCTTCTATCACATACAATGCCACACGAATACAACATCATCTTACATAAGAGCACCATCCGGCTACGGATGAAAGACAAACAGAAACTCAAACGACATCCACCCTGCTAGCCCAGGCTGCCGACCTGGAACCTACCCCTGATCGAAGAAGAAGCAGAAGAAGAACTCCAAAACAAGCAAACATCGCTCTCGCGTCATGATCATCGCATAACCTGTACCTGCAACTGTTGTTGTAGTAATCTGTGAGCCACGAGGACTCAGCAATCCCATTACCATGGATATCAAGACTAGCAAAGCTTAATGGGAAAGGAAGGGGTAAAGTGGTGAGGTTGCAGCAACGACTAAGCATGATATGGTGGCTAACATACGCAAATGAGAGCGAGAAGAGAAACAAAGGAAGGGTCGTGAAGCTAGCAATGATCAAGAAGTGATCCTGAACTCCTACTTACATCAATCATAACCCAAAACCATGTTAACTTCCCAGACTCCGCCGAAAAGAGACCATCACGGCTACACACGCGGTTGATGCGTTTTAGTTTGGATCTGGTGTCAAGTTATCTACAACCGGACATTAACAAATTCCCATCTGCCACATAACCGCGGGCACGGCTTTCGAAAGATAATACCCTGCAGGGGTGTCCCAACTTAGCCCATGATAAGCTCTCGCGATCAATGAAGGATATACCTTCTCCCAGGAAGACCCGATCAGTCTCGGAATCCCAGTTTACAAGACATTTCAACAATGGTAAAACAAGACCAGCAAAGCCGCCCGATGCGCCGACAATCCCGATAGGAGCTGCACATATCTCGTTCTCAGGGCAACACAGGATGAGACATCCTACGAGTAAAACCAGACCTCGAGTTTCCCCGAGGGGGGCCCGCAGTCTACTCGGTTCGGACCAACACTTAGACAAGCATTGGCCCGAGGGGGCTAAAATAAAGATGATCCTTGGGTTAATTACTCCCAAGGGAAAAGTAGGTGGTGGTGAGGCAAATGGTAAAACCAAGGTTGGGCCTTGCTGGAGGAGTTTTATTCAAAGAGAACTGTCAAGGGGGTCCCATAAATCACCCGACTGCGTTAGGAACGCAAAATACGGGTACATAATACCGGTATGACGGAAACTAGGGTGGCATGAGTGGAACAAAACACCAGGCATAAGGCCCAGCCTTCCACCCTTTACCAAGTATATAGATGCATTAAAAATATAAGAGATATTGTGATATCCCAACAAAATCCTGTCCACCATGGAGCAATCTTCAACTTCACCTACAACTAACAACGCAATAAGAGGGGCTGAGCAAAGCGGTAACATAGCCAAGCAACGGTTTGCTAGGAAGGGTGTCAAAGGTTAGAGGTTCATGGCAATTTGGGAGGCTTGAAGAACAAATGATAGGTAGTGCAGCAAAGCGATAGAACGAAGTAACTAGCATAGCAATGATAGTAATAAGATCCAAGGCGATGGTCATCTTGCCTGAAATCCCGCTAGGAAGATGAACGAGTCCATGAAGAAGATGAAGCCACGAAGACGGACCAAGCGTAGACGAACGAATCCTCACGATCACAACGAAACAGGAACTATCGATAAGAAGCACACAACATGGTAAACACACCACACATGAACAAGGCATGATGCTCAACCAAGCATGATGCATGACAAGGCTACATGGAGCTACTCATGGCAAGAGACGATGCAAACAAGAGCAACACATCAAAGCAAGTTTAAATGAGGCCGGGAACAACATATAACAATTCCGGTAAGTCCTCATATGCAAGTTTCAAAGTTGGCCCAGATCTGAATAAACCTTATGTTCAAGTTGTTAACCAGCAAGTTAAAGAGCACCAAGAGAATCTACACGAAATTCTAGTCAAGTTACATGTAAAGTTCATTTAGTTCGGAGCTACGGCCTAGAAGATATGAGCAAAACAAGTTAAGCATGACATTGATGCTAAATGCATCCAAACATCAAGCAAACACCTCAAAACAAGGATGCAACATGATAATATGAAACTTCATGCAAAAACAAGAAAGTTTCATATAGAGCACACTCAAAACGGAGCAACGGCTCAACACATACACTGTATACAAGTTTAAAGGACAAGCTGTACAAAACAACAACTAGGCATCTAGCAATCATCAAAACAATATTGTACAGCACCCCAACATAATAATAAAAGGCATGGGCATGAAGTACACGTAAAGCACAACAAAACATGAACACTGAGCTAACTCCAGAAATCACTAGAACATGCTCAAAAGGACATGGCAAGATTGCAAATAATAACAGTTTCAGGCTTAGCAGAAAGTAACATCAGGTTGCAATGTTTAGAGCTATCAAACAACATGCTACAGGAACTTATCCTGTCAAAAAAAGGCATGGCATGAATCTACTAATTGCATAGAACAAAAGTCCTTTACTGACCATGAGCCAAAAGGGCACAGAAAATATGATGGCACCCATGTAAACATAGCAAATTATATGACAGATTCAGACATGGCCGGAACAACAATAAGTAGGCATGTTGGTGAGCTTGAACCACTCACCACAGAGCAATACATGGCATGACAAGGCAACCAACAGTAATAAGACATGTTTATGAAGCTAAGCATGGCAAGAACAAGTTCATATGGTGCATGGATCAGTAGCAACAATCATGGCAACATTGAACTCAATGTTAACAGGCTGACAGCAACATTATTTAGCAAATTTGGAGCAAGATTACAACATGTTACAACAGGCTATAAATGCAACCAGGGGCATGAATGGATAGAGCAAGACATGTATAACAAATCATCCTTAGTGAACATCTCCAGATTAAGCATAGAATGGCTTGTAGCAGCAGGTTTACATAGCATCACAAAATAACAGATTCAGCCTAGCAAAACAGCAACAGCAAGTAACCTAATTAACAAGCTTGATGCACTTAGTACGAGACTCAGAAAAATACATGGATAGCACCCCTGTAAAGATGGCATATCATAGTTCAAAACTCATGTAGATCTCATGCTCATAAGATGCACACATCAAACATGGCAAAAATGACAAATCATCAAGTTATAACAGTTCCACCAGATTAACATCATATAGCACTTCTGCAACGATGATTCAGGCATCAAGATGGACTCAAATGAACATGTTACAATGGAATGAAATGAAGTACTCGTTGAGTCGAACAATTCGATATGCTACACGCCCAAAACGGAGCCACGGATGCAGAGTTACGATGCGATGAACAGGAGCTAAAAATATGCAAATAATCGGGGACTTAGGCAAAAATTAGGGTCAACCTTCGTTTTGGATCTGGATCTGGGGGCTGTGGGCACGGACTTCGAGGCGGCCGGAGTCTCGCCGGAGAGGAGGGAGATGGCCGGAGACGTCGGAGAGGGGCGGAGGAGGCTGGGGCAGCGCTGGTGGCTGGAGGGCGCCGGGAGGCGCGGAGGAGGCCGGGGCGGCGCTGGAGGAGGCCGGGGCAGCGACCTTGCTCCGGCGGGGCGCGCAGGGGCGCGACCTCGGACGGAGATGGGGGCCGGCGCAGAGGAATGGCGGCGGAGGGACGAGGACGGCACCGACGAGGCTCGACGGGGAGACGGGGGACGACCGGGCGGCGAACGCCGGGGCGGCGGAGGCGGCGGCCACGGCGGGAGAGATCCAGCGCGGCGGCGCGGGCGAGGCGGATCGGGCCGGGCAGCGCTCTCCGACGAGGCGCAGGCGAGCGGGCGCGGGAGCGGGCCCGCGGCGGCGGGAGGCGGCGCGAGGACAGGTGGCGGACGCCGGTTGGCTGGACAGCGGCGGCGGCTTTGTCTAGAGGCGGCGGACATGTCCAGGCACGGAGAGGGAGCGGGGCTAGGGTTAGGAGTGTTTTCATCCGTGAATTTTTGGGAGGGGAGCACATACTTATAGGTAGAGGGAGCTAGGAGGCTCCAAATTGAGCACGGTTTTCGCCCACACGATCGTCATCGAACGACCGAGAGCATGGAGGGGAGTTTGCTGGGTTTTGGGCCACTTTGGAGGGGTGTTGGGCTTCACACAAAAGAGGCTTTTTCGGTTCCCCGGTTAACCGTTGGAGTATCAAATGACCTCCAAATGGCACGAAACTTGACAAGCGGTCTACCGGTGGAGTAACAAGGCCGCTTGGCAAACCTCGGTCCATTCCGAGAATGTTTAACACCCGCACAAGAGAAGAGGCAAAAAGGGGACGCTGGATGACATAGGAGTGCCGGATTGCAAAACGGACAACGGGGAAAATGCTCGGATGCATGAGACGAACACGTATGCAAAATGAAATGCACATGATGACATGATAAAATGCAACACGCAAGCAAATGACAAGGCAACTACGGCGAATACCTGAAGACACCTGGCACATCGAATCCGGGGCGTTACAATTCTCCTCCAGTAACAAGAGATCTTGTCCCGAGATCTTAGGACCGAGACGGAGGGGAAAAGGGATGAGGTGAAACAAGAACTCAAGAGAAGAAGCAAAGAATTGGGAGCCCTCGAGAAGAAGAGAGGAACGACAAGAATGACGAGAATCGAAAGCTCACGGAATCAGATAGACTATGAAACCACTCCGGTTAGAACGAGATAAGAAATGACTAAAACTGAAAAGGATTTAGGCAGCACTCCGGATGAAAAAGGAAGGATTAGAACATGAACTTGAGAGGATGGAAAGATACTTGATGATAGGAACAACACAAAACCTCCGGAAGAATTGAAAAAAATTGGAATGAGAAGAATGGAGAAGAAAATGACAACTTGTGCCACGAATGAAATAAAAATCAACCTTAGAAGAGAGGATTGAGTGGAGTTGTTGAGAAACTCAACAACAAAAAGAATAAGCTTGTCGTGGACTTATGGAAAACATCTCGAAATTATGAGGTGATCGCCGACCACAAGCGGAAAAGATTAAATAGCTGAGAAGAACGAAGAAATGTAAAACTCCGCTTCAAAAGAACATAGAAAATTAATTGCACTTCGAGATGCGAGAAGAAAGATACTTGAATTTCCCCAACAAAGTCTTGATGAACTCTTGAAGAATGAATAAAATCATGAAGAAGCACTATAAAGAACTCCGGTGACAAAAGGATGATGAGATAGAAATGAAGGATGAAAGAATAATATTAAAGCTTGCGGTGACTTAGATGGAGGTTTTCGATGAGATGGCCGAGGAAAATTTGAACTTCAGAAAAGAAAAGATGAAAACACTTGGAACTAGAATTTATTCATCACGAACAAACTCCGAAGGAAGGGATTACTTACTTTGAGGAAATAAGAATAAGATTTATTGTATGATTATCCTTCATCAAATTAAATTGATGGCCAACAGTGGATTTTGCATACTACTTATTCTTCTTGAAAAGGATTAAGGGGGGTATATCACAAAACTTGAGAAAGTCTTCATGAACCATCGGTAGGATTCGAAAGAACGGATGGATTAATATGATAATTAAGGAAAAGGAATATTGAACGAACCACCGTAAGAATTCGAAAATGACTGATGAAAGAGAATGAATCACTTGGAAGAATTAGAAGAACCAATAAGCTAGAGGGGATTTAGATGCAAAAGAACAAAGAGATCATGAGCTGATTAAAGAACACTTGATCAAAGCACCAGGATAAATAGAGAACGATAACTGGAATGATGGCCTCCGGTGAAAAGAAATGGAAAAACAACTTCTGACATACTCCGGATGGGTAAGAAAAGAATATCTGACAAATGGAATAATTTGCGAGGATAACATGAAGCTAGAACCACGAAACTTTGAGATAACAGGCAAGATTTAGAGGAAAAACTCTTCTTCGGTCTTGAAATGACGATGAGAAACACCACCAAAATTACTGAGATACTCTGGGAGAATGAAAAGCAAAAAGGTTGAGCCGATGATGAAATGATTTGAAAGAGATCTTGGAGAAGGCAAGTGACTGATGGGATCCATTCTTACATCACACTTGAAAAGAATTGAGAATAACTCCGGGGGAATTAGAAGAGTCAGGTAAGATCCTGGGAAAAGACCCGTGGGTTAGGGCCCATTAAAGAAAACACCGTTGGGAAGGGATGTTGAACAGATAAAAGAAGCACCGGAACAATTGAAATATTTGAATGAGGTGACAATCTCGAATTAATTGGAATACAGACGAATCTCCTGAGATGTCTTCCGAACTCCGGAATGATAAACTAGCGAGAGGCGAACGAGCAGGGAAAACACTTGATCCAAGGAAAAGAACGTGAACAACCCGAAAAACTTGAATTGAGTGCACCGGAAAAAAGAAAAAGGGATGAAGAATGACGAACGAGATGAGAATTCACCGGTTGAAATAATTGAGGGAAGACTGAAGAGGCTCCACATGAATGAAATTGATGCTCGAAACAGACTTAGGCTCCGGGAAGAAGAGGGTGGGAGGGCGGGAAAAACAAAGGCAACTTGGAAGGGGGAGCCGACGAATATCTTGAAGAGAAAACACAGGTTGAAATCATTGAGGAAAGAAAGCAAAGGCTTCGCACGAGTAGGATGGATACTCGATTACAGACTCCGGTTCCGAGAAGAAAAGAGGTGGGCGGGTGGGAAAAAGAAATACAACTTCGGATGGGGAAAAACAACGACGTCGGAGGAAGAACTGAGGATTGATCTCGCGAAAGACAAAGAGGTTTGAGTCGACTTGACGAGAGATGCACCAGATAAAATAGGATGGACAACTCACGAAACTAACCACGTGATCCTAAAGAAAAAAATTTGAAGGGAAGAGGAGTAGTTCAAAACAACTACGTCAAGATTCCTCACCAGAGCGACGAAGGGGCTGAGGAGTAAAAAGAATTCCTACTCTCCGATATAACTAGACTCCAAAAAAACAGTTTTCTTCTAGACTCCACAACGGCCAAACTACACGATCAATCAAGGGGGCTCCTATGGTCAGTCGAGGCTTTGGTACCAACTTATCATGCCCAATATGCGATCCTATCCAAAAGGAACTCGAAGGTCCCACCAAGGATAGACCCGCATATTGAAACGCTTTTGCAAGGTGGATATCATTACATCAACATTACATAATAGATCGGGATACATACATAAGGCATACAATGCCACACGAATACAATGTCATCTTACATAAGAGCACCATCCGGCTACGGATGAAACACAAACAAAAACTCAAACGACATCCACCCTGCTAGCCCAGGCTGCCGACCTGGAACCTATCCCCTGATCGAAGAAGAAGCAGAAGAAGAACTCCAAAACAAGCAAACATCGCTCTCGCGTCATGATCATCGCATAACCAGTAACTGCAACTGTTGTTGTAGTAATCTGTGTGCCACGAGGACTCAGCAATCCCATTACCATGGGTATCAAGACTAGCAAAGCTTAATGGGAAAGGAAGGGGTAAAGTGGTGAGGTTGCAGCAGAGACTAAGCATGATATGGTGGCTAACATACACAAATGAGAGCGAGAAGAGAAACAAAGGAACGGTCGTGAAGCTAGCAATGATCAAGAAGTGATCCTGAACTCCTACTTACGTCAATCATAACCCAAAACCGTGTTCACTTCCCGGACTCCGCCGAAAAGAGAGCATCACGGCTACACATGCGGTTGATGCGTTTTAATTCGGATCTGGTGTCAAGTTATCTACAACCGGACATTAACAAATTCCCATCTGCCACATAACCGCGAGCACGGCTTTCGAAAGATAATACCCTGCAGGGGTGTCCCAACTTAGCCCATGATAAGCTCTCGCGATCAACGAAGGATATACCTTCTCCCAGGAAGACCCGATCAGTCTCGGAATCCCTGTTTACAAGACATTTTGACAATGGTAAAACAAGACCAGCAAAGCCGCCCGATGCGCCGACAATCCCGATAGGAGCTGCACATATCTCGTTCTCAGGGCAACACCGGATGAGACATCCTACGAGTAAAACCAGACCTCGAGTTTACCCGAGGGGGGCCCCGCAGTCTACTCGGTTCGGACCAACACTTATGTTGGAAATATGCCCTAGAGGCAATAATAAAAGTATTATTATATTTCATTGTTCATGATAATTGTCTTTTGTTCATGCTATAACTGTATTATCCGGAAATCGTAATACACCTGTGAACACATAGACCACAATATGTCCCTAGTGATCCTCTAGTTGACTAGCTCGTTGTGATCAACAGATAGTCATGGTTTCCTGACTATGGACATTGTATGTCATTGATAACGGGATCACATCATTAGGAGAATGATGTGATGGACAAGACCCAAACCTAAGCATAGCATAAAGATCCTGTAGTTCGTTTGCTAGAGCTTTGCCAATGTCAAGTATCTCTTCCTTGGACCATGAGATCGTGTAACTCCCGGATACCGTAGGAGTGCCTTGGGTGTATCAAACGTCACAACGTAACTGGGTGACTATAAAGGTGCATTACAGGTATCTCCGAAAGTATCTGTTGGGTTGACACGGATCGAGACTGGGATTTGTCACTCCGTATGACGGAGAGGTATCTCTGGGCCCACTCGGTAATGCATCATCATAATGAGCTCAAGGTGACCAAGGTGTTGGCCACGGGATCATGCATTACGGTACGAGTAAAGTGACTTGCCAGTAACGAGACTGAACAAGGTATTGGGATACCGACGATCGAGTCACGGGCAAGTAACGTACCGATTGACAAAGGGAATTGTATACAGGGTTTTGATCGAATCCTCGACATCGTGGTTCAACCGATGAAATCATCGAGGAGCATGTGGGAGCCAACATGGGTATCCAGATCCCGCGGTTGGATATTGCCCGAGAGTCGTCTCGGTCATGTCTGCGTGTCTCCCGAACCCGTAGGGTCTACACACTTAAGGTTCGATGACGCTAGGGTTGTATGAATATGAGTATGCAGCATACCGAATGTTGTTCGGAGTCCCGGATGAGATCCCGGACGTCACGAGGGGTTTCGGAATGGTCCGGAGGCAAAGAATAATATATAGGAAGTGGTATTTCGTCCATCGGGAAAGGTTCTGGGTCACCCAGTATTGTACCGGGACCACCGGAAGGGTCCCGGGGGTCCACCGGGTGGGGCCACCCATCCCGGAGGGCCCCATGGGCTGACGTGGGAGGGGAGCCAGCCCATAGTGGGCTGGTGCGCCCCCCTAGGCCCACCCCCTGCGCCTAGGGTTGAAACCCTAGGGTGGGGGGGGGGGCGCACCACATGCCTTGGGGGGCACTCCTCCCCCCTTGGCCGCCGCCCCCTTGGGAGATTGGATCTCCCAGGGCCGGCGCCCCCCCTGGGGTCCTATATAAAGGAGGCCAGGGGGGAGGGCAGCTGCACCCATTGCCTTGGCGCCTCCCTCCCCCTGCTACACCTCTTCCTCCTCCCGTAGACGCTTGGCGAAGCCCTGCTGGAGTTCTGCTGCATCCACCACCATGCCGTCGTGCTGCTAGATCATCATCAACCTCTCATTCCCTCTTGCTGGATCAATAAGGAGGAGACATCTCCCGTCCTGTACGTGTGTTGAACGCGGAGGTGTTGTCTGTTCAGCACTTGGAAATCGGTGATTCGAATCACGTCGAGTACGACTCCATCATCACCATCCCCTTGCAAGCTTCCGCACGCGATCTACAAGTGGTATGTAGATGCAAACTCTCTCCCATGACTCGTTGCTTAGATGAAGTCATAGATGGATCTTGGTGAAACCGTAGGAAATTTTTTAATTTTCTGCAACGTTCCCCAACAACTTAGACAAGCATTGGCCAGGGGGGCTAAAATAAAGATGACCCTTGGGTTAATTACTCCCAAGGGAAAAGTAGGTGGTGGTGAGGCAAATGGTAAAACCAAGGTTGGGCCTTGCTGGAGGAGTTTCATTCAAAGCGAACTGTCAAGGGGGTCCCATAAATCACCCGACCACGTTAGGAACACAAAATACGGGTACATAATACCGGTATGACAGAAACTAGGGCGGCAAGAGTGGAACAAAGCACCAGGCATAAGGCCCAGCCTTCCACCCTTTACCAAGTATATAGCTGCATTAAAAATATAAGATATATTGTGATATCCCAACAAAATCCTGTCCACCATGGAGCAATCTTCCACTTCACCTGCAACTAACAACGCTATAAGAGGGGCTGAGCAAAGCGGTAACATAGCCAAGCAACGGTTTGCTAGGAAGGGTGTCAAAGGTTAGAGGTTCATGGCAATTTGGGAGGCTTGAAGAACAAATGATAGGTAGCGCAGCAAACCAATAGAACGAAGTAACTAGCATAGCAATGATAGTAATAAGATCCAAGGTGACGGTCATCTTGCCTGAAATCCCGCTAGGAAGATGAACGAGTCCATGAAGAAGATGAAGCCACGAAGATGAACCAAGCATAGACGAACGAATCCTCACGATCACAACGAAACGGGAACTATCGATAAGAAGCACACAACATGGTAAACACACCACACATGAACAAGGCATGATGCTCAACCAAGCATGATGCATGACAAGGCTACATGGAGCTACTCATGGCAAGAGACGATGCAAACAAGAGTAACACATCAAAGCAAGTTTAAATGAGGTCGGGAACAACATATAACAATTCCGGTAAGTCCTCATATGCAAGTTTCAAAGTTGGCCCAGATCTGAATAAACCTTATGTTCAAGTTGTTAACCAGCAAGTTAAAGAGCACCAAGAGAATCTACACGAAATTCTAGTCAAGTTACATGTAAAGTTCATTTAGTTCGGAGCTACGGCCTAGAAGATATGAGCAAAACAAGTTAAGCATGACATTGATGCTAAATGCATCCAAACATCAAGCAAACACCTCAAAACAAGGATGCAACATGATAATATGAAACTTCATGCAAAAACAAGCAAGTTTCATATAGAGAACACTCAAAACGGAGCAACGGTTCAACACATACACTCTATACAAGTTTAAAGGACAAGCTGTACAAAACAGCAACAAGGCATCTAGAAATCATCAAAACAATATTATACAGCACCCCAACATAATAACAAAAGGCATGGGCATGAAGTACAGGTAAAGCACAACAAAACATGAACACTGAGCTAACTCCAGAAATCACTAGAACATGCTCAAAAGGACATGGCAAGATTGCAAATAATAACAGTTTCAGGCTTAGTAGAAAATAACATCAGGTTGCAATGTTTAGAGCTATCAAACAACATGCTACAGGAACTTATCCTGGCAAATAAAGGAATGGCTTGACTCTACTAATTGCATAGAACAAAAGTCCTTTACTAACCATGAGCCAAAAGGGCACAGGAAATATGATGGCACCCATGTAAACATAGCAAAATATATGACAGATTCAGACATGGCCGGAACAACAATAAGTAGGCATGTTGGTGAGCTTGAACCACTCACCACAGAGCAATACATGGCCTGAAAAGGCAACCAACAGTAATAAGACATGTTTATGAAGCTAAGCATGGCAAGAACAAGTTCATATGGTGCATGGATCACTAGCAACAATCATGGCAACATTGAACTTAATGTTAACAGGCTGACATCAACATTATTTAGCAACTTTGGAGCAAGATTACAACATGTTACAGCAGGCTATAAATGCAACCAGGGGCATGAATGGATAAAGCAAGACATGTATAACAAATCATCCTTAGTGAACATCTCCATATTAAGCATAGAATGGCTTGTAGCAGCAGGTTTACATAGCATTACAAAATAACAGATTCAGCCTAGCAAAACAGCAACAGCAAGTAACCTACTTATCAAGCTTGATGCACTCAGTACAAGACTCACAAAAATACATGGATAGCACCCCTGTAAAGATGGCATATCATAGTTCAAAACTCATGTAGAGCTCATGCTCATAAGATGCACACATCAAACATGGCAAAAATGACAAATCATCAAGTTATAACAGTTCCAGCAGATTAACATCATATAACACTTTTGCAACGATGATTCAGGCATCAAGATGGACTCAAATGAACATGATGTAATGGAATGAAATGAAGTACTCGTTGAAGCGAACAATTTGATATGCTACACGCCCAAAACGGAGCCACGGATGCGGAGTTATGATGCAATGAACATGAGCTAAAAATATGCAAATAATCGGGGACTCAGGCAAAAATCGGGGTCAACCTTCGTTTTGGATCTGGATCTGGGGGCTGCGGGCACGGACTTCGAGGCGGCCAGAGTCTCGCCGGAGAGGAGGGAGATGGCCGGAGACGTTGGAGAGGGGCGGAGGAGGCCAGGGCGGCGCTGGTGGCCGGAGGGCGCGGGGAGGCGCGGAGGAGGCCGGGGCGGTGCTGGACTCGGGGCGGCGGCGACCTTGCTCCGGCGGGGCGCGCAGGGGCAAGACCTCAGACGGAGATGGGGGCCGGCGTAGAGGGACGGCGGCGGAGGGATGAGGATGGAGCCGGCGAGGCTCGACGGGGAGACGGGGGCCGACCGGGCGGCGAACGCCGGGGTGGCGGAGGCGGCGGCCACGGCGGCGGAGATCCGGCGCGGCGGCGCGGGCGAGGCGGATCGGGCTGGGCGGCGCTCTCCGGCGAGGCACGGGCGAGCGGGCGCGGGAGTGGGCCCACGCGGGCCCCGGACGGGCTCCGCGGGCCGCGGCGGCGGGAGGCGGCGAGAGGACAGGTGGTGGACGCCGGTTGGCTGGACGGCGGCGGCGGCTTTGTCCGGAGGCAGCGGACATGTCCAGGCGCGGAGAGGGAGCGGGGCTAGGGTTAGGAGTGTTTTCATCCGTGAATTTTGGGAGGGGAGCACATACTTATAGGTAGAGGGAGCTAGGAGGCTCCAAATTGAGCACGGTTTTCGCCCACACGATCGTGATCGAACGACCGAGAGCATGGAGGGGAGTTTGCTAGGTTTTGGGCCACTTTGGAGGGGTGTTGGGCTGCACACAAAAGAGGCTTTTTCGGTTCCCCGGTTAACCGTTGGAGTATCAAACGACCTCCAAATGGCACGAAACTTGACAGGCGGTCTACCGGTGGTGTAACAAGGCCGCTTGGCAAACCTCGGTCCATTCCGAGAATGTTTAACACCCGCACAAGAGAAGAGGCAAAAAGGGGACGCTGGATGACATAGGAGTGCCGGATTGTAAAACGGACAACGGGGAAAATGCTCGGATGCATGAGACGAACACGTATGCAAAATGAGATGCACATGATGACATGATAAAATGCAACACGCAAGCAAATGACAAGGAAACTACGGCGAATACTGGAAGACACCTGGCGCATCGAATCCGGGGCGTTACAGAGAGCCTCCCTCCCACTCAGAGACTTAGGAGTGAAGCCTGTCCTCACCTAAGATAAAAAAACTACCCCGAGTGAGAGCATCCCTGCCACTCAGGGGCTTAACCACTAGCCCGTCCTTGCCTAAGTTAAAAAACTACTCCGAGTGAGAGCATCCCTCCCACTCGGGGGCTTAGCCGCGAGCCCGTTCTCGCTTAAGTTAAAAAACTACGTCGAGTGAGAGCATCCCTCCCACTCGCAGGCTTAGCCGCGAGCCCGTCGTTGCCTAAGTTAAAAAACTACGCCAAGTGAGAGCATCCCTCCCAGTCGGAGGCTTTGCCGCGAGCCCGTCTTCGCCTAAGTTAAAAAACTACCCCGAGTGAGAGCATCCCTCCCACTTAGGGGCTTAGCCACTAGCCCGTCGTAGCCTGAGTTAAAAAACTACGCCGAGTGAGAACATCCCTCCCACTCTGAGGCATAGCCGCGAGACCGTCCTCGCCTAAGTTAAAAACTATACCGAGTGAGAGCATCCCTCCCACTCAGAGGCTTAGCCATGAAGCCTCTCCTAGCCTTAGTTAAAAAACTACCCCGAGTGAGAGCATCCCTCCCACTCAGGGGCTTAACCACTAGCCCAGCCTCGCTAAGTTAAAAAAACTACTCCGAGTGAGAGCATTCCACCCACTCGGGGCATAGCCGCGATCCCGTCCTCGCGTAAGTTAAAAAACTATGCCGAGTGAGAGCATCCCTCCCACTCAGAGGTTTAGCCACGAAGCCTGTGCCCGCCTAAGTTAAAAAACTACCCCGAGTGAGAGTATCCCTCCCACTCAGGAGCTTTGCCACTAGCCCGTCGTCGCCTAAGTTAAAGAACTACTTCAAGTGAAAGTATCCCTCCCACTCCGGGGCTTTGCCGTGAGCCCATCCTCGCCTAAGTTAAAAAGCTACTCCAAGTGAGAGCATCCCTCGCACTCGGAGTCTTAGCCGCGAGCCCGTCCTCGCCTAAGTTTACAAAAACCACTCCGAGTGAGAGCATCCCTCCCACTCGGGGGCTTAGCCGCGAGCCCGTCCTCGCCTAAGTTAAAAAAACTACGCCGAGTGAGAACATCCCTCCCACTCTGAGGCATAGCCGCAAGCCCGTCCTCGCCTAATTCAAAAACTATGCCGAGTGAGAGCATCCCTCCCACTCAGAGGTCTAGTCGCGAAGCCTGTGCTCGCATAGGTTAAAAAACTACCCCGAGTGAGAGCATCCCTCGCACTCAGGGGCTTAGCCACTAGCCAGTCATCGCCTAAGTTAAAAAACTACTCCGAGTGAAAACATCCCTCCCACTCGGGGGCTTAGCCGCGAGCCCGTCCTCGCCTAAGTTAAAAAACTATTCCAAGTGAGAGCATTCCTCGCACTCGGAGTCATAGCCGCGAGCCCGTCCTCGCCTAAGTTTAAAAAAAAACACTCCGAGTGAGAGCATCCCTCCCACTCGGGGGCTTAGCAGCGTGCCCGTCCTCGCCTAAGTTAAAAACAACGCCGAGTGAGAACATCCCTCCCACTCTGAGGCATAGCCGCAAGCCCGTCCTCGCCTAATTTAAAAACTATGCCGAGTGAGAGCATCCCTCCCACTCAGAGGTTTAGCCGCGAAGCCTGTGCTCGCATAAGTTAAAAAACTACCACGAGTTAGAGCATCCCTCCCACTCGGGGGCTTAGCCGCAAGCCCGTCCTCGCTTAAGTTAAAAAACTACGCCGAGTGAGAGCATCCCTCCCACTCGCAGGCTTAGCCGCGAGCCCGCCCTTGCGTAAGTTAAAAAACTACGGAGAGTGAGAGCATCCCTCCCACTCGGAGGCTTAGCCACGAGCCAGTCCTCGCCTAAGTTAAAAGACTACGCCGAGTGAGAACATGCCTCCCACTCCGAGGCATAGCCGCAAACCTGTCCTCGCCTAAGTTAAAAAACTACGCGGAGTGAGAGCATCCCTCCCACTCAGAGGTTTAGCCGCGAAGCCTGTCCTCGCTTAAGTTAAAAAACTACCCCGAATGAGAGAATCCCTCCCACTCAGGGGCTTAGCCACTAGCCCGTCATCGCCTAAGTTAAAAAACTACTCCGAGTGAAAGCATCCCTCCCACTCGGGGGCTTAGCCGCGAGCCCGTTCTCGATGAAGTTAAAAAACTACGCCGAGTGAGAGCATCCCTCCCACTCGGAGGCTTAGGCGTGAGCCCGTCCTCGCCTAAGTTAAAAAACTATGCCGAGTGAGAGCATCCTTCCACTCAGGGGCTTAGACGCGAGCCCGTCCTCGCCTAAGTTAAAAAACTACTCCGAGTGAGAACATCCCTCCCACTCTGAGGCATAGCCGCGAGCCTGTCCTCGCCTAAGTTAAAAAACTACCCCGAGTGGCAGCATCCCTCCCACTCAGGGGCTTAACCACTAGCCCGTCCTCCCCTAAGCTAAAAAATACTCCGAGTGAGAGCATCCCTCCCACTCGGGGGCTTAGCCGCGAGCCCGTTCTCACTTAAGTTAAAAAACTACGTCGAGTGAGAGAATCCCTCCCACTCGCAGGCTTAGACGCGAGCCCGTCCTTGCCTAAGTTAAAAAACTACGCCGAGTGAGAGCATCCCTCCCACTCAAAGGCTTTGCCGCGAGCCCGTCTTCGCCTAAGTTAAAAAACTACCCCGAATGAGAGCATCCCTCCCACTCAGGGGCTTAGCCACTAGCCCGTCGTCGCCTAATTTAAAAAACTACTCCGAGTGAAAGCATCCCTCCCACTCGGGGGCTTAGCCGCGTGCCCGTTCTCGATTAATCTAAAAAACTATGCCGAGTGAGAGCATCCCTCCCACTCGGAGGCTTAGCCGTGAGCCCGTCCTCGCCTAAGTTAAAAAACTACGCCGAGTGAGAGCATCCCTCCCACTCGCAGGCTTAGCCGTAGCCCGTCGTTGCCTAAATTATAAAACTACGCCGAGTGAGAGCATCCCTCCCACTCGGAGGCTTAGCCGCGAGCCCGTCCTCGCCAAAGTTAAAAAACTATTCCGAGTGAGAGCATCCCTCCCACTCGGGGGCTTAGCCGCGAGCCCGTCCTCGCCTAAGTTAAATAAACTACGCCGAGTGAGAACATCCCTCCCACTCTGAGGCATAGCCGCGAGCCTGTCTTCGCCTAAGTTAAAAAACTACCCCGAGTGACAGCATCCCTCCAACTCAGGGGCTTAACCACTAGCCCATCCTCACCTAAGCTAAAAAAATACTCCAATTGAGAGCATCCCTCCCACTCCGGGGCTTAGCCGTGAGCCCGTTCTCACTTAAGTTAAAAAAACTACGTCGAGTGAGAGCATCCCACCCACTCGCAGGCTTAGACGCGAGCCCGTCATTGCCTAAGTTAAAAAACTACGCCGAGTGAGAGCATCCCTCCCACTCAGAAGCTTTGCCGCGAGCCCGTCGTCACCTAAGTTAAAAAACTACGCTGAGTGAGAGAATCCCTCCCACTCAGGGGCTTGGCCACTAGCCCGTCGTCGCCTAAGTTAAAAAACTACGCCGAGTGAGAGCATCCCTCCCACTCGGAGGCTTAGCCATGAGCCCGTCCTCGCCTAAGTTGAAAAACTATGTCGAGTGAGAGCATCCCTCCCACTCAGGGGCTTAGACGCGAGCCCGTCCTCACCTAAGTTAAAAAAACTACTCCGAGTGAGATCATTCCTCTGAATCGGAAGCTTAGCCGTGAGCTCGAGCTCGTCTAAGTTAAAACACTACTCCGAGTGAGAGCATCCCACCCACTCGGGGGCATAGCAGCGAGCCCATCCTCGCCTAAGTTAAAAAACTACGACGAGTGAGAGCATCCCTCCCACTCAGAGGCTTAGCCGCGAGCCCGTCCTTGCATACGTATAAAAACTACGCTGAGTAAGAGCATCCCTCCCACTTGGAGGCTTAGCCGCGAGCTCGTCCTCGCCTAAGTTAAAAAACTACTCCAAGTGAGAGCATCCCTCGCCCTCGGAGGCTTAGCCGCGAGCCCGTCCTCACCTAAGTTAAAAAAAACCACTCCGTGTGAGAGAATCCCTCCCACTAAGAGGTTTTGACGCGAGCCCGTCCTGACCAAAGTTAAAAAACAACTTCGAGTGAGAGCATCCCTCCCACTCGGGGGCTTAGCCGCGAGCCCATCCTTGCCTAAGTTAAAAGAAACCACTCCGTGTGAGAGCATCCCTCCCACTCGGAGGCTTAGCCGCGAGCCCGTCCTCGCCTAAGTTAAAAAACTACTCCGAGTGAGAGCATCCCTCCCACTCAGGGGCTTAGCCGCGAGCCCGTCCTCGCCTAAGTTAAAAAAACTACGTCGAATGAGAACATCCCTCACACTCTGAGGCATAGCCGCGAGTCCGTCCTCGCCTAAGTTAAAAACTATGCCGAGTGAGAGCCTCCCTCCCAATCAGAGGCTTAGCTGTGAAGTCCGTCCTCGCCTAAGATAAAAAACTACCCCGAGTGAGAGCATCCCTCCCACTCAGGGGCTTAACCACTAGCCCGTCCGCGCCTAAGTTAAAAAAACTACGTCGAGTGAGAACATCCCTCCCACTCTGAGGCATAGCCGCGAGCCCGTCCTCGCCTAAGTTAAAAACTATGCCGAGTGAGAGCCTCCCTCCCACTCAGAGGCTTATTCGTGAAGCCTGTCCTCGCCTAAGATAAAAAACTACCCCGAGTTAGAGCATCCCTCGCACTCGGGGGCTTAGCCGCGATCCCGTTCTCGCTTAAGTTAAAAAACTACGTCGAGTGAGAGCATCCCTCCCACTCGCAGGCTTAGCCGCGAGCCCGTCATTGCCTAAGTTAAAAAACTACCCCGAGTGATAGCATCCCTCCCACTCAGGGGCTTAGCCACCAGCCCGTCGTAGCCTAAGTTAAAAAACTACGTCGAGTGAGAACATCCCTCCCACTCTGAGGCATAGCCGCGAGCCCGTCCTCGCCTAAGTTAAAAACTATACCGAGTGAGAGCATCCCTCCCACTCAGAGGCTTAGCCATGAAGCCTCTCCTCTCCTTAGTTAAAAAACTACCCCGAGTGAGAGCATCACTCCCACTCAAGAGCTTAACCACTAGCCCGGCCTTGCTAAGTTGAAAAACAACTTCGAATGAGAGCATCCCACCCACTCGGGGGCATAGCCGCGAGCATGTCCTCGCGTAAGTTAAAAAACTATGATGAGTGAGAACATCCCTCCCACTCCGAGGTATAGCCGCGTGCCCGTCCTCGCCTAAGTTAAAAAACTATGCCGAGTGAGAGCATCCCTCCCACTCAGAGGTTTAGCCACGAAGCCTGTGCTCGCCTAAGTTAAAAAACTACCCCGAGTGAGAACATCCCTCCCACTCAGGGGCTTAGCCACTAGCCCGACATCGCCTAAGTTAAAAAACTACTCCGAGTGAAAGCATCCCTCCCACTCGGGGGCTTAGCCGCGAGCCCGTCCTCGCCTAAGTTAAAAAACTATTCCAAGTGAGAGCATCCCTCGCACACGGAGTCTTAGCCGCGAGCCCGTCCTCGCGTAAGTTAAAAGAAACCACTCCGACTGAGAGCATCCCTTCCACTCGGGAGCTTAGCCGCGAGCCCGTCCTCGCCTAAGTTAAAAAAACTACGCAGAGTGAGAACATCCCTCCCACTCTGAGGCATAGACGCAATCCCGTCCTCGCCTAAGTTAAAAACTATGCCGAGTGAGAGCATCCCTCCCACTCAGATGCTTAGCCATGAATCCTGTCCTCGCCTAAGTTAAAAACTACCCCGAGTGAGAGCATCCCTCCCACTCAGGGGCTTAACCACTAGCCTGTCCTTGCCTAAGTTAAAAAACTACTCCGAGTGAGAACATCCCTCCCACTCTGAGTCATAGCTGCTAGCCCGTCCTCGCCTAAGTTAAAAACTATGCTGAGTGAGAGCCTCCCTCCAACTCAGAGGCTTAGCCATGAAGCCTGTCCTCACCTAAGACGAAAAACTACCTCGAGTGAGAGCATCCCTCCCACTCAGGGGCTTAACCACTATCCCGTCCTCGCCTAAGTTAAAAAACTACTCCGAGTGAGAGCATCCCTCCCACTCGGGGGCTTAGCCACTAGCCCGTTGTCGCCTAAGTTAAAAAACTACTCCGAGTGAAAGCATCCTCCCACTCAGGGGCTTAGCCGCGAGACCATTCTCGATTAAGTTAAAAAACTACGCCGAGTGAGAGAATCCCTCCCACTCGGAGGCTTAGCCGTGAGCCCGTCCTCGCCTAAGTTAAAAGACTATGCCGAGTGAGAGCATCCCTCCCTCTTAGGGGCTTAGACGCGAGCCCGTCCTCTCCAAATTGAAAAAAACTACTCCAAGTGAGAGCATTCCTCCGAATCGGATGCTTAGCCGTGAGCCCGAGCTCGCCTAAGTTAAAAGACTACTCCGAGTGAGAGCATCCTACCCACTCGGGGGCATAGCAGCGAGCCCGTCCTCGCCTAAGTTAAAAAAGTACGACGAGTGTGAGCATCCCTCCTACTCATAGGCTTAGCCGCGAGCCCGTCCTTGCATAAGTTTAAAAACTACGCTGAGTAAGAGCATCCCTCCCACTTGGAGGCTTAGCCGCGAGCCCGTCCTCGCCTAAGTTAAAAAATTACTCCAAGCGAGAGCATCCCTCGCACTCGGAGGCTTAGCAGCGAGCCCGTCCTCGCCTAAGTTAAAAAAACCACTCCGTGTGAGAGCATCCCTCCCACTCGGAGGCTTAGTCGCGAGCCCGTCCATGCCGAAGTTAAAAAACAAATTCGATGAGAGCATCCCTCCCACTCGGGGGCTTAGCCGCGAGCCCGTTCTTGCCTAAGTTAAAAAAACCACTCCGTGTGAGAGCATCCCTCCCACTCGGAGGCTTAGCCGCGAGCCCGTCCTCTCCTAAGTTAAAAAACTACTCCGAGTGAGAACATCCCTCCCACTTAGGGGCTTAGCCGTGAGTCCGTCATCGCCTAAGTTAAAAAAACTATGCTGAGTGAGAACACCCGTCCCACTCTGAGGCATAGCCGCGAGCCCGTCCTCGCCTAAGTTTAAAACTATGCCGAGTGAGAGCCTCCCTCACACTTAGAGGCTTAGCCGTGAAGCCTGTCCTCGCCTAAGATAAAAAAACTACCCCGAGTGAGAGCATCCCACCCACTCAGGGGCTTAACCACTAGCCCGTCCTCGCCTAAGCAAAAAAACTACTCCGAGTGAGAGCATCCCTCCCACTCGGGGGCTTAGCCGCGAGCCCGTTCTCGCTTAAGTTAAAAAACTACGTCGAGTGAGAGCATCCCTCCCACTCGCAGGCTTAGCCGCAAGCCCGTCGTTGCCTAAGTTTAAAAACTACACCAAGTGAGAGCATCCCTCCCAGTCAGAGGCTTTGCCGCGAGCCCGTCTTCGCCTAAGTTAAAAAACTACCCAGAGTGAGAGCATCCCTCCCACTCAGGGGCTTAGCCACTAGCCCGTCGTATCCTAAGTGAAAAAACTACGCCGAGTGAGAACATCCCTCCCACTCTAAGGCATTGCCGCGAGGCCGTCCTCGCCTAAGTTAAAAACTATACCGAGTGAGAGCATCCCTCCCACTCAGAGGCTTAGCCATGAAGCCTCTCCTCGCCTTAGTTAAAAAACTACCCCGAGTGAGAGCATCCCTCCCACTCAGGAGCTTAACCACTAGCCCGGCCTCGCTAAGTTAAAAAACTACTCCGAGTGAGAGCATCCCACCCACTCGGGGGCATAGCCGCGAGCCCGTCCTCGCGTAAGTTAAAAAACTATGCCGAGTGAGAGCATCCCTCCCACTCAGAGGTTTAGCCGCGAAGCCTGTGCTCGCCTAAGTTAAAAAACTACCCCAAGTGAGAGCATCCCTCCCACTCAGGGGCTTAGCCACTAGCCCGTCGTCGCCTAAGTTAAAAAACTACTCCGAGTGAAAGCATCCCTCCCACTCGGGGGCTTAGCCGCGAGCCCGTCCTCGCCTGAGTTAAAAAACTACTCCAAGTGAGAGCATCCCTTGCACTCGGAGTCTTAGCCGCGAGCCCGTCCTCACCTAAGTTTAAAAAAACCACTCCGAGTGAGAGCATCCCTCCCACTCAGGGGCTTAGCCGCGAGGCGTTCCTCGCCTCAGTTAAAAAAACTACGCCGAGTGAGAACATCCCTCCCACTCTGAGGCATAGCCGCATGCCCGTCCTCGCCTAATTTAAAAACTATGCCGAGTGAGAGCATCCCTCCCACTCAGGTGCTTAGCCACTAGCCCGTCGTCGCCTAAGTTAAAAAACTATTCCAAGTGAGAGCATCCTTCCCACTCGGGGGCTTAGCCGCGAGCCGTCCTCGCTTAAGTTAAAAAACTACTCGAAGTGAGAGCATCCCTCGCACTCGGAGTCTTAGCCGCGAGCCCGTCCTCGCCTAAGTTTAAAAAAAACCACTCCGAGTGAGAGCATCCCTCCCACTCGGGGTCTTAGCCGCGAGCCCGTCCTCTCCTAAGTGAAAAAAACTACGCCGAGTGAGAACATCCCTCCCACTCTGAGGCATAGCCGCAAGCCCGTCCTCACCTAATTTAAAAACTATGCCGAGTGAGAGCATCCCTCCCACTTAGAAGCTTAGCTGTGAAGCCTGTCCTCGCCTAAGTTAAAAAACTACCCCGAGTGAGAGCATCCCACCCACTCGGGGGCATAGCCGCGAGCCCGTCCTCGCCTAAGTTAAAAAACTATGACGAGTGAGAACATCCCTCCCACTCCGAGGCATAGCCGCGAGCCCATCCTCGTCTAAGTTAAAAAAAACTATGCCGAGTGAGAGCATCCCTCCCACTCAGAGGTTTAGCCGCGAAGCCTGTCCTCGTCTAAGTTAAAAAACTACGCCGAGTGAGAGCATCCCTCCCACTCAGGGGCTTAGCCACTAGCCCGTCGTCGCCTAAGTTAAAAAACTACTCCGAGTGAAAGCATCCCTCCCACTCGAGGGCTTAGCCGTGAGCCCTTCCTCGCCTAAGTTAAAAAAATTACGCCGAGTGAGAACATCCCTCCCACTCTGAGGCATAGCCGCAAGCCCTTCCTCGCCAAATTTAAAAACTATGCCGAGTGAGAGCATCCCTCCCACTCAGACGTTTAGTCGCGAAGCCTGTGCTCGCCTAAGTTAAAAAACTGCCCCGAGTGAGAGCATCCCTCCCACTCATGTGCTTAGCCACTAGCCCGTCGTCGCCTAAGTTAAAAAACTACTCCGAGTGAAAGCATCCCTCCCACTCGGGGGTTTAGCCGTGAGCCGTCCTCGCCTAAGTTAAAAAACTACTCCAAGTGAGAGCCCGTCCTCGCCTAAGTTTAAGAAACACCACTCTGAGTGAGAGCATCCGACCCACTCGGGGGCTTAGCCATGAGCCCGTCCTCGCCTAAGTGAAAAAAACTACGCCAAGTGAGAACATCCCTCCCACTCTGAGGCATAGCCGCAAGCCCGTCCTCGCCTTTATTTAAAAACTATGCCGAGTGAGAGCATCCCTCCCACTCAGAGGCATAGCCGTGAATCCTGTCCTCGCATAAGTTAAAAAACTACCCCGACTGAGAGCATCCCTCCCACTCAGGGGCTTAACCACTAGCCCGTCCTCGCCTAAGTTAAGAAACTACTCCGAGTGAGAGCATCCCACCCACTCGGGGGCATAGCCGCGAGCCCGTCCTCTCCTAAGTTAAAAAAACTATGATGAGTGAGAACATCCCTCCCACTCCGAGGCATAGCCGTGAGCCCGTCCTCGCCTAAGTTAAAAAAACTATGCCAAGTGAGAGCATCCCTCCCACTTAGAGGTTTACCCGCGAAGCCTGTCCTCGTCTAAGTTAAAAAACTACCCCGAGTGAGGGCATCCCTCCCACTCAGGGGCTTAGCCACTAGCCTGTCGTCGCCTAAGTTAAAAAACTACTCCGAGTGAAACATCCCTCCCACTCGAGGGCTTAGCCGCGAGTCCATTCTCGATTAAGTTAAAAAACTGCGCCGAGTGAGAGCATCCCTACCACTCGGAGGCTTAGCTGTGAGCCCGTCCTCGCCTAAGTTAAAAAACTATGCCGAGTGAGAGCATCCCTCCCACTCAGGGGCTTAGACGCAAGCCCGTCCTCGCCTAAGTTAAAAAACTACTCCGAGTGAGAGCATTCCTCCGACTCGGAAGCTTAGCCGCGAGCCCGAGCTCGCCTAAGTTAAAACACTACTCCGAGTAAGAGCATCCCACCCACTCGGGGGAATATCAGCGAGACCTTCCTCGCCTACGTTAAAAAACTCCGATGAGTGAGAGCATCCCTCCAACTCAGAGGCTTAGCCGCGAGCCCGTCCTCACATAAGTTTAAAAATTACGCTGAGTAAGAGCATCCCTCCCACTTGGAGGCTTAGCCGCGAGCCCGTCCTCACCTAAGTTAAAAAACTACTCCAAGCGAGAGCATCCCTCGCACTCGGAGGCTTAGCCGCGAGCTCGTCCTTGCCTAAGTTAAAAAAAAACACTCCGTGTGAGAGCATCCCTCCCACTCGGAGGCTAAGCCGCGAGCCCATCCTCGCCTAAGTTGAAAAACTACTTCGAGTGAGAGCATTGCTCCCACTCAGGGGCTTAGCCGCGAGCCCGTCCTCGCCTAAGTTCAAAAAACTACGCTGAGTGAGAATATCCCTCCCACTCTGAGGCATAGTCACGAGCCCGTCCTCGCCTAAGTTAAAAACTATACCGAGTGAGAGCATCCCTCCCACTCAGAGGCTTAGCCGTGAAGACTGTCCTCGCCTAAGTTAAAAAACTACCCCGAGTAAGAGCATCCCTCCCACTCAGGGGCTTAATCACTAGCCCGTCCTCGCCTAAGTTAAAAAACTACTCCAAGTGAGAGCATCCCTCCCACTCGGGGGCTTAGCCGCGGGCCCATTCTCGCTTAAGTAAAAAACTACACCGAGTGAGAGCATCCCTCCCACTCGCAGGCTTAGCCGCGAGCCCGTCGTTGCCTAAGTTAAAAAATTACATCAAGTGAGAGCATCCCTCCCACTCGGAGGCTTTGCCGCGAGCCTGTCTTCGCCTAAGTTAAAAAACTACCCCGAGTGAGAGCATCCCTCCCACTCAGAGGCTTAGCCACTAGCCCATCATCGCCTAAGTTAAAAAACTACGCCGAGTGAGAACATCCCTCCCACTCTGAGTCATAGCCGCAAGCCCGTCCTCGCCTAATTTAAAAACTATGCCGAGTGAGAGCATCCCTCCCACTCAGAGGTTTAGTCGCGAAGCCTGTGCTCGCCTAAGTTAAAAAACTACCCCGAGTGAGAGCATCCCTCCCACTCAGGTGCTTAGCCACTAGCCCGTCGTCGCCTAAGTTAAAAAACAACTCCGAGTGAAAGCATCCCTCGCACTCGGGGGCTTAGCCGCGAGCCCGTCCTCGCCTAAGTTAAAAAACTACTCCAAGTGAGAGCATCTCTCGCACTCGGAGTCTTAGCCGCGAGCCCGTCCTCGCCTAAGTTTTAAAAAAACCACTCCGAGAGAGAGCATCCCTCCCACTCGGGGGCTTAGCCGCGAGCCCGTCCTCGCCTAAGTGAAAAAAACTACGCCGAGTGAGAATATCCCTCCCACTCTGAGGCATAGCCGCAAGCCCGTCCTCGCCTAATTTAAAAACTAAGTCGAGTGAGAGCATCCCTCCTACTCAGAGCCTTAGCCGTGAAGCCTGTCCTCGCCTAAGTTAAAAAACTACCCCGAGTGAGAGCATCCCTCCCACTCAGGGGCTTAACCACTAGCCCGTCCTCGCCTAAGTTAAGAAACTATTCCGAGTGAGAGCATCCCACCCACTCGGGGGCATAGCCGCGAGCCCGTCCTCGCCTAAGTTAAAAACTATGATGAGTGAGAACATCCTGCCACTCCGAGGCATAGCCACGAGCCCATCCTCGCCTAAGTTAAAAAACTATGCCGAGTTAGAGCATCCCTCCCACTCAGAGGTTTAGCCGCGAAGCCTAAGTTAAGAAACTACTCCGAGTGAAAGCATCCCTCCCACTCGGGGGCTTAGCCGCGAGCCCGTTCTCGATTAAGTTAAAAAACTACGCCGAGTGAGAGCATCCCTCCCACTCGGAGACTTAGCCGTGAGCCCGTCCTCGCCTAAGTTAAAAAACTATGCCGAGTGAGAGCATCCCTCCCACTCAGGGGCTTAGAGGCGAGCCCATCCTCGCCTAAGTTAAAAAACTACTCCGAGTTAGAGCATTCCTCCGAATCGGAAGCTTAGCCGCGAGCCCGAGCTCACCTAAGTTAAAACACTACTCCGAGTAAGAGCATCCCACCCACTCGGGAGCATATCAACGAGACCGTCCTCGCCTATGTTAAAAAACTACGATGAGTGTGAGCAGCCCTCCCACTCGGAGGCTTAGCCACGAGCCCGTCCACGCATAAGTTTAAAAACTACGCTGAGTAAGAGCATCCCTCCCACTTGGAGGCTTAGCCGCGAGCCCGTCCTCACCTAAGTTAAAAAACTACTCCAAGTGAGAACATCCCTCGCACTCGGAGGCTTAGCTGCGAGCTCGTCCTCGCCTAAGTTAAAAAAACACTCCGTGTGAGAGCATCCCTCCCACTCGGAGGCTAAGCCGCGAGCCCGTCCTCGCCTAAGTTAAAAAACTACTTCGAGTGAGAGTTTCCTTCCCACTCGGGGGCTTAGCCGCGAGCCCGTCCTCGCCTAAGTTGAAAAAGACTACGCTGAGTGAGAACATCCCTCCCACTCTTAGGCATAGTCGCGAGCCTGTCCTCGCCTAAGTTAAAAACTATACCGAGTGAGAGCATCCCTCCCACTCAGAGGCTTAGCCATGAAGCTTGTCCTCGCCTAAGTTAAAAAACTACCCCGAGTGAGAGCATCCCTCCCACTCAGGGGCTTAATCACTAGCCCGTCCTCGCCTAAGTTAAAAAACTACTCCGAGTGAGAGCATCCCTCCCACTCGGGGGCATAGCCGCGAGCCCGTCGTTGCCTAAGTTAAAAAACTACACCGAGTGAGAGCATCCCTCCCACTCGGAGGCTTTGCCGCGAGCCCGTCTTCGCCTAAGTTAAAAAACTACCCCGAGTGAGAGCATCCCTCCCACTCAGGGGTTTAGCCACTAGCCCATCGTCGCCTAAGTTAAAAAACTACGCCGAGCGAGAACATCCCTCCCACTCTGAGGCATAGCCGCCAGCCTGTCCCCGCCTAAGTTAAAAACTATGCCGAGTGAGAGAATCCCTCCCACTCAGAGGCTTAGCCATGAAGCCTGTCCTCGCCTAAGTTAAAAAACTACTCCGAGTGACAGCATCCCTCCCACTCGGGGGCTTAGCCGCGAGCCCATTCTCGCTTAAGGTAAAAAACTACGCCGAGTGAGAGCATCCCTCCCACTCGGAGGTTTAGCCGCGAGCCCGTCCTTGCCTAAGTTAAAAAACTATGCCAAGTGTGAGCATCCCTACCACTCAGGGGCTTAGATGCGAGCCCGTCCTCGCCTAAGTGAAAAAACTACTTCGAATGAGAGAATCCCTCCCACTCGGAAGCTTATTCGTGAGCCCGACCTTGCCTAAGTTAAAACACTACTCCAAGTGAGAGCATCCCACCCACTCGGGGGCATAGCCGCGAGCCCGTCCTCGCCTAAGTTAAAAAACTATGACGAGTGAGAGCATCCCTCCCACTCAGAGGCTTATCCGTGAGCCCGTCCTCGCATAAGTTTAAAAACTACACTGAGTAAGAGCATCCCTCCGACTCGGAGGCTTAGCCGCGAGCCCGTCCATGCCTAAGTTATAAAACTACTCCAAGTGAGAGCATCCCTCGCAAAAGGGGACTTAGCCATGTCAGGACCCCGACTCAATGCCACATCGATCTAGCATGTAACACCTCATATCACTTTGCGGCCTCACGCACGGTATTCCCACGGGTGTCACCTTACCTTTGCCCGGGACTGTTTGCGCCTTTTGGCACACGTATATGATAGTGTCGCTAGCATCCATATGATAAGGAGCCCGGGCTGACATGGCTAGTCGTAAACCCAAAGTGGCACAAACCTACAGGGACAGGCATTCATGACCCAGCATCGAACGTGTCGGTCATCAGCGAGTGAGTCCAGGCTGTAGTACTGGGCTAGCAGGACTCCGGTGAACCGGGCTGTAGCGGGCTAGCAGGACTCTGGTATTCATCGCGTGACATTTCCCCGAAGGGACAGACACAGGAACGAAGAAGGACACATGCCGGCCAGCCTAAGTGTTCCGGAGCAGTAGCAAGCTACCATGGCTCGGTGGAAACACTAGGAGACATTTCCCGGTAAGAGAGGCTACTAAAGATAAACAACTAGATAGTCAGATCCCACACATACCAAGCATTTCTATAACATACACACAATGTGCTCGATATGTGCAAATACAACATGGCATCACAACATGACTCTACGACTCAAGTATTTTATTCAATAGGCTCCGAGGAGCGAGATATTACAAACATGGGTCTCATGACCAAACATTCAGAGCATACAAGTCAAAGCACAAGCGGAGGCTAACATGTCTGAGTACAGACATCTACAAATGAAAAAGGCTTAGAAGCCTGACTATCTACAAGATCCTACCGAGGGCACAAGATCGTAGCTGAGGTAAACAGCTAAACGTCGAAGTCCACGCGGAACTACTAGTGAGAAGGAAATCTCTGCAAAAACGTAAAATAGGCAAACGTGAGTACAAATGTACCCAGCAAGACTTACATCAGAACTAACTACATATGCATCATTATCAACAAAGGGGATGGTGGAGTTTGACTGCAGCAAGCTAGCTTTGACTCGGTGGCTATCCTGAACTACGACTGCAAAGTAACTCTTTTGAGGTGGCGCACACGAGTCCACATATTCACCATATCAATACACCACTATGGATCCGCTCTCGTCTCCCTACGAGAACGCCATCCATAGCACTCACGCTTATCTTGCGCATTTTAGAGTATCCACTTTCACTTGTCTATGAACTATGCAAGGGGTCCAAGTTTCCATATCTGAGGAATCCGGCTATTCGAATAGATAATGATAACCCTACAGGGGTGTACTTCTTCACACACGCTCTCGCCACTTATCGCCCTGTACACGTCATGTACCTCGGCAACCTTCAAGCGGAAGCCGGGCGAGGGAGTCGGCCACGGCCTACCTAAACACTCAAGTCTCTCGTCCAGGTTTATCGCCTATTCGGCTTGCATCCGCAAGGAGATCCGGCCGGGGTGTCGCTCACGGCCCCAAACAATGTGTGCAGGGTTCCCGAGCCCACCATCCGGGTGCCACTCGGTACACCAGGCCACGTGTGCCTAGTCTGTCCCAAGCCCACCCTGCTGGGTGCCACTTGGTAGAAAAATAGCACTACCTACAAACACCAGAAACTAGTTGCAACTCCTGGACAGAGAACAAGGGTGATTAAGAAGCCGAGAGGGGCACTTAAGCATTCCAATGCGTGGTAGTAACTGTTCATGGATCACAAACACAGAACTCAGTTCCTGAGGACGGCTGCAATGAGACAACCCACCATGTACTCCTACATGGCCTCTCACCGCTACCTTTACCAAATCGTATTCACACACTTAGCTCTCAACAGTAGGACATGTTCACACACCTCTGACTCATCCCCGATGAATCAGACCTGACTCAACTCTAAGCAATAGCAGGCATGACAAACAAGCATGGATGAGTAGGCACATCAGGGCTCAAACAACTCCTACTCATGCTAGTGGGTTTCATCTATTTACTGTGGCAATGACAGGTCATGCAGAGGATAAAGGGGTTCAACTACCGCAGCAAGTAACAGTTGTATTGTTGTTGTCCTAATGCAATAAAATAGAGCAGGAGCGAGAGAGTAGGATTGTATCGGAATAAACAAGGGGGTTTTGCTTGCCTGGCACTTCTGAAGATAGTATATTTCTTCATTGGTGTCATCAATCACATCGTCGGTACACGTCTTACTGAGAGGGGACAAGCACCGACAAACAAAGAAGAAGCACAATCAATGCAATGCACAATATAATGCATGATCATGACATGGCAATATGCTGTGGTTTGAGCTAATGCAACTAGCAGCAGGTTAAATGAAGTTGGTTTGAACCCTAGGTTCAAATTCAAACTCCACATAAGGCATTGCAAATGCCATTTATTCAAATTGTTGTATACAGCAGATTTAAGTTGTTCAAACATGCATGCAAATGGTACAGATGGATAGATTGGATTTTTCTGATCATTTTTCATATATAAATTATTTAATTTGGAGTTACGGTTGAATTTCTATGAATTTTAGAAGTTTGTGGTATTTTCTGGATTTTCTGATTTATTTTAAATCCAGAAAATCATTTACTGCGTCAGCATGACATCACCCTAACGTCATCAGGTCAACAGGGCGGGTTCAGGTCAAACCTGACCAGTGGGGTCCACTGGTCAGTGACCCAGCGTTATTGGTGTCACGGACAGGTGGGTCCGGTCAACATCCTCGTCAGCAAAGTCAATGCTGACGGGTGGGTCCCACTTGGTTATATCTAACCTAAGCAAAAATAAAGCTGGAATTAATTAGGCATGGGGCCCATGCGTCAGTGGCCCAGGGGGGTGGTTAGCGGGGTGATTAGCCCCTAACAGTGGTTGTCATCGGCGGCTAATCGCCGGCGAGCACACAGACGCGGCGGAGTCGTTCGTCCCGGCGATTCCGGCGACGAGAAGAGGCGGGGTTGGGCTCGTTGGAACGCCCGAGAGGCGGCGCGTCCAACGGTGGTGGTGGCAGGTGCTAGGGTGGCCGGAGGCGACGGCGGCAAGCACGTCCGCGGCGGCCGGAGTTCGGATGTCGACCGTTCCGACGTCGCAGGGCATGAAAGGAGTAACGGGTGGTTGCTACGGCCCCGTGGTGACGCACTGAGCGCGGTGACACGCTCAGTTTCGAGCTCCAGTGGACTTGGCCACGGCGGCGACAGGGCCGGCGGAGCCGAGCTCTCGGTCGTGATGGCCAACGGGGTTAGGGGGCAGCTCGAGCGACGTGGCTAGGGGGAGAAGGAAGAGGAGCTCAGGGGGAGTGCAGGGGGCGTCGAAGCGGGCTTGGGGAAGGCTCGGAGCAGACGGCGCGGCCGTGGCGATCTCAGCGTCCGAGGAGGAAGAAGGCAAGGTAGCCGGCGATGCAGGGCGGCAGGCGTCGCGTGGCTCTGCGTAGATGATGAAGACGACCCTGCGGTTCTCCTGGGCGGGTCAGCGAGGCGAGGGGAGATCGGCGGGCACGGCTACGGCAAGCGGCGGCGATGGCGGCGCTCGGGGAAGAGAGAGGAAGGGGGCCAGAGGAGGGGATGAGCATGGGGAGAGTGAGAGAGCGTCGAGGGGGCCGCGTGGCGGCGAGGAGGGGCTTCGAGGCGCCCGGTGAGGCAGGCGAGCAAGGAGGAGGCGTGGCGCCTCGCGCGTGCGTGCGCTGTCTCCCTCCTCTGCCTACTGGCAGAGGTAGGTGATGACTGGCACGGCCAGATGGGCCGGGCCGGCTGGAGGAGCTGGGCCAGGTGGGGCGCCAGGTAAGTTTGGGCCAGGTAGGTTAGGTAGGTGACCTGGTGGCCTTGTCTCCCTCTCTTTATTATTTGTTTCAGTTTGTCTAATTTCTGCTACTGTTTTGCAAATAAAATACTAACCAAAACACTTTGGTTAATTCTGTAAATTTTTGTGAGGAATATTTGAATTATTTTCAAACCACACAACAAATTTCAGAATATTTGGAGCAACCAATATTTAATGGTAATTTTAAACTCCAACTCAATATCATAATGATTTAATTCAATGACCAAAATGTCCTGGAAAAATATGCATCATCTCTGGTAGAGGCTTTCACCTTTTTCCATAAATCATGAACATTTTAAAAGGATATTTTGAGGTCATTGAAAATATTTTGGTTGAACCTATTTGAATTGCATTTGTGCTAGGGTTTATCAATCCCCATTTCAAGTTTATTTAAATTGTAAACATGATGACAAGAGAAACAAGCAAAGGCAGCAAGGGCTGAGCTAGGGCTGTGACAACTCAGCCCCACTAAACAAGAATCTCGACCCGAGATTCAAGATGTGAGGTAAGAAGACAGAGGGGACACGAAGCTAGCACAATCTTCACGATCCAGGTTGCACTCCATAAGAACCTTGATTCGATCATCATCTTGTCTCGACGTCTTTCCCTGAGAACTCCAACTAACATAACAACGAGAGGGAAAGTAGAATTTTAGAAGAATCGATCTTCTTGAGGTTCGAGCAACTTAGGATCATCTCAATGATCACAAGATCAACTCACGGAATGAGACGTAGAAACATCTCTAGAGCTGAGTGGCAAGACATGCATCAAGTGGGACGGAAGAAACAATTTGATGAGGGTTTCAAAGTAGCGAGGAAACAAATACTATGATCCCATAATGGGGCACCTTGGGAGAGGTGACTCGTAGAAATATCCCTTAAGTGGCAAAAAGAATTACCCTGATTCAAAGATCATTGAAACTCTGTATACCAGCCTAAGGCAATTCTCGAACGATCGTTTGGAGGGGTTTTGGTAGAATGGCATACCCGGTTTAGAATGGATGATGTGGATTACCTTGTTGAAAACAACACAAGGGATGATTTTAGTAACTGGGGAGAAGCTCAACAGTAGAGAGTGAGTCCACTGTTTGAGAAGTTATAGCATAACCGAGGAAACTGAGAGCAATCCCAGTTAGTGCCGATGATAACACCTAGCGCTTGTGCGTGCTCTCAAGAACTTGAACATTTCCATGTTCATCAAGGTTTTACCAATATCCGTGTCAAGGATCCTAGTAACACAACGTACTACCATGATGAACAGCGATGGACGATGTAGATGCAAAGGAAGATAACCTTCTCAGATTTCACCTTAGCGGGGCCAAGGGAACAAAATATGGATGATCGACCGAGAGACATTTAGCACTCCGTTTCTAATGTTCTCCTTGATGTGCTAGTGTATCCCATTCATAGATATGGTTTGATATCTAGAACATCAAGTAAAAGGTCGGATTTCGGGAACACAAAAATCCATAAGGTGTAACTGCTAGAATAAATCCTACGAAATCCTTATGGGGAGGTGGCCAACTTTCTCAAACAAGATACTACAATAATGGGTCTTCCGGCTGGACGTGTTGGCCACAACATCCACTTTACCGGGTTACAGAGAGACCAATATAGTAGTTCTTGGGAGTTGTTCCAACCATCATATCTGCCTGAGATTCAGATCTGGTTGGGGTCAGGACATTCCAGACTCATCAAGTCTAGAAAAAAAAAAGAAAGTTTGCAACACAAATCGATGAGATGACGTTGCGAGATTCTCAGGAAAAAAAAACTACGATAGCAAGCTCCAAAACATGAGCTGGTTCTGCTACATACATGTGAACACACTGTCCTAGACAAGCATGGCCAAGTAGTAGTCTTATAATAAAACACTACCGAGTTCAGGATGGGAACCATCATCGGGGATATCGAAGTCTTGTGCATTACCAAGGATTAGCACTTAACTCCTTTTCCTGAACAAATCAATCAGTGGCTTAGTGTGCTAGGGAATACATATGGAGTGGAGGTAATTAATCTACCAAACCATAGAATACATTCGCACATGCATATTTGATTTGGGATGGTACCAGAGGAAACAAAAACAATCTTTCTCGAACTCACGGCGGCAACTTGCACCAAATGCACATGAATTCGAGGAAGTCACTTCTTTCATCCAAGCATAAGCTTCATGAGCGGAACATGAAGACATTGCTTACAAAGTTTCCAACACTAGGTTGATGTTCAATATGAATCATGGGGGAGACAAAATACTGCTGATGGGCTCAACAGCAACTCATCGGAATTTCCATATCACTGGATTTCCACCATTATGTGAACAATGTGATAGTATTGGTCAGACCAAAATATATAATGGTGTATGCTCGAGGAAACAACCACGAGTAAGACAACATTACGAACATCGTTGGTTCTGAATTGATTTGATGATAGCCCATACTCAAATCAAAAATGGGGTAAGACAATAGGTCCAACAACTGATCACAAGGACCAATTAATGAAGATATCATCTTTCTTCAACGCACACACACACAAAAAAATATCCCTTAACATGATCTAGGTCAGACAAGCTTTTATCTTCCTACTCTCCAAGTTGTTGTTTAGCTTAACCAACTAGCTCAGGGGTATCCAACACGGATTCTTGGAGAAGGGGTGGTTTACAAGAAACCAACTTGATCACGAGCTCAGCATAGCGGTCAGGTGACAACCTGGTAATACTTCCGAGAAGATATACGGAAAATCACGAACCACCGATATGTCACTAAGCTCGAGAAAAATCTTGCTTTTCAGGGCAAGATGATATGGTGAAATAAGCAAGGGATTGGATAATCCTAACTCATTGATCAAGAGTGCACCAGAAATAAGGACTAGGTAGCACGATCAATCTTAGAATGATGATTCAAAACCCAACATGCTAAGAATGAAATTATTGTCCCTTAACTACCAAGCAACGGAGTTGCTAGGAGCATAGATTTCACACATCACGATTCACTTGTCGGTGTTCCGGTTACAATAACACGGAACCAAGGAATGAATAATGATGTCGAGAAGTATCACTGTATCAAGAATTCATAAGAGATGGTGCAATTCTCATGAAAATCCTGACATAAAGATGGTAATACTTCAGGGTAGAACAAAATCAAAAGCTGGGTTGGCATTTTGATCTGCGGAGCACAAATATTTTGACCCAATCCTGGATATGGATGTGGTACTGGAGTTTGTTTCTCCTAGTCATCCTGAATAGAATGGCTTGACGGACCACAAGAATAATAATCATCGATAACACGAATGCACAATTACTCCTAACTATCAATTGATAGATGGAGGTCAGAAAACAACTAGAGAGGGACAACTCAAAGGAACATATAACTTTCTGAGTTGAGGATGCATAGATTGGTATGTCGAGCGAAGCTCAACATTTCTTCCGGACAACCCATGCGAACGGGTAGAACTGGCAGATTCACAATATAGAATGGAGAACTCATCAAAAGCACTCTGGTTGTGATCTTTTGGTTCAAAAGAACTCCTGCCAAGAATGGTTCATGGTATTTGGAAGAACGATATACCACGGACCTCGAGGACTATCGCAAAGGTTACTAATATCCTAAAGGAACTAGCAAACACTATCAACACGAGGTAAGTCGGGTGAATCTCGGGTTCAAAACCCAGAAGTGGAATACCTACATACTAAGTGGCATCATGGGATGCTTTCGAGACTGATGGCCAGAATCATCACACTGGGAACACAAATCATGGCTAGATTACTAGATGATCCCTAAGACACCTAGGGTCATAATAAGAACTCCAACATATATGTCGAGGCAATAGAATACCTCAACTCAGCAATTAGTGTGATTAACCTGGACCAAGGAACATCGGAACAGTAAGAAGGGATTTGCAAATGCATCAGACTGTTTAGAAATCTGGGATGACTCGGACAGCATAACGGCTGTAAATGCTCAGAAAAAGATTTGAGACATTCACAAGGTTTGGCATAGTCATTTAACAACATCATATCAAGGTGCTGGTTTAGCTGACAACATACTAAAAGTAGTAGAAATTGAATTGAGGCCTGAAACCAACAATCCTAAGATTCTACGGATTAGTAACACGTGATCCTGATAGAGAGAGGAGAAAGCCTAATTCCTTAACCCCGTAGAGAAGAAGAGGGTGACTCAGATCAGAAGGCCATGAGGTATAAAGAGTAAAAAGAGCCTTACGTTCCCTTCCCACAATCAATTCCCCTACATATAACTAAAGCATTTCTAGACTTAACTTCGACCAGTTTGGCTTGGTAATCCTACAGGCAGTCAAGCTCTGATACCAAAACTGTCAGGACCCCGACTCAATTCCACATCGATCTAGCATGTAACACCTCATATCACTTTGCGGCCTCACGCACGGTATTCCCACGGGTGTCGCCTTACCTTTGCCCGGGACCGTTTGCGCCTTTTGGCACACGTATATGATAGTGTCGCTAGCATCCATATGATAAGGAGCCCGGGCTGACATGGCTAGTCGTAAACCCAAAGTGGCACAAACCTACAGGGACAGGCATTTATGACCCAGCATCGAACGTGTCGGTCATCAGCGAGTGAATCCAGGCTATAGCACTGGGCTAGCAGGACTCCGGTGAACCGGGCTGTAGCGGGCTAGCAGGACTCCGGTATTCATCGCGTGACATTTCCCCGAAGGGACAGACACAGGAACGAAGAAGGACACATGCCGGCCAGCCTAAGTGTTCCGGAGCAGTAGCAAGCTACCATGGCTCGGTGGAAACACTAGGAGACATTTCCTGGTAAGAGATGCTACTAAAGATAAACAACTAGATAGTCAGATCCCACACATACCAAGCATTTCAATAACATACACAAAATATGCTCGATATGTGCAAATACGACATGGCATCACAACATGACTCTACGACTCAAGTATTTTATTCAATAGGCTCCGAGGAGCAAGATATTACAAACATGGGTCTCATGACCCAACATTCAGAGAATACAAGTCAAAGCACAAGCGAAGGCTAACATGTCTGAGTACAAACATCTACAAATGAAAAAGGCTTAGAAGCCTGACTATCTACAAGATCCTGCCGAGGGCACAAGATCGTAGCTGAGGTAACAAGCTAAACATCGAAGTCCACGCGGAACTACTAGTGAGAAGGAAATCTCTGCAAAAACGTAAAATAGGCAAACGTGAGTACAAATGTACCCAGCAAGACTTACATCAGAACTAACTACATATGCATCATTATCAACAAAGGGGATGGTGGAGTTTGACTGCAGCAAGCCAGCTTTGACTCGGTGGCTATCCTGAACTATGACTGCAAAGTAACTCTTTTGAGGTGGCGCACACGAGTCCACATATTCACCATATCAATACACCACTATGGATCCACTCCCGTCTCCCTACGAGAACGCCATCCATAGCACTCACGCTTATCTTGTGCATTTTAGAGTATCCACTTTCACTTGTCTATGAACTATGCAAGGGGTCCAAGTTTCCATATCCGAGGAATCCGGCTATTCGAATAGATAATGATAACCCTGCAGGGGTGTACTTCTTCACACACGCTCTCGCCACTTATCGCCATGTACACGTCATGTACCTCGGCAACCTTCAAGCGGAAGCCGGGCGAGGGAGTTGGCCACGGCCTACCTAAACACTCAAGTCTCTCGTCCAGGTTTATCGCCTATTCGGGTTGCATCCGCAAGGAGATCCGGCCGGGGTGTCGCTCACAGCCCCAAATGATGTGTGCAGGGTTCCCGAGCCCACCATCCGGGTGCCACTCGGTACACCGGGCCACGTGTGCCTAGTCTGTCGCAAGCCCACCCTGCCGGGTGCCACTTGGTAGAAAAATAGCACTACCTACAAACACCAGAAACTAGTTGCAACTCCTGGACAGAGAACAAGGGTGATTAAGAAGCCGAGAGGGGCACTTAAGCATTCCAATGCATGGTAGTAACTGTTCATGGATCACAAACACAGAACTCAGTTCCTGAGGACAGCTGCAATGAGACAACCCACCATGTACTCCTACATGGCCTCTCACCGCTACCTTTACCAAATCGTATTCACACACTTAGCTCTCAACAGTAGGACATGTTCACACACCTCTGACTCATCCCCGATGAATCAGACCTGACTCAACTCTAAGCAATAGCAGGCATGACAAACAAGCATGGATGAGTAGGCACATCAGGGCTCAAACAACTCCTACTCATGCTAGTGGGTTTCATCTATTTACTGTGGCAATGACAGGTCATGCAGAGGATAAAGGGGTTCAACTACCGCAGCAAGTAACAGTTGTATCGTTGTTGTCCTAATGCAATAAAATAGAGCAGGAGCGAGAGAGTAGGATTGTATCGGAATAAACAAGGGGGTTTTGCTTGCCTGGCACTTCTGAAGATAGTATATTTCTTCATTGGTGTCATCGATCACATCATCGGTACACGTCTTACTGAGAGGGGACAAGCACCGACAAACAAAGAAGAAGCACAATATGATGCATGATCATGACATGGCAATATGCTGTGGTTTGAGCTAATGCAACTAGCAGCAGGTTAAATGAAGTTGGTTTGAACCCTAGGTTCAAATTCAAACTCCACATAAGGCATTTCAAATGCCATTTATTCAAATTGTTGTATACAGCAGATTTAAGTTGTTCAAACATGCATGCAAATGGTACAGATGGATAGATTGGATTTTTCTGATCATTTTTCATATATAAATTATTTAATCTGGAGTTACGGTTGAATTTCTATGAATTTTAGAAGTTTGTGGTATTTTCTGGATTTTCTGATTTATTTTAAATCCAGAAAATCATTTACTGCGTCAGCATGACATCACCCTAACATCATCAGGTCAACAGGGCGGGTTCAGGTCAAACCTGACCAGTGGGGTCCACTGGTCAGTGACCCAGCGTTATTGGTGTCACGGACAGGTGGGTCCGGTCAACATCCTCGTCAACAAAGTCAATGCTGACTGGTGGGTCCCACTTGGTTATAACTAACCTAAGAAAAAATAAAGCTGGAATTAATTAGGCATGGGGCCCATGCGTCAGTGGCCCAGGGGGGTGGTTAGCGGGGTGATTAGCCCCTAACAGTGGTTGTCATCGGCGGCTAATCGCCGGCGAGCACACAGACGCGGCGGAGTCGTTCATCCCGGCGATTCCGGCGACGAGAAGAGGCGGGGTTGGGCTCGTTGGAACGCCCGAGAGGCGGCGCGTCCAACGGTGGTGGTGGTAGGTGCTAGGGTGGCCGGAGGCGACGGCGGCAAGCACGTCAGCGGCGGCCAGAGTTCGGATGTCGACCGTTCCGACGTCGCAGGGCATGAAAGGAGTAACGGGTGGTTGCTACGGCCCCGTGGTGACGCGCTGAGTGCAGTGACGCGCTCAGTTTCGAGCTCCAGTGGACTTGGCCACGGCGGTGACATGGCCGGCGGAGCCGAGCTCTCGGTCGTGATGGCCAACGGGGTTAGGGGGCAGCTCGAGCGACGTGGCTAGGGGGAGAAGGAAGAGGAGCTCATGGGGAGTGCAGGGGGCGTCGAAGCGGGCTCGGGGAAGGCTCGGAGCAGACGGCGCGGCCGTGGCGATCTCAGCGTCCGAGGAGGAAGAAGGCGAGGTAGCCGGCGATGCAGGGCGGCAGGCGTCGCGTGGCTCTGCGTAGATGATGAAGACGACCCTGCGGTTCTCCTGGGCGGGTCAGCGAGGCGAGGGGAGCTCGGCGGGCACGGCTACGGCAAGCGGCGGCGACGGCGGCGCTCGGGGAAGAGAGAGGAAGGGGGCCAGAGGAGGGGATGAGCATGGGGAGAGTGAGAGAGCGTCGAGGGGGGCGCGTGGCGTCGAGGATGGGCTTCGAGGCGCCCGGTGAGGCAGGCGAGCAAGGAGGAGGCGTGGCGCCTCGCACGTGCGTGTGCTGTCTCCCTCCTCTGCCTACTGGCAGAGGTAGGTGATGACTGGCACGGCCAGATGGGCCGGGCCGGCTGGAGGAGCTGGGCTAGGTGGGGCGCCAGGTAAGTTCGGGCCAGGTAGGTTAGGTAGGTGACCTGGTGGCCTTCTCTCCCTCTCTTTATTATTTGTTTCAGTTTTTCTAATTTCTGCTACTGTTTTGCAAATAAAATACTAACCAAAACACTTTGGTTAATTCTGTAAATTTTTGTGAGGAATATTTGAATTATTTTCAAACCACACAACAAATTTCAGAATATTTGGAGCAACCAATATTTAATGGTAATTTTAAACTCCAACTCAATATCATAATGATTTAACTCAATGACCAAAATGTCCTGGAAAAATATGCATCATCTCTGGTAGAGGCTTTCACCTTTTTCCATAAATCATGAACATTTTAAAAGGATATTTTGAGGTCATTGAAAATATTTTGGTTGAACCTATTTGAATTGCATTTGTGCTAGGGTTTATCAATCCCCATTTCAAGTTTATTTAAATTGTAAACATGATGACAAGAGAAACAAGCAAAGGCAGCAGGGGCTGAGCTAGGGCTGTGACAAGCCATGACCCCATCCTCGCCTAAGTGAAAAAAACTACGCCGAGTGAGAACATCGCTCCCACTCTGAGGCATAGCCGCAAGCCCGTCCTCGCCTAATTTAAAAACTATGCCGAGTGAGAGCATCCCTCCTACTCAGAGGCATAGCCATGAACCCTGTCCTCGCCTAAGTTAAAATACTACCCCGAGTGAGAGCATCCCTCCCACTCAGGGGCTTAACCACTAGCCCGTCCTCGCCTAAGTTAAGAAACTACTCCGAGTGAGCGCATCCCACCCACTCGGGGGCATAGCCGCGAGCCCGTGCTCGCCTAAGTTAAAAAACTATGCCGAGTGAGAGCATCCCTCCCACTCAGGGGCTTAGAGGCGAGCCCGTCCTCGCCTAAGTTAAAAAACTACTCTGAGTGAGAGCATTCCTCCGAATCGGAAGCTTAGCCGCGAGCCCGAGCTCGCCTAAGTTAAAACGCTACTCCGAGTAAGAGCATCCCACCCACTCGGGGGCATAACAGCGAGACCGTCCTCGCCTATGTTAAAAAAACTACGATGAGTGTGAGAATCCCACCCACTCGGAGGCTTAGCCACGAGCCCGTCCACGCATAAGTTTAATAACTACGGTGAGTAAGAGCATCCCTCCCACTTGGAGGCTTAGCCGTGAGCCCGTCCTCACCTAAGTTAAAAAACTACTCCAGGTGAGAGCACCCCTCGCACTCGGAGGCTTAGCCGCGAGCTCGTCCTCGCCTAAGTTAAAAAAACACTCCGTGTGAGAGCATCCCTCCCACTCGGAGGCTAAGCCGCGAGCCCGTCCTCACCGAAGTTAAAAAACTACTTCGAGTGAGAGCTTCCCTCCCACTCGGGGGCTTAGCCGTGAGCCTGTCCTCGCCTAAGTTAAAAAAACTACGCTGAGTGAGAACATCCCTCCCACTCTGAGGCATTGTCGCGAGCCCGTCCTCGCCTAAGCTAAAAACTATACCGAGTGAGAGCATACCTCACACTCAGAGGCTTAGCCGTGAAGCCTGTCCTCGCCTAAGTTAAAAAACTACCCCGAGTGAGAACATACCTCCCACTCAGGGGCTTAATCACTAGCCCGTCCTCGCCTAAGTTAAAAAACTACTCCGAGTGAGAGCATCCCTCCCACTCGGGGGCTTAGCCGCGAGCCCGTTCTCGCTTAAGTAAAAAACTACACCGAGTGAGAGCATCCCTCCCACTCGCAGGCTTAGCCGCGAGCCCGTCGTTGCCTAAGCTAAAAAACTACACCGAGTGACAGCATCCCTCCCACTCTGAGGCTTTGCCGCAAGCCCGTGTTCGCCTAAGTTAAAAAACTACCCCGAGTGAGAGGATCCCTCCCACTCAGGGGCTTAACCACTAGCCCGTTGTCACCTAAGTTAAAAAACTACGCCGAGCGAGAACATCCCTCCCACTCTGAGGCATAGCCGCGAGCCTGTCCCCACCTAAGTTAAAAACTATGCCGAGTGAGAGCATCCCTCCCACTCAGAGGCTTAGCCATGAAGCATGTCCTTGCCTAAGTTAAAAAACTACTCCGAGTGAGAGCATCCCTCCCACTCGGGGGCTTAGCCGCGAGCCCATTCTCGCTTAAGGTAAAAAACTACGCCGAGTGAGAGCATCCCTCCCACTCGGAGGTTTAGCCGCGAGCCCGTCCTTGCCTAAGATAAATAACTATGCCGAGTGAGAGCATCCCTCCCACTCAGGGGCATAGACGCGAGCTCATCCTCGCCTAAGTGAAAAAACTACTCCGAGTGAGAGCATACCTCCCACTCGGAAGCTTATCTGTGAGCCCGACCTTGCGTAAGTTAAAACACTACTCCGAGTGAGAGCATCCCACCCACTCGGGGGCATAGCCACGAGCCCGTCCTCGCCTAAGATAAAAAACTATGATGAGTGAGAGCATCCCTCCCACTCAGAGGCTTAGCCATGAGCCCGTCCTCGCATAATTTTAAAAACTACACTTAGTAAGAGCATCCCTCCGACTCGGAGGCTTAGCCGCGAGCTCGTCCACGCCTAAGTTAAAAAACTACTCCAAGTGAGAGCATCCCTCGCACTCGGAGACTTAGCCACGACCCCGTCCTCGCCTAAGTTAAAAAAACTATGCCGAGTGAGAACATCCCTCCCACTCTGAGGCATAGCCGCGAGCCCGTTCTCTCCTAAGTTAAAAACTATGCTGAGTGAGAGCATCCCTCCCACTCAGAGGCTTAGCCGTGAAGCCTGTCCTCGCCTAAGTTAAAAAACTACCCCGAGTGAGAGCATCCCTCCCACTTAGGGGCTTAACCTCTAGCCCGTCCTCGCCTAAGTTAAAAAACTACTCCGAGTGAGAGCATCTCTCCCACTCGTGGGCTTAGCCGCGAGCCCGTTCTCGCTTAAGTTAAAAAACTACGCCGAGTGAGAGCATCCCTCCCACTCACAGGCTTAGCCGCGAGCCCGTCCTTGCCTAAGTTAAAAAACTACGCCGTACCTCCCACTCGGGGGCTTTGCCGCGAGCCCGTCTTCGCCTAAGTTAAATAACTAATATGAGTGACAGCATCCCTCCCACTCGGGGGCATAGCCACGAGCCCGTCCTCGCCTAAGTTAAAAGACTACGCCGAGTGAGAACATCCCTCCCACTCTGAGGCATAGCCGCGAGTCCGTCCTTGCCTAAGTTAAAAAACTATGCCGAGTGAGAGCATCCCTCCCACGCAGAGGTTTAGCCACGAAGCCCGTCCTCGCCTATGTTAAAAAACTACCCCGAGTGAGAACATCCCTCCCACTCAGGGGCTTAGCCACTAGCCCGTCGTCGCCTAAGTTAAAAAACTACTCCGAGTGAGAGCATCCCTCCCACTCGGGGGCTTAGCCGCGACCCCGTTCTCGATTAAGTTAAAAAACTACACCGAGTGAGAGCATCCCTCCCACTTGGAGGCTTAGCCGTGAGCCCGTCCTTGCCTAAGTTAAAAAACTATGCCGAGTGAGAGCATCCCTCCCACTCAGGGGCTTAGACGCGAGCCCGTCCTCGCCTAAGTTAAAAAACTACTCCGAGTGAGAGCAACCCTCCCACTCAGAGGCTTAGCCACGAGCATGTCCTTGCCTAAGTTCAAAAACTACCCCGAGAGAGAGCATCCCTTCCCACTCGGGGGCTTAGCCGTGAGCCCGTCCTCACCTAAGTTAAAAAAACTACGCCGAGTGATAACATCCCTCCCACTCTGAGGCATAGCCGCGAGCCCGTCCTTGCCTAAGTTAAAAACTATGCCGAGTGAGAGCATCCCTCCCACTCAAAGGCTTATCCATGAAGCCTGTCCTCGCCTAAGTTAAAAAACTACCCCGAGTGAGAACATCCCTCCCACTCAGGGGCTTAACCACTAGCCCGTCCTCGCCTAAGTTAAAAAACTACTCCGAGTGAGAGCATCCCTCCCACTCGGAGGCTTTGCCGCGAGGCCGTCTTCGCCTAAGTGAAATAACTAATCCAAGTGATAGCATCCCTCCCACTCGGGGGCTTAACCACGAGCCCGTCATCGCCTAAGTTAAAAAACTATGCCGAGTGAGAGCATCCCTCCCACTCAGATGTTTAGCCGCGAAGCCTATCCTCGCCTAAGTTAAAAAACTACCCCGAGTGAGAGCATCCCTCCCACTCAAGGGCTTAGCCACTAGCCCGTCGCCGCCTAAGTTAAAAAACTACTGAGTGAAAGCATCCCACCCACTTGTGGGCTTAGCCGTGAGCCCGTTCTCGTTAAGTTAAAAAACTACGCCGAGTGAGAGCATCCCTCCCACTCAGAGGCTTAGCCGTGAGCACGTCCTCGCCTAAGCTAAAAAACTATGCTGAGTGAGAGCATCCCTCCCACTCAGGGGCTTAGACGTGAGCCCGTCCTTGCCGAGTGAGAGCATTCCTCCAAATCGGAAGCTTAGCCGCGAGCCCGAGCTCGCCTAAGTTAAAAACTACTCCGAGTGAGAGCATCCCACCCACTCGGGGGCATAGCAGCGAGCCCGTCCTCGCCTAAGTTAAAATACTATGACGAGTGGGAGCATCCCTCCCACTCAGAGGCTTAGACGCGAGCCCGTCCTCGCATAAGTTTAAAAACTACGCTGAGTAAGATCATCCCTCCCGCTTGGAGGATTAGCCGTGAGCCCGTCCTCGCCTAAGTTAAAAAACTACTCCAAGTGAGAGCATCCCTCGCACTCTGTGGCTTAGCCGCGAGCCCGTCCTCGCCTAAGTTAAAAAAACCACTCTGTGTGAGAGCATCCCTCCCACTCGGAGGCTTAGCCGCGAGCCCGTCCTCGGCTAAGTTAAAAAACTACTCCGAGTGAGAGCATCCCTCCCACTCAGGGGCTTAGCCACTAGCCCATCGTCGCCTAAGTTAAAAAACTACTCCGAGTGAGAGCATCCCTCCCACTCGGGGGCTTAGCCGCGAGCCCGTTCTCGATTAAGTTAAAAACTACGCTGAGTGAGAGCATCCCTCCCACTCAGAGGCTTAGCCGTGAGCCTGTCCTCGCCTAAGTTAAAAAACTATGCCGAGTGAGAGCATCCCTCCCACTCAGGGGCTTAGACGCGAGCCCGTCCTCGCCTAAGTACAAAAACTACTTCGAGTGAGAGCATCCCTCCCAGTCAGGGGCTTAGCCACGAGCCCGTCCTCGCCCAAGTTAAAAAACTACGCTGAGTGAGAGCATCCCTCCCACTCGCAGGCTTAGCCGCGAGCCCGTCCTTGCCTAAGTTAAAAAACTACACCGAGTGAGAGCATCCCTCTCACTCGGAGGCTTTGCCGCGAGCCCGTCTTCGCCTTAGTTAAAAAACTACCCCGAGTGAGAGCATCTGTCGGTGTCAAAACCGGCGGATCTCAGGTAGGGGGTCCCGAACTGTGCGTCTAGGCGGATGGTAACAGGAGACAAGGGACACGATGTTTTTACCGAGGTTCGGGCCCTCTCGATGGAGGTAAAACCCTACTCCTGCTTGATTGATATTGATGATATGGGTAGTACAAGAGTAGATCTACAACGAGATCAGAGAGGCTAAACCCTAGAAGCTAGCCTATGGTATGATTGTTGTTCCTCCTATGGACTAAAACCCTCCGATTTATATAGGCATCGAAGAGGGTTAGGGTTACACAGAGTCGGTTACAATTGTAGGAGATCTACATATCCGTATCGCCAAGCTTGCCTTCCACGCTAAGGAAAGTCTCATCCGGACACGGGACGAAGTCTTCAATCTTGTATCTTCATAGTACAGGAGTCCGGCCGAAGATGATAGTTCGGCTATCCGGACACCCCCTAGTCCGGGACTCCCTCAGTAGCCCCTGAACCAGGCTTCAATGACGACGAGTCTGGCGCGCATATTGTCTTCGGCATTGCAAGGCGGGTTCCTCCTCCGAATACTTCATAGAAGATTTTGAACACAAGGATAGTGTCCAGCTCTAAAAAATAAGTTCCACATACCACCGTAGAGAGAATAATATTTACACAAATTCAATCTGCTGACGTATTCCGTGGCGTGACATCACACCACGCCCAATCCTTTATTCGAATTGTTTTTACTGTCCCACCTCAGCGCGTTTAGCGAGGCGGTTTCCTTGGCACGTCTTGTCAAAGCAGAGATCGTGTCCCCTTATTCCGGGATTCTCATTAATACGGGCGTGGGTAACCCAGTCGTGCCCGTTGGCACATCTTCTCTATCGAAGGCGAGCCCCGAACGGTCACTGGGAAGGCTCTTGGTATTCAACCTCTTTATAAAGAGACCAAGGCTCCGCTCGTTTCTTTCAATCTCAATCGAATCCGCCCCTCGCCTTGAGTTCCAACACCCAAAGCTCCAGACACAGGCGCTTCCGACCTTCGATGATGTCCGGCTCTGACCTGCAAGGCCGGTGGATGCCTTCCTCAGTTATGGAATAAGACGTGCTAAAGCTAACAGATGCCAGGTATTTAACCGGCGAAATTTCGCATAGGCTGCCTGCCCAAGGGCAGGTTATTCCCACTCCCAATCCTGGTGAAAGCGTGGTGTTCACGTCTCACTTCCTTCGGGGGCTAAGCTTCTCGACGGACCCCTTCGTGAGGGGGCTCATGTTTTACTATGGGTTGGAATTTCACGACATGGATCTGGAGTCCATCCTCCACATCTCATCGTCCATTGTCGTGTGTGAAGCCTTCCTTCGTATTACCCCTCACTTCGGATTGTGGCTCAAGACCTTCAAAGTGGAGCCGAAGATGATCAAGGGGCAACAGGTAGAGTGCGGAGGGGCTGTTATAAGCAAGAATGTTGATGCTCCGTGGCCCGAGGGCTCTTTTCAAGAGGAGCTCAACTTATGGCAACAGGAGTGGTTTTATATCACAGCTCCCAGGGGCACCAAATGGGTGGCGCCACCTGCCTTTCGCTCGGGTCCTCCACCGCGGCTGGTGTCGTGGGTCAATAAAGGACTTGACTGGGGGCCGTCCAAGGACGTGCCCTTGCTGTAGGGCCGCATTCAAGATCCTAGAGAGAGAGATCACTCTAGTCGTAGTAGCGCAGGTCATGCTGATTCATCGCATCCTGCCCTGCAGATGTCGCCCCCTCCGCCTGTGGGAATTTAACCCAGAGGGACCACAAGCTCTCCAACATTTTATGGGTGCAACGCCCGTGGAGATGTATAAGCTTTTCTTCGGATCACAAGCGAGGTGTCAGGACTTGACCGAGGACGCAGGTCTGAGCTGCAATCGCCCGGACGCTCAAGTAAGTAGCCGTATACCCGGACACGCTATCCCATATTTATCATGAATTTGCCCTCAAAAGAGCTGTCCTTGAACAGGAGTGGATAGGGAAAGCAAAGTTAATCAGGTGCCCGGCCCCCCTCCCTGAGACCACGCCGGATCCCGTGTTAACCAGGATGCTGGAGGTTGCGCCTTCGGAAGAAGGTGAAGCGGGGAACAAAGAAGCCACCGCTTCCGAGAAGGAGGCTACCAGGAAAGGAGGGATCGAGAATCCCTCCATCCATGGGAAGAAGAGGACCGCCTCTGAAGACCCGGAGACCATGGTCTCAAAGCGGGGGAATAAATCTTCGTCAGAGGGTCCTGCGCCGAGAGGTGCCTCGGCCGCATTATGCCCCCAAGGGGATCAGCCCTCCATCGAGCCGTAAGTAAAAAGGGGAGTTTTTATTAAAATAAAGGATATCCCTGCCCTATTTCTAATGAAGATAACCGAAGTTTTACCTTGTAGTTCGGATCTCAGCCATTCTCGGTAGAGCTCATCTTCGGGGGATCTTCGTCTGGAGATGATAAAGAGCATAACGCCACCCCCTGCCATACCGTCGTGCGAGGCGGGCAACCCTGAGGTATCGTCGCGGACGGTTTCTCCGCGTCCGGCGGGGCCGGAAGGCAGTCATATTTCCCCTCGAAGCCCTCCGCATCCGGCCTTCGAAAAAGGCCATTGGACGAGTCCGGCACGACCTGGTGTACGGTCGGAGGAGCTGAAGGATCTGCTCGGGCGAGCGTCTATCTCAGAAGATCACTGTGCGTTAATGGGTACGGTGATTGAAAGGATTTCATCCGCTGAGAGCGGATTGCACGAAGCCGTCAGAAGTTTACTGACAGGTTTTGAGGTACGCAAAATGATGTACTTTTTGACAGTTCCGCATATAAAATGCGCCCTGTGGAGATAGTAGCCCCTGAGACACGGTGTGTTGTCAAAAATGACAGCGCACCGAGGATCATAATCCCAGGTATAATATGTTGCCCTTCCTATGTAGGTGGCGAAGTGTCCGGTGGCTAGCCGGACTGATGGATTTTCCAAACTAAAGAGGAAACTTGACATGGCGGATGCCGATATCGCGCTTGTCAATAAGCGGCTGGACGAGTCACAAGGTATGTGATTTCTCCGCCGACACTTGGTAAGGGAGCTTGATGCCCGTGCCTTACAACATGTATGCTTGATGCAGATGGTGCCGCTGCCATGGAGAGCCTTCGGGCGGAGCTCACCTGAGCTAAGGAGCAGGCCAGAAAGAGTGACGCGGCTGCCTTTAAGGCGGCCAAAGAGCTAAAAGCCAAACAGGCTGCTCACTACCGAAGCAAGAAGGAAATGGCTAAGATGGCCGTGGAGTTGAAGAATGCTACTGACCGCTGCAAGCTTCTTGAAAAATAAGATCGAGCGGTACAAGAGGACCTGAAGAAGGCCACTACCGAGGCCAAGGATGCTCGCTCTGCGGTGAGAGCTATGAAGGAGGAGCTGCGTCAGGCCGGAGATATCACGGCTGGAAAGCCCTTTCTGCTGCGGAGGAAATTCATGGATCCTAAATATGCTCGGTTGGACCGGCTGTGGAATGTGGAGGATGCTTATCTGGACTTGGCTGCAAGTGCCGCGGACACGGCCGAACACTTCCGAGATCAAAAGGATCACGAAATGGAAAAGGTTTTTTGGTCGCAGTTCCATAATCCAGAGCGCCCACTTAGCATGACCGATCGCTTGGCCGAATGGGCGGAGCTGAATAGGTTATCCGGACTTGCCATGAAGGATGTCGTGAGTCTTTTGTGGCCGAAGAGGCCCGAGCCGAAGAGTTATTTTGGCTTGGTGCAGCAGTTCCTTGGTGAGGTGCCGCATATCAATGCAATGAGGAGGTCAGCATGCATAGAGGGTGCGCGGATGGCTCTTGCCCGTGTCAAGACATACTGGGTAGAGAAGAAGGCCACCGATGTTGCATCCCCAGATTCGGACGGAAGCCGAGTACCTGTCGAGCAATATTTTCAGGAAGTTCTGCAGGGCGCTCGTTTAATAGAGACGCAGTGCTCGAAGGATATTATGTTCGAATAACATGTATTATTGTGAAACAATGTTTCGATGAAGTATAAAAGCTTTTTATACTTGTGCCTTCAAGAATAAAAATACCTCCTGTGCGGCCGTTAATGTATATTTGTTGTCACGCCCAATATGCGACCCTATCCAAAAGGAACTCGAAGGTCCCACCAAGGATAGACCCGCATATAGAAACGCTTTTGCAATGTGGATATCATTACATCAACATTACATAATAGATGGGGATACATACATAAGGCATACAATGCCACACAAATACAACAACATATTACATCAGAGCACCATCCGACTACGGATGAAACACAAACAGAAACTCAAACGACATCCACCCTGCTAGCCCAGGCTGCCGACCTGGAACCTATCCCCTAATCGAAGAAGAAGCAGAAGAAGAACTCCAAATAATCAAACATCGCTCTCGCGTCATGATCATCGCATAACCTGTACCTGCAACTGTTGTTGTAGTAATCTGTGAGCCACGAGGACTCAGCAATCCCATTACCATGGGTATCAAGACTAGCAAAGCTTAATGGGAAAGGAAGGGGTAAAGTGGTGATGTTGCAGCAGCGACTAAGCATGATATGGTGGCTAACATACGCAAATGAGAGCGAGAAGAGAAGCAAAGGAACGGTCATGAAGCTAGCAATGATCAAGAAGTGATCCTGAACTCCTACTTACGTCAAACATAACACAGAAACCGTGTTCACTTCCCGGACTCTGCCGAGAAGAGACCATCACGGCTACACACGCGGTTGATGCATTTTAATTCGGATCTGGTATCAAGTTATCTACAACCGGACATTAACAAATTCCCATCTGCCACATAACCGCGGGCACGGCTCTCGAAAGTTTATACCCTGCAGGGTTGTTCCAACTTAGCCCATTCCTTCTCCCAGGAAGACCCGATCAGTCTCAGGATCCTGGTTTAAAAGACATTTCGACAATGGTAAAACAAGACCAGCAAAGCCGCCTGATGCGCCGACATCCCGATAGGAGCTGCACATATCTCGTTCTCAGGGCAACACCGGATAAGTCAAGCTACGAGTAAAACCAGACTTCGAGTTTCCCCGAGGTGGCCCCGCAGGCTGCTCAGTTCGGACCAACACTTAGACAAGCACTGGCCCGGGAGGGGGGGGGGGCTAAAATAAAGATGACCCTTGGGTTAATTACTCCCAAGGGAAAAGGTAGGTGGTGGTGAGGTAAATGGTAAAACCAAGGTTGGGCCTTGCTGGAGGAGTTTTATTCAAAGCGAAGTGTCAGGGGGTCCCATAAATCACCCGACCGCGTTAGGAACGCAAAATCCGGGAACATAATACCAGTATGACGGAAACTAGGGCGGCAAGAGTGGAACAAAACACCAGGCATAAGGCCGAGCCTTCCACACTTTACCAAGTATATAGATGCATTAATTAAATAAGAGATATTGTGATATCCCAACATAACCCTGTCCACCATGGAGCAATCTTCAACTTCACCTGCAACTAACAATGCTATAAGAGGGGCTGAGCAAAGCGGTAACATAGCCAAACAACGGTTTGCTAGGAAGGGTGTCAAAGGTTAGAGGTTCATGGCAATTTGGGAGGCTTAAAGAGCAAATGATAGGTAGCGCAGCATAGCGATAGAACGAAGCAACTAGCATAGCAATGATAGTAGTGAGATCCAGGGTAGCTGTCATCTTTCCTGAAATCCCGCAAGGAAGAAGAACGAGTCCATGAAGAAGATGAAGCCACGAAGACGAACCACACGTAGACGAACGCATCCTCACGATCACAACGAAACGGGAACTATCGAGAAGAAGCACACAACATAGTAAACAGACCACACATAGACAAGACATGATGCACAACAAGCATGATGCATGACAAAGCTACATGAAGCTACTCATGGCAAGAGATGATGCAAACAAGAACAACACATCAAGGCAAGGTTAAATGAGGCCGGGAACAACATATAACAATTCCGGTAAGTCCTCATATGCAAATTTCAAAATTGGTCCAGATCTGAACAAACCTTATGTTCAAGTTGTTAAACAGCAAGTTAAAGAGCACCAAGAGGATCTACACGAAATTCTAGTCAAGTTACATATAAAGTTCATTAGATTCGGAGCTACGGCCTAGAAGATATGAGCAAAACAAGTTAAACATCGCATTGATGCAAAATGCATACAAACATCAAGCAAACACCTCAAAACAAGGATGCAACATGATAATATGAAGCTACATGCAAAATCAAGCAAGTTTCATATAGAGCACACTCAAAACAGAGCAACGGTGCAACACATACACTATAGAAGTCATAGCAACAATCTGTCCAAAACAGCAACTAGGCATATTACAAGCATCAAAACAACATGCTACGCAGCTCAACATGATAACAAAAGGCATGGGCATGAAGTACTGGTAAAGCACGACAAAACATGAACACTGAGCTATCTCCAGAAATCACTAGAACATGCTCAAACACACATGGAAAGATTGCAAATAATAACAGTTTCAGACTTATCAGGAAATAACATCAGGTTGCAATGTTTAGAGCTATCAAACGACATGTTACAGGAACTTAACATGGCAAACAAAGGCATGGCATGATACTACTAAATGCATATAACAAAAGTCCCTTACTGACCATGAGCCAAAAAGGATCAGAAAATATGATGGCACCCATGTAAACATGGCAAGTTAAATGACAAATTCATACATGGCAGGAACAACAATAAGTAGGCATGTTGGTGAGCTTGAACCACTCACCACAGAGCAATACATGGCATGGAAAGGCAACCAACAGTAAGAAGACATGTTTATGAAGCTAAGCATGGCAAGAACAAGTTCATAGGATGCATGGATCACTAGCAAACAATCATGGAAAGATTGAACTTAATGTTAACAGGCTGACAGCAACATCATCAAGCAACTTTGGACCAAGATATGAACAATCTACAGCAAGCTATAAATGCAACCAGGGGCATTAATGGATAGCTCATGACATGTATAACAAAACATCCTTAGTGAACATCTCCAGATTATGCATAGAAAGACTTGTAGAAGCAGGTTAACATAGCATCACGAAATAACAGAATCTGTCTAGCAGAACAACAACAGCAAGTGCCCTCCTTAACAAGCTTGATGCATTCAACACACAACTCACAAAAATACATGGGTAGCACCAATGGAAAGATGGCATGGCATAGATCAAAACACATGTAGACATCAACCTCATAGGATGCACACATCAAACATGGCAAAAATGACAAAAGAGCATGTTATAACAATTTCAGCAGATTAACAGCAACATGCACTCTTCCAACAGCATTTAGGGTATCAAGATGGACTCAAATGAACATGATGCCATGGAATGAAATGAAGTACTCGTCGAGGCGAACAATTTGACATATTACACGCACAAAATGGAGCAGTATGCAGAGAGTTATGATGCGATGAACATGGCATGATAATGTCAAAATAAATCAGGGACTTAGACGAATTTTCGGGGTGAACCTCATAACTGGATCTGGAACGGGCGAGCGCGCGGATCGAGGTCGGGCCGGAGCTCGCTGGAGACCGGCGGCGCGGCGGCCGGAGCTGGAGGGCGGGGAGGGCGACGGGGAGGCGGGGCGATGAGGAGGCCGGCGGCGAGGAGGCCGGCGGAGCTGCTCGGACGGCGCGGAGGCCGTCCGGCGGCGCCGGTCGGGGCGAGGACGGGCCCCTGCGGCGGCAGGCGGGGCAGCACCTACGGCGGCGACGGCGGCAGGATGGGCCCCGCGGCGGCGGCCGTGCGGCGGAGCGGGCTGCATCGGCAGGGCGCGCCGGCGGGGAGGCGCGGGCGCCTCGGGGCGCGGGCGAGCTGAGGGGCCGCGGGGCGGCGGCGCGGCCGGATCGGGCCGGGCGGGCCCGCTGCGGGCTCGCCGGGCCGCGGCGGCGGGGACGGCGGCGGGACAGGTGGCGGCGTCTGACTGGCTGGACGGCGGCGGCGGCTTTGTCCGGAGGCGGCGGACATGTCCGGGCGCGGAGAGGGAGTGGGGCTAGGGTTTCATCCGCGAAAATGGAAGGGGGGGGGGCCTTTATAGAGGTAGAGGGAGATAGGAGAGTCCAAATGAGGAGCGGTTTTCGGCCACGCGATCGTGATCGAACGACCGAGAGCATAGAGGGGAGTTTGCTGGGTTTTGGTCCACTTTGGAGGGGGTGTTGGGCTGCACACAAAAGAGGGCTTTGCGGTTACCCGGTTAACCGTTGGAGTATCAAACGGACTCCAAATGGCACGAACCTTGACAGACGGTCTACCGGTGGTATACCAAGGCCGCTTGACAAACCTCGGGCCTTTCCGAGAAAGTTTAACACCCGCTCACAACGAGAGACAAAAAGGGGAACGCCGGAGGACATAGAAGTGCCGGATTACAAAACGGACAACGGGGAAAATGCTCGGATGCATGAGACAAACACGTATGCGAAATGAAATGCACATGATGACATGGCAAAATGCAACACGCAAGCAAATGACATGGCAACGACGGTGAATAACTGGCAGACACCTAGCGCATCGAATCCGGGGCGTTACAATACTCCTCCACTAACAAGAGATCACGTCCCGAGATCTTAGGACCGAGACAGAAGGGAAAAGGGATGAGGTGAAACAAGAACTCAAAAGAAGAAGCACAGAATCGAGAGAACTCGAGAAGAAGAGAGGAACGTCTAGAATGACGAGAATCGAAAGCTCACGGAATCAGATAGACTATGAAATCACTCGTTCTAACTGGAGTGGTTAGAATGAGAAAAGAAACGGATAAGACTGAAAGGATTTAGGCAGCACTTCGGCTAAAACATGGAGGAATAGAACACGAGCTTGAGAGGATGGAATGATACTTGATGAAGACATGACACAAAACCTACGGAAAGAATTGAAAGAGTTGAATGAAAAGAACATATAAGGATATGACAACTTGTGCCACGAATGAAATTGAAAGCATCTTTAGAAGTAAGGTTAGAATGGAGTTGTTGAGAAAATCAACAACGAAAGAATAAGCTTGTTGTGGACTTATGGAAAACATCTCGAAATTACGAGGTGATAACCGACCACAAACAGAAATGATTGGATACCTGAGAAGAACGAAGAAATGCAAAACTCCACTTCAAAAGAATACGGAGAATTAATTGCACTTCGAGATGCAAGAAAGAAAGCTTCCTGAGCTCCACCAAAAGAACCTTGATGAACACTTGAATAATGAATTAAATCATGAAGAACGCCATGAAGAACTCCCGTAAACAAAAGGATGATGAGATAGAATTCAAGGATGGAAAGAATAAGATTAAGGCCCTGCGATGATTTAGATGGGGCTTCCGACGAGATGGCCGAGGAAAAATTTGAACTCCGGAAAAGAAGAAAGAAAAAAAAATGAAAACACTTGAAACTAGAATTTATTCATCAAGAACAAACTCCAAAGAAAAGGGATTACTCACTTGGATGAAATAAGAATAAGATTTATTGTATGCTTATCCTTCATCAAATTAAATTGATGACAAGCAATGGATTTTGCATATTACTTATTCTTCTTGAAAAGGACTGAGATGTGACATATCGCAAACTTGAGAAGGTCTTCATGAATCACCGGTAGGATTGGAAAGAACGAATGAATTAATATGACAACCAAAGAAAAAGACTCTTGGACGAACCACCGTAAGAATTCGAAAATGACTGACAAACGTGAATGAATCACCGGGAAGAATTAGAACAAATAAGCTAGAGGGGATTTAGATGCAAGAGAACGAAGAGATCACGAAGTTGATTAAAGAAAACTTGAACGAAGCACCGGGAAAAATATAGAACGACAGCTGGAATGATGGCCTCCGGTGAAAGAAATGGAAAAACAACTCCTGACATACTCCGGATGGGTAAGAAAGAATATCTGACAAACGGAATAATTCGAGAGGATAATATGGAGCTAGAACCACGAATCTTCGAGAGAATGAGCAAAATTGAGAGGAAAAACTCTTCTTCGGTCTTCAAAGTTGAGAATGACGATGAGAAACACCACCGAAATTATCGATATACTCCGAAAGAATGAAAAGCGAAGAGGTTGAGCCAACAATGAAAAGAATTTGAACGAGATCTTGGAGAAGGCATGTGGCTGATGTGATCCATTCTTACATCACACTTGAAAAGAATTGAAAATAACTCCGAGGGAATTATAAGAGTCATGTAAGATCCTGGGAAAAGACCTGTGGGTTAGGGCCCACTAGAAGAAAACACCGTTGGAAAGGGATGTTGAAGAAGTAGATGATGCACCAGAACAATTGAAATATTTGAATGGGGTGACAACCTCGAATTAATTGGAGCACAAACGAATCTGCTGAGATGTCTTCCGAACTCCGGAATGATTGAATGATGAGAGGCAAACGAGTAAGGAGAACACTTTAACCAAGGAAAAAGAATGTGATCAACCCGAAAAACTTGAATTGGGTCCACCGGAAAAGAAAAAGAGATGAAGAATGACAAACGAGACGAGAATTCACCGGTTGAAACAATTGACGAAAGACTGAAGGGGTTCCGCGTGAATGGAATTGATGCTCGAAACAGACTCAAGCTCCGGGAAGAAAAGGGTGGGAGGGCGGGAAAACAAAGGCAACTTTGAAGGGGAACCGACGAATATCTTGAAGAGAAAACACCGGTTGAAATCATTGAGGAAAGAAAGCAAAGACTTCGCACAAGTAGGATGGATACTCGATTACGGACTCCGGTTCCGAGAGGAAGAAGGGTGGGCGGGTGGGAAAAACAAGGACAACTTCGGACAAGGAAAAACAACGACGTCGGAGGAAGAACTGAGGATTGATCTTGCGAAAGACAAAGAGGTTCGAGTCAACGTGATGAGAGATGCACCGGATGAAAAGAGTTGAGAACCAACGATCGAAAAACCAACTGCGTGATCCTAAAGAAAAAAATTTGAAGGGGAAGAGGAGTAATTCAAAACACCTACGTCAAGATTCCTCACCAGAGCGACGAAGGGCCGGAGGAGTAAAAAGAATTCCTACTCTCCGATATAACTAGACTCTGAAAACAGTTTTCTTCTAGACTCAACATCGGCCAAAGTACACGATCAATCAAGGGGGCTCCTAGGGTTGGTTGAGGCTCTGATACCAACTTGTCACGCCCAATATGCGACCCTATCCAAAAGGAACTCGAAGGTCCCACCAAGAATAGACCTGCATATTGAAACGCTTTTTCAAGGTGGATATCATTACATCAACATTACATAATAGATGGGGATACATACATAAGGCATACAATGCCACACAAATACAACAACATATTACATCAGAGCACCATCCGACTACAGATGAAACACAAACAGAAACTCAAACGACATCCACCCTGCTAGCCCAGGCTGCCGACCTGGAACCTATCCCCTGATCGAAGAAGAAGCAGAAGAAGAACTCCAAATAAGCAAACATCGCTCTCGCGTCATGATCATCGCATAACCTGTACCTGCAACTGTTGTTGTAGTACTCTGTGAGCCACGAGGACTCAGCAATCCCATTACCATGGGTATCAAGACTAGCAAATCTTAATGGGAAAGGAAGGGGTAAAGTGGTGAGGTTGCAACAGCGACTAAGCATGATATGGTGGCTAACATACGCAAATGAGAGCGAGAAGAGAAGCAAAGGAACGGTCGTGAAGCTAGCAATGATCAAGAAGTGATCCTGAACTCCTACTTACGTCAAACATAACACAGAAACCGTGTTCACTTCCCGGACTCTGCCGAGAAGAGACCATCACGGCTGCACACGCGGTTGATGCATTTTAATTCGGATCTGGTGTCAAGTTATCTACAACCGGACATTAACAAATTCCCATCTGCCACATAATCGCGGGCACGTCTCTCGAAAGTTTATACCCTGCAGGGGTGTCCCAACTTAGCCCATGATAAGCTCTCGCAATCAACGAAGGATATTCCTTCTCCCAGGAAGACCCGATCAGTCTCGGAATCCCGGTTTACAAGACATTTCGACAATGGTAAAACAAGACCAGCAAAGCCGCCCAATGCGCCGACATCCTGATAGGAGCTGCACATATATCGTTCTCAGGGCAACACCGGAGAAGTCAAGCTATGAGTAAAACCAGACTTCGAGTTTCCCCGAGGTGGCCTCGCATGCTGCTCAGTTCGGACCAATACTTAGACAAGCACTGGCCCGGGGGGGGGGGGGCTAAAATAAAGATGACCCTTGGGTTAATTACTCCCAAGGGAAAAGGTAGGTGGTGGTGAGGCAAATGGTAAAACCAAGGTTGGGCCTTGCTGGAGGATTTTTATTCAAAGCGAACTGTCAGGGGGGTCCCATAAATCACCCGACCGCGTTAGGACCGCAAAATCCGGGAACATAATACCGGTATGACGGAAACTAGGGCGGCAAGAGTGGAACAAAACACCAGGCATAAGGCCGAGCCTTCCACCCTTTACCAAGTATATAGATGCATTAATTAATTAAGAGATATTGTGATATCCCAACATAACCCTATCCACCATGGAGCAATCTTCAACTTCACCTGCAACTAACAACGCTATAAGAGGGGCTGAGCAAAGCGGTAACATAGCCAAACAACGGTTTGCTAGGAAGGGTGTCAAAGGTTAGAGGTTCATGGCAATTTGGGAGGCTTGAAGAGCAAATGATAGGTAGCGCAGCATAGCGATAGAACGAAGCAACTAGCATAGCAATTATAGTAGTGAGATCCAGGGTAGCGGTCATCTTGCCTGAAATCCCGCAAGGAAGAAGAACGAGTCCATGAAGAAGATGAAGCCACGAAGACGAACCACACGTAACGAATGCATCCTCACGATCGCAACGAAACGGGAACTATCGAGAAGAAGCACACAACATAGTAAACACACCACACATAGACAAGACATGATGCACAACAAGCATGATGCATGACAAAGCTACATGAAGCTATTAATGGCAAGAGATGATGCAAACAAGAACAACACATCAAGGCAAGGTTAAATGAGGCCGGGAACAACATATAACAATTCTGGTAAGTCCTCATATGCAAATTTCGAAATTGGTCCAGATCTGAACAAACCTTATGTTCAAGTTGTTAAACAGCAAGTTAAAAAGCACCAAGAGGATCTACACAAAATTCTAGTCAAGTTACATATAAAGTTCATTAGATTCGGAGCTACGGCCTAGAAGATATGAGCAAAACAAGTTAAACATGGCATTGATGCAAAATGCATACAAACATCAAGCAAACACCACAAAACAAGGATGCAACATGATAATATGAAGCTACATGCAAAATCAAGCAAGTTTCATATAGAGCACACTCAAAACGGAGCAACGGTGCAACACATACACTATACAAGTCATAGCAACAATCTGTCCAAAACAGTAACTAGGCATATTACAAGCATCAAAACAACATGCTACCGCAGCTCAACATGATAACAAAAGGCATGGGCATGAAGTACTGGTAAAGCATGACAAAACATGAACACTGAACTATCTCCAGAAATCACTAGAACATGCTCAAACACACATGGAAAGATTGCAAATAATAAGAGTTTCAGACTTATCAGGAAATAACATCAGGTTGCAATGTTTAGAGCTATCAAACGACATGTTACAGGAACTTATCATGGCAAACAAAGGCATGTCATGATACTACTAAATGAATAGAACAAAATTCCCTTACTGACCATGAGGTAAAGAGGATCAGAAAATATGATGGCACCCATGTAAACATGGCAAGTTATATGACAGATTCATACATGGCAGGAACAACAATAAGTAGGCATGTTGGTGAGCTTGAACCACTCACCACAGAGCAATACATGGCATGGCAAGGCAACCAACAGTAAGAAGACATGTTTATGAAGCTAAGCATGGCAAGAACAAGTTCATAGGACGCATGGATCACTAGCAAACAATCATGGAAAGATTGAACTTAATGTTAACAGGCTGACAGCAACATCATCAAGCAACTTTGGACCAAGATATGAACAATCTACAGCAAGCTATAAATGCAACCAGGGGCATGAATGGATATCTCATGAAATGTATAACAAAACATCCTTAGTGAACATCTCCAGATTATTCATAGAAAGACTTGTAGAAGCAGGTTAACATAGCATCACGAAATAACAGAATCTGTCTAGCAGAACAGCAACAGCAAGTGCCCTCCTTAATAAGCTTGATGCACTCAGAACACAACTCACAAAAATACATGGGTAGCACCAATGGAAAGATGGCATGGCATAGATCAAAACACATGTAGACATCAACCTCATAGGATGCACACATCAAACATGGCAAAAATGACGAAAGAGCATGTTATAACAGTTTCAGCAGATTAAGAGCAACATGCACTCTTCCAACAGCATTTAGGGTATCAAGATGGACTCAAATAAACATGATGCAATGGAATGAAATGAATTAATCTTCGAGGCGAACAATTTGACATATTACACGCATGAAAAGGAGCAGTGTGCAGAGAGTTATGATGCGATGAACTTGGCATGATAATGTCAAAATAAATCGGGGACTTAGACGAATTTTCGGGGTCAACCTCATAACTGGATCTGGATCGGCCGAGCGCGCGGATCAAGGTCGGGCCGGAGCTCGGTGGAGACGGGCGGCGCGGCGGCCGGAGCTGGAGGGCGCGGAGGGCGACGGGGAGGCGGGGCGATGAGGAGGCCGGCGGAGCTGCTCGGACGGCGCGGAGGCCGGCCGGCGGCGCCGGTCGGGGCGAGGACCTGCCCCTACGGCGGCAGGCGGGGCAGAACCCGCGGCGGCGACGGTGGCGGCTGCATCGGCGGGGCGCGGGCCGGCGGGGAGGCACGGGCGCCTCGGGGCGCGGGCGAGCGGAGGGGCCGCGGGGCCGTGGTGCGGCCGGATCGGGCCGGGCGGGCCCGCTGCGGGCTCACCGGGCCGTGGCGGCGGGGACAGCGGCGGGACAGGTGGCGGCGTCTGACTGGCTGGACGGCGGCGGCGGCTTTGTCCAGAGGCGGCGGACATGTCCGGGCGCGGAGAGGGAGCGGGGCTAGGGTTTCATCCGCGAAAATGGAAGGGGAGGGCCTTTATATAGGTAGAGGGAGCTAGGAGAGTCCAAATGAGGAGCGGTTTTCGGCCACGCGATCGTGATCGAACGACCGAGAGCATAGAGGGGAGTTTGCTGTGTTTTGGGCCACTTTGGAGGGGGTGTTGGGCTGCACACAAAAGAGGGCTTTGTGGTTACCCGGTTAACCGTTGGAGTATCAAACGGACTCCAAATAGCACGAAACTTGACAGGCGGTCTACCGGTGGTATACCAAGGCCGCTTGACAAACCTCGGGCCATTCCGAGAAAGTTTAACACCCGCTCACAAGGAGAGACAAAAAGGGGAACGCCGGAGGACATAGAAGTGCCGGATTACAAAACGGACAACGGGGAAAATGCTCGGATGCATGAGACGAACACGTATGCGAAATGAAATGCACATGATGACATGGCAAAATGCAACACGCAAGCTAATGACATGGCAACGACGGCGAATAACTGGCAGACACCTGGCGCATCGAATCCGGGGCGTTACATTTGTATATAACCTGAAAGATGGCAGTCTTCGGCTTCAGCCCCCACGCATATAATGCGGGGGTGTTTGCAAAAGGCGCATTTTCACACTTGATCCAATGACTTGGTCCTATAAAGGAGGTGGTAGCGTAGCAAACTAGGCAACCGGACTATAATGCTTTATCACTTTCACTTAGCCATAGGAGTTTGACAGTGGGGCTACTATATAGCCCCTAGGGGCACCGCGCTCACCCGAATTCGGGGCGCGTACGTGCCTGACCGGGAAACGGTCCTTCGTCTATGCGGAGGAATCCTGTAGATTCCGGCGGGTCATCGAGTGGTTGACCAGTCTCACGCTATATCATGACAGTCAGTTTTCGGCTTTCTCTACTGAGGTGCTCGCCCGGACGAACTGGGGCACAATCATAGTAGTTCTCCTGGTGCCGCGTTAGCAAGGCAGCAAAAACACAGGAGCCAGGCAAACCCAACATTTGACCAAAGATATGATTCGGAGTTGATGCATATAAGGCCTAACTCGAGACGCCGAACACTCCCTAAGGTATTCGGTCTTTATGGAAACGGACCGAACACCGCCCTTGGTAATAAGCCCCTGGTGTCCAGGTACGCGCAAAATTCTGACGTGGCCCATGCCAAAACGCCAGCCTCCTCCTCGGTTATAGCAAGAAACCAGGGGATGTGTATCAACAAGAGACAGTAAAAAAGGTTTATGCAGGGTCTTAATCTGAAAAGAATCCTTGCAACGGGTCCCTACTGCACGTCTGCGCCTGTGTCTCCGTTTTGCCGTATCCTGGACGGGTGTCGTACGGTGTTCATCTGTAAAAGAGAGGAACTTAGTTGAAAAAGATCGTGCGAAAATGTACGTTATATTAAATAAACAAAGTACGTTTCAAAAAATGAATAAAATTGAGCTTTATTGTCTCTTGTTGTATATGCGCGGAGCCCCTTGTGCGGGGGTGTGCGGCTGGTAAGCCCCTGTATGTTTATGCCGGACTCGTCTAACCGTGTCCGGGGTCTGAATGACCTGTTTAGGTGCTTAGATTAGTGAAGCCAGTTTAGTGTGTGGCTGTCGAGGCAGTCACACAATCTTTCGCGCTCGAGGAACACTCGATATTTCCCTTTAAGGAGATGATACCTCGTGGACCGGGCATTTTAAGTGTGAGGGATGCATAGTGGGGTTCGTCATCGTCCTCGCTTGGTGTGTCAAGCCCCTTGTGTTCGGTGTTGAGTTTGTTGGACTGCTTGAAGACCCAACAATCTCTATGGGTAGTGTTTGCAGGCTTCCCGGGAGTACTGTGGATTTGGCATATCTTGTCCAAGATTTTGTTTAAGTTAGATAGATCGTCCCTATTATCCTTAAGGGGCAGTTTTTTATGATCCTGCCGTGAGCTTTTGAATCCGGCGTTGACTGCCGTGCTCTTCAGGCTGTTTCCCTTAGTCCGGCGCTGGTCCTTGCTTCGTCGCGGTTTCCCGTTTCCATCCCTGACTTCGGATGTACTTGGGTCGCTGGTACTGCATCTTGCCAGCCAGCTATCCTCTCCCGCGCAAAAGCGGGTCATGAGGCCTGTTAATGCGGCCATTGTTCTTGGCTTTTCTTGGCCGAGGTGTCTGGCGAGCCATTCGTCTCGGACGTTGTGTTTGAAAGCTGCTAAGGCTTCAGCGTCCGGATAGTCGACAATTTGGTTCTTTTTAGTAAGGAATCTGTTCCAGAATTTTCGGGCTAACTCTCCGGGTTGTTGAGTTATGTGACTTAAATCGTCTGCATCCGGAGGTCGGACATAGGTCCCTTGAAATTTTTCCCGAAAAGCATCCTCGAGCACTTCCCAACTCACAATGGTGTTTTCGGGGAGGCTTTTGAGCCAATGCCGGGCTGGCCCTTTGAGCTTTAGGGGTAAGTATTTTATGGCGTGGAGGTCATCTCCTCTAGCCATGTGTATGTGGAGGATGTAATCCTCAATCCAGACACCAGGGTATGTTGTTCCGTCGTATGCCTCTATGTTTACGGGCTTGAATCCCGCTGGAAATTCATAATCCAGAACCTCATCGGTGAAACATATGGGATGTGCAGCACCCCTATATTTAGGTGTACCGTAGTATTCAGATACTTGACGTGTTGCATTGCTTACTAGAGCTTGCTTTCTTGGCCCGTATATAGATCTAACTGGGCCATCGTTTTGATGTGAATCCGTGTGCGGATCGCGGGCCGGCTTGTGTGCGGCGCCGTTTGCCGCTCTAAGTTTGCCATTGGGTCGTCTATCCAACTGGGTGTCCTCCTTGTTCTTTGATTGCGGTGGCTCTACGGCCTCCTCATCAAATTCTGGTAGTAGTTTTCGCTTTGTGTAGCTCTTTGTTCGGCGACTGTCGCCGTATTTGTCTGCGGTGTTGAGTACTTTGCTCCATCTGATTCTGAGCGCATCTTCCGCTGTTTTGAGCTTCCGCTTCTGCTCTTTCAGGCTATGTGCAGTGGCGACGAGCCTTTTGTGGAGGTTCTTTTTCTCCGGCAACTTGTCCGGCGTGAGATCACCCGGACTGTTATCTTCGCCGGGGACAGATTGTTTATCCATATCGTCCTATTTGGACGGCTGCTCTATAGCATGTTCGTCGTCCACCGGTTCGCCCTGCTCTATGGCTGGGTCTGTATGGCTGATGTCTTTGTCGAGGCGGGATCTTGAGTGGCGCTTACGTCGCCGTTTTGACTACTTTTCGAGGGAATGATCCCTCGTGGCGTCCAGTTGTTCCTCGTTGTCGCTTCCTTTAGGTGTATCCACCATGTATACATCGTGAGATGAGGTGGATGTCCAGTGCCTTATATGTGCTGGTTCATGCTTATCTCCTACATCGTCGTCCATACCGTCGATGTCTTCGGAGTCGAAATTGAGCACGTCGTTTAAATTTTCGACAGTGGCTATGAAGTGGGTTGTGGGTGGGCTTTGAATTTCTTCGTCGTCCGCATCCCAACCTTCCTGACCATAGTCTGGCCAGGGCTCTCCTGATAGAGAGAGAGACTTTAGTGAATTCAGGATGTCGCCAAAGGGCGAGTGCTGAAAGATGTCTGCGGCGGTGAACTCCATGATCGGCGCCCAGTTGGATTCGATTGGCAGGAGCGCGGAAGGTTCGAAGTCCGGAGAGGAGTCCGGCACCTTGGAGTTACGAGCCTTGCAAAGGACAGGGTTGGTGTTCGGCTCAATCGCCCTAGAGATTGCAGCCCCCGAGGTGGTGTCCAGCCACCCGTCCTCGATCGGCGCAGTCGGTTCCGAGCTAAGGGTCGGAGCGGACACTTGTGCGGCCTCCAGGGCACTATTTGGCGGCAGAGCTAGATCATGCCCATCGTGACATTGCGGCGCGCTTGGCTGTGGCTCGAACCCGTCGAAGATCAAGTCTCCGCGGGCGTCAGCCGTGTAGTTCAAACTTCCAAATCTGACCTGATATCCAGGGGTGTAGCTTTCAACCTGCTCCACATGGCCAAGCGAATTGCCCCGCAGTGCAAAGCCGCTGAATACGAAGATCTGTCCGGGGAGAAAATTCTCGCCCTGGACCGCATCGTTGTTGATGATCGAAGGAGCAATCGGGCCTATAGATGACGACACAGAGGAACTCTCAATGAAAGCACCAACGTCGGTGTCAAAACCGGCGGATCTCGGGTAGGGGGTCCTGAACTGTACGTCTAGGCGGATGGTAACAGGAGACAAGGGACACAATGTTTTTACCCAGGTTCGGGCCCTCTCAATGGAGGTAAAACCCTGCTCCTGCTTGATTGATATTGATGATATGGGTAGTACAAGAGTAGATCTACCACGATATGAGATGGGCTAAACCCTAGAAGCTAGCCTATGGTATGATTGTTGTTCGTCCTATGGACTAAAACCCTCCGGTTTATATAGGCACCGAAGAGTGTTCGGGTTACACAGAGTCGGTTACAATGGTAGGAGTTCTACATATCCGTATCGCCAAGCTTGCCTTCCACGCCAAGGAAAGTCCCATCCGAACACGGGACGAAGTCTTCAATCTTGTATCTTCGTAGTCCAAGAGTCCGGCCGAAGATGATAGTTCGGCTATCCGGACACCCCCTAGTCCGGGACTCCCTCAGCATCCCTCCCACTCAGGGGCTTAACCACTAGCCCGGCCTCGCGAAGTTAAAAAACTACTCCGAGTGAGAGCATCCCACCCACTCAGGGGCATAGCCGCGAGCCCATCCTTGCGTAAGCTCAAAAACTATGATGAGTGAGAACATCCCTCCCACTCCGAGGCATAGCGGCGAGCCCGTCCTCGCCTAAGTTAAAAAACTATGCCGAATGAGAGCATCCCTCCCACTCAGAGGTTTAGCCGCGAAGCCTGTGCTCGCCTAAGTTAAAAAACTACCCCGAGTGAGAGCATCCCTCCCACTCAGGGGCTTAGCCACTAGCCCGTCGTCGCCTAAGTTAAAAAACTACTCCGAGTGAAAGCATCCCTCCCACTCGGGGGCTTAGCCGCGAGCCCGTTCTCGATTAAGTTAAAAATCTACGCCGAGTGAGAGCATCCCTCCCACTCGGAGGCTTAGCCGTGAGCCCATCCTCGCCTAAGTTAAAAAACTATGCCGAGCGAGAGCATCCCTCCCACTCAGGGGCTTAGACGCGAGCCCGTCCTCGCCTAAGTTAAAAAACTACTCCGATTGAGAGCATTTCTCCTAATCGGAAGCTTAGGCACGAGCCCGAGCTCTCCTAAGTTAAAACACTACTCCGAGTAAGAGCATCCCACCCACTCGGGGGCATATCAGCGAGAACGTCCTCGCCTACGTTAAAAAACTACGATGAGTGAGAGCATCCCTCCCACTCAGAGGCTTAGCCGCGAGCCCATCCTCGCATAAGTTTAAAAACTACACTGAGTAAGAGCATCCCTCCCACTTGGAGGCTTAGCCGCGAGCCCGTCCTCACCTAAGTTAAAAAACTACTCCAAATGAGAGCATCCCTCGCACTCGGAGGCTTAGCCGCGAGCTCGTCCTCGCCTAAGTTAAAAAGAACACTCCGTGTGAGAGCATCCCTCCCACTCGGAGGCTTAGCCGCGAGCCAGTCCTCGCCTAAGTTAAAAAACTAATTCGAGTGAGAGCATCCCTCCCACTCGGGGGCTTAGGCGCGAGCCCGTCCTCGCCTAAGTTAAAAAAACTACGCTGAGTGAGAACATCCCTCCCACTCTAAGGCATAGTCGCGAGCCTGTCCTCGCCTAAGTTAAAAACTATACCGAGTGAGAGCATCCCTCCCACTCAGAGGCTTAGCCGTGAAGCCTGTCCTCGCCTAAGTTAAAAAACTACCCCGAGTGAGAACATCCCTCCCACTCAGGAGCTGAATCACTAGCCCGTCCTGGCCTAAGTTAGAAATCTACTCCGAGTGAGAGCATCCCTCCCACTCGGGGGCTTAGCCGCGAGCCCGTCTTCGCCTAAGTTAAAGAACTACCCCGAGTGAGAGCATCCCTCCCACTCAGGGGCTTAGCCACTAGCCCGTCGTCGCCTAAGTTAAAAAACTACGCCGAGTGAGAACATCCCTCCCACTCTGAGGCATAGCCGTGAGCTCGTCCTCACCTAAGTTAAAAACTATGCCAAGTGAAAGCATCCCTCCCATTGAGAGGCTTAGCCATGAAGCCTGTCCTCGCCTAAGGTAAAAAACTACTCCGAGTGAGAGCAACCCTCCCACTCGGGGGCTTAGCCGCGAGCCCGTTCTCGCTTAAGTTAAAAAACTACGCCGAGTGAGAGCATCCCTCCCACTCGGAGGCTTAGCCGCGAGCCCGTCCTCGCCTAAGTTTAAAAACTATGCCGAGTGAGAGCATCCCTCCCACTCAGGGGCTTAGACATGAGCCTGTCCTCGCCTAAGTGAAAGAATTACTCCGAGTGAGAGCATCCCTCCCACTCGGAAGCTTATCCGTGAGCCCGACCTCGCCTAAGTTAAAACACTACTCCGAGTGAGAGCATCCCACCCACTCGGGGGCATAGCCGCGAGCCCGTACTCGCATAAGTTAAAAAACTATGATGAGTGAGAGCATCCCTCCCACTCAGAGGCTTAGCCGCGAGCCCGTCCTCGCCTAAGTTAGAAAACTACTCCAAGTGAGAGCATCCCTCGCACTCGGAGACTTAGCCGCGACCCCGTCCTCGCCTATGTTTAAAAAAACCACTCCGAGTGAGAGCATCCCTCCCACGTGGGGGCTAAGCAGCGAGCCCGTCCTCGCCTAAGTTAAATAAACTACGCCGAGAGAGAACATCCCTCCCACTCTGAGGCATAGCCGGGAGCCCGTCCTCACCTAAGTTAAAAACTATGCCGAGTGAGAGCATCCCTCCCACTCAGAGGCTTAGCCGTGAAGCCTGTCCTCACCTAAGTTAAAAAACTACCCCGAGTGAGAGCATCCCACCCTCTTAGGGGCTTAACCACTAGCCCATCCTCGCCTAAGTTAAAAAACTACTCCGAGTGAGAGCATCCCTCCCACTCAGAGGCTTAGCCGTGAAGCCTGTCCTCGCTTAGCCGCCAGCCCGTTCTCGCTTAAGTGAAAAAACTACGCCGAGTGAGAACATGCCTCCCACTCGCAGGCTTAACCGCGAGCCCGTCCTTGCCTAAGTTAAGAAACTACGTCGAGTGAGAGCATCCCTCCCACTCGGAGGCTTTGGCGTGAGCCCGTCTTCGCCTAAGTTAAATAACTAATTCGAGTGAGAGCATCCCTCCCACTCGGTGGCTTAGCCACGAGCCCGTCCTCGCCTAAGTTAAAAGACTGTGCCGAGTGAGAACATCCCACCCACTCTGAGGCATAGCCGCGAGACCGTCCTCGCCTAAGTTAAAAAACTATGCTGAGTGAGAGCATACCTCCGACTCAGAGGTTTAGCCGCGAAGCCTGTCCTCGCCTAAGTTAAAAAACTACCCCGAGTGAGAGCATCCCTCCCACTCGGGGGCTTAGCCGCGAGCCCGTTCTCTATTAAGTTAAAACACTACGCCGAGTGAGAGCATCCCTCCCACTCGGAGGCTTAGCCGTGAGCCCGTCCTCGCCTAAGTTAAAAAACTATGCCGAGTGAGAGCATCCCTCCCACTCAGGGGCTTAGACGCGAGCCCGTCCTCGCCTAAGTTAAAAAACTACTCCGAGTGAGAGCATCCCTCCCACTCAGGGGCTTAGCCGTGAGCCCGTCCTCGCCCAAGTTAAAAAACTAAGCCGAGTGAGAGCATCCCTCCCACTCGCAGGCTTAGCCGCGAGCCCGTCCTTGCCTAAGTTAAAAAAGTACGCCGGGTGAGAGCATCCCTCGCACTCGGAGGCTTTGCCGCGAGCCCGTCTTGGCCTAAGTGAAATAACTAATCCGAGTGAGAGCATCCCTCCCACACGGGGGCTTAGACGCGAGCCCGTGCTCGCCTAAGTTAAAAAACTATGCCGAGTGAGAGCATCCCTCCCACTCAGAGGTTTAGCCACGAAGCCTATCCTTGCCTAAGTTAAAAAACTACCCTGAGTGAGAGCATCGCTCCTACTCAGGGGCTTAGCCACTAGCCCGTCGTCGCCTAAGTTAAAAAATTACTCCGAGTGAAAGCGTCCCTCCCACTCGGGGGCTTAGCCGCTAGCCCGTTCTCGATAAAGTTAAAAAACTACGCCGAGTGAGAGCATCCCTCCCACTCAGTGGCTTAGCCCTGAGCCCGTCCTTGCCTAAGCTAAAAAACTATGCCGAGTGAGAGCATCCATCCCACTCAGGGGCTTAGACGCGAACCCGTCCTCGCCTAAGTTAAAAAACTACTCCCAGTGAGAGCATTCCTCCGAATCGGAAGCTTAGCCGCGAGCCCGAGCTCGCCTAAGTTAAAACACTACTCCGAGTGAGAGCGACCTACCCACTCGGGGCCATAGCAGCGCGCCTGTCCTCGCCTAAGTTAAAATACTACGACGAGTGGGAGCATCCCTCCCACTCAGAGGCTTAGCGGCGAGCCCATCCTCGCATAAGTTTAAAACCCCGGCTGAGTAAGATCATCCCTCCCACTTGGAGGATTAGCCGCGAGCCCATCCTTGCCTATGTTAAAAAACTACTCCAAGTGAGAGCATCCCTCGCAATCTGAGGCTTAGCCGCGAGCCCGTCCTTGCCTAAGTTTAAAAAAACCAGTCCGTGTGAGAGCATCCCTCCCGCTCGGGGGCTTAGCCGCGAGCCCGTCCTCGCCTAAGTTAAAAAACTACTCCAAGTGAAAGCATCCCTCCCACTCAGGGGCTTAGCCGCGAGCACGTCTTCGCCTAAGTTAAAAAAACTAAGCCAAGTTAGAACATCCTTCCCACTCTGAGGCATAGCCAAGAGCCCATCCTCGCCTAAGTTAAAAACTATGCCGAGTGAGAACCTCCCTCCCACTCAGAGGCTTAGCCGTGAAGCTTGTCCTCGCCTAAGTTAAAAAACTACCCCGAGTGAGAGCATCCCTCCCACTCGGGGGCTTATCCGCGAGCCCATTCTCGCTTAAGTTAAAAAACTACGCCGAGTGAGAGCATCCCTCCCACTCGCAGGCTTAGCCGCGAGCCCGCCGTTGCCTAAGTTAAAAAACTACGCCGAGTGAGAGCATCTCTCCCACTCGGAGGCTTAGCCGCGAGCAAGTCCTCGCCAAAGTTAAAAAACTACTCCGAGTGAGAGCATCCCTCCCACTCAGAGGCTTAGCCACGAGCATGTCCTTGCCTAAGTTCAAAAACTACCCCGAGAGAGAGCATCCCTTCCCACTCGGGGGCTTAGCCGTGAGCCCGTCCTCACCTAAGTTAAAAAAACTACGCCGAGTGAGAACATCCCTCCCACTCTGAGGCATAGCCGCGAGCCCGTCCTCGCCTAAGTTAAAAACTATGCCGAGTGAGAGCATCCCTCCCACTCAGAGGCTTATCCATGAAGCCTGTCATCGCCTAAGTTAAAAAACTACCCCGAGTGAGAACATCCCTCCCACTCAGGGGCTTAACCACTAGCCCGTCCTCGCCTAAGTTAAAAAACTACTCCGAGTGAGAGAACCCCTCCCACTCGGGGGCTTAGCCGCAAGCCTATTCTCGCTTAAGTTAAAAAACTATGCCTAGTGAGAGCATCCCTCCCACTCGGAGGCTTAGCCGCGAGCCCGTCCTTGCCTAAGTTAAAAAACTATGCCGAGTGAGAGCATTCCTCCCACTCAGGGGCTTAGACGCGAGCCCGTCCTCGCCTAAGTGGAAAAACTACTCCGAGTGAGAGCATCCCTCCCACTCAGAAGCTTATCCATGAGCCCGACCTTGCCTAAGTTAAAGCACTACTCCGAGTGAGAGCATCCCACCCACTCGGGGGCATAGCCGCGAGCCCGTCCTCGCCTAAGTTAAAAAACTATGACGAGTGAGAGCATCCCTCCCACTTAGAGGCTTAGCCGCGAGCCCGTCGTCGCATATGTTTAAAAACTACACTGAGTAAGAGCATCCCGCCCACTCGGAAGCTTAGCCGCGAGCCCGTCCTCGCCTAAGTTAAAAAACTACTCCAAGTGAGAGCATCCCGTGCACTCGGAGGCTTAGACGCGAGCCCGTCCTCGCCTAAGTTTAAAAAAACCACTCCGAGTGAGAGCATCCCTCCCACTCGGGGGCTTAGTTGCGAGCCCGTCCTCGCCTAAGTTAAAAAAAACTACGCCGAGTGAGAACATCCCTCCCACTCTGAGGCATAGCCGCGAGCCCGTCTTCGCCTAAGTTAAAAACTATGCCGAGTGAGAGCATCCCTCCCACTCAGAGGCTTAGCCCTGAAGCATGTCCTCGCCTAAGTCCAAAAACTACCCCGAGTGAGAGCATCCCTACCACTCTGGGGCTTAACCACTATCCCCTCCTCGCCTAAGTTAAAAAACTACTCCGAGTGAGAGCATCCCTCCCACTCAGGGGCTTAATCACTAGACCGTCCTCGCCTAATTTAAAAAACTACTCCGAGTGAGAGCATCCCTCCCACTCGGGGGCTTAGCCGCGAGCCCTTCCTTGCCTAAGTTAAAAAACTACGCTGAGTGAGAGCATCCCTCCCACTCGGAAGCTTTGCCGCGAGCCCATCTTTGCCTATGTTAAATAACTAATCCGAGTAAGAGCATCCCTCCCACTCGGGGGCTTAGACACGAGCCCATCCTCGCCTAAGTTAAAAGACTACGCCGATTGAGAACATCCCTCCCACTCCGAGGAATAGCCGCGAGCCCGTCCTCGCCTATATTATAAAACTATGCCGAGTGAGAGCATCCCTACCACCCAGAGGTCTAGCCGCGAAGCCTGTCCTCGTCTAAGTTAAAACACTACTCCGAGTGAGAGCATCCCACCCACTCGGGGGCATAGCAGCGCACCCGTCCTCGCCTAAGTTAAAATACTACGACGAGTAGGAACATCCCTCCCACTCAGAGGCTTAGCCGCGAGCCCGTCCTCGCATAAGTTTAAAAACTACGCTGAGTAAGATCATCCCTCCCACTTGGAGGAATAGCCGCGAGCCCGTCCTCGCCTAAGTTAAAAAAACCACTCCGTGTGAGAGCATCCCTCCCACTCGGAGGCTTAGCCGCGAGCCCATCCTCGCCTAAGTTAAAAAACTACTACGAGTGAGAGCATCCATCCTACGCGGGGGCTTAGCCGCGAGCCCGTCCTCGCCTAAGTTAAAAAAAACTACGCCGAGTGAGAACATCCCTCCCACTCTGAGGCATAGACGCGAGCCCGTCCTTGCCTAAGTTAAAAACTGTGCCGAGTGAGAGCATCCCTCCCACTCAAAGGCTTAGCCGTGAAGCCTGTCCTCGCCTAAGTTAAAAGACTACCCCGAGAGAGAGCATCCACCCCACTCTGGGGCTTAGCTGCGAGCCTGTTCTCGCTTAAGTTAAAAAACTACGCCGAGTGAGAGCATCCCTCCCACTCGCAGGCTTAGCCGCGAGCCCGTCCTCGCCAAAGTTAAAAAACTACTCTGAGTGAGAGCAACCCTCCCACACGGAGGCTTAACCGCGAGCCCGTCCTTGCCTAAGTTCAAAAACTACCCCGAGTGAGAGCATCCCTCCCACTCGGGATCTTAGCCGCAAGCCCGTCCTCGCCTAAGTTAAAAACTATGCCGAGTGAGAGCATCGCTCCCACTCAGAGGCTTAGCCATGAAGCCTGTCCTCGCCTAATTTAAAAAACTACCCTGAGTGAGAGCATCCCTCCCACTCAAGGGCTTAACCACTAGCCCGTCCTCGCCTAAGTTAAAAAACTACTCCGAGTGAGAGCATCCCTCCCACTCGGGGGCTTAGCCGCGAGCACATTCTCGCTTAAGTTAAAAAACTATGCCGAGTGAGAGCAGCCCTCCCACTCGGACGCTTAGCCGCGAGCCTATCCTCGCCTAAGTTAAAAAAAACTATGATAAGTGAGAGCATCCCTCCCACTCAGGGGTTTTAGACGCGAGCCCGCCCTCGCCTGGTTGAAAAAACTATGAAGAGTGAGAGCATCCCTCCCACTCAGAGGCATAGCCGCGAGCCCGTCCTCACATAAGTTAAAAAACTACACTGAGTAAGAGCATCCCTCCCACTCAGAAGCTTAGCCGCGAGCCCGTCCTCGCCTAAGTTAAAAAACTAGTCCAAGTGAGAGCATCCCTCGCACTCGGAGGCTTAGCCGCGAGCACGTCCTCGTCTACGTTTAAAAAAACACTCCGAGTGAGAGCATCCCTCCCACTCGGGGTCTTATCCGCGAGCACGTTCTCGCTTAAGTTAAAAAACTACGCTGATTGAGAGCATCCCACCCACTCGGAGGCTTAGCCGCGAGCCCGTCCTCGCCAGGTTGAAAAAACTATGACGAGTGAGAGCAACCCTCCCACTCAGAGGCTTAGCCGTGAGCCCGCCCTCGCATAAGTTTAAAAACTACACTGAGTAAGAGCCTCCCTCCCACTCGGAAGCTTAGCCGCGAGCCCGTCCTTGCCTAAGTTAAAAAACTACTCGAAGTGAGAACATCCCTCGCACTCAGAGGCTTAGCCGCGAGCCCGTCCTCGCCTAAGTTTTAAAAAAACCACTCCGAGTGAGAGCATCCCTCCCACTCGGGGGCTTAGCTGCGAGCCCGTCCTCACCTAAGTTAAAAAAACGCCAAGTGAGAACATCCCTCCCACTCTGAGGCATAGCCGCGAGCCGGTCCTCGCTTAAGTTAAAAAACTACCCCGAGTGAGAGCATTCGTCCCACTCAGGGGCTTAACCACTAGCCCGTCCTCGCCTAAGTCAAAAAAACTACTCCGAGTGAGAGCATCCCTCCCACTCGGGGGCTTAGCCGCGAGCCCGTTCTCGCTTAAGTTAACAAACTACGCCGAGTGAGAGCATCCCTCCCACTCGCAGGCTTTGCCGCGAGCCCGTCCTTGCCTAAGTTAAAAAACTATGCCGAGTGAGAGCATCCCTCCTAGTCAGGGGCTTAGACACGAGCCCGTCCTCGCCTAAGTGAAAAAACTACTCCGAGTGAGAGCATCCCTCCCACTCGAAGGCATTGCCGTGAGCCCGTCTTCGCCTAAGTTAAATAACTAATCCGAGTGAGAGCATCCCTCCCACCCGGGGGCTTAGCCACGAGCCCGTCCTCGCCTAAGTTAAAAAACTACGACGAGTGAGAATATCCCTCCCACTCCGAGGCATAGCCGCGAGGCCCTCCTCGCCTAAGTTAAAAAACTATGCCGAGTGAGAGCATCCCTCACACTCAGAGGTTTAGCCGCGAAGCCTGTCCTCGCCTAAGTTAAAAAACTACCCCGAGTGAGAGCATCCCTCCCACTCAGGGGCTTAGCCACTAGCCCATCGTCGCCTAAGTTAAAAAACTACTCCGAGTGAGAGCATCCCTCTCACTAGGGGGCTTAGCCGCGATCCGTTCTCGATTAAGTTAAAAAACTACGCCGAGTGAGAGCATCCCTCCCACTCACAGGCTTAGCCGTGAGCCCGTCCTCTCCTAAGTTAAAAAATTTGCCGAGTGAGAGCATCCCTCACACTCAGGGGCTTAGACGCGAGCTCGTCCTTGCCTAAGTTAAAAAAACTACTCCTAGTGAGAGCATCCCTCCGAATCGGAAGCTTAGCTGCGAGCCCGAGCTCGCCTAAGTTAAAACACTACTCCGAGTGAGAGCATCCCACCCACTCGGGGGCATAGCAGCGAGCCCGTCCTCGCCTAAGTTAAAAAACTACGCCGAGTGAGAGCATCCCTCCCACTCGCAAGCTTAGCCGCGAGCCCGTCCTTGCCTAAGTTAAAAAACTACGCCGAGTGAGAGCATCCCTCCCACTCGAAGGCTTTGCCGCGAGCCCGTCTACGCCCAAGTTAAATAACTAATCCGAGTGAGAGCATCCCTCCCACTCGGGGGCTTAGCCTCGAGCCCGTCCTCGCCTAAGTTAAAAAACTACGCCGAGTGAGAATATCCCTCCCACTCCGAGGCATAGCCGCGAGGCCCTCCTTGCCTAAGTTAAAAAACTATGCCGAGTGAGAGCATCCCTCACACTCAGAGGTTTAGCCGCGAAGCCTGTCCTCGCCTAAGTTAAAAAACTACCCCGAGTGAGAGCATCCCTCCCACTCAGGGGCTTAGCCACTAGCCCATCGTCGCCTAAGTTAAAAAACTACTCCGAGTGAGAGCATCCCTCCCACTCGGGGGCTTAGCCGCGAGCCTGTTCTCGCTTCAGTTAAAAAAACTACGCCGAGTGAGAGCATCCCTCCAACTCGGAGGCTTAGCCGCGAGCCCGTCCTCGCCTAAGTTAAAAAACTATGCTGAGTGAGAACATCTCTCCCACTGAGGGGCTTAGACGCGAGCCCGTCCTCGCCTAATTGAAAAAACTATGACGAGTGAGAGCATCCCTCCCACTCAGAGGCTTAGCCGCGAGCCCGTCCGCGCATAAGTTTAAAAACTACACTGAGTAAGAGCATCCCTCCCACTCGGAAGCTTAGCGCGAGCCCGTCCTCGTCTATGTTAAAAAACTACTCCAAGTGAGAGCATCCCTCGCACTCAAAGGCTTAGCCGCGAGCCCCTCCTCGCCTAAGTTAAAAAAAAACACTCCGAGTGAGAGCATCCCTCCCACTCGGGGGCTTAGCCGCGAGCCCGTCCTCGCCTAAGTTAAAAAACAACGCCGAGTGAGAACATCCCTCCCACTCTGAGGCATAGCCGCGAGCCCGTCCTCGCCTAAGTTAAAAACTATGCCGAGAGAGAGCATCCCTCCAACTTAGAGGTTTAGCAGTGAAGCCTGTCCTCGCCTAAGTTAAAAAACTACCCCGAGTGAGAGCATCCCTCCCACTCAGGGGCTTAACCAGTAGCCCGACCTCGCCTAAGTTAAAAAACTACTCCGAGTGAGAGCATCCCTCCCACTCGGGGGCTTAGCCGCGAGCCTGTTCTCGCTTAAGTTAAAAAACTACGCCGAGTGAGAGCATCCCTCCTACTCGCAGGCTTAGCTGCGAGACCGTCCTTGCCTAAGTTAAAAAACTACGCCGAGTGAGAGCATCCCTCCCACTTGAAGGCTTTGCCGCGAGCCCATCTTCGCCTAAGTTAAATAACTAATCCGAGTGAGAATATCCCTCCCACTCGGGGGCTTAGCCACGAGCCCGTCCTCGCCTAAGTTAAAAATTACGCCGAGTGAGAATATCCCTCCCACTCCAAGGCATAGCCGCGAGCCCCTCCTAGCCTAAGTTAAAAAGCTATGCCGAGTGAGAGCATCCCTCACACTCAAAGGTTTAGCCGCGAAGCTTGTCCTCGCCTAAGTTAAAAAACTACCCCGCGTGAGAGCATCCCTCCCACTCAGGGGCTTAGCCACTAGCCCATCGTCGCCTAAGTTAAAAAACTACTCCGAGTGAGAGCATCCCTCCCACTCGGGGGCTTAGCCGCGATCCCGTTCTCGGTTAAGTTAAAAAACAACGCCGAGTGAGAGCATCCCTCCCACTCACAGGCTTAGCTCTGAGCCCGTCCACTCCTAAGTTAAAAAACTATGTCGAGTGAGAGAATCCCTCCCACTCAGGGGCTTAGACGCGAGCCCGTCCTTGCCTAAGTTAAAAAACTACTCCTAGTGAGAGCATCCCTCCGAATCGGAAGCTTAGCCGCGAGCCCGAGCTCGCCTAAGTTAAAACACTACTTCGAGTGAGAGCATCCCACCCACTCGGGGGCATAGCAGCGAGCCCGTCCTCGCCTAAGTTAAAAACCTACGACGAGTGAGAGCATCCCTCCCACTCAGCGGCTTAGAAGCGAGCCCGTTCTCGCTTAAGTTAAAAAACTACGCCGAGTGAGAGCATCCCTCCCACTCGCAGGCTTAGCCACGAGCCCGTCCTTGCCTAAGTTAAAAAACTACGCCGAGTGAGAGCATCCCTCCCACTCAAAAGCTTTGCCGCGAGCCCATCTTCGCCTAAGTTAACTAACTAATCGAAGTGAGAGCATCCCTCCCACTCGGGGGCTTAGCCACGAGCCCGTCCTCGCCTAAGTTAAAAAACTACGCCGAGTGAGAACATCCCTCCCACTCCGAGGCATAGCCGCGAGCCCGTCCTCGCCTAAGTTAAAAAACTATGCCGAGTGAGAGCATCCCCCCCACTCAGAGGTTTATCCTCGAAGCCTGTCCCCGCCTAAGTTAAAAAACTACCCCGAGTAGAGCATCCCTCCCACTCAAGGGCGTAGCCACTAGCCCATCGTCGCCTAAGTTAAAAAACTACTCCGAGTGAGAGCATCCCTCCCGCTCGGGGGCTTAGCCGCGATCCCGTTCTCGATTAAGTTAAAAAACTACGCCGAGTGAGAGCATCCCTCCCACTCGGAGGCTTAGCCGTGAGCCCGTCCTCGCCTAAGTTAAAAAACTATACCGAGTGAGAGCATCCCTCCCACTCAGGGGCTTAGACGCGAGCCCGTCCTCGCCTAAGTTAAAAAACTACTCCGAGTGAGAGCATCCCTCTGAATCGAAAGCTTAGCCGCGAGCCTGAGCTCGCCTAAGTTAAAACACTACTCCGAGTGAGAGCATCCCACCCACTTGGGGGCATAGCAGCCAGCCCGTCCTCGCCTAAGTTAAAAAACTACCCCGAGTGAGAGCATCCCTCCCACTCAGGGGCTTGACCACTAGCCCGTCCTCGCCTAAGTTTAAAAACTACCCCGAGTGAGAGCATCCCTCCCACTCGGGGGCTTAGCCGCGAGCCCGTTCTTGCTTAAGTTAAAAAACTACGCGGAGTGAGAGCATCCCTCCCACTCGGAGGCTTAGCCGCGAGCCCGTCCTCGCCTAAGTTAAAAAACTATGCTGAGTGAGAGCATCCCTCCCACTCAGGGGCTTAGACGTGAGCTCGTCCTCGCCTAATTGAAAAAACTATGACGAGTGAGAGCATCCCGCCCACTCAGAGGCTTAGCCGCGAGCCCGTCCTCGCATAAGTTTAAAAACTGCACTGAGTAAGAGCATCCCTCCCACTCGGAAGCTTAGCCACGAGCCCGTCCTCGCCTAAGTTAAAAAACAACTCCAAGTGAGAGCATCCCTCGCACTCAGAGGCTTAGCCGCGAGCCCGTCCTCGCCTAAGTTTAAAAAAATCCACTCCGAGTGAGAGCATCCCTCCCACTCGGGGGCTTAGCTGCGAGCCCGTCCTCGCCTAACTTAAAAAAACAACGCCGAGTGAGAACATCCCTCCCACTCTGAGGCATAGCCGCGATCCCGTCCTCGCCTAAGTTAAAAACTATGCCGAGTGAGAGCATCCCTCCTACTCAGAGGCTTAGCCGTGAAGCCTGTCCTCGCCTAAGTTAAAAAACTACCCCGAGTGAGAGCATCCCTCCCACTCAGGGGCTTAACCACTAGCCCGTCCTCGCCTATGTAAAAAAACTACTCCGATTGAGAGCATTCCTCCCACTCGGGGGCTTAGCCACGAGCCCGTTCTCGCTTAAGTTAAAAAACTACGCCGAGCGAGAGCATCCCTCCCACTCGCAGGCTTAGCCGCGAGCCCGTCCTTGCCTAAGTTAAAAAACTACACCGAGTGAGAGCATCCCTCCCACTCGAAGGCTTTGCCGCGAGCCCGTCTACGCCCAAGTTAAATAACTAATCCGAGTGAGAGCATCCCTCCCACTCGGGGGCTTAGCCTCGAGCCCGTCCTCGCCTAAGTTAAAAAACTACGCCGAGTGAGAATATCCCTCCCACTCCGAGGCATAGCCGCGAGGCCCTCCTTGCCTAAGTTAAAAAACTATGCCGAGTGAGAGCATCCCTCACACTCAGAGGTTTAGCCGCGAAGCCTGTCCTCGCCTAAGTTAAAAAACTACCCCGAGTGAGAGCATCCGTCCCACTCAGGGGCTTAGCCACTAGCCCATCGTCTCCTAAGTTAAAATACTACTCCGAGTGAGAGCATCCCTCCCACTCGGGGGCTTAGCCGCGATCCCGTTCTCGATTAAGTTAAAAAACCACGCCGAGTGAGATCATCCCTCCCACTCACAGGCTTAGCCGTGAGCCCGTCCTCTCCTAAGTTAAAAAACTATGCCGAGTGAGAGCATCCCTCCCACTCAGGGGCTTAGACGCGAGCCCGTCCTCGCCTAAGTTAAAAAACTACTCCTAGAGAGAGCATCCCTCCGAATCGGAAGCATAGCCGCGAGACCGAGCTCGCCTAAGTTAAAACACTACTCCGAGTGAGAGCATCCCACCCACTCCGGGCATAGCAGCGAGCCCGTCGTCGCCTAAGTTAAAAAACTACGACGAGTAAGAGCATCCCTCCCACTCAGAGGCTTAGCCGCGAGCCCGTTCTCGCTTAAGTTAAAAAACTACGCCGAGTGAGAGCATCCCTCCCACTCGCAGGCTTAGCCGCGAGCCCGTCCTTGCCTAAGTTAAAAAACTATGCGGAGTGAGAGCATCCCTCCCACTCGAAGGCTTTGCCGCGAGCCCGTCTTCGCCTAAGTTAAATAACTAATCGAAGTGAGAGCATCCCTCCCACTCGGGGGCTTAGCCACGAGCCCGTCCTCGCCTAAGTTAAAAAACTACGCCGAGTGAGAGCATCCCTCCCACTCAGAGGTTTATCCGCGAAACCTGTCCCTGCCTAAGTTAAAAACCTACCGCGAGTGAGAACATCCCTCCAACTCAGGGGCTTAGCCACTTGCCCATCATCGCCTAAGTTAAAAAACTACTCCGAGTGAGAGCATCCCTCCCACTCGGGGGCTTAGCCGCGATCCCGTTCTCGATTAAGTTAAAAAACTACGCCGAGTGAGAGCATCCCTCCCACTCGGAGGCTTAGCCGTGAGCCCGTCCTCGCCTAAGTTAAAAAACTATACTGAGTGAGAGCATCCCTCCCACTCAGGGGCTTAGACGCGAGCCCGTCCTCGCCTAAGTTAAAAAACTACTCCGAGTGAGAGAATTCCTCCGAATCGGAAGCTTAGCCGCAAGCCTGAGCTCGCCTAAGTTAAAACACTACTCCGAGTGAGAGTATCCCACCCACTCGGGGGCATAGCAGCGAGCCCGTCCCCGCCAAAGTTGTAAAACTATGATGAGTGAGAGAATCCCTCTAACTCAGAGGCTTAGCAGCGAGCCCGTCCGCGCATAAGTTTAAAAACTATGCTGAGTAAGAGCATCCCTCCCACTTGGAGGCTTAGCCGCGAGCCCGTCCTCGCCTAAGTTAAAAAATTACTCCAAGTGAGAGCATCTCTCGCACTCGGAGGCTTAGCCGCGAGCCCGTCCTTGCCTAAGTTAAAAAAAACACTCCTTGTGAGAGCATCCCTCCCACCCGGAGGCTTAGCCGCGAGCCCATCCTCGCCTAAGTTAAAAAACTACTCCGAGTGAGAGCATCCCTCCCACTCGGGGGCTTAGCCACGAGCCCGTCTTCGCCTAAGTTAAAAAAACTACGCCAAGTGAGAACATCCCTCCCACTCTGAGGCATAGCCACGAGCCCGTCCTCGCCTAAGTTAAAAACCATGCCGAGTGACAGCAAACATCCCACTCACAGCTTAGCCATGAAGCCTGTCCTCGCCTAAGTGAAAAAAACTACCCCGAGTGAGAGCATCCCTCCCAGTCAAGCGATTAACCACTGGCCCGTCCTCGCCTAAGTTAAAAAACTACTCCGAGTGAGAGCATCCCTCCCACTTGGGGGCTTAACCGAGAGCCCATTCTCGCTTAAGTTAAAAAACTACGCCGAGTGAGAGCACCCCTCCCACTCAGAGGCTTAGCCGTGAGCCCGTCCTCGCCTAAGTTAAAAAACTATGCCGAGTGAGAGCATCCCTCCCACTCGGGGCTTAGACGCGAGCCCGTCGCCTAAGTTAAAAAAACTACTCCGAGTGAGAGCATCCCTCCGAATCGGAAGCTTAGCCGCGAGCCCGAGTTCGCCTAAGTTAAAACACTACTCCGAGTGAGAGCATCCCACCCACTCGGGGGCATAGCAGCGAGCCCGTCCTCGCCTAAGTTAAAAAACTACCACAAGTGAGAGCATCCCTCCCACTCAGAGGCTTAGCCGCGAGCCCGTCCTTGCATAAGTTTAAAAACTACGCTGAGTAAGAGCATCCCTCCCACTTGGAGGCTTAGCCGCGAGCCCGTCCTCGCCTAAGTTAAAAATCTACTCGAAGTGAGAGCATCCCTTGCACTCGGAGGCTTAGCCACGAGCCCGTTCTCGCTTAAGTTAACAAACTACGCCGAGTGAGAGCATCCCTCCCACTCGGAGGCTTAGCCACGAGCCCGTCCTCGCCTAAGTTAAAAAAAACCACTCTGTGTGAGAGCATCCCTCCCACTCGGAGGCTTAGCCGCGAGCCCGTCCTCGCCTAAGTTAAAAAACTACTCTGAGTGAGAGCATCCCTCCCACTCGGGGGCTTAGCCGCGAGCCCGTCCTGGCCTAAGTTAAAAAAACTACGTCGAGTGAGAACATCCCTCCCACTCTGAGGCATAGCCGTGAGCCCGTCCTCGCCTAAGTTAAAAACTGTGCCGAGTGAGAGCATCCCTCCCCTCAGAGGCTTAGCCATGAAGCCTTGTCACAACCTGATTTTCATGGAACAACACTTAAGATGATAAATCATGATAAAAATGTGGTTTGAAAAAAACTTTTACATTATTTGATTTTTTGAGTTGGTTTTCTCTCTGTGTTTTCAAGTGCTCTTAAAAGTCAACATAGATTCACCTTATATACTTCCTTTCCTTGATCCAAAACTTCTGCCCAATGATCATACCATGTGTATAGTACAACATAGTATTTTCTTACAAAAATAATTTGGCCAAATACTATTTTCAAAAATTAGTTTTTCAAAAAACCCTGAGTTGAGGTTTGCACTACAAGTACTTGACTTGGGGTGTGAAAAATCATTCCAAAGGTATATTTGAATCCTATTAGATGTAGGACTCCCATAAACCACAAAAATATAATTTTAAAATTTATTTACCTATTTTATTTAAAGGCTTTTTCTTTAGGCCAGAAATGGTCTTTAATAGGTTAAAATTATTTTTATGCTTTGAAAATATTTGGTAAAACCTAGGGAAACTCAGTGGACATATGTTGTCCATATATAAGAGTTTCAACACATGGTCATGTTCAAAATATTGGTTAAATCCCTCAAAAACCCTTTCTAGATATTTCAAGCTTTTGAAATATTTACAAAGGAAATAGTCTCTAAAAATTCCAAGAAAATTCTAGCATGTCACATATGACATATTAGATGATCTTGCCAAATCTCATTTCTTGGAGAACAATATAACCTCATCAAATCCCCTCAAAACCATTTCTGTCCATTTTGAAGTTTGAGCAACTTTACATTGCTAGACATGTCCAAATGTTCTCAAACCTTGTGAACATGTTCAAATGGTCTAACCATTTATCTAGACCAAATGGCACAAGTTGGAGAAAATGTTATATTGATCAAAGTGCCCCAAAACCCTTCCTGTCCAAAACCAAATGTGAACAACTCTACATTGGAAACTTTCTCCTTTTGATCTCAACAATTGTGGACATGTTCATAACCTCAAATGATGACACTACACCAAGTGGTGCATCAAAGAGAACAGATTTGCATGACTAAATCTTGGAAAGTCCATTTCTGCTGATTTCTAGGGTTTACAAAAGTTGCATTGGCAACTCTTCCCAAATGGACTCAACCTTGGTGAAACCTATTATTATCTCATGCCATTTGCCCTGTCAAGCCTCATGATAAGAGGAGTTCATCTTCTTGCCCAAACCAGCAACAAACACCTTCTGCCATTTTACTAAAACCCCTGTTTTGACCACTTCCACTCTTCTCCATGGCCTCCACTTTTTACCACAGCCCCACCAAGTCCTCCTCTACCTCCAGTAACAATGGCTGCATCTCAGCTCAATGATTGAGGGGGTGAAACCACCTTATTTACCTCCCTGGACAGCCCCTCTCTCCCTCTTCTTCTACCTCTCTCTTCTCCTACTGGCTATCCAGGGCATCCAATGCCCCTCCCCACTTGTTTACTTCCCCCTAGAGCCCCCAGACACTACATGCCAAGCCCAGAACGCTAGAAAAATGGCCATGCCGGCCATATGCACGCTCTGGAGCGCGCTACAATGCACTCCCGCACTGTAGCCGCCCCGTGCCAAGCACCTCCGGCCACCTCAGCTCTCCCCTCACGCCAGCCGATGCTCCTCGACGTCCGCAGCACGCCACGCCTCTGTCCTCCTCCTTCCTCTCCCTCCTCTCGCCCCAGCTCGCACGCGCGCCTACCGCCTGAGCGCACCAGTGAGCGCACTCACACGCGCGGTGCCCTGGCTCCCTGCTTTCCCACTCTTCTCTCCCCTCGCCCTAGACCAACCCCACGAGCACCCCAGACACGCCCACGCGCGCCCTCCTGGAACGGCTAGAAGCTCGCCGGTGCACGAGCCACGGTGTACCTCCCCCCTCCTATTTAAGCCCCCGAGCTCTCCATTCCTCACCACTCGCCCTCTGCACCACCATATCATCCCCCTTGCACCCCTAGTTCCTCTCCAAATGAGCCCGAGCTCGAGATCGAGCTCGAGCTCCGCCGCCTTGGGTCGCCGTCGATCTCGTGGTACAAGCCTCCTTTGCCATCTCTCTCTCTCTCGATATGGAACCGCCTCACCTCTCTCACCATCACTACTACGGAAAAGCCTAGCAGCAGCGCGGGTTTTGGGCCTATTAGTAGCGCAGGTACCCGCGCTACTAATAAGGCGCTACAGCTAACTTATAGCAGTAGCGCGGGTGCAACCCGCGCTACAGCTAACGTATAGCAGTAGCGTGGGTAGAAACCCGCGCTACTACTAATCTGTAATCTCTGAATTTTTTTTTGAATTTTTTCGAAATTTTTTTTGAATTTTTTTCCCTAATTTTCAAATTTCTGAATTATTTTAACCTTAAATCTCTAATCACCCCTCCCTCATCGCTGCTCAATTTAATCTCTAATCACCCCTCATCATTCCAAATCATCTAAATTCCCGGACGGTCACCCATACTCTCACTACTCCAGCCTGAGCACGCTTAACTTGCGGGTTCTATTCTCCCTCGTTTCCAAGTCTGCACTTGTTGTTTTCCTGACAATAGTAAGATGTCAATCCTATTAACCTCAGGAATTTAGCTTGAGCATGAAGTCACACATTTCACTGTTTGAGTTTGAAACTATTGTTCTAAAAAATTAGTAACACTAATATTTCTTGAATAATTAGTTTGACCATAGTTTGACCACAGTTTGACCAGATTTGACCACAGTTTGACCATAGTTTGACCAGATTTGACCAAAATTCAAAAAAACTAAAATAATTATTTAGTAACACTAATATTCTTGAATAATTAGTTTGACCATAGTTTGACCAGATTTAACAAAAATTAAAAAAAAAACTGATTTTTTTTGAATTTTTTTGCCTCTAGATCTTAAAAGCCCCGTAATTTTTTTTGTTAGGCTTTTGAGGATTTTAAAAATGTTTAACGGGGTTCCCCCGGTTAAATTCATATAAAAAACTTTTTCATCCGAGTTCGTATGCAAAAGTTATGGCCATTTTACAATTTTCCAGAGAGATTTTGCAAATAAAGTCGAAATTCATATTTGTAAATTTTCCCAACAACTAGACCACATATCACATGGGAAACTTATTTTATTTTATTTTTTTGACATTTTTATCATTTTCTTTTATTTTTTTTAAAACTGAAAAGGCGGTCCACAGGGGGGGGGGTAGACTTTGACAAATAGGCCACCCACTCGGGGGCATAGCCGCGAGCCCGTACTCGCCTAAGTTAAAAAACTACCCCGAATGAGAGCATCCCTCCCACTCAGAGGCTTAGCCACTAGCCCGTTGTCGCCTAAGTTAAAAAACTACTCCGAGTGAGAGCATCCCTCCCAATTAGGGGCTTAGCCGCGAGCCCGTTCTCGATTAAGTTAAAAAACTACACCGAGTGAGAGCATCCCTCCCACTCGGAGGCTTAGCCGTGAGCCCGTCCTCGCCTAAGTTAAAAAACTATGCCAAGTGAGAGCATCCCTCCCACTCAGGGGCTTAGACGCGAGCCCGTCCTCGCCTATGTTAAAAAACTACTCTGAGTGAGAGCATCCCTCCCGCTCAGAATCTTAGCCGCGAGCCCGAGCTCGCCTAAGTTAAAACACTACTCCGAGTGAGAGCATCCTACCTGCTCGGAGGCATAGCAGCGAGCCCGTCCTCTCCTAAGTTAAAAAACTACGACGAGTGAGAGCATCCCTCCCACTCAGAGGCTTAGCCGCAAGACCGTCCTCGCATAAGTTTAAAAACTACGCTGAGTAAGAGCATCCCTCCCACTTGGAGGCTTAGCCGCGAGCCCGTCCTCGCCTAAGTTAAAAAACTACTCCAAGTGAGAGCATCCCTCGCACTCGGAGGCTAAACCGCAAGCCCGTCCTTGCCTAACTTAAAAAACCACTCCAAGTGAGAGCATGCCTCCCGCTCGGAGGCTTAGCCGCGAGCCCGTCCTCGCCTAAGTTAAAAAACTACTCCGAGTGAGAGTAGCCCTCCCACTCAGGGGCTTAGCCGCGAGCTCGTTCTCTCTTAAGTTAAAAAACTACGTCGAGTGAGCATCCCTCCCACTCGGAGGCTTAGCCGCGAGCCCGTCCTCGCCTAAGTTAAAAAACTATGCCGAGTGAGAGCATCCCTCCCACTCATGGGCTTAGACGCGAGCCCGTCCTCGCCTAAGTGAAAAAACTACTCCGAGTGATAGCATCCCTCCCACTTGGAAGCTTATCCGTGAGCCCGACCTCCGAGTGAATTTATCCCACCCACTCGGGGGCATAGCCGCGAGCCCGTCCTCGCCAAGTTAAAAAACTATGACGGGTGAGAGCATCCCTCCCACTCAGAGGCTTAGCCGAGAGCCCGTCCTTGCATAAGTTTAAAAACTACACTGAGTAAGAGCATCCCTCCCACTCGGAGGCTTAGCCGCGAGCCCGTCCTCGCCTAAATTAAAAAACTACTCCAAGTGAGAGCATACCTCACACTCGGAGGCTTAGCCGCGAGCCCGACCTCGGCTATGTTTAAAAAAACCACTCTGAGTGAGAGCATCCCTCCCACTCGGGGGCTTAGCCACGAGCCCGTCCTCGCCTAAGTTAAAAAAACTACGCCGAGTGAGAATATCCCTCCCACTCTAAGGCATAGCCGCGAGCCCGTCCTCGCCTAAGTTAAAAACTATGCCGAGTGAGACGATCCCTCCCACTCAGAGGCTTAGCCGTGAAGCCTGTCCTCTCCTAAGTTAAAAAGCTACCCCATGTGAGAGCATCCCTCCCACTCAGGGGCTTAACACTAGCCCGTCCTCGCCTAATTAAAAAATCAACTCCGAATGAGAGCATCCCTCCCACTCAGAGGCTTAGCCACTAGCCCGTTGTCGCCTAAGTTAAAAAACTACTCCGAGTGAGAGCATCCCTCCCAATTAGGGGCTTAGCCGCGAGCCCGTTCTCGATTAAGTTAAAAAACTACACCGAGTGAGAGCATCCCTCCCACTCGGAGGCTTAGCCGTGAGCCCGTCCTCGCCTAAGTTAAAAAACTATGCCAAGTGAGAGCATCCCTCCCACTCAGGGGCTTAGACGCGAGCCCGTCCTCGCCTATGTTAAAAAACTACTCTGAGTGAGAGCATCCCTCCCGCTCAGAAGCTTAGCCGCGAGCCCGAGCTCGCCTAAGTTAAAACACTACTCCGAGTGAGAGCATCCCACCTGCTCGGAGGCATAGCAGCGAGCCCGTCCTCTCCTAAGTTAAAAAACTACGACGAGTGAGAGCATCCCTCCCACTCAGAGGCTTAGCCGCAAGACCATCCTCGCATAAGTTTAAAAACTACGCTGAGTAAGAGCATCCCTCCCACTTGGAGGCTTAGCCGCGAGCCCGTCCTCGCCTAAGTTAAAAAACTACTCCAAGTGAGAGCATCCCTCGCACTCGGAGGCTTAACCGCAAGCCCGTCCTTGCCTAACTTAAAAAACCACTCCAAGTGAGAGCATGCCTCCCGCTCGGAGGCTTAGCCGCGAGCCCGTCCTCGCCTAAGTTAAAAAACTACTCCGAGTGAGAGTAGCCCCCACTCAGGGGCTTAGCCGCGAGCCCGTTCTCTCTTAAGTTAAAAAACTACGTCGAGTGAGCATCCCTCCCACTCGGAGGTTTAGCCGCGAGCCCGTCCTCGCCTAAGTTAAAAAACTATGCCGAGTGAGAGCATCCCTCCCACTCACGGGCTTAGACGCGAGCCTGTCCTCGCCTAAGTGAAAAAACTACTCCGAGTGATAGCATCCCTCCCACTTGGAAGCTTATCCGTGAGCCCGACCTCCGAGTGAAAGTATCCCACCCACTCGGGGGCATAGCCGCGAGCCCGTCCTCGCCAAGTTAAAAAACTATGACGGGTGAGAGCATCCCTCCCACTCAAAGGCTTAGCCAAGAGCCCGTCCTTGCATAAGTTTAAAAACTATACTGAGTAAGAGCATCCCTCCCACTCGGAGGCTTAGCCGCGAGCCCGTCCTCGCCTAAATTAAAAAACTACTCCAAGTGAGAGCATACCTCACACTCGGAGGCTTAGCCGCGAGCCCGACCTCGGCTAAGTTTAAAAAAACCACTCTGAGTGAGAGCATCCCTCCCACTCGGGGGCTTAGCCACGAGCCCGTCCTCGCCTAAGTTAAAAAAACTACGCCGAGTGAGAATATCCCTCCCACTCTAAGGCATAGCCGCGAGCCCGTCCTCGCCTAAGTTAAAAACTATGCCGAGTGAGACGATCCCTCCCACTCAGAGGCTTAGCCGTGAAGCCTGTCCTCTCCTAAGTTAAAAAACTACCCCATGTGAGAGCATCCCTCCCACTCAGGGGCTTAACACTAGCCCGTCCTCGCCTAATTAAAAAATCAACTCCGAATGAGAGCATCCCTCCCACTCGGGGGCTTAGCCGCGAGCCCGTTCTCGCTTAAGTTAAAAAAACTACGCCGAGTGAGAGCATCCCTCCCACTCGTAGGCTTAGCCGCGAGCCCGTCCTCGCCTAAGTTAAAAAACTATGCCGAGTGAGAGCATCCCTCCCACTCAGGGGCTTAGACGCGAGCCCGTCCTCGCCTAAGTGAAAAAACTACTCCGAGTGATAGCACCCCACCCACTCGGAAGCTTATCCGTGAGCCCGAACTCGCCTAAGTTAAAACACTACTCCGAGTGAAAGCATCCCACCCACTCGGGGGCATAGCCGCGAGCCCGTCCTTGCCTAAGTTAAAAAACTATGACGGGTGAGAGCATCCCTCCCACTCAGAGGCTTAGCCGCGAGCCCGTCCTCGCATAAGTTTAAAAACTACACTGAGTAACAGCATCCCTCCCACTCGGAGGCTTAGCCGCGAGCCCGACCTCGCCTAAGTTAAAAAACTACTCCAAGTGAGAGCATCCCTCACACTCGGAGGCTTAGCCGCGAGCCCGTCCTCGCCTAAATTTAAAAAAAACACTCTAAGTGAGAGCATCCCTCCCACTCGGGGGCTTAGCCGCGAGCCCATCCTCGCCTAAGTTAAAAAAACTATGCCGAGTGAGAACATCCTTCCCACTCTGAGGCATAGCCGCGAGCCCGTCCTCGCCTAAGTTAAAAACTATGCCGAGTGAGAGCATCCCTCCCACTCAGAGGCTTAGCCGTGAAGCATGTCCTCGCCTAAGTTAAAAAACTACCCCGAGTGAGAGCATCCCTCCCACTCAGGGGCTTAACCACTAGCCCGTCCTCGCCTAAGTTGAAAACTACTCCGAGTGAGAGCATCCCTCCCACTCGGGGGCTTAGCCGCGAGCCTGTTCTCGCTTAAGTTAAAAAACTACGCCGAGTGAGAGCATACCTCCCACTCGCAGGCTTAGCCGCGAGCCCGTCCTTGCCTAAGTTAAAAAACTACGCCGAGTGATAGCATCCCTCCCACTCAGAGGCTTTGCCGCGAGCCCGTCTTCGCCTAAGTTAAATAACTAATCGAAATGAGAGCACCCCTCCCACTCGGTGGCTTAGCCACGAGCCCGTCCTCGCCTAAGTTAAAAAACTATGCCGAGTGAGAACATCCCTCCCACTCTGAGGCATAGCCGCGAGCCCGTCCTCGCCTAAGTTAAAAAACTATGCCGAGTGAGAGCATCCCTCCCACTCAGAGGCTTAGCCACGAAGCCTGTCCTCACCTAAGTTAAAAAAACTACCCCGAGTGAGAGCATCCCTCCCAATCAGGGGCTTAGCCACTAGCCCATCGTCGCCTAAGTTAAAAAACTACTCCGAGTGAGAGTATCCCTCCCACTCGGGGGCTTAGCCGTGAGCCTGTTCTCGATTAAGTTAAAAAACTATGCCGAGTGAGAGCATCCCTCCCACTCGGAGGCTTAGCCGTGAGCCCGTCCTCGCCTAAGTTAAAAAACTATGCTGAGGGAGAGCATCCCTCCCACTCAGGGCTTAGACGCGAGCCCGTCCTCGCCTATGTTAAAAAACTACTCCGAGTGAGAGCATACCTCCCACTCGGAAGCTTAGCCGCGAGCCCGAGCTCGCCTAAGTTAAAACACTACTCCGAGTGAGAGCATCCCACCCACTCGGGGGCATAGCAGCGAGCCCGTCCTCGCAGAAGTTAAAAAACTACGACAAGTGAGAGCATCCCTCCCACTCAGAGGCTTAGCTGCGAGCCCGTCCTCGCATAAGTTTAAAAACTACACTGAGTAAGAGCATCCCTCCCACTTGCAGGCTTAGCCGCGAGCCCGTCCTCGCCTAAGTTAAAAAAACTACTCCAAGTGAGAGCATCCCTCGCACTCGGAGGCTTAGCCGAAAGCCCGTCCTCGCCTAAGTTAAAAAAAACACTCCGACTGAGAGCATCCCTCCAACTCGGACGCTTAGCCGCGAGCCCGTCCTCGCCTAACTTAAAAAACTATGCCGAGTGAGAGCATCCCTTGCACTCAGGGGCTTAGACGCGAGCCCGTGCTCGCCTAAGTGAAAAAACTACTCCGAGTGATAGCATCCCTCACACTCGAAAGCTTATCCATGAGCCCAACCTCGCCTAAGTTAAAACACTACTCCGAGTGAAAGCATCCCACCCACACGGGGGCATAGCCGCGAGCCCGTCCTCGCCTAAGTTAAAAAACTATGATGGGTGAGAGCAACCCTCCCACTCAGAGGCTTAGCCGCTAGCCCATCCTCGCATAAGTTTAAAAACTACACTGTGTAAGAGAATCCCTCCCACTCGGAGGCTTAGCCGCGAGCCCGTCCACGCCTAAGTTAAAAAACTACACCAAGTGAGAGCATCCCTCGCACTCGGAGGCTTAGCCGCGAGCCCGTCCTCGCCTAAGTTTAAAAAAACACTCTGAGTGAGAGCATCCCTCCCACTCGGGGGCTTAGCCGCGAGCCCGTCCTCGCCTAAGTTAAAAAAAAAACTATGTCGATTGAGAACATCCCTCCCACTCTGAGGCATAGCCGTGAGCCCGTCCTCGCCTAAGTTAAAAACTATGCCAAGTGAGAGCATCCCTCCCACTCAGAGGCTTAGCCGTGAAGCCTGTCCTCGCCTAAGTTAAAAAACTACGCCGAGTGAGAGCATCCCTCCCTCTTAGGGGCTTAACCACTAGCCCGTCCTCGCCTATGTTAAAAAACTACACCGAGTGAGAGCATCCCTCCCACTCAGAGGCTTAGCCGTGAAGCCTGTCCTCGCCTAAGTTAAAAAACTACCCCGAGTGAGAGCATCCCTCCCTCTTAGGGGCTTAACCACTAGCCCGTCCTCGCCTATGTTAAAAAACTACACCGAGTGAAAGCATCCCTCCCACTCGGTGGCTTAGCAGCGAGCTCGTTCCCGCTTCAGTTAAAAAACTACACCGAGTGAGAGGATCCCTCCCACTCGCAGGCTTAGCCGTGAGCCCGTCCTTGCCTAAGTTAAAAAACTACGCCGAGTGATAGCATCCCTCCCACTCGGAGGCTTTGCCGCGAGCCCGTCTTCGCCTAAGTTAAATAACTAATCGAAGTGAGAGCATCCCTCCCACTCGGTGGCTTAGCCACGAGCCCGTCCTCGCCTAAGTTAAAAAACTACGCTGAGTGAGAACATCCCTCCCACTCTGAGGCATAGCCGTGAGCCCATCCTCACCTAAGTTAAAAAAGTATGCCGAGTGAGAGCATCCTTCCCACTCAGAGGCTTAGCCGCGAAGCCTGTCCTCGCCTAAGTCAAAAAACTACCCCGAGTGAGAGCATCCCTCCCACTCAGGGGCTTAGCCACTAGCCCGTTGTCGCCTAAGTTAAAAACTACTCCGAGTGAGAGCATCCCTCCCAGTCGGGGGCTTAGCCGCGAGCCCATTCTCGTTTAAGTTAAAAAACTACACCGAGTTAGAGCATCCCTCCCACTCGGAGGCTTAGCCGTGAGCCCGTCCTCACCTAAGTTAAAAAACTAACCCGAGTGAGAGCATCCCTCCCACTCAGGGGCTTAGACGCGAGCCCATCCTCGCCTATGTTGAAAACTACTCTGAGTGAGAGCATCCCTCCCGCTCGGAAGCTTAGCCGCGAGCCCGAGCTCACCTAAGTTAAAACACTACTCCGAGTTAGAGCATCCTACCTGCTCGGGGGCATAGCAGCGAGCTCGTCCTCGCCTAAAAAAACTACGACGAGTGAGAGGATCCCTCCCACTCAGAGGCTTAGCCGCGAGCCCGTCCTCGCATAAGTTTAAAAACTACGCTGAGTAAGAGCATCCCTCCCACTTGGAGGCGTAGCCGCGACCCCGTCCTCGCCTAAGTTAAAAAACTACTCCAAGTGAGAGTATCCCTCGCATTCGGAGGCTTAGCCGCCAGCCCATCCTCGCCTAAGTTAAAAAAACACTCCGCGTGAGAGCATCCCTCCCACTCAGAGGCTTAGCCGCGAGCCCGTCCTTGCCTAAGTTAAAAAACTACTCCGAGTGAGAGCATCCCTCCCACTCAGGGGCTTAGCGGCGAGCCCGTTCTTGCTTAAGTTAAAAAACTATGCCGAGTGAGAGCATCCCTCCCACTCGGAGGCTTAGCCGCGAGCCCGTCCTCGCCTAAGTTAAAAAACTATGCCGAGTGAGAGCATCCCTCCCACTCAGGGGCTTAGACGTGAGCCCATCCTCGCCTATGTGAAAAAACTACTCCGAGTGATAGCATCCCTCCCACTCGGAAGCTAATCCATGAGCCCGACCACGCCTAAGTTAAAACACTACTCCGAGTGAAAGTATCCCACCCACTCGGGAGCATAGCCGTGAACCCGTCCTTGCCAAGTTAAAAAACTATGACGGGTGAGAGCATCCCTCCCACTCAGAGGCTTAGCCGCAAGCCCGTCCTCGTATAAGTTTAAAAACTACACTGAGTAAGAGCATCCCTCCCACTCGGAGGCTTAGCCGTGAGCCCGTCCTCGCCTAAGTTTTAAAAAAACCACTCTGAGTGAGAGCATCCCTCCCAATCTGAGGCATAGCCGCGAGCCCGTCCTCACCTAAGTTAAAAACTATGCTGAGTGAGACGATCCCTCCCACTCAGGGGCTTAGCCGTGAAGCCTGTCCTCGCCTAAGTTAAAAAACTACCCCGTGTGAGAGTATCCCTCCCAATCAGGGACTTAACCACTAGCCCGTCCTCGCCTAATTTAAAAATCTACTCCGAGTGAGAGCATCCCTCCCACTAGGGGGCTTAGCCGCGAGCCCGTTCTCGCTTAAGTTAAAAAACTACGCCGAGTGAGAGCATCCCTCCCACTCGGTGGCTTAGCCGTGAGCCCGTCCTCGCCTAAGTTAAAAAATATGCCGAGTGAGAGCATCCCTCCCACTCAGAGGCTTAGCCGTGAAGCCTGTCCTCGCCTAAGTTAAAAAACTACCCCGAGTGAGAGCATACCTCCCACTCAGGGGCTCAACCACTAGCCTGTCCTTGCCTAAGTTAAAAAACTACTTCGAGTGAGAGCATCCCTCCCACTCGGGGGCTTAGCCGCGAGCCCGTTCTCGCTTAAGTTAAAAAACTACACCGAGTGAGAGCATCCCTCCCACTCGCAGGCTTAGCCGCGAGCCCGTCCTTGCCTAACTTTAAAAACTACGCCGAGTGATAGCATTCCTCCCACTCGGAGGCTTTGCCGTGAGCCCGTCTTCGCCTAAGTTAAATAACTAATCGAAGTGAGAGCATCCCTCCCACTCGGTGGGTTAGCCACGAGCCCGTCCTCGCCTAAGTTAAAAAACTACGCCGAGTGAGAACATCCCTCCCACTCTGAGGCATATCCGGGAGCCCGTCCTCGCCTAGGTTAAAAAACTATGCCGAGTGAGAGCATCCCTCCCACTCAGAGGCTTAGCCGCGAAGCCTATCCTCACCTAAGTTAAAAAACTACCCCGAGTGAGAGCATCCCTCCCACTCAGGCGCTTAGCGACTAGCCCGTCGTCGCCTAAGTTAAAAAATTACTCCTAGTGAGAGCATCCCTCCCACTCGGGGGCTTAGCCGCGAGCATGTTCTCGATTAAGTTAAAAAACTACACCGAGTGAGAGCATCCCTCCCACTCGTGGGCTTAGCCGTGAGCCCGTCCTCGCCTAAGTTAAAAAACTATGCCGAGTGAGAGCATCCCTCCCACTCAGAGGCTTAGTCGCGAAGCCTATCCTCACCTAAGTTAAAAAAACTACCCCGAGTGAGAGCATCCCTCCCACTCAAGGGCTTAGCCACTAGCCCGCCGTCGCCTAAGTTAAAAAACTACTCCGAGTGAGAGCATCCCTCCCACTCAGAGGCTTAGCCGTGAAGCCTGTCCTCGCCTAAGTTAAAAAAAACTACCCCGAGTGAGAGCATCCCTCCCACTCAGGGGCTTAACCACTAGCCTGTCCTTGCCTATGTTAAAAAACTACTTCGAGTGAGAGCATCCCTCCCACTCGGGGGCTTAGCCGCGAGCCCGTTCTCGCTTAAGTTAAAAAACTACACCGAGTGAGAGCATCCCTCCCACTCGCAGGCTTAGCCGCGAGCCCGTCCTTGCCTAACTTAAAAAACTACGCCGAGTGATAGCATTCCTCCCACTCGGAGGCTTTGCCGCGAGCCCGTCTTCGCCTAAGTTAAATAACTAATCAAAGTGAGAGCATCCCTCCCACTCGGTGGCTTAGCCACGAGCCCGTCCTCGCCTAAGTTAAAAAACTACGCCGAGTGAGAACATCCCTCCCACTCTGAGGCATATCCGCGAGCCCATCCTCGCCTAAGTTAAAAAACTATGCCGAGTGAGAGCATCCCTCCCTCTCAGAGGCTTAGCCGCGAAGCCTATCCTCACCTAAGTTAAAAAACTACCCCGAGTGAGAGCATCTCTCCCACTCAGGCGCTTAGCGACTAGCCCGTCGTCGCCTAAGTTAAGAAACTACTCCTAGTGAGAGCATCCCTCCCACTCGGGGGCTTAGCCGCGAGCACGTTCTCGATTAAGTTAAAAAACTACACCGAGTGAGAGCATCCCTCCCACTCGGGGGCTTAGCCGTGATCCCGTCCTCGCCTAAGTTAAAAAACTATGCCGAGTGAGAGCATCCCTCCCACTCAGAGGCTTAGTCGTGAAGCCTATCCTCACCTAAGTTAAAAAAACTACCCCGAGTGAGAGCATCCCTCCCACTCAAGGGCTTAGCCACTAGCCCGTCGTCGCCTAAGTTAAAAAACTACTCCGAGTGAGAGCATCCCTCCCACTCAGAGGCTTAGCCGTGAAGCCTGTCCTCGCCTGAGTTAAAAAACTACCCCGAGTGAGAGCATCCCTCCCACTCAGGGGCTTAACCACTAGCCTGTCCTTGCCTAAGTTAAAAAACTACTTCGAGTGAGAGCATCCCTCCCACTCGGGGGCTTAGCCGCGAGCCCGTTCTCGCTTAAGTTAAAAAACTACACCGAGTGAGAGCATCCCTCCCACTTGCAGGCTTAGCCGCGAGCCCGTCCTTGCCTAACTTAAAAAACTACGCCGAGTGATAGCATTCCTCCCACTCGGATGCTTTGCCGCGAGCTCGTCTTCACCTAAGTTAAATAACTAATCGAAGTGAGAGCATCCCTCCCACTCGGTGGCTTAGCCACGAGCCCGTCCTCGCCTAAGTTAAAAAACTACGCCGAGTGAGAACATCCCTCCCACTCTGAGGTATATCCGCGAGCCCTTCCTCGCCTAAGTTAAAAAACTATGCCGAGTGAGAGCATCCCTCCCACTCAGAGGCTTAGCCGCGAAGCCTATCCTCACCTAAGTTAAAAAACTACCCCGAGTGAGAGCATCCCTCCCACTCTGGCGCTTAGCCACTAGCAAGTCGTCGCCTAAGTTAAAAAACTACTCCTAGTGAGAGCATCCCTCCCACTCGGGGGCTTAGCCACGAGCACGTTCTCGATTAAGTTAAAAAACTACACCGAGTGAGAGCATCCCTGCCACTCGGGGGCTTAGCCGTGAGCCCGTCCTCGCCTAAGTTAAAAAACTATGCCGAGTGAGAGCATCCCTCCCACTCAGAGGCTTAGCCGCGAAGCCTATCCTCAGCTAAGTTAAAAAACTACCCCGAGTGAGAGCATCCCTCCCACTCAGGGGCTTAGCCACTAGCCCGTCGTCGCCTAACTTAAAAAACTACTCCTAGTGAAAGCATCCCTCCCACTCGGGGGCTTAGCCGCGAGCACGTTCTCGATTAAGTTAAAAAACTACACCGAGTGAGAGCATCCCTGTCACTCGGGGGCTTAGCCGTGAGCCCGTCCTCGCCTAAGTTAAAAAACTATGCCGAGTGAGAGCATCCCTCACACTCAGAGGCTTAGCCGCAAAGCCTATCCTCACCTAAGTTAAAACACTACCCCGAGTGAGAGCATCCCTCCCAATCAAGGGCTTAGCCACTAGCCCGTCGTCGCCTAAGTTAAAAAACTACTCCGAGTGAGAGCATCCCTCATACTCGGGGGCTTAGCCGCGAGCCCGTTCTCGATTAAGTTAAAAAACTACACCGAGTGAGAGCATCCCTCCCACTCGGGGCCTTAGCCGTGAGCCCGTCCTCGCCTAAGTTAAAAAACTATGCCAAGTGAGAGCATCCCTCCCACTTCGGGGCTTAGACGCGAGCCCGTCCTCGCCTATGTTAAAAAACTACTCCGAGTGAGAGCATACCTCCCACTTGGAATCTTAGCCGTGAGCCCGAGCTCGCGTAAGTTAAAAAAGAACTCCGAGTGAGAGCATCCCACCCACTCGGGGGCATAGCAGCGAGCCCGTCCTCGCCTAAGTTAAAAAACTACGACAAGTGAGAGCATCCCTCCCACTCAAAGGCTTAGCCGCCAGCTCGTCCTCTCATAAGTTTAAAAACTACGTTGAGTAAGAGCATCCCTCCCACTTGGAGGCTTAGCCGCGAGGCCGTCCTCGCCTAAGTTAAAAAACTACTCCAAGTGAGAGCATCCCTCGCACTCGGAAGCTTAGCCACAAGCCCGTCCTCGCCTAAGGTAAAAAAACTACTCCGAGTGAGAGCACCCCTCCCACTCGGAGGCTTAGCCGCGAGCCCGTCCTCGCCTAAGTTAAAAAACTACTCCGAGTGAGAGCATCCCTCCCACTCAGGGGCTTAGCCACGAGCCCTTCCTCGCCTAAGTTAAAAAAACTACGCCCCCTCCCACTCTGAGGCATAGCCGCGAGCCCGTCCTCGCCTAAGTTAAAAACTATGCCGAGTGAGAGCATCCCTCCCACTCAGAGGCTTAGCCGTGAAGCCTGTCATCGCCTAAGTTAAAAAACTACTCCGAGTGAGAGAATCCCTCCCACTCGGGGGCTTAGCCGCGAGCCCGTTCTCGCCTAAGTTAAAAAAACTACACCGAGTGAGAACATCCCTCCCACTCTGAGGTATAGCCGCGAGCCCGGCCTCGCCTAAGTTAAAAACTATGCCGAGTGAGAGCATCCCTCACACTCAGAGGCTTAGCCGTGAAGCCGGTCCTCGCCTAAGTTAAAAAAATTACCCCGAGTGAGAGCATCCCTCCCACTCGGGGGCTTAGCCGCTAGCCCATCCTCGCCAAAGATAAAAAACTACTCCGAGTGAGAGCACCCCTCCCACTCGGGGGCATAGCCTCGCGCCCATCCTCGCCTAAGTTAAAAAACTACGCCGAGTGAGAGCATCCCTCCCACTCGGAGGCTTAGCCGCGAGCCCGTCCTCGCCTAAGTTAAAAAAGTACTCCGAGTGAGAGCATCCCTCCCACTCGGGGGCTTAGCCACGAGCCCATCCTCGCCTAAGTTAAAAAACTACTCGTTGTGAGAGCATTCCTCACACTAGGGGGCTCAGCCGCGAGCCCGTCCTCGCCTAAGTTAAAAAACTACTCCGAGTTAGAGCATCCCTCCCACTCGGAAGCATATCCATGAGCCCGACCTCGCCTAAGTTAAAACACTACTCCGAGTGAAATCATCCCACCCACTCGGGGGCATTGTCGCGAGCCCGTCCTCACCAAAGTTAAAAAGCTATGATGGGTGAGAGCATCCCTCCCACTCAGAGGCTTAGCCGCGAGCCCGTCCTCGCATAAGTTTAAAAACTACACTGAGTAAGAGCATCCCTCGCACTCGGAGGCATAGACCCGAGCCCGTCCTTGCCTAAGTAAAAAAACTACTCCGAGAGCATCCCTCGCACTCGGAGGCTTAGCCGCGAGCCCGTCCTCGCCTAAGTTTAAAATACACCATGCTGAGTGAGAGAATCCTTCCCACTCGGGGGCTTAACCGCGAGCCCGTCCTCGCCTAAGTTAAAAAAACTACACCGAGTGAGAACATCCCTCCCACTCTAAGGTATAGCCGCGAGCCCGTCCTCGCCTAAGTTAAAAACTACGCCGAGTGAGAGCATCCCTCCCACTCAGAGGCTTAGCCGTGAAGCCTGTCCTCGCCTAAGTTAAAAAATTACCCCGAGTGAGAGCATCCCTCCCACTCGGGGGCTTAGCCGCGAGCCCTTCCTCGCCTAACTTAAAAAACTACACCGAGTGAGAACATCCCTCCCACGCGGGGGCTTAGCCGCGAGCCCGTTCTCGCTTAAGTTAAAAAACTACGCCGAGTGAGAGCATCCCTCGCACTCTCAGGCTTAGCCTTGAGCCCGTCCTTGCCTAAGTTAAAAAACTACACCGAGTGAGAGCATCCCTCCCACTCGGAGGCTTAGCCGCGAGCCTGTCCTCCCCAAAGTTAAAAAACTACTCCGAGTGAGAGCATCCCTCCCATTCATAGGCTTAGCCGCGAGCCCGTCCTCGCCTAAGTGAAAAGACTATTCCGAGTGAGAGCATCCCTCCCACTCAGAGGCTTAGCCGTGACGCCTGTCCTTGCCTAAGTTAAAAAACTACCCCGAGTGAGGGCATCCCTCCCACTCAGGGGCTTAACCACTAACCCGTCCTTGCCTAAGTTAAAAAACTACTCCAAGTGAGAGCATCCCTCGCACTCGGAGGCTTAGCCGCAAGCCCGTCCTCGCCTAAGTTAAAAAAAACACTCCGAGTGAGAGCACCTCTCCCACTCGGAGGCTTAGCCGTGAGCCCGTCCTCCCCTAAGTTAAAAAACTTCTCCGAGTGAGAGCATCCCTCCCACTCAGGGGCTTAGCCACGAGCCCTTCCTCGCCCAAGTTAAAAAAACTACGCCGAGTGATAACATCCCTCCCACTCTGAGGCATAGCCGCGAGCACGTCCTCGCCTAAGTTAAAAATTATGCCGAGTGAGAGCATCCCTCCCACTCAGAGGCTTAGCCGTGAAGCCTGTCCTCGCCTAAGTTAAAAAATTACCCCAAGTGAGAGCATCCCTCCCACTCAGGGGCTTAGCCGCGAGCCCTTCCTCGCCTAACTTAAAAAACTACGCCGAGTGAGAACATCCCTCCCACTCAGGGGCTTAGCCGCGAGCCCGTTCTCGCTAAAGTTAAAAAACTACGCCGAGTGAGAGCATCCCTCGCACTCGCAGGCTTAGCCGTGAGCACGTCCTTGCCTAAGTTACAAAACTACACCGACTGAGAGCATCCCTCCCACTCGGAGGCTTACTCGCGAGCCCGTCCTCCCCAAAGTTAAAAAACTACTCCGAGTGAGAGCATTCCTCCCACTCGGAGGCTTAGCCGCGAGCCCGTCCTCGCCTAAGTTAAAAAACTATTCCGAGTGAGAGCATCCCTCCGACTCGGGTGCTTAGCCGCGAGCCCGTCCTCGCCTAAGTTAAAAAAACTATGCCGAGTGAGAACATCCCTCCCACTCGGACGCTTAGACGCGAGCCCGTCCTCGCCTAAGTGAAAAAACTATTCCGAGTGACAGCATCCCTCCCACTCAGAAGCTTAGCCGTGAAGCCTGTCCTCGCCTAAGTTAAAAAACTACCCCGAGTGAGGGCATCCCTCCCACTCGGGGGCTTAACCACTAGCCCGTCCTTGCCTAAGTTAAAAAACTACTCCAAGTGAGAGCATCCCCCGCACTCGGAGGCTTAGCCACAAGCCCGTCCTCGCCTAAGTTAAAAAAACCACTCCGAGTGAGAGCACCCCTCCCACTCAGAGGCTTAGCCGCGAGCCCGTCCTCGCCTAAGTTAAAAAACTAATCCGAGTGAGAGCATCCCTCCCACTCAGGGGCTTAGCCACGAGCCCTTCCTCGCCTAAGTTAAAAAAACTACGCCGAGTGAGAACATCCCTCCCACTCTGAGGCATAGCCGCGAGCCTGTCCTCGCCTAAGTTAAAAACTATGCCTAGTGAGAGCATCCCTCCCACTCAGAGGCTTAGCCGTGAAGCATGTCCTCGCCTAAGTTAAAAAATTAACCCGAGTGAGAGCATCCCTCCCACACAGGGGCTTAGCCGCGAGCCCTTCCTTGCCTAACTTAAAAAACTACGCCCAGTGAGAACATCCCTCCCACTCGGGGGCTTAGTCACGAGCCTGTTCTCGCTTAAGTTAAAAAACTACACCGAGTGACAGCATCCCTCGCACTCGCAGGCTTAGCCGTGAGCCCGTCCTTGCCTAAGTTAAAAAACTACACCGACTGAGAGCATCCCTCCCATTTGGAGGCTTACCCGCGAGCCCATCCTCCCCAAAGTTAAAAACTACTCCGAGTGAGAGCATCCCTCCCACTCGGAGGCTTAGCCGCGAGCCCGTCCTCGCCTAAGTTAAAAACTATTCTGAGTGAGAGCATCCCTCCCACTCGGGTGCTTAGCCGCGAGCCCGTCCTCGCCTAAGTTAAAAAAATTATGCCAATTGAGAACATCCCTCCTACTCGGACGCTTAGACGCGAGCCCGTCCTCGCCTAAGTGAAAAAACTTTTTCGAGTGAGAGCATCCCTCCCACTCAGAGGCTTAGTCGTGAAGCCTGTCCTCGCCTAAGTTAAAAAATTACCCCGAGTGAGGGCATCCCTCCCAGTCAGGGGCTTAACCACTAGCCCGTCCTTGCCTAAGTTGAAAAAGTACTCCAAGTGAGAGCATCCCTCGCACTCGGAGGCTTAGCCGCATGCCTGTCCTCACCTAAGTTAAAAAAAACACTCTGAGTGAGAGCACCCCTCCCACTCGGAGGCTTAGCCGCGAGCCCGTCCTCGCCTAAGTTAAAAAACTAATCCGAGTGAGAGCATCCCTCCCACTCAGGGGCTTAGCCACGAGCCCTTCCTCTCCTAAGTGAAAAAGACTACGCCGAGTGAGAACATCCCTCCCACTCTGAGGCATAGCCGCGAGCCCCCTCACCTACGTTAAAAACTATGCCGAGTGAGAGCATCCCTCCCACTCAGAGGCTTAGCCGTGAAGCCTGTCCTCGCCTAAGTTAAAAAATTACCCCGAGTGAGAGCATCCCTCCCACTCAGGGGCTTAGCCGCGAGCCCTGCCTCGCCTAACTTAAAAAACTACGCCGAGTGAGAACATCCCTCCCACTCGGGGGCTTAGCCGCGAGCCCGTTCTCGCTTAAGTTAAAAAACTACACCGAGTGAGAGCATCCCTCGCACTCGCAGGCTTAGTCGTGAGCCCGTCCTTACCTAAGTTAAAAAACTACACCGACTGAGAGCATCGCTCCCACTCGGAGGCTTACCCGCGAGCCCGTCCTCCCCAAAGTTAAAAAACTACTCCGAGTGAGGGCATCCCTCCCACTCGGAGGCTTAGCCGCGAGCCCGTCCTCGCCTAAGTTAAAAAACTGTTCTGAGTGAGAGCATCCCTCCCACACGGGTGCTTAGCGGCGAGCCCATCCTCGCCTAAGTTAAAAAAACTATGCCGAGTGAGAACATACCTCCCACTCGGATGCTTAGACGCGAGCCCGTCCTGGCCTAAGTGAATAAACTATTCCGAGTGAGAGCATCCCTCCCACTCAGAGGCTTAGCCGTGAAGCCTGTCCTCGCCTAAGTTAAAAAAACTACCCAGAGTGAGGGCATCCCTCCCACGCAGGGGCTTAACCACTAGCCCGTCCTTGCCTAAGTTAAAAAACTACTCCAAGTGAGAGCATCCCTCGCACTCGGAGGCTTATCCGCAAGCCCGTCCTCGCCTAAGTTAAAAAAACCACTCCCAGTGAGAGCACCCCTCCCACTCGGAGGCTTAGCCGCGAGCCCGTCCTCGCCTAAGTTAAAAAACTACTCCGAGTGAGGGCATCCCTTCCACTCAGGGGCTTAGCTACGAGCCCTTCCTCGCCTAAGTTAAAAAAACTACGCCGAGTGAGAACATCCCTCCCACTCTGAGGCACAGCCGCGAGCCCGTCCTCGCCTAAGTTAAAAACTATGCCAAGTGAGAGCATCCCTCCCACTCAGAGGCTTAGCCGTGAAGCATGTCCTCGCCTAAGTTAAAAAACTACTCCGAGTGAGAGCATCCCTCCCACTCGGGGGCTTAGCCGCGAGCCCGTTCTCACTTAAGTTAAAAAACTATGCCGAGTGAAAGCATCCCTCCCACTCGGATGCTTAGCCGTGAGCCCGTCCTCGCCTAAGTTAAAAAACTATGCCAAGTGAGAACATCCCTCCCACTCGGACGCTTAGACGCGAGCCCGTCCTCGCCTAAGTGAAAAAACTATTCCGAGTGAGAGCATCCCTCCCACTCGGAGGCTTAGCCGCGAGCCCGTCCTCGCCTAAGTTAAAAACTATTCTGACTGAGAGCATCCCTCCCACTCGGGTGCTTAGCCGCGAGCCCGTCCTCGCCTAAGTTAAAAAAATTATGCCAATTGAGAACATCCCTCCTACTCGGACGCTTAGACGCGAGCCCGTCCTCGCCTAAGTGAAAAAACTATTCCGAGTGAGAGCATCCCTCCCACTCAGAGGCTTAGTCGTGAAGCCTGTCCTCGCCTAAGTTAAAAAACTACCCCGAGTGAGGGCATCCCTCCCAGTCAGGGGCTTAACCACTAGCCCGTCCTTGGCTAAGTTGAAAAAGTACTCCAAGTGAGAGCATCCCTCGCACTCGCAGGCTTAGCCGCATGCCTGTCCTCGCCTAAGTTAAAAAAAACACTCTGAGTGAGAGCACCCCTCCCACTCGGAGGCTTAGCCGCGAGCCCGTCCTCGCCTAAGTTAAAAAACTAATCCGAGTGAGAGCATCCCTCCCACTCAGGGGCTTAGCCACGAGCCCTTCCTCTCCTAAGTGAAAAAGACTACGCCGAGTGAGAACATCCCTCCCACTCTGAGGCATAGCCGCGAGCCCCCTCACCTAAGTTAAAAACTATGCCGAGTGAGAGCATCCCTCCCACTCAGAGGCTTAGCCGTGAAGCCTGTCCTCGCCTAAGTTAAAAAATTACCCCGAGTGAGAGCATCCCTCCCACTCAGGGGCTTAGCCGCGAGCCCTGCCTCGCCTAACTTAAAAAACTACGCCGAGTGAGAACATCCCTCCCACTCGGGGGCTTAGCCGCGAGCCCGTTCTCGCTTAAGTTAAAAAACTACACCGAGTGAGAGCATCCCTCGCACTCGCAGGCTTAGCCGTGAGCCCGTCCTTGCCTAAGTTAAAAAACTACACCAACTGAGAGCATCGCTCCCACTCGGAGGCTTACCCGCGAGCCCGTCCTCCCCAAAGTTAAAAAACTACTCCGAGTGAGAGCATCCCTCCCACTCGGAGGCTTAGCCGCGAGCCCGTCCTCGCCTAAGTTAAAAAACTGTTCTGAGTGAGAGCATCCCTCCCACTCGGGTGCTTAGCGGCGAGCCCATCCTCGCCTAAGTTAAAAAAACTATGCCGAGTGAGAACATACCTCCCACTCGGATGCTTAGACGCGAGCCCGTCCTGGCCTAAGTGAATAAACTATTCCGAGTGAGAGCATCCCTCCCACTCAGAGGCTTAGCCGTGAAGCCTGTCCTCGCCTAAGTTAAAAAACTACCCCGAGTGAGGGCATCCCTCCCACGCAGGGGCTTAACCACTAGCCCGTCCTTGCCTAAGTTAAAAAACTACTCCAAGTGAGAGCATCCCTCGCACTCGGAGGCTTATCCGCAAGCCCGTCCTCGCCTAAGTTAAAAAAACCACTCCGAGTGAGAGCACCCCTCCCACTCGGAGGCTTAGCCGCGAGCCCGTCCTCGCCTAAGTTAAAAAACTACTCCGAGTGAGAGCATCCCTTCCACTCAGGGGCTTAGCTACGAGCCCTTCCTCGCCTAAGTTAAAAAAACTACGCCGAGTGAGAACATCCCTCCCACTCTGAGGCACAGCCGCGAGCCCGTCCTCGCCTAAGTTAAAAACTATGCCAAGTGAGAGCATCCCTCCCACTCAGAGGCTTAGCCGTGAAGCATGTCCTCGCCTAAGTTAAAAAACTACTCCGAGTGAGAGCATCCCTCCCACTCGGGGGCTTAGCCGCGAGCCCGTTCTCACTTAAGTTAAAAAACTATGCCGAGTGAAAGCATCCCTCCCACTCGGATGCTTAGCCGTGAGCCCGTCCTCGCCTAAGTTAAAAAACTATGCGAAGTGAGAACATCCCTCCCACTCGGACGCTTAGACGCGAGCCCGTCCTCGCCTAAGTGAAAAAACTATTCCGAGTGAGAGCATCCCTCCCACTCGGAGGCTTAGCCGCGAGCCCGTCCTCGCCTAAGTTAAAAAACTACTCCGAGTGAGAGCATCCCTCCCACTCGGGGGCTTAGCCGCGAGCCCATCCTCGCCTAAGTTTATAAACTACGCCGAGTGAGAGCATCCCTCCCACTCGGAGGCTTAGCCGCGAGCCCATCCTCGCCTAAGATTAAAAACTACGCCGAGTGAGAGCATCCCTCCCACTCGGAGGCTTAGCCGCAAAGCCCGTCCTCGCCTAAGTTAAAAGACTACCCCGAGTGACAGCATCCCTCCCACTCAGAGGCTTTCCCGCGAGCCCGTCCTCACCGAAGTTAAAAAACTACTCGGAGTGAGAGCATTCCTCATACAAGGGGACTTAGCCGCGTGCCCGTCCTCGCCTAAATTAAAAAACTACTCCGAGTTAGAGCATCGCTCCCACTCGGAAGCTTATCCGTGGGCCCGACCTCGCCTAAGTTAAAACACTACTCCGAGTGAAATCATCCCACCCACTTGGGGGCATAGCCGCGAGCCCGTCCTCGCCTAAGTTAAAAAACTATGATGGGTGAGAGCATCCCTCCCACTCAGAGACTTAGCCACGAGCCCGTCCTCACGTAATTTTAAAAACTACACTGAGTAAGAGCATCCCTCGCACTCGGAGGCTTAGCCGCGAGCCCGTGCTAGCCTAAGTTAAAAAAACTACTCCAAGTGAGAGCATCCCTCTCACTCGGAGGCTTAGCTGCGAGCCCGTCCTCGCCTAAGTTTAAAATACACCACTCTAAGTGAGAGAATCCCTCCCACTCGGGGGCGTAGCCGCGAGCCCGTCCTCGCCTAAGTTAAAAAAACTACACCGAGTGAGAACATCCCTCCCACTCTGAGGTATAGTCGCGATCCCGTCCTCGCCTAAGTTAAAAACTATGCCGAGTGAGAGCATCCCTCCCACTCAGAGGCTTAGCCGTGAAGCCTGTCCTCGCCTAAGTTAAAAAATTACCAAGAGTGAGAGCATCCCTCCCACTCGGGGGCTTCGCCGCTAGCCCGTCCTCGCCAAAGATAAAAAACTACTCCGAGTGAGAGCACCCCTCCCACTCGGGGGCTTAGCCACGAGCCCATCATCGCCTAAGTTAAAAAACTACGCCGAGTGAGAGCATCCCTCCCACTCAGAGGCTTAGCCGCGAGCCCGTCCTCGCCGAAGTTAAAAAACTACTCCGAGTGAGAGCATCCCTCCCACTCGGGGGCTTAGCCGCGAGCCCGTCCTCCCCAAAGTTAAAAAAGTACTTCGAGTGAGAGCATCCCTCCCACTCGGAGGCTTAGCCGCGAGCCCGTCCTCGCCTAAGTTAAAAAATTATTCCGAGTGAGAGCATCCCTCCCACTCGGGTGCTTAGTCGCGAGCCCGTCCTCGCCCAAGTTAAAAGAACTATGCCGAGTGAGAACATTCCTCCCACTCGGACGCTTAAACGCGAGCCCGTCCTAGCCTAAGTGAATAAACTAATCCGAGTGAGAGCATCCCTCCCACTCAGAGGCTTAGCCGTGAAGCCTGTCCTCGCCTAAGTTAAAAAAACTACCCCGAGTGAGGGCATCCCTCCCACGCAGGGGCTTAACCACTAGCCCGTCCTTGCCTAAGTTAAAAAACTACTCCAAGTGAGAGCATCCCTCGCACTCGGAGGCTTAGCCGCAAGCCCGTCCTCGCCTAAGTTAAAAAAACCACTCCGAGTGAGAGCACCCCTCCCACTCGGAGGCTTAGCCGCGAGCCCGTCCTCGCCTAAGTTAAAAAACTACTCCGAGTGAGAGCATCCCTCCCACTCAGGGGCTTAGCTACGAGCCCTTCCTCGCCTAAGTTAAAAAAACTACGCCGAGTGAGAACATCCCTCCCACTCTGAGGCATAGCCGCGAGCCCGTCCTCGCCTAAGTTAAAAACTATGCCGAGTGAGAGCATCCCACCCACTCAGAGGCTTAGCCGTGAAGCATGTCCTCGCCTAAGTTAAAAAACTACTCCGAGTGAGAGCATCCCTCCCACTCGAGGGCTTAGCCGCGAGCCCGTTCTCACTTAAGTTAAAAAACTACGCCGAGTGAGAGCATCCCTCCCACTCGGATGCTTAGCCGTGAGCCCGTCCTCGCCTAAGTTAAAAAACTATGCCGAGTGAGAACATCCCTCCCACTCGGACGCTTAGACGCGAGCCCGTCCTCGCCTAAGTGAAAAAACTATTCCGAGTGAGAGAATCCCTCCCACTCGGAGGCTTAGCCGCGAGCCCGTCCTCGCCTAAGTTAAAAAACTACTCCGAGTGAGAGCATCCCTCCCACTCGGGGGCTTAGCCGCGAGCCCATCCTCGCCTAAGTTAATAAACTATGCCGAGTGAGAGCATCCCTCCCACTCGGAGGCTTAGCCGCGAGCCCATCCTCGCCTAAGATTAAGAACTATGCCGAGTGAGAGCATCCCTCCCACTCGGAGGCTTAGCCGCAAAGCCCGTCCTCGCCTAAGTTAAAAACTACCCCGAGTGACAGCATCCCTCCCACTCAGAGGCTTTCCCGCGAGCCCGTCCTCACCGAAGTTAAAAAACTACTCGGAGTGAGAGCATTCCTCACACAAGGGGACTTAGCCGCGAGCCCGTCCTCGCCTAAGTTAAAAAACTACTCCGAGTTAGAGCATCCCTCCCACTCGGAAGCTTATCCGTGAGCCCGACCTCGCCTAAGTTAAAACACTACTCCGAGTGAAATCATCCCACCCACTCGGGGGCATAGCCGCGAGCCCGTCCTCGCCTAAGTTAAAAAACTATGATGGGTGAGAGCATCCCTCCCACTCAGAGGCTTAGCCGCGAGCCCGTCCTCGCATAAGTTTAAAAACTACACTGAGTAAGAGCATCCCTCGCACTCGGAGGCTTAACTGCGAGCCCGTGCTAGCCTAAGTTAAAAAACTACTCCAAGTGAGAGCATCCCTCGCACTCGGAGGCTTAGCCGCGAGCCCGTCCTCGCCTAAGTTTAAAATACACCACTCTGAGTGAGAGAATCCCTCCCACTCGGGGGCGTAGCCGCGAGCCCGTCCTCGCCTAAGTTAAAAAAACTACACCGAGTGAGAACATCCCTCCCACTCTGAGGCTTAGCCGCGAGCCCGTCCTCGCCTAAGTTAAAAAAACTATGCCGAGTGAGAACATCGCTCCCACTCGGACGCTTAAACGCGAGCCCGTCCTGGCCTAAGTGAATAAACTATTCCGAGTGAGATCATCCCTCCCACTCAGAGGCTTAGCCGTGAAGCCTGTCCTCGCCTAAGTTAAAAAACTACCCCGAGTGAGGGATCCTCCCACTTAGGGGCTTAACCACTAGCCCGTCCTTGCCTAAGTTAAAAAATAACTCCAAGTGAGAGCATCCCTCGCACTCGGAGGCTTAGCCGCAAGCCCGTCCTCGCCTAAGTTAAAAAAACCACTCCGAGTGAGAGCACCCCTCCCACTCTGAGGCTTAGCCGCGAGCCCGTCCTCGCCTATGTTAAGAAACTACTCCGAGTGAGAGCATCCCTCCCACTCAGGGGCTTAGCTACGAGCCCTTCCTCGCCTATGTTAAAAAAACTACACAGAGTGAGAACATCCCTCCCACTCTGAGGCATATCCGTGAGCCCGTCCTCGCCTAAGTTAAAAACTATGCCGAGTGAGAGCATCCCTCCCACTCAGAGGCTTAGCCGTGAAGCATGTCCTCGCCTAAGTTAAAGAACTACTCCGAGTAAGAGCATCCCTCCCACTCGGGGGCTTAGCCGCGAGCCCGTTCTCGCTTAAGTTAAAAAACTACGCCGAGTGAGAGCATCCCTCCCACTCGGATGCTTAGCCGCGAGCCCGTCCTCGCCTAAGTTAAAAAACTATGCCGAGAGAGAGCATCCCTCCCACTCAGACGCTTAGACGCGAGCCCGTCCTCGCCTAAGTGAAAAAACTATTCCGGGTGAGAGCATCCCTCCCACTCGGTGGCTTAGCCGCTAGCCCGTCCTCGCCAAAGATAAAAAAACCTACTCCGAGTGAGAGCACCCCTCCCACTCGGGGGCTTAGCCACGAGCCCATCATCGCCTAAGTTCAAAAACTACGCCGAGTGAGAGCATCCCTCCCACTCGGATGCTTAGCCGCGAGCCCGTCCTCGCCTAAGTTAAAAAACTACTCCGAGTGAGAGCATCCCTCCCACTCGGGGGCTTAGCCGCGAGCCCATCCTCGCCTAAGTTAATAAACTACGCCGAGTGAGAGCGTCTGTCACACCCTGATTTTCATGGCACAACACTTAAGGTGATAAATCATGATAAAATGTGGTTTGACAAAAACTTTTGAGTGTTTTGGACTTTGCCTTGATTGGATTTTGTCTGTTGTTTGCAAGTGCTCTGAAAATCAAATAAATCCTCCAACTCCTCTACTCCTTCTCCTTGATCCAAAACTTCTTCCCAATGATCATAACATGTGTACAGTACAATTTATAATTTTCTTACAAAAATAATTTGGCCAAAAAGTATTTTCAAAAATTAGTTTTCCAAAACCCCCAGAATTGAGGTTTGCACTGCAAGTACTTAATTAAGGGCAGTAAAATTCTTTCCAAAAATATATTTGACTCCTATTAGATATAGGATACCCAGAAACCACAAAAATATAATTTTAAAAGTTATTTTCCTATTTTATTTAAAAGCTTTTTCTTAAGGCCAGAAATGGTCTTTAATAGGGAAAAAATTATTTATTGTTTTAAAAATATTTGACAAAAATCAGGGAAACTCAGGGAAATGTCCATATATAAGAGTTTCAACACATGGTCATGTTCAAAATATTGGTCAAATCCCTCAAAAACCCTTTCTGGATATTTCAAGCTTTTGAAATATTTACAAAGGAAATATTCTCCAAAAATTCCAGGAAAATTCTATCATGTCACATATGACATATTTGGTGATCTTGCCAAGTCTCATGTCTTGGAGAACAAGATAACATCATCAAATCCCCTCAAAACCACTTCTGTCCTTTTTCAAGTTTGAATAGCTTTACACTGTCAAACATGTCAAAATGCTCTCAAACTTGGTGCACATTCTCAAATGGTGTAATAATGCACCTAGACCAAATGGCACAAGTTGGAGAGAATTTTATCTTGACCAAAGTACCCCAAAACCCTCTCTGACCAGATTCAAATTTGAACAACTCTACATTACCAACTTTCTCTCCTTGATTCCAACTTTTGTGAGAATGATCACATGACCAAATGAGGCCACTACACCAAGTGGTGCATCAAGGAGAATTGATTTTCTTGACTAAATCTTGGAAAACCCATTTCTGTTCATTTCTAGGGTTTGCCAAAGTTACATTGGCAACTTCCTCCAAATGAGCTCCAACTTGGTGATCAACCCCATTTATATATGACACTTGATCCTGTTAATCTTCATGTCAAGTGGAGTTAATTTGCTTGCCCAAATTTGCATCAAACACCTTGTGTCACTTTTCAAAAATCACCATTTTGACCACTTGCACTATTCTCCTTGAGCTCAACTTTTTACCACACCTCCTCCTAGTCTTCTCCTATCTCCAGTAACTCTTCCCTGGCCTCAGCTCAATGATTGAGGGGTGAAACACCCCCATTTACCCTTCTGGACAGCAGCATTCTTCTCCTTTCTCACCACCCTCCTCATTCCAGTGGCTCTCCATGGCATCCAATGCTTCCTCCCCTTTCTTTACTACTCCCTAGAACTGCTGGACACAAGTGGCCACGCCCACTTTCCCCTTTTTATGCCATGGCATGCCAAAGGCGTGCTCCAGAGCGCGCTACAGTGCCCCCACGCACTGTAGCTGCTCTCTGCCCAAGCCACCCGACCACCTCGAGCCTCCCCCTCGCGCCAGTCGAGGTGACTCTGCGTTCGCAACACACTACGCGGTCGGCCCCCTCCTCTCTCCTCCTCCCCGCGCCTCCGCGCTAGCAAACAGAGGCCGCCCGAGCGCGCCAATGGTGCGGCTCACACGCGCGGCACCCTGGCCCTTCCCCGCTCCTTCTCTCCCCTCCTCTCGCAGTAGAACAACCCCATGAACACCCCAGACACGCTCACATGAGCCCCTGTGGCCTCTAGCGATGGCGACGGCCTCGCTGGCGCACGGTCCCGCGGTGCACCTCGCCCCCTCCTATTTAAGGCCACCCCCGAGCCCTCTCTGGCCTCCTTTCGCCCTCTCTCACTCCTAGTGACCCCCCAGACCAACTCACTCCTCCTCTCGCGCCCTCCATAGCCCTTCATGGCCGGAGAGCCGCCGCCGGCCTCCACCTAAATTCAGCCGAGCCCGAGCTCTTCTCCCTCTCCTCTCTCCACCAGCAGCCTCCCCTGAGCAAGGCGGAGCTACCATGCCCTTTCCCCTCGTCCGAGGACGCACCATAGCACCATGCCCAATCTCGCCCGACGCCACCGTCCACCGGCATCCAAGCCGCCGTCGCCTCGACCATCCCCGGCAGCCGTGGCATACACGAATGGATGCGACGCTCAACGCCGAGCTCATCCATAGCCAGAGTGTTGCCAGAGGTGCTCCGTAGCGCCGGCAGTCGTCGTCGGGGCTCTCTGCTCCCTCGGCCAGGCGAGCGCGCGGGAGGAAGACGAAGGTGAACCTGACAGGCGGGCCCCGCTCGTCAGTGGCCCAGCCACGGGGCCACGCTGGCAAGTGGAGGCGCATTCGGTTTCTCCCGCGTCCCCGCAGCGCAGGCGTACTCCGACTGGGCGCCTTCGACGTCGCCCCTGACACCCGCGCAGCCGAGCCACTAGGCTGGCCCAGTGGAGCCCTGCTGCTAAACTTCGCCTAGTGCGCGCCGCCGCCGCCCAGATCCAGCCCGTTTGGGTAAAAATCTTTTCCCTTTTCTTTTCTGTAAAGTTTGTGAAATCCACAAACAAATCAAATTAGCTCCAAATTTGATGATTCAAATTTCTAGTAGTTTCAAAAATCATTCCCTACAACATGGTGCTATTGCCATATTTTTACAAAAGCATTTCCTTCACAAATATTTATCAAAACCCCATTTTTCCATTTCTGTGATGAACTTTAGAAAATCACAGAGAGCTCAAGATTGATCCAAATGCCATGATTCAAATTCCTAGATGCATCTAAGTTCATAACTTAGTTTATGAACATTTTTATTAATACTTTCTGTACCCCACAAAATCATTTTTGTTAAATGGGTGCCTTTGCTCATTTTTCAAAAATATATTTCTGTACACTTCTTGCAAATCCATAAACCCCTTGATTCCACCATATCAAAATGTTCAGAGATATCCATTCATCGAATCCCAATGAAACCACTTTGGTCATCCCTCATATGACTAGAGGTATCCTAGAAAAGTCCAACTCACATTTTTAGAGCACTTTTATTTTTGCCTTGTTGTGTTGCTTATTATGATTGTTTCGCACGTTAGTTGACGAAGTAGACGGAGTACTTGGAGAAGGACCAGAAGACTTGAAGACTCTAAGGAACAGGCAAGCAGCCCTTTGACCATGTCCATGAAACCCTTTTTATGCATGACATATAACTCTTTATTATTGTTGCATCGGAATCATGATGAGATGGTAGACCACGTTGGTTGGTTGCCTCTGTTACTTCCTCATTGATACTTGCATTGTGCATGACCCTACCTTCTTATGAGGGTTATGCCGGTGGGAGTAGATAGGATGCTAAAGTAGTTGCTACGCAAAGTGGGTCAGGGTTATGCATGGAAAGAAACCAAGTGTGGTTTGACATACTTGCAAATAGCCCAGTGGGTGCCACTAATGCCCCTGGGAGATGATGATGATCTAGGTCACTAGTTGGTGGAGAGGTAGTGTACCGAGGCTTGATGAAAGTGTTGTTTACAGAGACGGATTAGATTTAAGATTTGATGACTATCCCAACCTTACATGCGCAACCACTTTACCCTTATACGGGAAAGGGCATTATTGAGTACCTAGACCGATCTAGCTTGGAGCCTGCATTGCTAGTGACGGGAGAGTTGTTGGTGCGCTCTCTCGGGACGGGGTCGTGCCAGGTAGGGCGGCCATGACCATCTTTATGGGGCACTGGACACACCGTTGGTACCCCGTGCCAGTGGTATGTGATAAATATGGGAGCAGGGCTCCATGAAAATGTTATGTGAAATGTTGGGCACGGGGGTTACTACCAATCGAGTGGACTCCATGTTAGTGTCGTCTAGGGAAAGGTAGTGATCGGGTGCTTACCCCGGGTACTTGAGGTATCGCGGGTCGTGGATGACACGGAAGTTCCCCGGATCTTGTGGGTACAGTGTGCAACCTCTGCAGAGTGTAAAACTATTCGAATAGCCGTGTCCACGGTCAAGGACGGTTGGGCGGTGCTGCTTAGACTATGTCCATATGTTTCTGACAAAAAACACCGTTTGGTGATATTGATGATGTGACTCGTGAGGAAGTCACGATGAGCTTGAGCATGAGTTGTTCATAACTCTTTCTCGATGTTGATGTCTGTAACCTCCTGATGCTTGTTGCAGACGCATTCCTGTCCTTGATAAATGTTGATCATACATACATGAGAAAAACTAGCTTTCCGCAACAATGCCAATTAAGCAGTAGAGCTTTGCATAATTATTTTGTTATCACTCTTGGGTTGCTTGCGAGTACATTCAAAGTACTCATTGGCTTGCAACTGGTTATTTTATTGGCCAGGCATGAAAGAACAGGATGTGATGAAGAACACTTCGGTGAAGAACATGCGAGCTAGGACGCTTCCCAGTCAGAATGCCTGTAGGGTTAAGGCAGATGGCATGGGTCCAAGTTATCGACGAAGATTTCCGTTGTGATGATATACTCAAGACTTGACCATAATGGTCCTACTTGTGTAAAACGGTATGTATGGATGTAAGACTCTTGCTATTCAGCTTCTGTGTGTTTAGTGAGCATTGATCTCTGGGATCACTGTACACGTGCATTCGGTGATCACGACTTATGAGTCGGGGTCCGCACAGAGCTGGTATCAGAGCCATCCTGACTGTAGGAAGCCTTAGTTAGCATGGTCGTTAGTTAGGGTAAAACTATTTCCAAAACTACTACTAGTTTTCAAAACTATCTGTACTTCTCTTCCCTTCTTAGTTTTTCGAAAACTAAGGTATACTTTCCTTATTGATCTCTTCCCCTTCAAACCTTTGGTCGCTAGAACCCTTATGCCCCTGACCCCTGGATTCCTTGTAATCCTCGTGGATAATCTAGAAGGAAGATGCCTTGCCAGACATTCACCCACATCTCCCAAATACAAGATTGACGACATCACAACAAGACGATACCAACAGAAGATACATCCTCGAGGAATGAGGACCTGAAGACCCAGGAGATGGTGACACCCTTGACACTGCCCCAAGATGGTGCAACCTTAGCCTATGATGAACAGGGCATAGAATGTGCAAGGTCATGATATACATCGCTAATAGAGTAACCTTGTCACTACCGTTGTTGTATCGGCAACCACCGATGGATGAGAACCTAGCCATTTGGTCCGCCTCACCATAGTGATCAAGAAAACGGTTCTCCTCATCCCCCGCTCTTGGTGTCGATGATGTCATCAACGTAACCGACATGATGGACCTCTATTATGCTTTGATATTGTCATTGCATAAAGGATTACCTACCTGGTGCTATCAACGCCTTAGAAGACAAAACGGGATCATCATGATTAAGAAGACAAAAGGAGACCAAGTCAATGCCAGCTACGAGGAGCCACCTTCACCCCATCACCTCATCAGGAGAGAAGTTGTTGAAGATTCTTCAGGCTCATCCCGGATTGTTTCATCGAACAACTACAAGAGACGTAGCAACACCTAAGGAAAACTTAGAAGACTACATGAGGCACAAGGCACGACTATCGAGTCCGAGAACCCCTAGGGTAGGATGAGTCGTGTACCCCCTATGCGCAGTCGAGCCATATGATAGTTCGAATAGAACCATGATTGTGTGTTTCTTGTTTTTATTTGTTTGTGTTTTGATATAGGTCGCACTTTTGACCTAGGCGACAAGCATGCGACTATATCACCTTCCTCACCTTGTTTCTTTTGTTTGGCCCTCTTTGCACCTGTTTGTTTGCACTAGCCCTATAGAACCCCCTTTAGGCATTCCCCTCCTCTATGCTACTTTTCCCTCTCGTCTCTCTCTCCTCAACTGAAGACCAGCAAGACAAGATGCACCAAGAAATCTGCTTCGGCAACCAACTAGCAATGAAGACTTTTGTTGCAGCCTCCTCGACCAAGTGAAACCCCGTAGAGTTATGTTTAACCCTCCAGACTAGAAACCCATTCCTAGACCCTTCGAGACTTCACAAGATAACCTATCTCGAATCCTTAACCATGTGCTTAACCCGCAGACTTGCAAAGAGAACCAGTTAAGCCTCCGTAACCTCGCTCCACATTGGGTTCATTATGGAACTAGTGGACATAGTGAACAAGTACATTATCATCCTAATATAGCACCAGGACTGACGATGCCATAGGGAAGACCAGTTTGAGGATATAGGAATTGAGGACAAATGACTTGGTGAGTTATATCAGTGACCTTGAGAATTATCTGAGACTTTGGTGGATTATGAGGCTTTCATGTTGGTAGATGAACTTGGTGGGATCATGATTACAGAGTAGCATAGCTTTCATTACCCCTGAGTAAATTGGATTTATAGGACGATTATGATCGCAAGCTGAAACTCCTGGAAGTGCAAGGATTTGACTTGATCAGATAATATTGATTGGAGACAATTGATATTACGTAAATGACTTGGGGGAACATGTAGGAATTCTCGTTGGACAGGAGATTTGAATTTTAGTGGGTGATTCTAGTTGAATATATATGCTGAGTATGTCTACATGGTTCGGAGTAAATTGGATTTAGACTGATGATCTTGATCGTGATACCATGTTTCTCGGTGGACCATAAACTAGGAGATTGGATGTATTGTCAGAGTTTATTTAGGTATCTATATAAGCTTGACCTTGGAGTATTACTAGAATGCAATAACGGGAATTGGTGGACTGATTATAGTAAGGCAGCCCTTTCAAGTATTGGGGATTATAAGGACTTTAGGAGATCATGTGGAACACCAGCATAGGCGTTGGATTTGTAGAATTAATGAATTGAGTAGTGATTAATGGAAGTTAATGGGCTGATGGAGTTGATTCATAGGAAGGAAACAAGATCTTGGAGTGGTTTACGACGTGTTTTTTTAGGATAGAGATGCACTATCTTGGACCTTGGGTCAATAGACTGAGCACTTGGATGGTGGATATTAAATCCAAGCTTGTATGCTCTACCCATGGATTTTTAGGGGTAGCCACACACATGAGTTTGGGGATCGTAGACATATATGATTTTGTTAGACCTCCTCTTGGGAGTCATGAGGATATGAATAGCATGAGTGATGATTGGAGTTGACCTATACTAATGATGCTTTCAATAGTATAAGGTGATCTGTTTGGAGGACTAAGTAGAACAATTGGCATCTCAGAAACTGTGCTCAAGGATGGGATGATAAACATTCACTCGCACACTAGAATCCTTGAAACCCTTAAAGCCCTACCAAGCTACAACATGGTCAGATCAGGACCTTAGGGCTTTGACACTAGATCTAGAACCACCTTGGCCCACACTCAACAAGACCACCACTAATTCCCCAGCCTCCTTTATGTACCCCGTGAACAAAACCTTCATGGAGTGCTTAGACAAGATAATTTTCATCATCATTTGGTGACCTATCTGTCCACCTGAAGACAGAAGAGGAGCCGTTCAGCTAGTCCAGGAACATTTGAAGACCGCCATGCCAAGGAGGAAGAACTACCACCATCATCAAGAAGTAAACATCCGCGTCAAAGACCAGGTGTATCTGCAAGCCACTCCTCTCTAAGGAACCAAGCATTTCCATGACAAGGAGACCCACACCAAGATTCATCGGCCCCCTTCGTGATCACTCCAAAAATTTAACAACCCCCTCCGAGATCACTACGAGACGAAGAGAAGACAGTTACCAGCTGGAGTTGCCACCTGAGCTACCTGATGTGCACAATGCTTTCCATGCATCACAACCCCGGAAGTGTTTCCAACTTCCTAACTTGCCCGATCTCTACAAGGGCATTAACCACCGAGCCATCGACCCCTAGCCCAATCTAACCTACCGCAAGCTACCCATTAGCAACCTGGATCAAGAAGAGAGTCATACACGAAGCCCCACCATTTAGTACTTCAAGCTAAATGGAGCACTACACGGAAGCAGAAGCAACATGAGGACTTGAAGACTACCCCAGATCCAAGTTTCTGTATTCCTTTCCGCGCCTAGTCTGGGAATCTCGGGGACGAGACTCTTGTAAGGGGGGTAGGTCTGTCACACCCTGATTTTCATGGCACAACACTTAAGGTGATAAATAATGATAAAATGTGGTTTGACAAAACTTTTGAGTGTTTTGGACTTTGCCTTGATTGGATTTTGTCTGTTGTTTGCAAGTGCTCTGAAAATCAAATAAATCCTCCAACTCCTATACTCCTTCTCCTTGATCCAAAACTTCTTCCCAATGATCATACCATGTGTATAGTACAATATAGAATTTTCTTACAAAAATAATTTGGCCAAAAAGTATTTTCAAAAATTAGTTTTCCAAAACCCCCTGAATTGAGGTTTGCACTGCAAGTACTTAATTAAGGGCAGTAAAAATCTTTCCAAAAATATATTTGACTCCTATTAGATATAGGATACCCAGAAAACACAAAAATATAGTTTTAAAAGTTATTTTCCTATTTTATTTAAAAGCTTTTTCTGAAGGCCAAAAATGGTCTTTAATAGGGAAAAAAATATTTTATTGTTTTAAAAATATTTGACAAAAATCAGGGAAACTAAGTGGACATATATTGTCCATATATAAGAATTTCAACACATGGTCATGTTCAAAATATTGGTCAAATCCCTCAAAAACCCTTTCTTGATATTTCAAGCTTTTGAAATATTTACAAAGTAGATATTTTCCAAAAATTCCAAGAAAATTCTATCATGTCACACATGACATATTTGGTGATCTTGCCAAGTCTCATGTCTTGGAGAACAAGATAACATCATCAAATCCCCTCAAAACCACTTCTGTCCTTTTTCAAGTTTGAACAGCTTTACACTGTCAAACATGTCAAAATGCTCTCAAACTTGGTGCACATTCTCAAATGGTGTAATAATGCATCTAGACCAAATGGCACAAGTTGGAGAGAATTGTATCTTGACCAAAGTACCCCAAAACCCTCTCTGACCAGATTCAAATTTGAACAACTCTACATTACCAACTTTCTCTCCTTGATTCCAACTTTTGTGAGAATGATCACATGACCAAATGAGGCCACTACACCAAGTGGTGCATCAAGGAGAATTGATTTTCATGACTAAATCTTGGAAAACCCATTTCTGTTCATTTCTAGGGTTTGCCAAAGTTACATTGGCAACTTCCTCCAAATGAGCTCCAACTTGGTGATCAACCCCATTTATATATGACACTTGATCCTGTTAATCTTCATGTCAAGTGGAGTTAATTTGCTTGCCCAAATTTGCATCAAACACCTTGTTTCACTTTTCAAAAATCACCATTTTGACCACTTGCACTATTCTCCTTGAGCTCAACTTTTTACCACACCTCCTCCTAGTCTTCTCCTATCTCTAGTAACTCTTCCCTGGCCTCAACTCAATGATTAAGGGGTGAAACACCCCCATTTACCCTTCTGGACAGCAGCATTCTTCTCCTTTCTCACCACCCTCCTCGTTCCAGTGGCCCTCCATGGCATCCAATGCTTCTTCCCCTTTCTTTACTACTCCCTAGCACTGCTGGACACAAGTGGCCGCGCCCACTTTCCCCTTTTTATGCCATGGCATGCCAAAGGCGTGCTCCAGAGCGCGCTACAGTGCCCCCACGCACTGTAGCTTCTCTCTGCCCAAGCCACCCGACCACCTCGAGCCTCCCCCTCGCGCCAGTCGAGGTGCCTCGGCGTCCGCAACACGCTACGCGGTCGGCCCCCTCCTCTCTCCTCCTCCCCGCGCCTCCGCGCTAGCAAACAGAGGCCGCCCGAGCGCGCCAATGGTACGGCTCACACGCGCGGCACCCTGGCCCTTCCCTGCTCCTTCTCTCCCCTCCTCTCGCCCTAGAACGACCCCACGAACACCCCAGACACGCTCACACGAGCCCCAGTGGCCTCTAGCGACGGCTACGGCCTCGCCGGCGCACGGTCCCGCAGTGCACCTCGCCCCCTCCTATTTAAGGCCACCCCCGAGCCCTCTCTGGCCTCCTTTCGCCCTCTCTCACTCCCAGTGACCCCCCGGACCAACTCACTCCTCCTCTCGCGCCCTCCAGAGCCCTTCATGGCTGGAGAGCCGCCGCTGGCCTCCACCTAAATTCAGCCGAGCCCGAGCTCTTCTCCCTCTCCTCTCTCCACCAGCAGCCTCCCCTGAGCAAGGCGGAGCTCCCACGCTCTTTCCCCTCGTCCGAGGACGCACCGTAGCACCATGCCCAATCTCGCCCGACGCCACCGTCCGCCGGCATCCAAGCCGCCGTCGCCTCGACTATCCCCGGCAGCCGTGGCATACACGAATGGATGTGGCGCTCGACGCCGAGCTCATCCATAGCCAGAGCGTTGCCGGAGGTGCTCCGTAGCGCCAGCAGTCGTCGTCGAGGCACTCTGCTCCCTCGGCCAGGCGAGCGCGCGGGAGGAAGACGAAGGCGAACCTGACAGGCGGGCCCCGCTCGTTAGTGGCCCAGCCACGGGGCCACGCTGGCAAGTGGAGGCGCATTCGGTTTCTCCCGCGTCCCCGCAGCGCAGGCGTACTCTGGCTGGGCACCTTCGATGTCGCCCCTGACACCCGCGCAGCCGAGCCGCTGGGCCGGCCCAGTGGAGCCCTGCTGCTAAACTCCGCCCAGTGCGCGGCATCGCCGCCCAGATCCAGCCCGTTTGGGTAAAAATCTTTTCCCTTTTCTTTTCTGTAAAGTTTGTAAAATCCATAAAAAAATCAAATTAGCTCCAAATTTGATGATTCAAATTTCTAGTAGTTTCAAAAATCATTCCCCACCACATGGTGCTATTGCCATATTTTTACAGAAGCATTTCCTTCACAAATATTTAACAAAACCCCATTTTTTCCATTTCTGTGATGAAATTTAGAAAATCACAGAGAGCTCAAGATTGATCCAAATGCCATGATTCAAATTCCTAGATGCATCTAAGTTCATAACTTAGTTTATGAACATTTTTATTAATACTTTCTGTACCCCACAAAATAATGAGCCATTTCTTCATATTTGACAACTTTGCAAATTCATGGGAAAATCATCTCAACTCCAAATCCAGTGAAACCAATTCCTAGATGCTTCTAAAATCATTCTTTGTTAAATGGGTGCCTTTGCTCATTTTTCAAAAATATATTTCTGTACACTTCTTGCAAATCCATAAACCCCTTGATTCCACCATATCAAAATGTTGAGAGATATCCATTCATCGAATCCCAATGAAACCACTTTGGTCATCCCTCATATGACCAGAGGTATCCTAGAAAAGTCCAACTCACATTTTTAGAGCACTTTTATTTTTGCCTTGTTGTGTTGCTTATTATGATTGTTTCCCACGCTAGTTGACGAAGTAGACGGAGTACTTGGAGAAGGACCAGAAGACTTGAAGACTCTAAGGAACAGGCAAGCAGCCCTTTGACCATGTCCATGAAACCCTTTTTATGCATGACATATAACTCTTTATTATTGTTGCATCGGAATCATGATGAGATGGTAGACCACGTTGGTTGGTTGCCTCTGTTACTTCCTCATTGATACTTGCATTGTGCATGACCCTACCTTCTTATGAGGGTTATGTCGGTGGGAGTAGATAGGATGCTAAAGTAGTTGCTATGCAAAGTGGGTCACGGTTATGCATGGAAAGAAACCAAGTGTGGTTTGACATACTTGCAAATAGCCCAGTGGGTGCCACTAATGCCCCTGGGAGATGATGATGAACTAGGTCACTACTTGGTGGAGAGGTAGTGTACCGAGGCTTGATGAAAGTGTTGTTTACAGAGACGGATTAGATTTAAGATTTGATGACTGTCCCAACCTTACATGCGCAACCACTCTACCCTTATATGGGAAAGGGCATTATTGAGTACCTAGACCGATACTAGCTTGGAGCCTGCATTACTAGTGACGGGAGAGTTGTTGGTGCGCTCTCTCGGGATGGGGTCATGCCAGGTAGGGCGGCCATGACCATCTTTATGGGGCACCGGACACACCATTGGTACACCGTGCCAGTGGTATGTGATAAATATGGGAGCAAGGCTCCACGAAAATGTTATGTGAAATGTTGGGCACGAAGGTTACTACCAATCGAGTGGACTCCATGTTAGTGTCGTCTAGGGAAAGTTAGTGATCGGGTGCTTACCCCGGGTACTTGAGGTATCGCGGGTCGTGGATGACATGGAAGTTCCCCGGATCTTGTGGGTACAGTGTGCAACCTCTGCAGAGTGTAAAACTATTGAATAGCCGTGTCCACGGTCAAGGACGGTTGGGCGGTGCTGCTTAGACTATGTCCATATGTTTCTGACAAACAACACCGTTTGGTGATATTGATGATGTGACTCGTGAGGAAGTCACGATGAGCTTGAGCATGAGTTGTTCATAACTCTTTCTCGATGTTGATGTCTGTAACCTCCTGATGCTTGTTGTAGACGCATTCCTGTCCTTGATAAATGTTGATCATACATACATGAGAAAAACTAGCTTTCCGCAACAATGCCAATTAAGCAGTAGAGCTTTGCATAATTATTTTGTTATCACTCTTGGGTTGCTTGCGAGTACATTCAAAGTACTCATTGGCTTGCCACTGGTTATTTTATTGGCTAGGCATGAAAGAACAGGATGTGATGAAGAACACTTCGGTGACGAACATGCGAGCTAGGACGCTTCCCAGTCAGAATGCCTGTAGGGTTAAGGCAAATGGCATGGGTCCAAGTTATCGACGAAGATTTCCGTTGCGATGATATACTCAAGACTTGACCATAATGGTCCTACTTGTGTAAAACGGTATGTATGGATGTAAGACTCTTGCTATTCAGCTTCTGTGTTTTCAGTGAGCATTGATCTCTGGGATCACTGTACACGTGCATTCGGTGATCACGACTTATGAGTCGGGGTCCCCACAGCATCCCTCCCACTCGGAGGCTTAGCCGCGAGCCCATCCTCGCCTAAGTTTAAAAACTACGCCGAGTGAGAGCATCCCTCCCACTCGGAGGCTTAGCTGCAAAGCCCGTCTTTGCCTAAGTTAAAAAACTACCCCGAGTGACGGCATCCCTCCCACTCTGAGGCTTTCCCGCGAGCCCGTCCTCACCAAAGTTAAAAAACTACTCGGAGTGAGAGCATTTCTCACACTAGGGGGCTTAGCCGCGAGCCCATCCTCGCCTAACTTAAAAAACTACTCCGAGTTAGAGCATCCCTCCCACTCGGAAGCTTAGCCGCAAAGCCCATCCCCGCCTAAGATAAAAAACTACTCCAAGTGAGAGCATCCCTCCCACTCGGAGGCTTAGCCGCGAGCCCATCCTCACGTAAGTTTAAAAGCTACGCCGAGTGAGAGCATCCCTCCCACTCAGAGGCTTAGCCGCAAAGCCCGTCCTCGCCTAAGTTAAAAAACTACGCCGAGTGATAGCATCCCTCCCACTCGGAGGCTTTCCCGCGAGCCCGTCCTCACCAAAGTTAAAAAAACTACTCGGAGTGAGAGCATTCCTCACACTAGGGGGCTTAGCCACGAGCCCGTCCTCGCCTAAGTTAAAAAACTACTCCGAGTTAGAGCATCCCTCCCACCCGGAAGCTTATCCGTGAGCCCGACCTCGCCTAAGTTAAAACACTACTCCGAGTGAAATCATCCCACCCACTCGGGGGCATAGCCGCGAGCCCGTCCTCGCCTAAGTTAAAAAACTATGATGGGTGAGAGCATCCCTCCCACTCAGAGGCTTAGTCGCGAGCCCGTCCTCGCATAAGTTTAAAAACTACACTGAGTAAGAGCATCCCTCGCACTCGGAGGCTTAGCCGCGAGCCCGTCCTTGCCTAAGTTAAAAAACTACTCCAAATGAGAGCATCCCTCGCACTCGGAGGCTTAGCCGCGAGCCCGTCCTCACCTAAGTTTAAAATACACCACTCTGAGTGAGAGAATCCCTCCCACTCGGGGGCTTAGCCGCGAGCCCGTCCTCGCCTAAGTTAAAAAAACTACACCGAGTGAGAACATCCCTCCCACTCTGAGGTATAGTCGCGAGCCGTCCTCGCCTAAGTTAAAAACTATGCCGAGTGAGAGCATCCCTCCCACTCAGAGGCTTAGCCGTGAAGCCTGTCCTCGCCTAGGTTAAAAAATTACCCCGAGTGAGAGCATCCCTCCCACTCGGGGGCTTAGCCGCTAGCCCGTCCTCGCCAAAGATAAAAAAACTACTCCGAGTGAGAGCACCCCTCCCACCCGGGGGCTTAGCCACGAGCCCATCCTCGCCTAAGTTATAAAACTACGCCGAGTGAGAGCATCCCTCCCACTCGGAGGCTTAGCCGCGAGCCCGTCCTCGCCTAAGTTAAAAAACTACTCCGAGTGAGAGCATCCCTCCCCCTCGGGGGCTTAGCCGCGAGCCCAACCTCTCCTAAGTTAAAAAATTACGCCGAGTGAGAGCATCCCTCCCACTCGGAGGCTTAGCCGCGAGCATATCCTCGCCTATGTTTAAAAGCTACGCCGAGTGAGAGCATCCCTCCCACTCAGAGGCTTAGCCGCAAAGCCCGTCCTCGCCTAAGTTAAAAAACTATCCCGAGTGTTAGCATCCCTCCCACTCGAAGGCTTTCCCGCGATCCCGTCCTCACCAAAGTTAAAAAAACTACTCGGAGTGAGAGCATTCCTCACACTAGGGGGCTTAGCCACGAGCCCGTCCTCGCCTAAGTTAAAAAAACTACTCCGAGTTAGAGCATCCCTCCCATTCGGAAGCTTATCCGTGAGCCCGACCTCGCCTAAGTTAAAACACTACTCCGAGTGAAATCATCCCACCCACTCGGGGGCATAGCCGCGAGCCCGTCCTCGCCTAAGTTAAAAAACTATGATGGGTGAGAGCATCCCTCCCACTCAGAGGCTTAGTCGCGAGCCCGTCCTCGCATAAGTTTAAAAACTGCACTGAGTAAGAGCATCCCTCGCACTCGGAGGCTTAGCCGCGAGCCCGTCCTCGCCTAAGCTAAAAAACTACTCCAGGTGAGAGCATCCATCGCACTCGGAGGCTTAGCCGCGAGCCCGTCCTCGCCTAAGTTTAAAATACACCACTCTGAGTGAGAGAATCCCTCCCACTCGGGAGCTTAGCCGCGAGCCCATCCTTGCCTAAGTTAAAAAAACCTACACTGAGTTAGAACATCCCTTCCACTCTGAGGTATTGCCGCGAGCCCGTCCTCGCCTAAGGAAAAAACTATGCCGAGTGAGAGCATCCCTCCCACTCAGAGGCTTAGCCGTGAAGCCTGTCCTCGCCTAAGTTAAAAAATTACCCCGAGTGAGATCATCCCTCCCACTCAGGGGCTTAGCCGTGAGCCCTTCCTCGCCTAACTTAAAAAACTACGCCGAGTGAGAACATCCCTCCCACTCGGGGGCTTAGCCGCGAGCCCGTTCTCGCTTAAGTTAAAAAACTACGCCGTGTGAGAGCATCCCTCGCACTCGCAGGCTTAGCCGTGAGCCCGTCCTTGCCTAAGTAAAAAACTACACCGAGTGAGAGCATCCCTCCCACTCAGAGGCTTAGCCGCGAGCCCGTCCTCGCCAAAGTTAAAAAACTACTCCGAGTGAGAGCATCCCTCCCACTCGGAGGCTTAGCCGCAAGCCCGTCCTCGCCTATGTTAAAAAACTATTCCGAGTGAGAGCATCCCTCCCACTCGGGTGCTTAGCCGCGAGCCCGTCCTCGCCTAAGTTAAAAAAAACTATGCCGAGTGAGAACATCCCTCCCATTCGAACGCTTAGACGCGAGCCCGTCCTCGCCTAAGTGAAAAAAGTATTCCGAGTGAGAGCATCCCTCCCACTCAGAGGCTTAGCCGTGAAGCCTGTCCTCGCCTAAGTTAAAAAAACTACCCCGAGTGAGGGCATCCCTCCCATTCAGGGGCTTAGCCAATAGCCCGTCCTTGAAGAAGTTAAAAAACTACTCCGAGTGAGAGCATCCCTCCAACTCGGGGGCTTAGCCGCGAGCCCATTCTCGCTTAAGTTAAAAAACTATGCCAGGTGAGAGCATCCCTCCCACTCGGAGGCTTAGCCGCGAGCCCATCCTCGCCGAAGTTAAAAAACTATGCCGAGTGAGAGCATCCCTCCCACTCGGGGGCTTAGACGCGAGCCCATCCTCGCCTAAGTGAAAAAACTACTCCGAGTGAGAGCATCCCTCCCACTCGAGGGCTTAGCCGCTAGCCCGTCCTCGCGAAAGATAAAAAAAAATACTCCGAGTGAGAGCACCCCTCCCACTCAGGGGCTTAGCCATGAGCCTATCCTCGCCTAAGTTAAAAAACTACGCCGAGTGAGAGCATACCTCCCACTCGGAGGCTTAGTTGCGAGCCCGTCCTCGCCTAAGTTAAAAAGCTACTCCGAGTGAGAGCATCCCTCCTACTCGGGGGCTTAGCCGCGAGCCCATCCTCGCCTAAGTTAAAAAACTACGCCGAGTGAGAGCATCCCTCCCACTCGGAGGCTTAGCCGCGAGCCCATCCTCGCCTAAGTTTATAAACTACGCCGAGTGAGAGCATCCCTCCCACTAGGAGGATTTGCCGCAAAGCCCGTCCGCGCCTAAGTTAAAAAACTACCCCGAGTGACAGCATCCCTCCCACATGGAGGCTTTCCCGCGAGCCCGTCCTCACCAAAGTTAAAAAACTACTCGGAGTGAGAGCATTCCTCACACTAGGGGGCTTAGCCGCGAGCCCGTCCTCGCCTAAGTTAACAAACTACTCCGAGTTAGAGCATCACTCCCACTCGGAGGCTTATCCGCGAGCCCGTCCTCACCTAAGTTAAAATCCTACTCCAAGTTAAAGCATCACTCCCAGTCGGGGGCTTAGCGGCGAGCCCGTCCATGCCTAAGTTAAAAAACTACGCCGAGTGAGAGCATTCATCCCACTCAGAGGCTTAGCCGTGAAGCCCGTCCTCGCCTGAGTTAAAAAAACTATGCTGAGTGAGAGCCCGTCCTCGACTACATTAAAAAACTACTCCAAGTGAGAGCATCCCTCCCACTCAGGGGCTTAGTTGCGAGCCCGGCCTCGCCTAAGATAAAAAAACTATTCTGAGTGAGAGCATCCCTCCCACTCGGAGGCTTAGCCGCGAGACCGTCCTCGCGAAAGATAAAAAAACTACACCGAGTGAGAGTATCCCTCCCACTCAGAGGCTTAGCTGCGAGCCTGTCCTCGCCTAAGTTAAAAAACTATGCCGAGTGAGAGCATCCCTCCCACTCAGGGGCTTAGCCGCAACCCCGTCCACGCCTAAGTTAAAAAAACTACTCCAAGTGAGAGCATCACTCCCACTCGGGGGCTTAGCCGCGAGCCCGTCCTCGCGTAAGTTAGAAAACTACACCGGGTGAGAGCATCCCTCCCACTCAGATGCTTAGCCACGAGCCCGTCCTTGCCTCAACTAAAGAACTACGCGGAGTTAGAGCATCCCTCCCACTCGAAGGCTTAGCCACGAGCCCATCTTAGAATACGTTAAAAACTACTCCAAGTGAGAGCATCCCTCCTATTCGGGGGCTTAGCCGCGAGCCCATCCTCGCCTAAGTTAAAAAAACTACTCCTAGTGAGAGCATCACTTCCACTCGGAGGCTTAGCCGTGAGCCCAGCCTCTCCAAAGTTTAAAAATTTCTCTGAGTGAGAGCATCCCTCCCACTCGAGATCTTAGCCGCGATCCCGTCCTCGCCTGTCACATCCCTAGTTCTGGTATGACCTAGACTAGCTAGTCATTTGTGCATCATGTTTAAATTTCATTTAAATTTGAAATGGGGATTTGTGAAACCCTCAGAATCATTTTTGGAAATGACCCAAATAAAAAATTTCTCCAAAAAGGTCCAAGAAAATGCTCATGTTGCCCTCTGAAATAATGGACAGAGATAAAAACCAAACCAATATTTGTAGGAGCTCATAATTATTTATTTTGGGCATTTGGAATCAATGCATAAATATTTGCATTGGATATATATATATGTTATATATATTGTATATGTCCAAAAATTATGCCAATTGTTGAGGAGCTCTGCAATAATACCACTAGTTCCTACAAAAATTGGCATAAGAAAATAATATGATTTAGTATTTTTGTTAAATCAAAATAAATGTCAGAAAATTAGAAAAAGAAACAAAACAGGAGAAACCTTACCTGGCGCTTACCTCCCTGTGCAGCCGGGCACTGTGTAGCCCAGCGACCCAACAGGCCGGCCCAGCTGACTGGCCGACGCCAGTCATTGTCTCCACCGCGCCAGGAGGACAGGGGCGTGTGCCCACGGCGCACGCACACGTGCATCGCCACCTCCTGCTTGCCGCCGATCGCCTGGAGTTGTCTGAGGATGCCACACACGTCCCTGAGCCCCACGCTCTCACTCTCACCCTCGTTCCCTGCCTCCTCCGCTCTCTCTCGCTGGACTAAACGCGCCCGTCGCCTCCACTCGCTGTTGCCGCGCCACCGCCGCGGCCTCGCCTCTCCGACAAGTCCAACAGCTCCGTGTCGTCGTCCTCATCCTCTCCGTCAAGCCACGCGTCGCCGGACGCCCCGTGGAGCCTTCACCGCCGCCGTCTTCATCATCGGCCGCCAGAGATTGCCACCGACATGCCGTCGTCTCCAAGCCGTCCCCGAGCGCGCTGAGATCACCGAAGGCCTCGCCGTGAGCTCCTCTACCGAACCCCTCTTCTCCCCCTCGTTTTTGCGCTCCGTAGCTCCATCCCCCTTCATGGCCGTAGCTCCTCGCCGCCGTCCATGTCACCGCCGTCGCCCTAGCCACCGCAGCCCGCAACAGAGCGCGTCACCGTGCTCCTGGTGACGCCAGGAGGCCGTAGAGCCTCTCCGCTCACTCCCCCGTGCCCCGCAGCACCCGCGCGCACTCGACCAAACTCTAGCCGCCGCCCCGAGCTCCGCTCCGGCAAGCTCCGGTGCCCCCGCAGTCTGCAGCCTGTTCCCCTGGACGCGGACGACGACGGGCTATGCCCCGGTGGTCTCCACATGTCCAGCCGCCGCCTGTAGCGCAAGTTCGGCAAATCGCCGCCGCGGCTCGAGGTCATCGCCGGCCGAACTCCAGCGAGACCGATGTGGCTGTCATTAGCGCCTAATACCACAGCCTAAACCACCCCACCAGCCGCTGACCGTGGGCCCCAGAGCCAAGTCAAACCCTGGTCAGTGCGGGTTTGACCCGGGCGTAACCACTGTGTCACTGACGTGTGGCCCCACGCGTCAGGTTTGACCTAGATTGACAGCTGACGCAGTGCTGACCTCAAGCTGACGCAATAATGATTTCTGGGATTATTTTAAATCAGGAAATTCCAGAAAATGTTCTAAACTTCAAAAAATCATAGAAATTCAACCGTAACTCAGATTGAAATAATTTATATATGAAAAATTATCAGAAAAATGCAACCTATCCTTATGTCCTAGTTTCATGCATGACAAACCAACTTATACCTACTGTATAAGTGAAAACATGTAAATGGCATTTATAAGAGGTTAATTTGGAGTTGCATTTGAACCCTTGATTCAAATGGACTTCATCCAATTTGAATACTAGTTGCATTATCTCAAACAACATCACATCTACATGCCATGTTCATGCATCATATTGTTGCATATGTTTGTGTATTGATTGCCGACACTGTTCCTTCTCGATAGGTCCTGCTCCGGAGTCCGTTCCAGAGTACCTGTCTGTGAAGCAGTGCCTCCTCTATTGATCTACCAGGCAAGCAAACCCCCTTGTCCATTCTGATACAATCCTACTCTCTCGCTCCTGCTCTCAATTATTGCATTAGGACAACAACAATTCACTGCTACTTTGTGCTGTGGTAGTTGAACCCATTCCTCTGCATGACCTGTCATTGCCATAGTAAATAGTTGAAACCCACTAGCATGTGTAGGAGTTGATTGAGCCATGTTGTGTTCCTACCATGCCATGCCTGCTATTTGTTAGAGTTGTGTCAGGTATGATTCATTGGGAATGAATTGGAGTGTTATGATTTGTTCTGGTGTTGAGAGTTAAGTGTGTGAACACGATTTGGTAAAGGTAGCGGTGAGAGGCCATGTAGGAGTACATGGTGGGTTGTCTCACTGGAACCGTCCTTAAGCACTGAGTTCTATGTATGTTGTCCAATGACTCGATACTACCACACAATGGGCTCCGGGCGCTCCAAGCCCTCTCGACTTATTAACCAACTTGATCTCTGTCCAGGAGTCGCAACTAGTTTCTGGTGTTTGTAGGTAGTGTTAGTAGTCTACCAAGTGGCACCCGGCCAGGTGGGCTTGGGACAGACTAGGCACAGTGGCATGGTGTACCAAGTGGCACCCGGATGGTGGGCTTGGGAACCCTGCTCACATCATTTGGGGTCGTGAGCGACACCCCGGCCGGATCTCCTTGCGGATGGAACTCGAATAGGCGATAAAGTTGGACTAGAGTCTTGTGTGCTTAGTCAGGTCGTGGCCGACTCCCTCGCGAGGCTTCCGCTTGAAGGTTGCCGAGATACACGACGTGTACATGGTGGTAAGTGGTGAGAGCGTGTGTGAAGAAGTACACCCCTGCCGGGTTAACATGATATATTCGAATAGCCGGGTCCGAGGTTATGGACTTCTTGGATGCTTACATGGTACATAGACAACTTGAAGTGGATACTATAAAATGCTCAAGACAAGTGTGAGTGCTATGGATGGCCTTCTCGTAAGGAGACGGGGATGAATCCATAGTAGTGTATTGTTTGGTGACTAGTGGACTCGTGTGCACCATATCACCTCAAAGAAGTTCTGGTAGTCGTAGAACAGGATAGCCACAGAGTCAAAGTTGGCTTGCTGCAACTAAACCCCACATTACCCTCTTGATACAAATGCATGTATGATAGGATCTGATGTAAGTCTTGCTGAGTACCTTTGTACTGATGTCGCTTTATTTATGTTTTTGCAGCGGAGACTTCTGTCTTACTAGTGTTCTCGTGGACTTCGACAAGTAGCTTGTACCTCAGCTACGTTCTTGATCGGATGTTGTAGATAGTCAGGCTCTTCAGCCTTCTTCATTTGTAGATGTCTGTACCCAGACATGTAATGCTTCCGCTTGTTGGTTGTAGGCTCTGTATGATGGGTCATGTGACCCCTGTTTGCAATAAATGCTATGATGGCTCTTTGAGCCTTATCTATATGAGTTGTTGAGTTATGCTGTGACGGCATGTTGTACAACACATACTTGCATGTTATGCGTACGTGTAATGTGTATTGCTATGTGTGGGATCTAACTATCTAGTTGTTTATCCTTAGTAGCCTCTCTTACCGGAAAATGTCTCCTAGTGCTTCCACTGAGCCATGGTAGTGTGTTACTGCTCCGGAACACTTAGGCTGGCCGGCATGTGTCCTTTTTCGTTCCTGTGTCTGTCCCTTCGGGGAAATGTCACGCGATGAATACCAGATTCCTGTTAGCCCGCTACAGCCCGGTTCACCGGAGTCCTGTTAGCCCAGTGCTACAGCCTGGATTCACTCACTGATGACCGACATGTTCGATGCTGGGTCACGGATGCCTGTCCCTGTAAGTTTGTGCCACTTTGGGTTTACGACTAGCCATGTCAGCCCAGGCTCCTTATCATATGGATGCTAGCGACACTATCATATACGTGTGCCAAAAGGCGCAAACGGTCCTGGGCAAAGGTAAGGCGACACCCGTGGGGATACCGTGCGTGAGGCCGCAAAGTGATATGAGGTGTTACATGCTAGATCGATGTGGCATTGAGTCGGGGTCCTGACAGCTTTGGTATCAGAGCCTGACTGCCTGTAGGATTACCAACCAAACTGGTCGAAGTTGAGTCTAGAAATTCTTTAGTTATGTAAGGTAATTGATTGTGGGAAGGAACGTAAGGCTCTTTTTACTCCTTATACCTCATGGCCTTCTGATCTAAGTCGTCCTATCTTTCCTGCGGGGTTGAGGAACTAGGCTTTCTCTTCCGTCTATCAGGATCACGTGTTACTACTCTGTAGTCCCATAGGATTGGTTGATCAGAGTCATACCCCAGTTTTCGAGTACTTCCGGTGTAGTCTGTTTAGTACTATCTCAGAACCTTGAGTGAAGATGTTGAGTATGTTACTACCCCATTTTAGCAGGATGTCTCATTCTGAGCATTTTACTGCCGTTATGCTGCCGGAATTGCCCTAGGAGTTCGAGAGTTACTAATGTCCTTGTCATACATTCTATAGCCTATAGTTGATGCTGATTCCGTCCTTGGTTTCGTTTCTTAGGATGTCATGAGTTAAGCGAAGTGCTGTTGCTCGTAGCCAGAACCACGGAGATGGTAGGGATGAGGATCCTCCCGACCCGCCTTCGTTGATAGAGTTCATGTTAGAGGTGGAGAGGAACAAGCGTGAGTCTAACCGCTTGTTGGCACGTATCGAGGAGAACACCGCACATCAGTTCAAAGGGTCTATAACCATTCATGACTTCATTCGCTTGCACCCACCTACCTTTCATCATTCCATCGAGCCACTCGATGCAGATGACTGGCTCCGTAGCATCACTCATAAGATGTGTTCCGCGAACGTAGCTGAAGATGACAAGGTCACCTATGCCACATACCACCTGGAAGGTCCTACTAGTGTTTGGTGGCAGAACTATGAGGCTATGCTTCCAGCTGGTCAGATTCCTACCTGGAGGGATTTCATTGAGGGTTTTCGCGAGCATCACATTCCTGAAGCCCTCATCGATCGCAAGAGAGAAGAGTTCTGTAGTTTCACCCAGGGTAAGATGGCGGTTGATGCTTACAGTATAGAGTTTGATAACCTCGCTCGCTATGCTTCAGAAGAGGTGTCCACAGACGCCAAGAAGCAGGCTAGGTTCCGGAAGGGTCTCAACCCCAAGTTGCGTCGTGATCTCCACCTGCATCATTGTGATACATTCCAAGCTCTGGTGAACAAGGCCATTAATGCAGAGACAGCTCAGCTCACTTACGAGGAGTCTCGTAAGCACACCTGTGATTTGGGATCTTCCTCCGGTTCTAGTTCTCAGAAGCGCCGGATTTGGGTCCCGAACTCTGCTCTTCCACCTAGATATGTACCGAGGCCATCTTATGTGGCACCCCATCCAGTTCAGCAGTATGCTCCACCCAGGCCTACTGGTAGACTGCTTGTCAGTGCGGGTCCACGTCCAACTTCAGGGACTTGCTTCACATGTGGGAAGCCAGGACATTATGCACGTGACTGCTCTCATACTAGTTATGCTCCACCCCAGCCCAAGAAGTTTGTTGGCTGTGTTAAGCCACCATGCAAGATGATCAGTGTCAAGTCAGCTCCCACTAAACGTGGACGCCTGCATCACGTCTCAGCTAAAGACGCTCATGATGATCCAGATGTCGTTCTTGGTACACTCCTTGTCAATTGCCATCCAGCATCGGTTTTGTTCGATACTGGAGCGTCTCACTCCTTCATTTCTGAAAGCTATGCTAGCTTGCACAACATGTCATTTTGTGATATGCCCTCACCACTGGTCATTCAAACTCCTGGATCCAAATGGCAAACTTCTAGCGTAGACAGACTTGTATTCCTTGCATCACTTATAGCCCTCAAGTCTACAGATATTAACATCATCTTGGGTATGGACTGGATGACAGCTCATTATGCCAAGATTGATTGTTACACCAGGTCCATTCAGCTTACACACCCATCTGGCAAGATAGTCACTGTCTCCACTAGAGTTGCAAGGCGTCAACTCTATTCTCTTAATGCCAGCCCTCTTCCAGACCTTGAAGATATCCCGGTAGTCCGTGACTTTCTGGATGTCTTTCGAGAGGAACTGCCAGGTGTTCCACCTGACAGAGATGTAGAGTTCGTCATAGATCTTATCCCAGGAACCGCTCCAATCTCTAGGAGACCTTATAAAATGGCACCCTTAGAACTAGCCGAGCTTAAGAAACAACTTGATGAGTCCTTGCAAAAGGGTTTCATCCGTCCTAGTTCTTCTCCTTGGGCTTGCCCCGTCCTCTTCGTAAAGAAGAAGGATGGTACGGACCGGATGGTTGTAGATTATCGTCCCATTAATTTGGTCACGATAAAGAACAAGTATCCGCTCCCCAGGATCAACGACCTGTATGATCAGCTCACTGGATCCTCAGTCTTCTCCAAGATGGATTTGAGGTTAGGCTACCACCAAATCAAAATCAGAAATGGGGACATTCCCAAAACGGCTTTTGTCACTCGTTATGGTCAGTACGAGTACACCGTCATGTCCTTCGGTCCAACCAACGCCCCAGCCACTTTCTCCCGCTTGATGAACTCGATCTTCATGGAGTACTTAGATAAATTCGTCGTGGTTTACCTCGATGATATTCTTATTTACTCGAAGAATGAGGAAGAGCATGCCGAACATCTTAGACTTGTGTTAGAGAAACTCAGAGAGCACCGTCTTTATGCCAAGTTCTCCAAGTGTGAATTTTGGTTGCCAGAAGTGACCTACCTAGGCCACGTAATCTCTGGTAAGGGCATTGCTGTCAATCCCGAGAGAGTTAAGGCCGTTCTTGATTGGACTCCACCTGAAACCGTTAAACAAGTTAGGAGTTTCCTTGGTCTAGCCAGCTATTGTCGCCGCTTTGTTGAAAACTTCTCCAAAGTAGCCAAACCCCTCACGGAACTTCTCAAGAAAGATAAAAAGTTTGAGTGGTCCCCACAGTGTGAGTACAGCTTTTAGGAACTGAAAAGACGCCTAACTTCTACTCCCATACTTGTGCCACCGGATTTCACTAAAGACTTTGTTATCTACTGTGACGCCTCACGACAGGGACTAGGTTGCATCCTTATGCAGGATCATCATGTGATTGCCTATGCATCTCGACAGTTACATCCACATGAGGAGAATTATCCTACACCTGATCTAGAGCTTGCAGCCATAGTCTATGCACTCAAGACCTGGCGACATTACCTTCTTGGTAAATGTTGCGAGATCTACACCGATCACCAGAGTCTCAAGTATATCTTCACACAACCAGATCTGAACCTTAGGCAAAGACATTGGTTGGAGTTGATCTCAGATTACGACTTAGGGATTACCTACACCCCAGGCAAAGCTAATGTCATGGCTGATGCGCTAAGTCATAAATCCTATTGCAACAATCTCATGTTGCAGCAGGGCCAACCACTTCTCCATGAGGAATTCTGTAGGCTTAACCTTCACATTGCTCCTCACGGATTCCTTTCTACCTTGTTGGTGAAACCTACTCTTGTAGATCATATCATAGAAGCCCATAAGCATGATACAGGGATTACCCCGATCAAGAGAAACATTGCCAAGGGTGTTGCGGGTAGTTTCTCTATAGATGATCGAGGTGTTGTTTTCTTTGGGAATCGCCTGGTGGTCCCCAAGAAGCAGCATCTTCGACAACTAATTCTTAAGGAGGCGCATGAATCTCCTCTCACGATTCATCCCGGTAGTACTAAGATGTATAAGGACCTACGCTAGAGGTTCTGGTGGACTAGGATGAAGAGAGAAATCGCTCAGTTTATTGCTAACTGTGACGTTTGTCGTCGCGTTAAGGCAGAGCATCAGAGACCTGCTGGCACCCTTCAGCCTTTAGCTACTCCTGAATGGAAATGGGATAAAGTTGGTATGGACTTCATCACCGGCTTTCCCAGGACCAAGAGAGGGAATAATGCTATCTTTGTTGTCATTGACCGTCTTTCCAAAGTGGCTCACTTCCTTCCTGTTCAAGAGAGTATCACTGCTAGTCAGCTTGCTGACTTATATATTTCTCGAATAGTATCACTTCATGGTGTTCCACTAGAGATCAATTCAGACCGTGGTAGTCTTTTCACTTCTCATTTCTGGGAGAGTTTCCAAACTGCCATGGGAACCCATCTTTCCTTCAGTACCGCTTTCCACCCTTAATCAAGTGGTCAGGTGGAAAGGGTCAACCAAATTCTCGAAGACATGCTTAGAGCTTGCGTTATCTCATTCGGTATGGATTGGGAGAAATGTCTTCCTTTTGCCGAGTTTGCTTATAACAATAGCTATCAATCCAGTCTCAAGAAAGCTCCTTTTGAGATTCTCTATGGACGAAGATGTCGAACACCTTTGAACTGGTCAGAAATCGGCGAAAGACAATTATTTGGACCGGACATGATCCAGGAGGCAGAAGAGCAAGTTCGCATCATTCGTGAGAATTTGAAAATAGCCCAGTCTCATCAAAAGAGCCAGTATGATCGTCATCATAAGGATATGACTTATGAAGTTGGCGACAAAGCTTACCTTCGGGTTACTCCTTTGAAGGGTACCCATCGTTTCGGTATCAAAGGCAAGTTGGCTCCTCGTTACATTGGTCCCTTTCGCATTCTAGCTAAACGAGGAGATGTTGCCTACCAGTTGGAACTACCCCCACATCTTTATAGAGTGCATAATGTCTTCCACGTCTCTCAACTCAGGCGTTGCTTCTCGGATCCTATCCGCGGAGTGGACCACAAAACGCTTGATCTCCAAGATAACCTCACATAGCGAGAGTACCCAGTTCACATTCTTGATCAAGCAGAGCGTGTCACTCGACGTCATAACATCAAGTTTCTCAAGGTTCAGTGGTCTCATCATTCCGAGAGAGAAGCTACTTGGGAGCGAGAAGATCGTCTTCGACTGGAGTACCCCACCTTCTTTCCGTCGACCCCTGAATCTCGGGACGAGATTCTTTCAAGTGGGGGCGATTTGTCACATCCCTAGTTCTGGTATGACCTAGACTAGCTAGTCATTTGTGCATCATGTTTAAATCTCATTTAAATTTGAAATGGGGATATGTGAAACCCTCAGAATCATTTTTGGAAATGACCCAAATAAAAAATTGCTCCAAAAAGGTCCAAGAAAATGCTCATGTTGCCCTCTGAAAATATTGGACAGAGATAAAAATCAAACCAATATTTTTAGGAGCTCATAATTATTTATTTTGGGCATTTGGAATCAATGCATAAATATTTGCATTGGATATATATGTTATATATATTATATATGTCCAAAAATTATGCCATTTGTTGAGGAGCTCTGAATAATACCACTAGTTCCTACAAAAATTGGCATAAGAAAATAAAATGGTTTAGTATTTTTGTTAAATAAAAACAAATGTCAAAAATTAGAAAAAGAAACAAAATAGGAGAAACCTTACCTGGCGCTTACCTCCCTGTGCAGCCGGGCACTGTGCAGCCCAGCGACCCAACAGGCCGGCCCAGCGGATTGGCCGATGCCAGTCATCGTCTCCACCGCGCCAGGAGGACAGGGGCGTGTGCCCACGGCGCGCGCGCACGTGCATCGCCACCTCCTGCTTGCCGCCGATCGCCTGGAGTTGTCTGAGGACGCCACACACGTCCCTGAGCCCCACCCTCTCACTCTCACCCTCGTTCCCTGCCTCCTCCACTCTCTCTCTCGCTGGACTAAACGCGCCCGTCGCCGCCGCTCGCTGTTGCCGCGCCACCGCCGCGGCCTCGCCTCTCCGACAAGTCCAACAGCTTCGTGCCGTCGTCCTCGTCCTCTCCGTCAAGCCACGCGTCGCCGGACGCCCCGTGGAGCCTTCACCGCCGTCGTCTTCATCATCGGCCACCGGAGATCGCCACCGACATGCCGTCGTCTCCAAGTTGTCCCCGAGCGCGCTGAGATAAACGAAGGCCTCGCCGTGAGCTCCTCTACCAAACCCCTCTTCTCCCCCTCGTGTTTGCGCTCCGTAGCTCCATCCCCCTTCACGGCCGTAGCTCCTCGCCACCGTCCATGTCGCCGCCATCGCCCTGGCCACCGCAGCCTGCAACAGAGCGCGTCACCGTGCTCCTGGTGACGCCAGGAGGCCGTACAGCCTCTCCGCTCACTCCCCCGTGCCCCGCAGCACCCGCGGGCACTCGGCTAACTCCGGCCGCTGCCCCGAGCTCCGCTCCGGCGAGCTCCGGCGCCCCCGCAGCTTGCAACCTGCTCCCCTGGACACGGACGATGACGGGGTACGCCCCGGTGGTCTCCGCGCGTCCAGCCGCCGCCCGTAGTGAAAGTCCGGCGAGTCGCTGCCGCGGCTCGAGGTCGTCGCCAGCCGAACTCTGGCGAGACCGACGTAGCTGTCATTAGCGCCTAATCCCACAGCCTAAACCACCCCACCAGCCGTTGACCGTGGGCCCCAGGGCCAAGTCAAACCCTGGTCAGTGCGGGTTTGACCTGGGCTTAACCACTGTGTCACTGACGTGTGGCCCCACGCGTCAAGTTTGACCCAGGTTGACTGCTGACGCAGTGCTGACCTCAAGCTGAAGCAATAATGATTTCTGGAATTATTTTAAATCAGGAAATTCTAGAAAATGCTCTAAACTTCAAAAAATCATAGAAATTCAACCGTAACTCAGATGAAATAATTTATATATGAAAAATTATCAGAAAAATGCAATCTATCCTTCTGTACTAGTTTCATGCGTGACAAACCAACTTATACCTACCGTATAAGTGAAAACATGTAAATGGCATTTATAAGAGCTTAATTTGGAGTTGCATCTGAAACCTTGATTCAAATGGACTTCATTCAATTTGAATACTAGTTGCATTAGCTCAAACAGCATCACATCTACATGCCATGTTCATGCATCATATTGTTGCATATGTTTGTGTATTGATTGCCGACACTGTTCCTTCTCGATAGGTCCTGCTCCGGAGTCCATTCCAGAGTACCTGTTTGTGAAGCAGTGCCTCCTCTGTTGATCTACCAGGCAAGCAAACCCCCTTGTCCATTCCGATACAATCCTACTCTCTCGCTCCTGCTCTCAATTATTGCATTAGGACAACAACGATTCACTGCTACTTTGTGCTGCGGTAGTTGAACCCATTCCTCTGCATGACCTGTCATTGCAACAGTAAATAGTTGAAACCCACTAGCATGTGTAGGAGTTGATTGAGCCATCTTGTGTTCCTACCATGCCATGCCTGCTATTGCTTAGAGTTGTGTAAGGTCTGATTCATTGGGAATGAATTGGAGTGTTATGATTTGTTCTGGTGTTGAGAGTTAAGTGTGTGAACACGATTTGGTAAAGGTAGCGGTGAGAGGCCATGTAGGAGTACATGGTGGTTTGTCTCACTGGAACCGTCCTTAAGCACTGAGTTCTATGTATGTTGTCCAATGACTCGATACTACCACACATTGGGCTCCGGGCGCTCCAAGCCCTCTCGACTTACTAACCAACTTGATCTCTGTCCAGGAGTCGCAACTAGTTTCCGGTGTTTGTAGGTAGTGTTAGTAGTCTACCAAGTGGCACCCGGCTAGGTGGGCTTGGGACAGACTAGGCACAGTGGCACGGTGTACCAAGTGGCACCCGGATGGTGGGCTTGGGAACCCTGCTCACATCGTTTGGGGCCGTGAGCGACACCCCTGCCGGATCTCCTTGCGGATGGAACCCGAATAGGCGATAAACCTGGACTAGAGTCTTGTGTGGTTAGTCAGGTCGTGGCCGACTCCCTCGCCAGGCTTCCGCTTGATGGTTGCCGAGATACATGACGTGTACATGGTGGTAAGTGGCGAGAGTGTGTGTGAACAAGTACACCCCTGCAGGGTTAACATGATCTATTCGAATAGCCGGGTCCGCGGTTATGGACTTCTCGGATGCTTACATGGTACATAGAAAACTTGAAGTGGATACTATAAAATGCTCAAGACAAGTGTGAATGCTATGGATGGCCTTCTCGTAAGGAGACGGGGATGAATCCATAGTAGGGTATTGTGTGGTGACTAGTGGACTCGTGTGCGCCATATCACCTCAAAGAAGTTCTGGTAGTCGTAGAGCAGGATAGCCACAGAGTCAAAGTTGGCTTGCTGCAACTAAACCCCACATTACCCTCTTGATACAAATGCATGTATGATAGGATCTGATGTAAGTCTTGTTGAGTACCTTTGTACTCATCTCGCTTTATTTATGTTTTTGCAGCGGAGACTTCGGTCTTACTAGTGTTCTCGTGGACTTCGAAAAGTAGCTTGTACCTCAGCTACGATCTTGATCGGATGTTGTAGATAGTCAGGCTCTTCAGCCTTTTTCATTTGTAGATGTCTGTACCCAGACATGTAATGCTTCTGCTTGTTGCTTGTATGCTCTGTATGACGGGTCCTGTGACCCCTGTTTGCAATAAATGCTATGATGGCTCTTTGAGCCTTATCTATATGAGTTGTTGAGTTATGCTGTGATGGCATGTTGTACATCACATACTTGCATGTTATGCGTACGTGTAATGTGTATTGCTATGTGTGGGATCTGACTATCTAGTTGTTTATCCTTAGTAGCCTCTCTTACCGGGAAATGTCTCCTAGTGCTTCCACTGAGCCATGGTAGCGTGCTACTGCTCCGGAACACTTAGGCTGGCCCGCATGTGTCCTTCTTCGTTCCTGTGTCTGTCCCTTCGGGGAAATGTCACGCGTTGAATACCAGAGTCCTGTTAGCCCGCTATAGCCGTGTTCACCGGAGTCCTGTTAGCCCAGTGCTACAGCCTGGATTCACTCGCTGATGACCGACCCGTTCGATGCTGGGTCATGGATGCCTGTCCCTGTAAGTTTGTGCCACTTTGGGTTTTACGACTAGCCATGTCACCCCGGGCTCCTTATCATATGGATGCTAGCGACACTATCATATACGTGTGCCAAAATGCGCAAACGGTCTCGGGCAAAGGTAAGGCGACACCCGTGGGGATACCGTGCGTGAGGCCGCAAAGTGATATGAGGTGTTACATGCTAGATCAATGTGGCATTGAGTCGGGGTCCTGACATCGCCTAAGTTGAAAAACTATGCCGAGTGAGAGCATCCCTCCCACTCGGAGGCTTAGCCGCGAGCCCGTCCTCGCCTAAGTTAAAAAACTACTCCGAGTGAGAGCATCCCTCCCAATCCAGACCTTAGCCGCGAGCCCGTCCTCACCTAAGTTAAAAAACTACGCCGAGTGAGAGCATCCCTCCCACTTTGAGGCTTAGCCGCGAGCCCGTCCTCGCCTAAGTTAAAAAACTACGCCGAGTGAGAGCATCCCTCCCACTCAGAGGCTTAGCCACAAAAGCCCGTCCTCGCCTAAGTTAAAAAAAACTACCCCAAGTGAGAGCATACCTCCCACTCAGAAGCTTAGCCGCTAGCCTGTCCTTGGCTAAGTTAAAAAAACTACTCTGAGTGAGAGCATCCCTCCCACTCGGGGGCTTAGCCGCGAGCCCGTTCTCGCTTAAGTTAAAAAACTACGCCGAGCGAGAGCATCCCTCCCACTCGGAGGCTTAGCCACGAGACCGTCCTCGCCTAAGTTAAAAAACAATGCCGAGTGAGAGCAACCCTCCCACTCGGGAGCTTCGACGCGAGCCCATCCTCGCCTAAGTTAAAAAACTACTCCGAGCGGGAGCATCCCTCTCACTCGGAAGCTTAGCTACGAGCCCGACCTCGCCTAAGTAAAAACACTACTTCGAGTCAGAGCATCCCTCCCACTCAGAGGCTTAGCCGCGAGCCCGTCCTCACATAAGCTTAAAAACTACTCCAAGTGAGAGCATCCCTCGCACTCCGAGGCTTAGCCGCGAGCCTGTCCTCGCCTAAGTTAAAAAACTACTCTAAGTGAGAGCATCCCCCCACTCGGAGGCTTAGCCGTGAGCCCGTCCTCGCCTAAGTTTAAAAAAACACTCCGAGTGAGAGCATCCCTCCCACTCATAGGCTTAGCCGTGAGTCCGTCCTCGCCTAAGTTAAAAAACTACTCCGAGTGAGAGCGTCACTGCCACTCGGGGGCTTAGCCGCGAGCCCGTCCTCGCCTAAGTTAGAAAAATACGCTGAGTAAGAGCATCCCTCCCACTCAGAGGCTTAGCCACGCGCCCGTCCTCGCCTAAAATAAAGAACTACACAGAGTGAGAGCATCCCTCCCCTCAAAGGCTTTGCCACGAGCCCATCCTCGACTACGTTAAAAAACTACTCTGAGTGAGAGCATCCCTACTATTAGGGGGCTTAGCCGCGAGCCCGTCCTCGCCTAAGTTAAAAAACTATTCCGAGTGAGAGCATCCCTTCCACTCGGAGGCTTAGCTGCGAGCCTGTCCTCTCCTAAGTTAAAAAACTATTCCGAGTGAGAGCATCCCTTCCAATCGGGGGCTTAGCCGCTAGCCCGTCCTCGTGAAAGATAAAAAAACTATGCCGAGCGAGAGCATCCCTCCCACCTGGAGGCTTAGCCTCGAGCCCGTCCTTGCCTAAGTTAAAAAACTACTGTGAGTGAGAGCATCCCTCCCACTTAGGGGCTTAGCTGCGAGCCCATCCTCGCCTAAGTTAAAAACTACTCCGAGTGAGAGCATCCCTCCCACTCGGAGGCATAGCCGAGAGCCCATCCTCGCCTAAGTTTAAAAACTACGCCGAGTGAGAGCATCCCTCCCACTCGGAGGCTTAGCCGTGAAGCCCGTCCTTGCCTAAGTTAAAAAACTACCCCGAGTGAGAGCATCCCTCCCACTCGGAGGCTTCCCGCGAGCCTGTCCACACCTAAGTTAAAAAACTACTCGGAGTGAGAGCATCCCTCGCACTCGGGGGCTTAGCCGCGAGCCCATCCTTGCCTAAGTTAATAAACTACTCCGAGTGAGAGCATCCATCCCACTCGGAGGCTTAGCCGCGAGCCCGTCCTCGCCTAAGTTAAAAACCTACCCGAGTTAGAGCATCACTCTCAGTCGAGGGCTTAGCAGCGAGCCCTTCCTCGCGTAAGTAAAAGAACTACACTGAGTGAGAGCATCCCTCCAACTTCGAGGCATAGCAGCGAGCCCGTCCTCGCCTAAGTTAAAAAACTACGCTGAGTGAGAGCATCCCTCCCACTCCGAGGCTTAGCCACGAGCCCGTCCTCGCCTAAGTTAAAAAACTAAGCCGAGTGAGAGCATCCCTCCCACTCAGAGGCTTAGCCACGAAGCCCGTCCTAGCCTGAGTTAAAAAACTATGCCAAGTGAGAGCATCCCTCCCACTCGAAGGCTTAGCCACGAGCCCGTCGTCGACTACGTTAAAAAACTACTCCGAGTGAGAGCATCCCTCCCACTCGGGGGCTTAGCCGTGAGCCCGGCCTTGCCTAAGATAAAAAACTACTCCGAGTGAGAGCATCCCTCCCACTCGGAGGCTTAGCCGTGAGCCCGTCCTCACCAAAGATAAAAAACCTACACCGAGTGAGAGCATCCCTCCCACTCGAAGGCTTAGCCGCGAGCCTGTCCTCGCCTAAGTTAAAAAACTACACCGAGTGAAAGTATCCCTCCCACTCAGGCGCTTAGCCGCAAGCACGTCCACGCCTAAGTTAAAAAAATATTCCGAGTGAGAGCATCCTTCCCACTCGAGTTCTTAGTTGCGAGCCCATCCTCACCTAAGTTAAAAAAAACTTCCCCGAGTTAGAGCATCACTCCCAGTCGGGAGCTTAGCAGCGAGCCCGACCTCGCCTAATTTAAAAAACTACTCCGAGTGAGAGCATCCCTCCCACTCGGGTTCTTAGCTGTGAGCCCGTCCTCGCCTAAGTTAAAAAACCACCCCGAGTTAGAGCATCACTCCCAGTAGGAGGCTTAGCCGCGAGCCCGTCCTCACCAAAGATAAAAAAACTACTCCGAGTGAGAGCATCCCTCCCACTCGGGGGCTTAGCCGCGAACCCGTTCTTGCTTAAGTTAAAAAACTACGCCGAGTTAGAGCATCCCTCCCACTCGGAGGCTTAGCCGCGAGCTCGTCCTCGCCTAAGTTAAAAAACTATGCCGAGTGAGAGCATCCCTCCCACTCTGGGGCTAAGACGCGAGCCCATCCTCGCCTAAGTTAAAAAACTACTCCAAGTGAGAGCATCTCTCCCACTCGGAAGCATAGCCACGAGCCCGTCCCCGCCTAAGTTAAAAAACTAGGACGAGTGGGAGCATCCCTCCCACCAAGAGACTTAGCCGCGAGCCCGTCCTCGCCTAAGTTAAAAAACTACTCCAAGTGAGAGCATCCCTCGGACACGAGGGCTTAGCCACGAGCACGTCCTCACCTAATTTATAAAAACCACTCCGAGTGAGAGCATTCCTCCCACTCGGAGGCTGAGCCGCAAGCCCGATCTTGCCTAAGTATAAAAAAATACTCCAAGTGAGAGCATCACTCCTACTCGGGGACTTAGCCGTGAGCCCGTCCTCGCCTAAGTTAAAAAACTACGCCGAGTGAGACCATCCCTCCCACTCTGAGGCTTAGCCACGAGCCCGTCCTCGCCTAAGTTAAAAAACTATGCCGAGTGAGAGCATCCCTCCCACTCGAAGGCTTCGCCATGAGCCTGTCCTCGACTACGTTAAAAAACAACTCCGAATGAGAGCATCCCTCCTACTCGGGGGCTTAGCCGCGACCCCATCCTCGCCTAAGTTAAAAAACTACTCCCAGTGAGAGCATCCCTCCCACTCGGAGGCTTAGCCACGATACCGTCCTCGCCTAAGTTAAATAACTACTCCAAGTGAGAGCATCCCTCCCACTCGGGGGCTTAGCTGCTAGCCCGTCCTCGCCAAAGATAAAAAACAATGCCGAGTGAGAGGATCCCCCCACTCGGAGGCTTAGTCGTGAGCCCGTCCTCGCCTAAGTTAAAAAACTACGCTGAGTGAGAGAATCCCTCCCACTCGAGGGCTTAGCCGCAAGCCCGTCCACGCCTAAGTTAAAACACTACTATGAGTGAGAGCATCCCTCCCACTCGGAAGCTTAGCCGCGAGCCCGTCCTCGCCAAAGTTAAAAAACTACGCCGAGTGAGAGCATCCCTCCCACTCGGAGGCTTAGCCGTGAGCCTAAACTACTCCGAGTGTGAGCATCCCTCCCACTCGGAAGCTTAGCAATGAGCCTAATCTCTCCTAAGTTGAAAAACTATGTCGAGTGAGAGAATCCCTCCCACTCAGAGGCTTAGTCACGAGCCCGTCCTAGCCTAAGTTAAAATAACTACTTCGAGTGACTGTATCCCTCCCACTCGGGGGCTTAGCCACGATACCATTCTCACCTAAGTTAAAAAACTACTCCGAGTGAGAGCATCCCTCCCACTCGGGGGCTTTGCCGCGAGCCCGCCCTCGTCTAAGTTAAAAACTACGTCGAGTGAGAGCATCCCTCCCATTCCGAGGCTTAACCGCGAGCCCGTCCTCACCAAAGTTAAAAAACTATGCCTCATAAGAGCATCCCTCCCACTCATAGACTTACCCGCGAAGCCCGTCCTCGCCTAAGTTAAAAAACTACCCCAAGTGAGAGCATCCCTCCCACTCGGGGTTTAACCGCGAGCCCATCCTCGCTTAAGTTAAAAAAACCACGCCGAGTGAGAGCTTCCCTCCCGCTTGGGTGCTTAGCCGCAAGCCCGTCCACGCCTAAGTTAAAAAACTACTCCGAGAGAGAGCATCCCTCCCACTCGGGGGCTTAGGTGCGAGCCCGTCCTCGCCTAAGTTAAAAAACTACTCCAAGTGAAGCATCCCTTGCACTCGTGGGCTTAGCCGCGAGCCCATTCTTGCGTAAGTTAAAAAACTACGCCGAGTTAGAGCATCCCTCCCACTCAAAAGCTTAGCCGCAAGCCCAACCTCGCCTAAGGTAAAACACTACTCTGAGTGAGAGCATCCCTCCCACTCGGGGGCATAGCTGCGAGCACGTGCTCGCCTAAGTTAAAAAACTACGACGACTGAGAGCATACCTCCCACTCAGAGGCTTAGCTACGAGCTCGTCCTCGCATAAGTTTTAAACTACGCCGAGTAGCTGTCAGGACCCCGACTCAATGCCACATCGATCTAGCATGTAACACCTCATATCTCTTTGCGGCCTCACGCACGGTATTCCCACGGGTGTCGCCTTACCTTTGACCGGGACCGTTTGCGCATTTTGGCACACGTATATGATAGTGTCGCTAGCATCCATATGATAAAGAGCCCGGGCTGACATGGCTTGTCGTAAACCCAAAGTGGCACAAACTTACAGGGACAGGCATCCATGACCCAGCATCGAACGTGTCGTTCATCAGCGAGTGAATCCAGGCTATAGCACTAGGCTAGCAGGACTCCGGTGAACCGGGCTGTAGCGGGCTAACAGGACTCTGGTATTCATCGCGTGACATTTCCCCGAAGGGACAGACACAGGAACGAAGAAGGACACATGCCGGCTAGCCTAAGTGTTTCGGAGCAGTAGCAAGCTACCATGGCTCAGTGGAAGCACTAGGAGACATTTCCCGCTAAGAGAGGCTACTAAGGACAAACAACTAGATAGTCAGATCCCACACGTACCAAGCATTTCAATAACATACACACAATATGCTCGATATGTGCAAATACAACATGGCATCACAACATGACTCTATAACTCAAGTATTTTATTCAATAGGCTCCGAGGAGCGAGATATTACAAACATGGGTCTCACGACCCAACATTCAGAGCATACAAGTCAAGCACAAGCGGAAGCTCAAACATGTCTAAGTACAGACATCTACAAAAGAAAAAGGCTGAGAAGCCTGACTATCTACCAGATCCTGATAAGGGCACAAGATCATAGCTGAGGTAACAAGCTAAACGTCGAAGTCCACATGAAACTACTAGTGAGACTGAAGTCTCTCTACAAAAACATAAAATAGGCAAACGTGAGTACAAATGTACCCAGCAAGACTTACATCAGAACTAACTACATATGCATCATTATCAACAAAGGGGGGTGGTGGAGTTTAACTGCAGCAAGCCGGCTTTGACTCAGTGGCTATCCTAAACTACGACTACAAGTAACTCTTTTGAGGTGGCGCACACGAGTCCACATATTCACCATATCAATACACCACTATGGATCCGCTCCAGTCTCCCTACGAGAACGCCATCCATAGCACTCACGCTTATCTTGCGTATTTTAGAGTATCCACTTTCACTTGTCTATGAACTGTACAGGCAACCCAGAAGTCCTTTTCCGTGGACACGGCTATTCGAATAGATCATATTAACCCTGCAGGGGTGTACTTCTTCACACACGCTCTCGCCACTTACCGCCATGTACACCTCGTGTATCTCGGCAACCTTCAAGCGGAAGCCTGGCGAGGGAGTCGGCCACGACCTGACTAACCACACAAGTCTCTCGTCCAGGTTTATCGCCTATTCGGTTTCCATCCGCAAGGAGATCCGGCCGGGGTGTCGCTCACGGCCCCAAACGATGTGTGCAGGGTTCCCAAGCCCACCTCGACGGGTGGATCTACGCTTGGTACACCGTGCCATGGTGCCTAGTCTGTCCCAAGCCCACCTGTACCGGGTGCCACTTGGTAGACTACTAACACTACCTACAAACACCAGAAACTAGTTGCAACTCCTGGACAGAGATCGAGTTGATTAATAAGCCGAGAGGGGCACTTAAGCATTCCAATGTGTGGTAGTAGCTGTTCATGGATCACAAACACAGAACTCAGTTCCTGAGGACGGTTTCAATGAGACAACCCACCATGTACTCCTACATGGCCTCTCACCGCTACCTTTACCAAATCGTGTTCACACACTTAGCTCTCAACAGTAGGACATGTTCACACACCTCCAATTCATCCCCGATGAATCAGAGCTGACTCAACTCTAAGCAGTAGCAGGCATGACAAACAAGCACGAATGAGTAGGCACATCAGGGCTCAAACAACTCCTACTCATGCTAGTGGGTTTCATCTATTTACTGTGGCAATGATAGGTCATGCAGAGGATAAAGGGGTTCAACTACCGCAGCAAGTAACAGATATGTCGTTGTTGTCCTAATGCAGTAAAAGAGAGTAGGAGCGAGAGAGTGGGATTGTATCGGAATGAACAAGGGGGTTTTGCTTGCCTGGCACTTCTGAAGATAGTATAGTTCTTCATCGGTGTCATCGATCACATTGCGGGAACGTCATCTACTGAGAGGGAACAAGCACCGACAAACAAAGAAGAAGCACAATCAATGCAATGCACAATATGATGCATGATCATGACATGGCAAAATGAGTGTGTTTTGGATAATGCAACTTAGAACAGATTAAATGAAGTTGGTTCGAACCAAGGGTTCAAATTCAAACTCCATGTGTGCTTATTTAAATGCCAACTATGCAAATTGCCATATGCAGCAACCTTAGGTTGTTCAAACATGCATGAAAATGGTACAGATGGATAGATTGGATTTTTTTGATCATTTTTCATATATAAATTATTTCATTTGGAGCTACTGTTGAATTTCTATAAATTTTAGAAGTTTGGAATATTTTCTGAAATTTATAAATCATTTCCTGATTTATTTTAATTCCAGAAATACTTTACTGCGTCAGCATGATGCCTGCGTGACGTCATCAAGTCAACAGGGTTGACCAGAGTCAAACCTGACATGTGGGGTTGGTCAACTTCCAAGCCAGCATGGTCAACTCTGGCACGTGGGTCCCACTGGGTTAATAAACTAATCTTAACCAGGAAAATTAGCCCGCTAAGTTAAACATGCGGGTCCCACTATCAGTGACCCTAGGGGGGGTTAGTTAGGTGCTAATGACGGTGTCACGTCACCAGCCACCGGAGTTGGACGCCGGCGACCAAACCCAATGGCGGAGGATCGCTGGAGTTGCTCGGAACGGCGCTAACGAGCACCATTTCGCGCATGGTTTGCGGCTACGGCGAGCTGGCGGTGCGGCGCATCTAAAGGAGGCAGCGGGAGGTGCCAGGGTGCAGTGTAGCGGTGGCGGCGACGGGCGGAGCGGCGGCCGGAGTTCGGCCGGGTGCGGGAACGCAGCTGCAGCGCTCGAGAGAGCGAGTTGGGGTGCGGGTTGGGTTCCTGGCGAGGTCTGGAGCATGTTCACATGCCCAGGAGCGACGAACACGGCCTCTGGCCACGGCGGCAAGGAGCTCAGGCGGCGGCGCGAATCGGTCGGCAAGGGGGCGACGGCTACAGGGCGTAATGAGGTCGGGGGAGAGGGGTTTTCGATGCGGGACCTCACAGTGGTTGCAGAGGGCGTCGACGCGGGCTCGGAGAAGGCCAGATGGCGACGTACAGGTGGCGGCGATCTCGGACGACCGAAGCTTGAAGATGGAGTCGAGGCGGTCGATTCGGGGCGTCTGAGCTCGGTTTCTTCAGCGTGGCGAAGCCGTGGTCGACGACGGAGAGGTGGAGCTCGTCTGCGGCACGAGGCGATGGCTGTGGCTACGACAACGACGAGCGGCGGCGATGGGGGCGTTCGGTCTCGGGAGATAGAGAGCGGCAGAGGAGGGGATGAGCACTGGGGAAAGTGAGAGAGGCCAGGGGGGTTACGTGGCGCTCGGGGCTAGCTCCAGAAGCGGCGGAAGCAGGAGGTGGCTCCGGCGCGTGTCGGCGCGCGGTGGCCACACGCCCTTCGTCCTCCTGGCAAAAGGAGGAAGACGACAGGGGGTGGAGATGGGCTGGGCCGGCTTCAGCAGCAGGCCGCACAGGTAGGCGCCAGGTAGTCCTTCTCTCTCTCTCCCTATTTTTCTTTCTATTTCTATTTATTTTGCTCTGTTTTGATTTAGTAACAATACTAAACCATTTTTGTTTATTCCAATAATTTTGGCAGGGGCTGAAAGGATTAATCTAGAGCCCCTCACAAAATATCAGAATTATTGAAGCATTAAAGATATATATAACATATATTTGCTCCAATTCAAATACAATATGTGTTATTTCAAAAATCGAAAATGTCATGGAGAAATGTGCATCATCTCTGGTTACTGTTTCCAGAATTTTCCAAAAATGATGAACATTTTTGAAAGCCATTTTTGGTTCACTAAAAATATTTTTTTAGTTGAACCTATTGAATTCCTTTGATGCTAGGGTTTGAAACAATCCCCATTTCAAATTCATTTGAAAAGTTAAACATGATGCACACATGAAGGGCTAGCCTACTGCATACCAGGACCAGGGATGTGACAACTCGCCCCCACTAAACAAGAATCTCGTCTCGAGATTCAAGCATATGGTGGAATGAAGGGGAAACGCAACTAACGCAATCTTCACGATCCAGGTTGCACTTTAAATGAACGTTGATATTGACTCATTGCTCCAAATTGATCTTGACATCTTTGCTTTTGAGATCTTCATCTAACACGACAACGACAGAAAGAAACTCTATCGAAAAGGATTATTGAAGCTCTTCATACCAGGCTAATGGCAATTCACAAACGATCGTTTGAAGGAATTCGAAGAAATGGCATTCTTAGCTTGGAAGGAAACTACGGTTATAGGGCAATTTGGCAAATGGAAGGAACATTCCAATTGACACCAAGGATATAACCTAGTGGCTGAGCGTGCTGTGAAGAACTTGAGCATTTCCATATTCGTCAAGGTTTTACCAACATCCATGCCAAGGATCCTGGCAACACATCATACTACCATGAAGAACGGTGATGGAGGATGCCGGTGCAAAGGAGGACATCACTTTCTCAGATTTTTCCTTAGCAATGCCAAAGAAGCAAATCTTGATGATCGACCGAGAGACATTTAGCACTCCGCCTCTAATGTTCTCCTTGATGTACTAGGTACCATGATAAATGCTTAAAACATCAACATGGCCATCAAGTAAAGGTCGGACTTCAGAAGCACAAAAACCCATAAGGAACAGCTTGTGGAATAAGTCATACCAAATCCTCATGGAGAAAATGGTCGAATTGCTCATTCAAGATACTATAATAACAGATCTTCCGGCTAGGTGTGTCGGCCAGAACATCAACCTTTTCGGGACCTACATCATAGATCTTGGAAATGTTCCAACCATCATATCTGCCTGAGATTCAGATCTGGTTGGTAACAGGACATTTCAGACAACATGTCTGGAAAAGAAAATTTGCAACACAAACCGAAGAGATGACGTTGCGAGATTCTCAGGAAAATGAACTACGATAGCATGTTCCAAAACATTAGCTGGTTCTGCTACAAACCTGTGAACACGCTGTCCAAGGCAAGCATGACCACGTAGTAGTCTTATAAATAAAACACTACCGAGTTCAGGTGGGGAACCATCATCGAGGATAACGAAGTCCTAACATAAGTGATGATTAGCTCTTATGAAGGAACTTCTTGTCCTTGAACAAATCAGTTAGTGCCTTGGTGTGCTACGGAATACAGGTGGAGTGGAGGTAATTAATCTACCAAACCATAGTATACCTTGCACATGCATGACTGACTTGGGATGGTACCAAAGGAAACAAAACAATCTTTCTCGAACTCATGGCGGCAACTTGCACCAAATGCACATGAATTCGAGGAAGTCACTTCTTCCATCCAACATATGCTTCACGAACAGAAAATGAAGATAATGCTTATAAAAGTTTCCAACACCAGCTGGATGTTCAACACAAATCATGGTAGAGACAAAATGCCGCTGATGGGCTCAACAGCAACTCATCAGAATTTCTATATCACTGGACTTCCACCATTATGTGAACAACGTGATAGTATTGGTCAGACCAAAAGATGTAATGGTGTATGCTCGAGGAATTAATCACGAGTAAGACAACATTACGAATATCGTTGGTTCTAACTTGATTTGACGATGGCCCACACTCAAATCAAGGTTTGGGCAAGACGATAGGTTCAACAACTGATCACGAGGACCAATCGATGAACAAATCATCTTTCTACAACAAACACACAAACACAAGATATCCCTTTGGAAATGAACTAAGTTAGGCAAGCTTTTATCTTCCAACTCTCCAAGTTGTTGTTCAGCTTAACCAACTAGCTCAGGGGTATCCAACACAGATTCTTGGAGAAGGGGTGGTTTATAAGAAAACCAAATTGATCACGAGCTCAACATAACAGTCAGGTGACAACCTGGTGATACCTCCGAGAAGACATTCGGAAAATCACGAACCACCGGTATGTTACTAAGCTCGAGAACAACCTTGCTTTTCAGGGCAAGATGATATGATCAAAAGAGTGAGGGATTGACACAATCCTAACTCATTGATTGAAGAGTGCACCAGAAATAAGGACTAGGTAGCACAATGAATCTCAGGATTGTGATTCAGTAACCAACACACTAAGAATGAGAATATTGTCCATTTACTACCAAGCAACGAGTTGCTCGGAGTATTGATTTCACACATCACAATTCACTTGTCAGCATTCCGGTTACAACAACACAAGGACCGAGGAATGAATGATGATGGTGAGAAGTATCACTACGTCAAGAGTTCATGAGAGTTGGTGCAGTTCTCATGACAATTCTGACATAAAGGGGGTAATACTCCGAGGTAGAACAGAACAAAGCTGGATTGGCATTTTGATCTGCGGGATACAACTTCTTTGACCCAATCCTAGAATTGGATGAGGTACTGGAGTTTGTTTCTCCAAGTCATTCTAGAATAGAATGGCTTGACGGACCACAAGAATAATAGGCATCGATGAACAAAGGCATGCATACTCTTGACTATCAATTGATAGACGAGGGTCAGGACACAACTAAAGAGAACAACTCAAAGGAACATATAACTTTCTGATTTGTGGATGCATAGATTAGTATGTCGAGCGAAGCTCAACATTTCTTCCGGATAACCCATGCGGGAAGGGTAGAACTGGCAGATTCACAATTATGAATGGAGAACTCCTCAAGAGTACTCTGATTGTGATCTTTTGGTTCAAATAACTTCTGCCTGAATGGTTCATGGTATTTGGAAGAAGGAAATACCATGGACCTCGAGGACTATCGCAAGGTTACTAATAACCTAAAGGAACTAGCAAACACTATCAACATGAAGTAAGTAGGGTGAATCTCGGGTTCAAGAACCCAGGAATAGAATACCTACTAACTAAATTGCATCACGGGATGCTTTCGAGAATGAAGGCCAGAGTCATCACAATGGGACACAAAACGTGGCTAGATTACTAGGTGATACTCTAGACACCTAGGGTCATAATAATAACTCCGACATATATGTTAAGGCAACACAGTACCTCAACTCACCGATTAGTGTGGTTAATCTGGCCCAAAGGGACATCGGAACGGGAGGGAGGGATTTTGCAAATGCTTCAGACTATTTAGAAACCTGGGATGACTCGGACAGCATAACGGCTGTAAATGCTCGAAAAGATTGGAGACATGCTACAAAAATGGTGGCATAGCCACTCAGAAGCACAATATCAAGGTTTTGAGACCAGCTATGAGCATGCGGAGTAGTAAAAGCTGAACTGAGATTTGAAACTAACAATTCTATAAGTCTATGGATTAGTAAGACGTCATCCTGATAGAAAGATGAGAAGGCCTAATTCTTAATCCCCGTAGAAGAGAAGAGGTTGACTCAGATCAGAAGGCCGTGAGGTATGAGGAGTAAAAAGAGCCTTACGTTCCCTTCCCCAATCAATTCCCTTACATAACTAAAGCATTTCTAGACACAACTTCGACCAGTTTGGCTTGGTAATCCTATAGGCAGTCAACCTCTGATACCGAAGCTGTCAGGACCCCGACTCAATGCCACATCGATCTAGCATGTAACACCTCATATTACTTTGCGGCCTCATGCACGGTATTCCCACGGGTGTCGCCTTACCTTTGCCCGGGACCGTTTGCGCCTTTTGGCACACGTATATGATAGTGTCGCTAGCATCCATATGATAAAGAGCCTGGGCTGACATGGCTAGTCGTAAACCCAAAGTGGCACAAACTTACAGGGACAGGCATCCATGACCCAGCATCGAACGTGTCAGTCATCAGCGAGTGAATCCAGGCTGTAGCACTGGGCTAGCAGGACTCCGGTGAACCGGGCTGTAGCGGGCTAACAGGACTCTGGTATTCATCGCGTGACATTTCCCCGAAGGGACAGACACAGGAACGAAGAAGGACACATGCCGGCCAGCCTAAGTGTTCCGGAGCAGTAGCAAGCTACCATGGCTCAGTGGAAGCACTAGGAGACATTTCCCGGTAAGAGAGGCTACTAAGGATAAACAACTAGATAGTCAGATCCCACACATACCAAGCATTTCAATAACATACACACAATATGCTCGATATGTGCAAATACAACATGGCATCACAACATGACTCCACAACTCAAGTATTTTATTCAATAGGCTCCGAGGAGCGAGATATTACAAACATGGGTCTCACGACCCAACATTCAGAGCATACAAGTCAAGCACTAGCGGAAGCCCAAACATGTCTGAGTACAGACATCTACAAAAGAAAAAGGATGAGAAGCCTGACTATCTACCATATCCTGCCGAGGGCACAAGATCGTAGCTGAGGTAACAAGCTAAACGTCGAAGTCCACATGAAACTACTAGTGAGACTGAGGTCTCTCTGCAAAAACATAAAATAGGCAAACGTGAGTACAAATGTACCCAGCAAGACTTACATCAGAACTAACTACATATGCATCATTATCAACAAAGGGGGGTGGTGGAGTTTAACTGCAGCAAGCCGGCTTTGACTCGGTGGCTATCCGGAACTACGACTGCAAGTAACTCTTTTAAGGTGGCGCACACGAGTCCACATATTCACCATATCAATACACCACTATGGATCCGCTCCCGTCTCCCTACGAGAACGCCATCCATAGCACTCACGCTTATCTTGCGTATTTTAGAGTATCCACTTTCACTTGTCTATGAACTGTACAAGCAACCCAGAAGTCCTTTTCCGCGGACACGGCTATTCGAATAGATCATATTAACCCTGTAGGGGTGTACTTCTTCACACACGCTCTTGCCACTTACCGCCATGTACACCTCGTGTATCTCGGCAACCTTCAAGTGGAAGCCTGGCGAGGGAGTCGGCCACGACCTGACTAACCACACAAGTCTCTCGTCCAGGTTTATCGCCTATTCGGGTTCCATCCGCAAGGAGATCCGGCCGGGGTGTTGCTCACGGCCCCAAACGATGTGTGCAGGGTTCCCAAGCCCACCTCGACGGGTGGATCTACGCTTGGTACACCATGCCACGGTGCCTAGTCTGTCCCAAGCCCACCTGTATCGGGTGCCACTTGGTAGACTACTAACACTACCTACAAACACCAGAAACTAGTTGCAACTCCTGGACAGAGATCGAGTTGATTAATAAGCCGAGAGGGGCACTTAAGCATTCCAATGTGTGGTAGTAGCTGTTCATGGATCACAAACACAGAACTCAGTTCCTAAGGACGGTTTCAATGAGACAACCCACCATGTACTCCTACATGGCCTCTCACCGCTACCTTTACCAAATCGTGTTCACACACTTAGGTCTCAACAGTAGGACATGTTCACACGCCTCCAATTCATCCCCGATGAATCAGACCTGACTCAACTCTAAGCAGTAGCAGGCATGACAAACAAGCACGAATGAGTAGGCACATCAGGGCTCAAACAACTCCTACTCATGCTAGTGGGTTTCATCTATTTACTGTGGCAATGATAGGTCATGCAGAGGATAAAGGGGTTCAACTACCGCAACAAGTAACAGATATGTCGTTGTTGTCCTAATGCAGTAAAAGAGAGCAGGAGCTAGAGAGTGGGATTGTATCAGAATGAACAAGGGGGTTTTGCTTGCCTGGCACTTCTGAAGATAGTATAGTTCTTCATCGGTGTCATCGATCACATTGCGGGAACATCGTCTACTGAGAGGGAACAAGCACCGACAAACAAAGAAGAAGCACAATCAATGCAATGCACAATATGATGCATGATCATGACATGGCAAAATGAGTGTGTTTTGGATAATGCAACTTAGAACAGATTAAATGAAGTTGGTTTGAACCAAGGGTTCAAATTCAAACTCCATATGTGCTTATTTAAATGCCAACTATGCAAATTGCCATATACAGCTACCTTAGGTTGTTCAAACATGCATGAAAATGGTACAGATGGATAGATTGGATTTTTCTGATCATTTTTCATATATTAATTATTTCATTTGGAGCTACGGTTGAATTTCTATAAATTTTAGAAGTTTGGAATATTTTCTGAAATTTATAAATCATTTCCTGATTTATTTTAATTCCAGAAATACTTTACTGGGTCAGCATGACGCCTGCGTGACATCATCAAGTCAACAGGGTTGACCAGAGTCAAACCTGACGTGTGGGTTGGTCAACTGCCAAGCCAGCACCGTCAACTCTGGCACGTGGGTCCCGCTGGGTTAATAAACTAATCTTAACCAGGAAAATTAGCCCGCTGAGTTAAACATGAGGGTCCCACTGTCAGTGACCCTAGGGGGGGTTAGTTAGGTGCTAATGACGGTGCCACGTCACCAGCCACCGGAGTTGGACGCCGGCGACCAAACCCAACGGCGGAGGATCGCCGGAGTTGCTCGGAACGGCGCTAACGAGCACCGTTTCGCGCGTGGTTTGCGGCTATGGCGAGCTGGCGGTGCGGCGCATCTAAAGGAGGCAGCGGGAGGTGCCGGGGTGCAGTGTAGCGGCGGCGGCGATGGGCGGAGCAGTGGCCGGAGTTCGGCCGGGTGCGGGAACGCGGCTGCAGTGCTCGAGAGAGCGAGTTTGGGTTTGGGTTGGGTTCCTGGCGAGGTCTGGAGCACGTTCACGTGCCTAGGAGCGACGAACACGACCTCTGGCCACGGCGGCGAGGAGCTCAGGCGGCGGCGCGAATCGGTCGGCAAGGGGGCGACGGCTACAGGGCGTAACGAGCTCGGGAGAGAGGGGTTTTCGACGCGGGAGCTCACAGTGGTTGCAGAGGGCGTCGACGCGGGCTCGGAGAAGGCCGGACGGCGACGTACAGGCGGCGGCGATCTCGGACGACCGAAGCTTGAAGATGGAGTCGAGGCGGTCGATTCGGGGCGTCCGAGCTCGGTTTCTTCAGCGTGGCGAAGCGGTGGTCGACGACGGAGAGGTGGAGCTCGTCTGCGGCGCGAGGCGATGGCTGTGGCTACGACAACGACGAGCGGCGGCGATGGGGGCGTTCGGTCTCGGGAGATAGAGAGCGGCAGAGGAGGGGATGAGCACTGGGGAAAGTGAGAGAGGCCAGGGGGGTTACGTGGCGCTCAGGGCTGGCTCCAGAAGCGGCGGAAGCAGGAGGTGGCTCCGGCGCGTGCCGGCGCGCGGTGGCCACATGCCCTTCGTCCTCCTGGCAAAAGGAGGAAGACGACAGGGGGGTGGAGATGGGCTGGGCCGGCTTCAGCCGCAGGCCGCACAGGTAGGCGCCAGGTAGTCCTTCTCTCTCTCCCTATTTTTCTTTCTGTTTTCTATTTATTTTGCTCTGTTTTGATTTAGTAACAATACTAAACCATTTTTGTTTCTTCCAATAATTTTGGCAGGGGCTGAAAGGATTAATCTAGAGCCCCTCACAAAATATCAGAATTATTGAAGCATTAAAGATATATATAACATATATTTGCTCCAATTCAAATACAATATGTGTTATTTCAAAAATCCAAAATGTCATGGAAAAATGTGCATCATCTCTGGTTACTGTTTCCAGAATTTTCCAAAAATGATGAACATTTTTGAAAGCCATTTTGGGTTCACTAAATTTTTTTTTAGTTGAACCTATTGAATTCCTTTGATGCTAGGGTTTGAAACAATACCCATTTCAAATTCATTTGAAAAGTTAAACATGATGCACACATGAAGGGCTAGCCTACTGTATACCAGGACCAGGGATGTGACGAGCATCCCTCCCACTCGGAGGCATAGGCGCGAGCCCGTCCTCGCCCGAGATAAAAAACTACTCCAAGTGAGCATCCCTCGCACTGGAGGGCTTAGTCACGAGCCCGTCCTCGCCTAAGTTAATAAAACCACTCCGAGTGAGAGCATCCCTCCCACTCGGAGGCTGTGTCGCGAGCCCGTCCTCGCCTAAGTTAGAATACTACTCCAAGTGAGAGCATCACTCCCACTCAGGGACTTAGCCGCGATCCCATCCTCGCCTAAGTTAAAAAACTACGCCGAGTGAGAGCATCCCTCCCACTCAGAGGCTTAGCCACGAACCCGTCCTCGCCTAACTTCAAAAACTACTCCGAGTGAGAGCATCCCTCCCACTCGGAGGCTTAGCCACGAGCCCGTCATCTCCAAAGTTAAAAAACTCCGAATGAGAGCATCCCTCCTACTCGGGGGCTTAGCCACGAACCCATCCTCTCCTAAGTTAAAAAAATCTACGCCGAGTGAGAGCATCCCTCCCACTCGGAGGCTTAGCCGTGAGCCCATCCTCGCCTAAACTACTCCGAGTGTGAGCATCCCTCCCACTCGGAAGCTTATCCATGAGCCTAATCTTGCCTAAGTTGAAAAACTATGTCGAGTGAGAGAATCCCTCCCACTCAGAGGCTTAGTCACGAGCCCGACCTAGCCTAAGTTAAAAAACTACTTCGAGTGACAGTATCCCTCCCTCTCGGGGGCTTAGCCACGATCCCGTTCTCACCTAAGTTAAAAAACTACTCCGAGTGAGAGCATCCCTCCCACTCGGGGGCTTTGCCGTGAGCCCGCCCTCGCCTAAGTTAAAAACTACGCCGAGTGAGAGCATCCCTCCCATTCCGAGGCTTAACAGCGAGCCCGTCCTCGCCAAAGTTAAAAAACTATGCCTCGTGAGAGCATCCCTCCCACTCAGAGGCTTACCCGCGAAGCCCGTCCTCGCCTAAGTTAAAAAACTACCCCGAGTGAGAGCATCCCTACCACTCGGGGCTTAGCCGCGAGCCCGTCCTCACTTAAGTTAAAAAAAGTACGCCGAGTGAGAGCATCCCTCCCACTCGAGGGCTTAGATGCAAGCCCGTCCACGCCTAAGTCAAAAAACTACTCCGAGAGAGAGCGTCCCTCCCACTCGGTGGCTTAGCCATGAGTCCGTCCTCGCCTATGTTAAAAAACAACTCCAAGCGAAGCATGCCTTCCACTCGGGGGCTTAGCCGTGAGCCCGTTCTTGCTTAAGTTAAAAAACTACGCCGAGTTAGAGCATCCCTCCCACATAGAAGCTTAGCCGCGAGCCCGTCCTCACCTTAGTTAAAAAACTATGTCGAGTGAGAGCATCCCTCCCACTCGGGGGGTACGACGCGAGACTGTCCTCCCCTGAGTTAAAAACCTACTCCAAGTGAGAGCATCTCTCCCACTAGGAAGGTTAGCCACGAGCCCAACCTCGCCTAAGGTAAAACAATACTTTGAGTGAGAGCATCCCTCCCACTCGGGGGCATAGCTGCGAGCACGTGCTCGCCTAAGTTAAAAAACTACGACGAGTGAGAGCATCCCTCCCACTCAGAGGCTTAGCTGTGAGCTCGTCCTGGCATAAGTTTCAAACTACGACGAGTAAGAGCATCCCTCCCACTCAGAGGCTTAGCCGCGAGCCCGTCCTCACCCAAGATAAAAAACTACTCCAAGTGAGAGCATCCCTCTCACTCGAGGGCTTAGCCACGAGCCCGTCCTCGCCTAAGTTAAAAAACCACTCCGAGTGAGAGCATCCCTCCCACTCGGAGGCTGTGCCGCGAGCCCGTCCTCGCCTAAGTTAGAAAACTACTCCAAGTGAGAGCATCACTCCCACTCAGGGACTTAGCCGCGATCCCGTCCTCGCCTAAGTTAAAAAACTACGTCGAGTGAGAGCATCCTTCCCACTCAGAGGCTTAGCCACGAGCTCGTCCTCGCCTAAGTTAAAAAACTATGTCGAGTGAGAGCATCCCTCCCACTCGGAGGCTTCGCCACGAGCCCGCCCTCGACTACGTTAAAAAAAACTCCGAATGAGAGCATCCCTCCTACTCGGGGGCTTAGTCGCGACCCTGTCCTCGCCTAAGTTAAAAAAACTACTCCGAGTGAGAGCATCCCTCCCACTTGGAGGCTTAGCCACGAGCCCGTCCTCACCTAAGTTAAAAAAACTACGACGAGTGAGAGCATCCCCCCCACTCGGGGGCTTAGCCGCTAGCCTGTCCTCGCCAAAGATAAAAAACTACTACGAGCGAGAGCATCCCTCCCACTCGGAGGCTTAGCCACGAGCCCGTCCTCGCCTATGTTGAAAAACTACAACGAGTGAGAGAATCCCTCCCACTTGGGGGCATAGCCGTGAGCCCATCCACGCCTAAGTTAAAAAACTACTCTCAGTGAGAGTATCCCTCCCACTCGGGGGATTAGCTGCGAGCCCGTCCTCACCAAGGTTAATAAACTATGCCGAGTGAGAGCATCCCTCCCACTCGGAGGCTTAGTCGCGAGGCCATCCTTGCCTAAACTACTCCGAGTGAGAGCATGCCTCCCACTCGGAAGCTTAACTGCGAGCCCGACCTCGACTAAGTTGAAAAACTATGTCGAGTGAGAGAATCCTTGCCACTCAGAGGTTTAGTCACGAGCCCATCCTCGCCTATGTTAAAAAACTACTTCGAGTGACAGTATCCCTCCTAGTCGGGGGCTTAGCCATGAGCCCGTTCTCGCCTAAGTTAAAATACTACTCCGAGTGAGAGCATCCCTCCCACTCGGGGGCCTTGCAGTGAGCTCGTCCTCATCTAAGTTAAAAACTACGCCGAGTGAGAGCATCCCTCCCACTCCGAAGCTTAACCGCGAGCCCGTGCTCGCCTAAGTTAAAAAACTACGCCGAGTGACAGCATCCCTCCCACTCAGAGGCTTACCCGCGACGCCTGTCCTCGCCTAAGTTAAAAAACAACCCCGAGTGAGAGCATCCCTCCCACTCGGGGCTTAGCCGCGAGCGCGTCCTCGCTTATGTCAAAAACACTACGCTGAGTGAGAGCATCCCTCCCACTCGGGGGCTTAGCCGCGAGCCCGTCGTCCCCTAAGTTAAAAAACTACGCCGAGTGAGAGCATCCCTCCCACTTGAAGGCTTAGCCACGAGTGCGTCCCCGCCTAAGTTAAAAAACTACTCCGAGTGGGAGCAACCCTCCCACTCGGGGGCTTAGCCACGAGCCCGTCCTTGCCTAAGTTAAAAAACTACTCCGAGTGATGGCATCCCTCCCACTCCGAGGCTTAACCGCGAGCCCGTCCTCACCTAACTTTAAAAACTACGCCGAGAGAGAGCATCACTCCCACTCAGAGGCTTAGCCGCGAGCCCATCCACGCTTAAGTTAAAAAACTACTCCGAGTGAGAGCAACTCTCCCACTCGGGGGCTTAGCCGTGATCCCGTCCTCGCCTAAGTTAAAACAACTACGCCGAGTGAGAGCATCCCTTCCCACTCGGAGGCGTAGCCGCGAGCCCGTCCTCGCCCAATTAAAAAAACTACGCCGAGTGCGAGAATCCGTCCACTCGGAGGCTTAGCCGCGAGCCCGTCCTCGGCTAAGTTAAGAAAACTATTACGGGTGAGAGCATCCCTCCCTCTTAGGGGCTTATACGTGAGCCCGTCCTCGCCTAAGTTAAAAAACTATGCGGAGTGAGAGCATCCCTCCCACTCGCAGGCTTTAGCAGTGAGCCCGTCCTTGCCTAAGCTAAAAAAACTACACCGAGTGAGAGCAACCCTCACACTCGGAGGCTTAGCCATGAGCCCGTCCTTGCCTAAGTTTAAAAAACTACTTCAAGTGACAGTATCGCTCCCACACGGGGGCTTCGCCACGAGCCCGTCCTCGCCTAAGTTAAAAAACTACTCCGAGTGAGAGCATCCCTCCCACTCAGGGGCTTAGCCGCGAGCCCGTCCTACCTAAGTTAAAAAATTACGCCGAGTGAGAGCATCCGTCCAGTCCTCGCCTAAGTTAAAAAACTACACTGAGTGAGAGCATCCCTCCCACTCAGAGGCTTAGCCGCGAAGCCCGTCCTCGCCTAATTCAAAAAACTACCCTAAGTGAGAGCATCCCACCCACTCAAGGGCTTAGCCGTGAGGCTGTCCATGCCTAAGTTAAAAAACTACTCTGACTGAGAGCATCCCTCCCACTCGGGGGCTTAGCCGCGAGCCCATCCCCGCCTAAGTTAAAAAAACTACGCGGAGTGAGAGCATCCCTCCAATTTGGACGCTAAGCCGTGAGCCTGTCCTCGCCTATGTTAAAAAACCACGCCGAGTGAGAGCTCCGCTCCCACTCAGGGGCTTAGCCGCGAGCCCGTCCATGCCTAAGTTAAAAAACTACTTCGAGTGAGAGCATCCCTCCCACTCAGGGGCTTAGCCGCGAGCTCGTCCTCGCCTAAGTTAAAAAACTATGCCGAATGAGAGCATCCCTCCCACTCAGAGGCTTAGCCCCGAGCCCGTCCTAGCCTAAGTTAAAAAACTATGTCGAGTGAGACAATCCCTACCACTCAGAGGCTTAGTCACGAGCCCTTCCTCGCCTAAGTTAAAAAAAACTACTTCGAATGACAGTATCCCTCCCACTCGGGGGCTTAGCTGCGAGCCCATCTTCGTCTAAGTTAAAAAACTACGCCGAGTTATAGCATCCCTCCCACTCCGAGGCTTAACCGCGAGCCTGTCCTCGCCTAAGTTAAAAAAAACTATGCCGAGTGAGAGCATCCCTCGCACTTGGAGGCTTACCCGCGAAGCCCGTCCTCGCCTAAGTTAAAAAACTACTCCAAGTGAGAGCATCACTCCCAATCAGGGACTTAGCCGCAAGTCTGTCCTCGAGTAAGTTAAATAACTACGCCGAGTGAGAGCATCCCTCCCACTCAGAAGCTTAGCCACAAGCCCGTCCTCGCCTAAGTTAAAAAACTATGCCGATTGAGAGCATCCCTCCCACTCGAAGGCTTCGCAACGAGCCCATCTTCTACCACGTTAAAAAACAACTCCTAATGAGAGCATCCCTTTTACTCGGGGGATTAGCCGCGACCCCGTCCTCGCCTAACTTAAAAAACTACTCCGAGTGACAGCATCCCTCCCACTCGGAGGCTTAGCCACGAGCCCGTCCTCGCCTAAGTTAAAAAAAAACTACACCGAAGGAGAGCATGCCTCCCACTCGGAGGCTTAGCCGCTAGCCCGTCCTTGCGAAAGATAAAAAAGTACAATGAGTGAGAGCATCCCTCCCACGCAGAGGCTTAGCCACGAGCTCGTCCTCACCTAAGTTGAAAAACTATTCCGAGTGAGAGCATCCCTCCCACTCCGAGGCATAACCGTGAGCCCGTCCTCGCCTAAGTTAAAAAACTACGCCGAGTGAGAGCATCCCTTCCACTCAGAGGTTTACCCGCGAAGCCCGTCCTCGCCTAAGTTAAAAAAACTACCCCGAGTGAGAGCATCCCTCCCACTCGGGGCTTAGCCGCGAGCCCGTCCTCGCCTAAGTTGAAAATCTACGCCGAATGAGAGCATCCCTCCCACTCGAAGGCTTAGCCGCGAGCCCGTCCTACCTAAGTTAAAAAATTACGCCGAGTGAGAGCATCCGTCCAGTCCTCGCCTAAGTTAAAAAACTACACTGAGTGAGAGCATCCCTCCCACTCAGAGGCTTAGCCGCGAAGCCCGTCCTCGCCTAATTCAAAAAACTACCCTAAGTGAGAGCATCCCACCCACTCAAGGGCTTAGCCGTGAGGCTGTCCATGCCTAAGTTAAAAAACTACTCTGACTGAGAGCATCCCTCCCACTCGGGGGCTTAGCCGCGAGCCCATCCCCGCCTAAGTTAAAAAAACTACGCGGAGTGAGAGCATCCCTCCAATTTGGACGCTAAGCCGTGAGCCTGTCCTCGCCTATGTTAAAAAACCACGCCGAGTGAGAGCTCCGCTCCCACTCAGGGGCTTAGCCGCGAGCCCGTCCATGCCTAAGTTAAAAAACTACTTCGAGTGAGAGCATCCCTCCCACTCAGGGGCTTAGCCGCGAGCTCGTCCTCGCCTAAGTTAAAAAACTATGCCGAATGAGAGCATCCCTCCCACTCAGAGGCTTAGCCCCGAGCCCGTCCTAGCCTAAGTTAAAAAACTATGTCGAGTGAGACAATCCCTACCACTCAGAGGCTTAGTCACGAGCCCTTCCTCGCCTAAGTTAAAAAAAACTACTTCGAATGACAGTATCCCTCCCACTCGGGGGCTTAGCTGCGAGCCCATCTTCGTCTAAGTTAAAAAACTACGCCGAGTTATAGCATCCCTCCCACTCCGAGGCTTAACCGCGAGCCTGTCCTCGCCTAAGTTAAAAAAAACTATGCCGAGTGAGAGCATCCCTCGCACTTGGAGGCTTACCCGCGAAGCCCGTCCTCGCCTAAGTTAAAAAACTACTCCAAGTGAGAGCATCACTCCCAATCAGGGACTTAGCCGCAAGTCTGTCCTCGAGTAAGTTAAATAACTACGCCGAGTGAGAGCATCCCTCCCACTCAGAAGCTTAGCCACAAGCCCGTCCTCGCCTAAGTTAAAAAACTATGCCGATTGAGAGCATCCCTCCCACTCGAAGGCTTCGCAACGAGCCCATCTTCTACCACGTTAAAAAACAACTCCTAATGAGAGCATCCCTTTTACTCGGGGGATTAGCCGCGACCCCGTCCTCGCCTAACTTAAAAAACTACTCCGAGTGACAGCATCCCTCCCACTCGGAGGCTTAGCCACGAGCCCGTCCTCGCCTAAGTTAAAAAAAAACTACACCGAAGGAGAGCATGCCTCCCACTCGGAGGCTTAGCCGCTAGCCCGTCCTTGCGAAAGATAAAAAACTACAATGAGTGAGAGCATCCCTCCCACGCAGAGGCTTAGCCACGAGCTCGTCCTCACCTAAGTTGAAAAACTATTCCGAGTGAGAGCATCCCTCCCACTCCGAGGCATAACCGTGAGCCCGTCCTCGCCTAAGTTAAAAAACTACGCCGAGTGAGAGCATCCCTTCCACTCAGAGGTTTACCCGCGAAGCCCGTCCTCGCCTAAGTTAAAAAAACTACCCCGAGTGAGAGCATCCCTCCCACTCGGGGCTTAGCCGCGAGCCCGTCCTCGCCTAAGTTGAAAATCTACGCCGAATGAGAGCATCCCTCCCACTCGAAGGCTTAGCCGCGAGCCCGTCCTCGCCTAAGTTAAAAAACTACGCCGAGTGAGAGCATCCCTCCCACTTGGAGGCTTAACCATGAGTCCATCCTCACCTAAGTTAAAAAACTACTCCGAGTGAGAGCATCCGTCCCACTCGGGGGCTTAGCCGCGAGCCCGTCCTTGCCTAAGTTAAAAAACTACTCCGAGTGAGAGCATCCCTCCCACTCTGAGGCTTAACCGCGAGCCCGTCCTCACCTAACTTAAAAAACTACGCCGAGATAGAGCATCAATCCCACTCAGAGGCTTAGCCGCGAGCCTCTCCACACTTAAGTTAAAAAAACTACTCCGAGTGAGAGCAACCCTCCTACTCGGGGGCTTAGTTGTGAGCCCGTCCTCGCCTAAGTTAAAAAACTACGTCGAGTGAGAGAATCCCTCCACTCGAAGGCTTAGCCGCGAGCCCGTCCTCGCCTAAGTTAAAAACTACTCCGAGTGAGAGCATCCCTCCCTCTTAGGGGCTTAGCCGCGAGGCCGTCCTCGCCTAAATTAAAATACTATGCTGTGTGAGAGCATCCCTCCCACTCGGCTTAGCAGTGAGCCCGTCCTTGCCTAAGTTAAAAAACTACACCGAGTGAGAGCAACCCTCCCACTCGGAGGCTTAGCCGCGAGCTCGTCCTCGCCTAAGTTAAAAAACTATGCCGAATGAGAGCATCCCTCCCACTCAGAGGCTTAGCCGCGAGCCCGTCGTCGCCTAAGTTTAGAAACTACACCAAGTGAGAGCATCCCTCCCACTTGGAGGCTTAGCCACGAGTCTGTCCTCGCCTAAGTTAAAAAACTACTCCGAGTGAGAGCATCCCTCCCACTTGGGGGCTTAACCGTGAGCCCGTCCTTGCCTACGTTAAAAAACTACTCCGAGTGAAAGCATCCCTCCCACTCCGAGGCTTAACCGCGAGCCCGTCCTTACCTAACATAAAAAACTACGCCGAGAGAGAGCATCACTCCCACTCAGAGGCTTTGCCGCGAGCCTATCCACGCTTAAGTTAGAAAACTACTCCGAGTGAGAGCAACCCTCCCACTCGGGGGCTTAGCCGTGAGCCCGCCCTCGCCTAAGTTAAAACAACTACACCGAGTGAGAGCATCCCTTCCCATTCGGAGGCTTAGCCGTGAGCCCGCCTTCTCCTAAGTTAAAAAACTACATCGAGTGAGAGAATCCCTCCACACAGAGGCTTAGCCGCGAGCCCGTCCTCGCCTAAGTTAAAAAACTACTCCGAGTGAGAGCGCCCCTCCCACTCGGGGGCTTAGCCACGAGCCCGTCCTCGCCTAAGTTAAAAAACTACGCCGAGTGAGAGCATCCCTTCCACTCAGAGGTTTACCCGCGAAGCCCGTCCTCGCCTAAGTTAAAAAAACTACCCCGAGTGATAGCATCCCTCCCACTCTGAGGCTTAACCGCGAGCCCGTCCTCACCTAACTTAAAAAACTACGCCGAGATAGAGCATCAATCCCACTCAGAGGCTTAGCCGCGAGCCTCTCCACACTTAAGTTAAAAAAACTACTCCGAGTGAGAGCAACCCTCCTACTCGGGGGCTTAGTTGTGAGCCCGTCCTCGCCTAAGTTAAAAAACTACGTCGAGTGAGAGAATCCCTCCACTCGAAGGCTTAGCCGCGAGCCCGTCCTCGCCTAAGTTAAAAACTACTCCGAGTGAGAGCATCCCTCCCTCTTAGGGGCTTAGCCGCGAGGCCGTCCTCGCCTAAATTAAAATACTATGCTGTGTGAGAGCATCCCTCCCACTCGGCTTAGCAGTGAGCCCGTCCTTGCCTAAGTTAAAAAACTACACCGAGTGAGAGCAACCCTCCCACTCGGAGGCTTAGCCGCGAGCTCGTCCTCGCCTAAGTTAAAAAACTATGCCGAATGAGAGCATCCCTCCCACTCAGAGGCTTAGCCGCGAGCCCGTCGTCGCCTAAGTTTAGAAACTACACCAAGTGAGAGCATCCCTCCCACTTGGAGGCTTAGCCACGAGTCTGTCCTCGCCTAAGTTAAAAAACTACTCCGAGTGAGAGCATCCCTCCCACTTGGGGGCTTAACCGTGAGCCCGTCCTTGCCTACGTTAAAAAACTACTCCGAGTGAAAGCATCCCTCCCACTCCGAGGCTTAACCGCGAGCCCGTCCTTACCTGACATAAAAAACTACGCCGAGAGAGAGCATCACTCCCACTCAGAGGCTTTGCCGCGAGCCTATCCACGCTTAAGTTAGAAAACTACTCCGAGTGAGAGCAACCCTCCCACTCGGGGGCTTAGCCGTGAGCCCGCCCTCGCCTAAGTTAAAACAACTACACCGAGTGAGAGCATCCCTTCCCATTCGGAGGCTTAGCCGTGAGCCCGCCTTCTCCTAAGTTAAAAAACTACATCGAGTGAGAGAATCCCTCCACACAGAGGCTTAGCCGCGAGCCCGTCCTCGCCTAAGTTAAAAAACTACTCCGAGTGAGAGCATCCCTCCCTCTTAGGGGCTTAGCCGCGAGCCCGTCCTCGCCTAAGTTAAAAAACTACGTTGAGTGAGAGCATCCCTCCCACTCGCAGGCTTAGCGACGAGCCCGTCCTCGCCTAAGTTAAGAAAACTACACCGAAGGAGAGCATCCCTCCCACTCGGATGCTTAGCCGCTAGCCCTCCTTGCCAAAGATAAAAACCTACTATGAGTGAGAGCATGCCTCCCACTCAGAGGCTTAGCCACGAGCCCGTCCTCGCCTAAGTTGAAAAACTATGCCGAGTGAGGGCATCCCTCCCACTCCGAGGCTTAACCGCGAGCCCGTCCTCGCCTAAGTTAAAAAACTACGCCGAGTGAGAGCATCCCTCCCACTCGGGGACTTAGTCGCGATTCCGTCCTCGCCTAAGTTAAAAAACTACGCCAAATGAGAGCATCCCTCCCACTCGGAGGCTTAGCCGCGAGCCCATCCTCACCTAAGTTTAAAAAATTATGCTAAGTGAGAGCATCCCTCCCACTCGGAGGCTTAGCCGCAAGCCTATCCTCGCCTATGTTAAAAAACCACGCCGAGTGAGAGCATCCCTCCCACTCAGGGGGTTAGCCGCGAGCCCGTCCACGCCTAAGTTACAAAACTACACCGAGTGAGAGCATCCCTCCCACACGGAGGCCTAGCCCCGAGCCCATCCTAGCCTAAGTTAAAAAACTATGTCGAGTGAGAGAATCCCTACCACTCAGAGGCTTAGTCACGAGCCCGTTCGTGCCTAAGTTAAAAAAACTACTTAGAGTGACAGTATCACTCCCACTCGGGGGCTTCGCCGCGAGCCCGCCCTTGGCTAAGTTAAAAAACTACGGCGAGTGAGAGCATCCCTACCACTCAGAGGCTTACCTGGGAGGCCGTCCTTGCCTAAACTACTCCGAGTGAGTGCATCCCTCCCACTCGGGGGCTTAACCGCGAGCCTGTCCTCGCCTAAGTTATAAAAAATAAGCCGAGTGAGAGCATCCCTCCCACTTAGAGGCTTCCCCGCGAAGCCCAGCCTCGCCGAAGTTAAAAAACTACTCCAAGTGAGAGCATCACTCCCACTCGGGGACTTAGCCGCGAGCCCGTCCTCGCCTAAGTTAAAAAAACTACGCCGACTGAGAGCATCCCTTCCACTCAGAGGCTTAGCCACGAGCCCGTCCTCGCCTAAGTTAAAAAACTATGCCGAGTGAGAGCATCCCTCCCACTCGAAGGCTTCGCCACGAGCCCCTCCTCGACTACGTTAAAAACATCTCCGAATGAGAGCATCCCTCCTACACGGGGGCTTAGCCGCAACCCCGTCCTCGCCTAAGTTAAAAAACTACTCCGATTGAGAGCATCCCTCCCGCTCGAAAGATTAGCCATGAGCCCGTCCTCGCCTAAGTTAAAAAACTACTCCGAGTGAGAGCATCCCTCCCACTCGGGGGCTTAGCCGCTAGCCTATCCTCGCCAAAGATAAAAAACTACTACGAGTGAGAGCATCCCTCCCACTCGGAGGCTTAGCCACGAGCCCGTCCTCGCCTAAGTTGAAAAACTACGCCGAGTGAGAGAATCCCTCCCACTCGGGGGCTTAGCCGTGAGCCCGTCCATGCCTAAGTGAAAAACTACTCTCAACGAGAGCATCCCTCCCACTCAGGGGCTTAGCCACGAGCCCATCCTCCCCAAGGTTAATAAACTACGCCGAGTCAGAGCATCCCTCCCACTTGGAGGCTTAGCCGCGAGGCCATCCTTGCCTAAAATACTCCGAGTGAGAGCATACCTCGCACTCGGAAGATTAGCCACGAGCCAACCTCTACTAAGTTAAAAAAAACTACATCGAGTGACAGTATGCCTCCCACTCGGGGGCTTAGCCACGAGCCCGTTCTCGCCTAAGTTAAAAAAACTATGCCGACTGAGAGCATCCCTCCCACTCAGAGGCTTAGCCACGAGCCCGTCCTCGCCTAAGTTAAAAAACTATGCCGAGTGAGAGCATCCCTCCCACTCGAAGGCTTCGCAACGAGCCCCTCCTCGACTACGTTAAAAACATCTTTGAATGAGAGCATCCCTCCTACACGGGGGCTTAGCCGCGACCCCGTCCTCGCCTAAGTTAAAAAACGACTTCGATTGAGAGCATCCCTCCCACTCGAAAGATTAGCCACGAGCCCGTCCTCGCCTAAGTTAAAAAACTACTCCGAGTGAGAGCATCCCTCCCACTCGGGGGCTTAGCCGCTAGCCCATCCTCGCCAAAGATAAAAAACTACTATGAGTGAGAGCATCCCTCCCACTCGAAGGCTTAGCCACGAGCCCGTCCTCGCCTAAGTTGAAAAACTACGCCGAGTGAGAGAATCCCTCCAACTCGGGGGCTTAGCCGCGAGCCCGTCCATGCCAAAGTTAAAAACTACTCTCAACGAGAGCATCCCTCCCACTCGGGGGCTTAGCCACGAGCCCATCCTCCCCAAGGTTAATAAACTACGCCGAGTCAGAGCATCCCTCCCACTTGGAGGCTTAGCCGAGAGGCCGTCCTTGCCTAAAATACTCCGAGTGAGAGCATACCTCGCACTCGGAAGCTTAGCCACGAGCCAACCTCGCCTAAGTTAAAAAAACTACTTCGAGTGACAGTATCCCTCCCACTCGGGGGCTTAGCCACGAGCCCGTTCTCGCTTAAGTTAAAAAACTACTCCGAGTGAGAGCATCCCTCCCACTTGGGGGCTTTGCTGCAAGCTCGTCCTCGTCTAAGTCATTGCTGGGTCACGTATGCCTGTCCCTATAAGTTAGTGCCACTTTGGGTTCACAACTAGCCATGTCAGCCCAGGCTCCTTGTCATATGGATGCTAGCGACACTATCATATGTGTGTGCCAAAAGGTGCAAACTGTCTCGGGCAAGGTAAGGCGACACCCGTGGGAATACCGTGCGTGAGGCCGCAAAGTGATATGAGGTGTTACATGCTAGATCGGTGTGGCATTGAGTCGGGGTCCTGACATTAGCCGCGAGCCCGACCTCGCCTAAGTTGAAAAATTAGGTCAAGTCAGAGGCATAGTCACGAGCCCGTCCTAGCCTAAGTTAAAAAACTACTTCGAGTGAAAGTATCCCTCCCACTCGGGGGCTTAGCCACGAGCCCGTTCTCGCCTAAGTTAAAAAACTACTCCGAGTGAGAGCATCCCTCCCACTCGGGGGCATTGCCGCGAGCTCATCCTCATCTAAGATAAAAACTACGCCAAGTGAGAGCATCCCTCCCATTCCGAGGCTTAACCGCGAGCCCGTCCTCGCCTAAGTTAAAAAACTACGCCAAGTGAGAGCATCCCTCCCACTCAGAGGCTTACCGGCGAAGCCCGTCCTCGCCTAAGTTTAAAAACTACCCCGAGTGAGAGCATCCCTCCCACTCGGGGCTTAGCTGCGAGCCCATCCTCCCTTATGTTAAAAAACTACGCCGAGTGAGAGCATCCCTCCCACTTGGAGGCTTAGCCACGAGTCCGTCCTCGCCTAAGTTAGAAAACTAATCCAAGTGAGAGCATCCCTCCCACTCGGGGTCTTAGCCGCGAGCCCGTCCTTGCCGAAGTTAAAAAACTATTCCAAGCGAGAGCATCCCTCTCACTCCGAGGCTTAACCGCGAGCCCGTCCTCACCTAACTTAAAAAACTACGCCGAGAGAGAGCATCACTCCCACTCAGAGGCTTAGCCGCGAGCCCATCCACGCTTAAGTTTAAAAACTACTCCGAGTGAGAGCAACCCTCCCACTCGGGGGCTTAGCCGTGAGCCCGTCCTTGCCTAACGTAAAACAACTACGTCGAGTGAGAGCATCCCTTCCCACTCGGAGGCTTAGCCGCGAGCCCATCCTCGCCTTAGTTAAAAAACTACTCCGAGTGAGAGCATCCCTCCCACTCAGGGGCTTAGCCGCGAGCCCGTCCTTGCCTAAGTTAAAAAACTACTCCGAGTGAGAGCATCCCTCCCACTCCAAGGCTTAACCGCGAGCCCGACCTCACCTAGCATAAAAAACTACGCCGAGAGAGAGAGTATCACTCCCACTCAGAGGCTTAGCCGCGAGCCCATCCACGCTTAAGTTAAAAAACTACTCCGAGTGAGAGCAACCCTCCCACTCGGTGGCTTAGCTGTGAGCCCGTTGAGGGAGTCCTGGACTAGGGGGTTTCCGGACAGCCGGACTATCATTATCCGCCGGACTCCAAGACTACGAAGATACAAGATTGAAGACTCCGTCCCGTGTCCGGATGGGACTTTCCTTGGCGTGGAAGGCAAGCTTGGCGATACGGATATGTAGATCTCCTACCATGGTAACCGACTCTGTGTAACCCTAGCCTCCTCCGGTGTCTATATAAACCGGAGGGCTTTAGTCCGTAGCACAACATACATTACAACAATCATACCATAGGCTAGCTTCTAGGGTTTAGTCTCCTTGATCTCGTGGTAGATCCACTCTTGTACTACCCATATCATCAATATTAATCAAGCAGGACGTAGGGTTTTACCTCCATCGAGAGGGCCCGAACCTGGGTAAAAACATCGTGTCCCTCGTCTCCTGTTACCATCCGCCTAGACGCACAGTTCGGAACCCCCTACCCGAGATCCGCCGGTTTTGACACCAACATTGGTGCTTTCATTGAGAGTTCCTCTGTGTCGTCACCAATAGGCTTGATGGCATCTTCAACCAACAACGCTGTCCAGGGTGAGACTTTTCTCCCCGGACAGATCTTCGTATCCGGCGGCTTCGCACTGCGGGCTAATTCGCTTGGCCATCTGGAGCAGATCGAAAGCTACGCCCCTGGCCGTCAGGTCAGATTCGGAAGCCTAAACTTCGCGGCCGATGTCCACGGAGACTTGATCTTCGACGGACTCGAGCCACAGCCGAGCGCACCGCACTGTGACTCGTCAGCACCGCGAGAAGCCTGAAGAAGGAAAAACGGAGACTCAAAACAGCGGAAGACACACTCAGAATGAGATGGAGCAAAGTGCCCAAACCGCAGATAAATACGGCAATGGCCACCAATCAAAGAGCTACCCGAAGTGCAAGCTGCTACCAGAATTCGACGAGGAGGCCATAAAGCCTCCACCGTCAAAAAATAAAGAGGCTGCCTGGTTGGATAGACGGCCAGATGATAGGCCAAATTCTGAAAGCGGCGCAACACATAAACCAACTAATGAACCTGGAAAGACAGATGGCCCAGCCAGGTCCATCTACGGGCCAAAGAAAAGGGCCCCAGGAAGCAAGGCAACACGTCAAGTGTCCGAAGATAGTGGCACACCCAAATACAGGGGCGCCGCACACCCACTATGTTTCACCAATGAGGTGCTGGAACATGCATTCCCAGCAGGATTTAAACACATAAACATAGAGGCCTATGATGGAACAACAGACCCTGGAGTCTGGATAGAAGATTATATACTACATATACACATGGCCAGAGGAGATGATCTCCACGCCATAAAATACCTACCCCTCAAGCTCAAAGGGCCAGCCCGTCATTGGCTTAAAAGCCTCCCAGAAACCACCGTGGGAAGTTGGGAAGAGCTCGAGGATGCGTTTAGAGCAAATTTTCAAGGGACTTATGTCCGCCCTCCGGACGCAGATGATCTAAGTCATATAACTCAACAGCCCGGAGAGTCAGCACGGAAATTCTGGAACAGGTTTCTTACCAAAAAGAACCAAATAGTCAAATGTCCGGACGCCGAAGCCTTAGCAGCTTTCAAGCACAATGTCCGAGACGAATGGCTTGCCAGGCACCTCGGTCAAGAGAAACCAAGGACAATGCCCGCACTAACAAGCCTCATGACCCGCTTCTGCGCGGGAGAGAATAGCTGGCTAGCAAGATGCAGCACCAGCGACCCAAGTACATCCGAGATAAGGGATGGAAACGGAAAATCACGGCGCAGAAAAGAACAGCGCCGAAATAAAGAGAAAAGCCCAAAGAGCACGACAGTCAACGCCGGATTCAAACGCTTGCGGCCAAACAACAAAACAACGCCTCTTAAGGATGACGGCGACGATCTGTCCAGCTTAAATAAGATTCTGGGTCGGATATGTCAAATCCACAATACCCTCGGAAAGCCTGCAAACCATACCCATCGGGATTGTTGGGTTTTTAAACAGTCCGGCCGACTAAACGCTAAACACAAGGGGCTCGACGCGTCAAGCGAAGACTATAAACCCCACCATCAGAGCACCGGAAAACAAAAGACTTTCCCACAAGGGGTCAAAGCAGTAAACTCACTTCATGTGATAATACAGGAAAATAGCGCGACACTTTCTAAAAAGAGCTTCGCGCAGTCCAACCCAGCAGACCATAGAGATTGGATATCAAAATCAATCACTTTCGACCGCCTGGACTATTTCAGAAGCGTTCGAAACGCGGGACGAACTCCCCTGATATTGAATCCCATAATAGACGGATTACAATTTACTAACGTCCTAATGGATGGAGGCAGTGACTTAAACCTGCTGTATTCAAACACAATCCGTAGGATGGGGATAGACCCTACCAAAATCCGACACAGCCGCACTTCCTTCAAAGGAGTGACGCCAGGCCCTTACGCCAAGTGCACAGGCTCCATATTACTAGAAGTCGTGTTTGGATCGCCGAACAATTTTCGACGCGAAAAATTAATTTTTCACATCGTCCCATTCGAAAGTGGATATCAAGCACTCTTGGGACGAAAGGCTTTTGTCCGCTTCAACGCCATACCGCATTACGCGTCTCTTACACTCAAGATGCCTGGTCCGCGCGGCGTCATTTTAGTGCGAGGGTCACTTAAAGACCCCGGACTCGGATAGACGAATCCGGCTTCAGCAGGCTAGGGGCTCCCTAGCCGCATACCTCTTCACAGGGGCTGCGCGCACAAACAACCGCGGGTTCATACAAACCCCGCTTTAATTATTTATATTTCTTCTTTTACATATATTTTTTCGCACGAATTGTTTTCAAACTAAACGTTCCTCTCTTTCTACAGATGAACAACGTGCATACCCGTCCAGGATAATGGCGCAACGGAGACACAGGCGCAGACGTGCAGTAGGGACCCGTTGTGAGGATTCTTTTCAGATTAAGACCCTGCGTAAACCTTTTTTACTGTCTCTTGTTGTTATTCTCCCTTGGTTTCTTCCTATAGCCAAAGCGGAGCCTGACGTTTTGGCATCGGCCGCGTTAGAAGACCATGCCTGTACCTGGACACTAGGGGCTTAGGGCATCGTTCTGCCCATTATTATAAAGACCGAACACCTTAGGGAGTGTTCGACGTCTCGAGTTAGGCATTATATGCAACAGCTCCGAATCATGTCTTTGGTCAAATGTTGGGTTTGCCCGGCTCCTGTGTTTTGCTGCCTTACGTTCCGTAATATCGGCTAACGCGGCACCAGGAGAACTACTGCGATTGTGCCCCAGTTCGGCTGGGCGAGCACCTCAGTAGAGAAAGCCGAAAACTGACTGTCATGATACAGCGAGAGACTGGTCAACCACTCGATCGACTACCGGAATGTCTAGAATTCCCCGCTTTGACGAAGGACCGTTTCCCGGTCAGGCACATACGCGCCCCGAATTCGGAGAAGTGCGGTGCCACCAGGGGCTATATCGTAGCCCCACCCTTGAGCTCCACTGGCTAAGTGAAAGTGATAAAGCATTATAGTCCGGATTGCCTCGTTCGCTATGCTACCACCTCCTTAAACAGGACCGAGACGTCGGATTAAGTGTGAAAACGCGCTATTTTTGCGAACACCCCCGCACCATGTGCGTGGGGGCTGAAGCCGAAGAGTGCAATCTTTCAAGTTATACAAATGTATACGTAAACGGCTGCACAGGAGAAGTTTCACTACTTGGGACGCACAAGTATAAAAAGCAGTTATAGCATAATCATCATTTTATAAGCTAATACGTTCATTTGAACGTGACATTTTTCGAGCACTGCGACTCTATTACACGAGCGCCACGCATAACTTCCCCGAAATAGTGCTCGGCGGGGAGCCGGCTTTCATCCGAACCCTGGGCGGCAACAGCGGTGGCATCCATCTCCGGACAATGCGCCTTCACACGGGCAAGAGCCATCGCGCGCCCTCGATGCAGGCCGACCGCTTCATCTCCTTTATATGCGGCACCGCTCCAAGGAATTGCTGCAGTAAGCCGAAGTAGCTCGTCGCCTTGGGCCTCTCTGGCAAGACATGGGCCACGATGTCAGTCATGGCAAGTCCGGACGATCTATTTAGCTCGGCCCATTCGGCCAACCGGTCTTTCAACGGAAGTGAGCGATCCGGACTATGGAATTGAGACCAATATAGCTCTTCCGTCTTGTGATCCTTCTGGCTCCGGAAGTGCTCAACGGCATCAGCCGCACTTGCAGCTAAGTCCATATACGGATCCTCCGGACTCCACAGCCGCTCAAATTGAGCATACTTTTGATCCATAAACCGGCGACGCAGCAGAAAAGGCTTGCCAGCCACGATATCTCCGGCCTGGCGCAGTTCCTCCTTCATAGCCCGCATTGCAGAGTGGGCATCCTTGGCTTCGGCGGTGGCCTTCTTCAGGTCTTCCCGCTCCTATAAGCGCTCCTTTTCAAGAGCCTCATTGCGGTCGGCAGCATATTTTACTTTCATGGCCAATTCGGCCAACTCTGCCCTGCTTAGGCAGTGCACAGCCCTTTCGGCTTTCAACTCCTCGGCTGCCCTCGAGGCAGCCGCGTCACTCCTTCGGGCTTGCTCCTTAGCTCGAGCAAGTTCGGCCCAAAGGCTCTCCACAGCAGCAGCACCGTCTGTACAACAGCATATAATTTATCAGAGGAGGGCTTCGACCCCCTTAGTAAAGCGACTGCGGAGAAATCATTTACCTTGCGACTCGTCAAGTCGCCGGTTGACAAGTGCGATGTCCGCATCCGCCACGTCAAGTTGCCGATTTAACTCGGCCAACCCACTAGTCCGGCTAGCCCCCGGACTATCTGCCACCTGCATAGGAACGACGGAATTCATTACTTTCGATTTCGATCCTCGGCACGCTGTCGTTTTCGACAACCTACCGAGTCTCAGGGGCTACTATCTATACAGGGCGCATTTTCATGTGCAGGACTGTCAATAGACAAAGAGATGCGTCATTCTCGCGTACCTCAAACCCCACCAGTAAACTCATAGTGGCATTGCACAATCCGCTTTCGGCGGACGAAATCCTTCCAATCACCATACGCATCAACGCACGGTGATCTTCTAAGATGGACGCCCTCTCAAACAGATTATTCAGTTCTCCCGACCGGATACTAGTGGGCACCGAACTCTCTGGCCCCTCCGGACTCGGGGATACCCTCCGTGACGATACTTCAGGCTAGCCTGCCTTATCTGACGGCGCTGCAGACGGAGGTGTTTCGCTCTCCATCATCTCCGGAAGAAGGTCCCCCGAAGACGAACTCATCTGGGACGGCTGCAGATCCGAACTGCAATATAAATATTTCGGTTACCCACAGAAGCACAAATGAAGGTATTTTCTTACTAATTAACTCCCCTTTTCGTACTCACGGCTCGCTGGAGGGCTGACCCTTTGGCGATGATTGTGCGTCCGGATTCTCTCCGGGCGCCGGACCCCCCGGTGAAGATCTCTTCCCACGCTTAGGGGCTTTGGCCTCCGGATCTTCGGAGGCGGTCCTCTTCTCCCCCTGGAAGGAGGGGTTTTTGATTCCCCTCTCTTCGGACGCCCTTTCGGGCGAAATAATAGCTCCTCTACTTTCCCCATTGCTCCCTTCCATGGTTGCGACCTCCAACATTCTGACCAGCACGAGCTCCAGTGCGGTCTCTGGGAGGGGGGCCGGACACCTTATCAGCCTCGAATGTGCTACCCACTCCTGTGAAGAGTAATGGGTCCGGAGGCGAACTCTAAAAAAGAAGATAAACAGGGCATCCGGACTCTGAGCTATTTACCTGAGTATCCGGGCGATTGCGGCTTAGGCCTGCGTCCTCTGCCAGTTCTGGACACGCCACCTGCGGTCCGAAGAACAACTTGTACATTTCCACGGGTGTCGTACCCATGAAGTGTTGGAGAATCCGAGGTCCCTCCGGATTGAACTCCCATAGACGAAGAGGACGACGCTTGCAGGGCAGAAGATGCCGGATTAGCATAACCTGCATCACCACAGTCAGATTGATCTCCCTCGCCTGGAGGTCTCGGATCAGGCCCTGCAATAAGGGCACGTCTTCGGGCGGCCCCCAATTGAGCCCTTGGTTGACCCATGACATCAGTCGGCATGGAGGTCCCGGGCAGAATGAAGGCGGCGGCTTTTGCTTGCTGCCCCTCGGAGCGGTGATATAGAACCACTCCTGCTGCCACAGTTCGAGTTCCTCTTGGAAGGAACCCCCGGGCCATGGGGCATTGGCCTTTTTGCTTATGGCCGCCCCGCCGCACTCCGCTTGATGCCCCCTGATCATCTTCGGCACCACCTTGAAGGTCTTCAACCACAGGCCGAAGTGGGGAGTGACCCGGAGGAAGGCTTCGCAGACGATAATGAATGCGGAGATATGGAGGATGGACTCCGGAGCCAAGTCGTGAAAGTCCAGCCCGTAGTAGAACATGAGTCCTCTCACGAAGGGGTCCGTCGGCAAGCCTAAACCCCGACGGAGGTGGGATACGAAGACAACGAACTCACCGGGCTTGGGGGCGGGCACGGCCTGCCCTTGGGCGGGCAACCTATGCGAAACTTCGTAGGCCAGGTACTTGGCCTCACGTAACTTCAATATGTCCTCCTCCGTGACGGAGGAGGGCATCCACCGGCCTTCAAGGTCGGAGCCGGACATGATTGAGAATCCGAAGCGCTCGAATCTGAGGCTCTGGGTGTTGGAACTAGGAGCGAGGAAGAGATTCGATGCGAGATTGAAGAACAAGGACGAGCCTTGGTCCTCTTATAAAGGGGAAGAATACCAAGAGCCGTCTCCGTGACCGTTTGGGATTCACCTTCGATAGAGGAGGTGTGGCGACGGGAACAGTTGGGTTACCCACGCACGTATTGATGAGAATCCCGGAATAAGGGGAACACGATCTCTGCTTCGACAAGACGTGCCAAGGAAACCGCTTCGCTAAACGTGCTGAGGTGGTATAGTAAAAAATGATTCAAGCAGTGGCTTGGTAGCGGTGTGATGTCACGCCGCATAATACGTCAGCAGATTGAACTAGTGTATATTTTATTCTCTCTACGGTGGAATGTGGAATTTATTTTGCAGAGCCGGACACTATCCTGGTGTTCATGATCTTCTCTGGATTATTCAAGGGAGGAACCCGCCTTGCAATGCCGAACATTATGCGCGCTGGACTTATCGTCATTGAAGCCTGGTTCAGGGGCTACTGAGGGAGTCCTGGACTAGGGGGTGTCCGGACAGCCGGACTATCATTATCCGCCGGACTCCAAGACTACGAAGATACAAGATTGAAGACTCCGTCCCGTGTCCGGATGGGACTTTCCTTGGCGTGGAAGGCAAGCTTGGCGATACGGATATGTAGATCTCCTACCATTGTAACCGACTCTGTGTAACCCTAGCCTCCTCCGGTGTCTATATAAACCGGAGGGCTTTAGTCCGTAGGACAACATACATTACAACAATCATACCATAGGCTAGCTTCTAGGGTTTAGCCTCCTTGATCTCGTGGTAGATCCACTCTTGTACTACCCATATCATCAATATTAATCAAGCAGGACGTAGGGTTTTACCTCCATCGAGAGGGCCCGAACCTGGGTAAAAACATCGTGTCCCTCGTCTCCTGTTACCATCCGCCTAGACGCACAGTTCGGAACCCCCTACCCGAGATCTGCCGGTTTTGACACCGACACCCGTCCTCGCCTAAGTTAAAACAACTAGGCAGAGTGAGAGCATCCCTTCCCACTCAGAGGCTTAGCCGCGAGCCCATCCTCGCCTAAGTTAAAAAACTACGACGAGTGAGAGAACCCTCCTCTCGGAGGCTTAGCCATGAGCCCGTCCTTGCCTAAGTTAAAAAACTACCCCGAGTGAGAGCATCCCTCCCTCTTAGGGGCTTAGCCGCGAGCCCGTCCTCGCCTAAGTTAAAAAACTACGCCGAATGAGAGCATCCCTCCCACTCGCAGGCTGAGCTATGAGCCGTCCTTGCCTAAGTTAAAAAACTACACCGAGTGAGAGCAACTCTCCCACTCGGAGGCTTAGCCGCGAGCCCTTCCTTGCCAAATTTAAAAAACTACATTGAGTGAGAGAATACCACCACTCGGAGGCTTAGCCATGAGCCCATCCTTGCCTAAGTTAAAAGAAGTACTTCGAGTGACAGTATCCCTCCCACACGGGGGCTTTGCCACGAGTCCGTCCTCGCCTAAGTTTAAAAACTACTCTGAGTGAGAGCATCCCTCCCACTCGGGGGCTTAGCCGCGAGCCTGTCCTCCCTAAGTTAAAAAATTACGCCGAGTGAGAGCATCCGTCCCACTCTGAGGCTAAACCGCGAGCCCGTCCTCGACTGAGTTAAAAAACTACACCAAGTGAGAGCATCCCTCCCACTCAGAGGCTTAGCCGTGAAGCCCGTCCTCGCCTAAGTTAAAAAACTACCCTGAGTGAGAGCATCCCACCCACTCAGGGGCTTAGCCGTGAGCCTGTCCATGCCTAAGTTAAAAAAAACTACTCCGAGTGAGAGCATCCCACCCACTCGGGGGCTTAGCCGCAAGCCCGTCCCCGCCTAAGTTAAAAAAACTACGCAGAGTGGGAGCATCCCTCCCACTCGGAGGCTTAGCCGCGAGCCTGTTCTCGCCTAAGTTAAAAAACCACGCCGGTTGAGAGCATCACTCCCACTCAGGGGCTTAACCGCGAGCCCGTCCACGCCTAAGTTAAAAAACTACTCGGAGTGAGAGCATCCCTCCCACTCGGGGGCTTAGCCGTGAGCCCGTCCTTGCCTAAGTTAAAATAACTACACTGAATGAGAGCATCCCTCCCACTCGGAGGCTGAGCCGCGAGCCCATCCTAGCCTAAGTTAAAAAACTATGTCGAGTGAGAGAATCCCTACAACTCAGAGGCTTAGTCACGAGCCCGTCCTCGCCTAGGCTAAAAAAACTACTTCGAGTGACAGTATCCCTCCCTCTCGGGGGCTTAGCCGCGAGCCCGTCCTCGTCTAAGTTAAAAAACTACGCCCAGTGAGAGCATCCATCCAACTCGGGGCATAACAGCGAGCCTGTCCTCATGTAAATTAAAAAAACTACGCCGAGTGAGAGAATCCCTCACACTCGGGGGCTTAGCCGCGAGCCCGTCCTCGCCTAAGTTAAAAAACTACACTGAGTGAGAGCATCCCTCCCACTCGGAGGCTTAGCCACGAGCCCATCCTCTCCTATGTTAAAATACTACGCCGGGTGAGAGCATCCCTCCCAATTGGAGGCTTAGCCACGAGTCCGTCCTCGCCCAAATAAAAAACTACTCTGAGTGAGAGCATCCCTCCGACTCGGGGGCTTAGCTGCGAGCCAGTCCTCGCCCAAGTTAAAAAACTACTCCGAATGAGAGCATCCCTCCCACTCCGAGGCTTAACCGCGAGCCCGTCCTCACCTAACTTAAAAAACTACGCCGAGTGAGAGCATCCCTCCCACTCAGAGGATTAGCCGCGAGCCCATCCACGCTTAGGTTAAAAAACTACTTCGAGTGAGAGCATCCCTCCCATTCGGGGGCTTAGCCACGAGCCCGTCCTCGCCTAAGTTAAAACAACTACACCGAGTGAGAGCATCCCTTCCCACTTGGCGGCTTAGCCGCAAGCCCCTCCTCGCCTAAGTTAAAAAACTACTCCGAGTGAGAGCATCCCTCCCACTCGGAGGCTTAGCCGTGAGCCCATCCTCGCCTAAGTTAAAAAACTAATCTGAGTGAGAGCATCCCTCCCACTCTGGGGCTTAGCCGCAAGCCCGTCCTCGCCTAAGTAAAAAAAACTACGCCGAGTGAGAGAATCCCTCCCACACAGAGGCTTAGCCGGAAGCCCGTCCACGCCAAAGTAAAAAAACTACGTCGAGTGAGAGAATCCCTCCCACTCGGAGGCTTAGCCATGAGCCCGTCCTTGCCTAAGTTAAACAAACTACTTCAAGTGATAGTATCCCTCTCACACGGGGGCTTTGCCACGGGCCCGTCCTTGCTTAAGTTAAAAAACTACTCTGAGTGAGAGCATCTCTCCCACTCGGTGCTTAGCCGCGAGCCCGTCGTCGCCTAAGTTAAAAAATTACGCCGAGTGAGAGCATCCCTCCCACTCTGGGCCTAAACCGCGAGCCCGTCCTCGCCTAATTTAAAAAACTACACCGAATGAGAGCATCCCTGCCACTCAGAGGCTTAGCCGCGAAGCCCGTCCTTGCCTAAGTAAAAAAACTACCCGGAGTAAAGAACATCCCACCCACTCAGGGGCTTAGCCGCGACCCGTCTATGCCTAAGCTAAAAAACTACTCCGAGTCAGAGCATCCCTCCCACTTGGGGGCTTAGCCGCGAGCCCGTCCTTGCCTAAGTTTCAAAAAACTACGCCGAGTGATAGCATCCCTCCCACTCGGAGGCTTAGCCGCAAGCTTGTCCTCGCCTACGTTAAAAAACCACGCCGAGTGAGAGCATCCTTCCCACTCAGGGGCTTAGCCGCGAGCCCGTCCACGCCTAAGTTAAAAAAAAACTACTCGAAGCGAGAGCATCCCTCCCACTCGGGGGCTAAGCCGCGAGCCTGTCCTCACCTAAATTAAAAAAAACTACACCGAATGAGAGCATCCCTCCCACTCGGAGGATTAGCCACGAGCTCGTCCTCGCCTAAGTTAAAAAACCATGTTGAGTGAAAGACTCCCTCCCACTCAGAGGCTTAGTCACAAGCCCATCCTCGCCTAAGTTAAAAAAACTACTTCGAGTGACAGTATCCCTCCCACTCGGGGGCTTAGCCACGAGCCCGTCCTCGCCTAAGTTAAAACACTACCCCGACTAAGAGCATCCATCCCACTCGGGGGCTTAGCCGCGAGCTCGTCCTCGTCTAAGTTAAAAACAATGCCGAGTCAGAGGTTCCCTCCCACTCTGAGGCTTAACAGCGAGCCCGTCCTCGCCTAACTTAAAAAACTATGTTGAGTGAGAGCATCCCTCCCACTCAGAGGCTTACCCGCGAAGCTCGTCCTCACCTAAGTTAAAAAACTACCCCGAGTGAGAGCATCCCTCCCACTCGGGGCTTAGCCGTGGGCCCGTCCTCGCATAAGTTAAAAAAACTACGCCGAGTGAGAGCATGCCTCCAACTCGCGGGCTTAGCCGCCAGCCCGTCCTCGCCTAAGTTAAAAAACTACACCAAGGGAGAGCATCCCTCCCACTCGGGGGCTTAGCCGCGAGCCCACTCGCCTAAGTTAAAAAACTACGCCAAGTGAGAGCATCCCTCCCACTGGGAGGCTTAGCCGTGAGCCTGTCCTCTCCTAAGCTAAAAAACTACTTCGAGTGACAGCATCCTTCCCACTCGGGGGCTTAGCCACGAGTCCGTCCTCACCTAAGTTAAAAAACTACTCCGAGTGAGAGCACCCCTCCCATTCGGGGGCTTAGCCGTGAGCCTGTCCTCGCCTAAGTTAAAAAACGACGCCGAGTGAGAGCATCCCTCCCACTCCGAGGCTTAACCGCTAGCCCGTCCTCACCTAACTTCAAAAAGTACGCCGAGTGAGAGCTTCCCTCTGACTTAGAGGCTTAGCCGCGAAGCCCGTCCTCGCCTAAGTTAAAAAACTACCCCGAGTGAGAGCATCCCTCCCACTCGGGGGCTTAGCCGCGAGCCCGTCCTCGCCTATGTTAAAAAACTACTCTAAATGAGAGCATCCCTCCCACTCCGAGGCTTAACCGCGAGCCCGTCCTCACCTAACTTAAAAAACTACGCCGAGTGAGAGCATCCCTCCCACTTGGAGGATTAGCCGCGAGCCCATCCACGCTTAAGTTAAAAAACTACTCCGAGTGAGAGCATCCCTCCCATTCTGGGGCTTAGCCACGAGCCCGTCCTCGCCTAAGTTAAAACAACTACACCGACTGAGAGCATCCCTTCCCACTCGGAGGCTTAGCCGCGAGCCCGTCCTCGCCTAAGTTAAAAAACAGCGTTGAGTGAGAGAACCCCTCCCACTCGGAGGCTTAGCCACGAGCCCATCCTCGCCTAAGTTAAAAAAACTACTCCGAGTGAGAGCATCCCTCCCACTCGGAGGCTTAGCCGTGATCCCATCCTCGCCTAAGTTAAAAAACTACTCCTAGTGAGAGCATCCCTCCCACTCTGGGGCTTAGCCGCAAGCCCGTCCTCACCTAAGTAAAAAAACTACGCCGAGTGAGAGAATCCCTCCCACTCAGAGGCTTAGCCGCGAGCCCGTCCTTGCCAAATTTAAAAAACTACGTCGAGTGAGAGAATCCCTCCCACTCGGAGGCTTAGCCACAAGCCCGTCCTTGCCTAAGTTAAACAAACTACTTCGAGTGACAGTATCCCTCTCACACGGGGGCTTTGCCACGGGCCCGTCCTTGCTTAAGTTAAAAAACTACTCCGAGTGAGAGCATCCCTCCCACTCGGGGCTTAGCCGCGAGCCCGTCTTCACCTAAGTTAAAAAATTACGCCGAGTGAGAGCATCCCTCCCACTCTGGGGCTAAACTGCGAGCCCGTCCTCGCCTAATTTAAAAAACTACACCGAATGAGAGCATCCGTGCCACTCAGAGGCTTAGCCGTGAAGCCCGTCCTCGCCTAAGTTAAAAAACTACCCTAAGTAAAGAACATCCCACCCACTCATGGGCTTAGCCGCGAGCCCGTCCACGCCTAAGTTAAAAAACTACTCCGAGTGAGAGCATCCGTCCCACTTGGGGGATTAGCCGCGAGCCCGTCCTTGCCTATGTTAGAAAAATCTATGCCGAGTGATAGTATCCCTCCCACCCGGAGGCTTAGACGCGAGCCTGTCCTCGCCTACGTTAAAAAACCACGCCGAGTGAGAGCATCCTTCCCACTCAGGGGCTTGGCCGCGAGCCCATCCATGCCTAAGTTAAAAAAACTACTCGGAGTGAGAGCATCCCTCCCACTCGGGGGCTTAGCCGCGAGCCCGTCCTCGCCTAAATTTAAAAAAAAACTACACCAAATGAGAGCATCCCTCCCACTCGGGGGCTTAGCCACGAGCCCGTCCTCACCTAAGTTAAAACACTACCCCGAGTAAGAGCATCCATCCCACTCGAAGGCTTAGCCGCGAGATCGTCCTCGTCTAAGTTAAAAAACAACGCCGAGTGAGAGCATCCCTCCCACTCTGAGGCTTAACCGCGAGCCCGTCCTCGCCTAAGTTAAAAAACTATGCTGAGTGAGAGCATCCCTCCCACTCAGAGGCTTACCCACGAAGCCCGTCCTCGCCTAAGTTAAAAAAACTACCCCGAGTGAGAGCATCCCTCCCACTCGGGGCTTAGCCGTGAGCCCGTCCTCACATAAGTTAAAAAAACTATGCCGAGTGAGAGCATCCCTCCCACTCGGGGGCTTAGCCGCGAGCCCTTGGTCGCCTAAGTTAAAAAACTACACCAAGGGAGAGCATCCCTCCCACTCGGGGGCTTAGCCGCGAGCCCGCTCGCCTAAGTTAAAAAACTACGCCGAGTGAGAGCATCCCTCCCACTTGGAGGCTTAGCTGCGAGCCCGTCCTCTCCTAGGCTAAAAAACTACTTCGAGTGACAGCATCCCTCCCACTCGGGGGCTTAGCCACGAGTCCGTCCTCGCCTAAGTTAAACAACTACTCCGAGTGAGAGCATCCATCCCACTCGGGGGCTTAGTGTGAGCCCGTCCTTGCCTAAGTTAAAAAACTACGCCGAGTGAGAGCATCCCTCCCACTCCAAGGCTTAACCGCGAGCCCGTCCTCACCTAACTTCAAAAACTACGCCAAGTGAGAGCATCCCTCTGACTCAGAGGCTTAGCCGCGAAGCCCGTCCTCGCCTAAGTTAGAAAAACTACCCCGTGTGAGAGCATACCTCCCACTCGGGGGCTTAGCCGCGAGCCCATCCTCGCCTAAGTTAAAAAACTACTCCGAGTGAGAGAATCGCTCCCACTCAGGGGCTTAGCCGTGAGCCCGTCCTTGCCTAAGTTAAGAAACTACGCCTAGTGAGAGCATCCCACCCACTCGGAGCCTTAACCGCGAGCCCGTCCTCACCAAACATAAAAAACTACGCCGAGAGAGAGCATCACTCCCACTCAGAGGCTTAGCCGCGAGCCTATCCATGCCTAAGTTGAAAAACTATGCCGAGTGAGAGCATCCCTCCCATTCGGGGGCTTAGCCGCGAGCCCGTCCTTGCCTAAGTTAAAATACTACTCCGACTGAGAGCATCCCTCCCAATCGGAAGCTTAGCCGTGAGCTAGACCTCGCCTAAGATAAAACAGTACTCCGAGTGAGAGCATCTGATGTAGGGCGGAACCCTACGGGACGATCTTTCACGTTTGGAGAGGATCTCTACGAGGAACACGAAGAACACGAGGAGGGGAACGAGAGAAATCACGGGGAAACACAAGAGGAAAACACTCAACCAAATAGAATATGATCACACATGTGCTAGATCATCGAAACACAAGTAGATATACAAGATTTAAGTCCAACAAAGGATGATACAAAGGGTAACTGATTCTTCTCCGTGAGGAGGTCTTGATGATTGTGTTGCCCGGAAGGAGGTCTTGAATCCAGGTGGATCTTCTCCGAATTGAGGTGACGGTCCGTCACGAGGAGTAGATCCGGATGGATGAGCGAGGCTCTATCTCACAAATGAGCTAAGTCAACTCTAGCCCTAAAACGTAGGTGGAGAGGGTGTATATATAGTCTAAGGGGCGAAGGGATACATGGGCCTCGGCCCAGAGGTGCTGCACGCAGGCAGGAGGGGGCAGGATGTCCGGGTGTCGGGCCGGATGTCCGGGCGCTCGCGAGGGGCTGAATGTCCGGGCTGTCGGGCCGGATATCTGGGCGCTCGCGAAGGGCCGAATGTCCGGGCTGTCGGGCCGGATGTCCGGGCTGGTGGAGTCAGCCTTGGTGATCTCTGGATAGACGGGGCCGGATGTCCGGGCTGGTGGAGTCGGCCTTGGTCCTCTCTAGATAGACAGGGCCGGATGTCCGGGCGGAGGGGCCGGATGTCCGGGGCTTCGGGAGGAGCCGGATGTCCGGGGTGATGGCCGGATGTCCGGGCTGTTGGGTCAGCCTTCTGTGCTCCCTAGATGGCGTGTCCGGATGTCCGGGCTTGTGGCCGGATTTCTGGGGCGGTGGGCCAGATGTCCGGGCCCTATACCTTCTGCTGCAAACTCCTGGCTGTGGGGAAGATCTCCAGGGGCCGGATGTCCGGGGCTATGGCCGGATGTCCGGTGCCTGGAAGCTGTCCTTGCCTTCTTCCGTTGGTTCTCTTCTTCCGTGGACTTGGGGCCTTGACCATCTTAATGTGCATCCTTGGGAGGGTCTTCTTGTTACCTAATGATGTCTACTACACAACCTTCTTATTGTAGACGTTGTTGGGTCTCCAAGTGCAGAGGTTTGTAGGACATTAGCAAATTTCCCTCAAGTGGATGACCTAAGGTTTATCAATCCGTGGGAGGCATAGGATGAAGACGGTCTGGTGCGGAGCATCCCTCGGCCATCACCGTGGATGTCACACCACCACCGCAAGCACGGAGAGGACCTAGGACAAGAGCACACGGATGTGCCATCGAAACCGAGGTTAACTCTTTCCACTTCAAGTTTCATTCGGATTCACTCGTGAATTGGGTTCTACCTCGATCGGAAGCATTATGCACTCTTAGGTATCAACAAGAGGACCGTGAAGAGGCAAGGACGGAGGTACAAGCGACAACGGAGAAGGAAATGAAGGGAAGGATCGTGAAGAATGAAGAAGTGGAGCACTTGGACACTCCGGGTGCCCGGCCTCAACCTGGGCGTGTCCCCTGCCAGCCCTGGGTGCCTGGCCATATGGGCCCGGGTGCCCGCCCCCCCTCCCCCCGGGTGCTGCCCCAGCTGGCCCCGGGTTCCCGGCCATGGAGCCCCGGGTGCCCGGCCCTCTCGCCCGGTGCCACCTGCCACCTCCCCCGGGTGCCCGGCCCACCACCCCCAGGTGCCCGGCCTCTCCAACGCCAAGGGCGCGGCACCCTGGTTGGTCCGGGTGCCTGGCCCTGCCCCAGTGCTTCGCTCTGACCGGACCGGGTGCCCGGTCCCTCGCACTCCGGGTGCCCGGACCACTCCGTGTGGCTGCGTGCACTTTTGGGATTTGGTCCCTTGTATCCCCCTCTTCCTCTCATTTCGAACCTAGACTATATAAGCTCCTCCCCTAACTCATTTGTAGGATAGCGAAGAATAGACACAAATCATAGAGCTTAGCTCATGTACCTCCCCTTGTGGGATTCCTCTTGAGATAGAAGACTCCATTGGAGTAGAAGACCTCCATTGGAGAAGATCCCTAGGGATTCAAGCCCCCCTTGAGGGAAGGATCTACCTAGATCATCAAGCCCTCATCTCCTTCATAGGATTTGGGATGAACTCTACCATGTATCGTGTTTCCCTTTGATTGTTCATGTACCTTGTGGATCTTGTGTGTTTGTTGGTCTAGTGGATGTGTGATTGGACTTGTTCTTGAGTGTTCCTCTTGTTTTCTCTCTTGTGTTCATCTTGTTCTTGGGGATTCCCCCTCCAATTTGTGAAAGATCTTCACTTAGGGTTCCACCCTACAACATCTTGGTATCATGAGCCACATTTATCACGAATTTGGAGTATCCCCCACCGTATTCTAGCCTTGTTTTGTGTGATTTCGTCCTAATTTTGAAAATTCCCCACCAAAAATAGCCCCAATTTTTTTGTGATTTGTTGGTTTGATGAGATTTTGTTGGATTTGATCCATGGTTTTGCTTGGTTTCAAGTAGACCTAGCCTTCCCCCCATCCATCTCCAACTTTCCCTCCACGAAATCCACCAATTTCTCCCATTTTCCTACGAATTTCCGTCCAAATCCGACACCCCCGGGCACCCGGACCTCAAACCCCTGGCACCCGGACTCCCCCCCCCCCCCCGGCGCGCATCCCCGCTAACCCCCCCCCCCCCCCCCCGGCGCGCATCCCCGCTAACCCCCCCCCCCCCCCCCGGGGTGCCCGCACCCCGAGCCCCGAGCACCCGCACCCCCGGGCTGTTTGCCCCTGACCACCCCGGGTGCCCGCACCTTCCACCCCCGGGCACCCGCACCCCCAGAATCAGTCGGCGTGCACTTTACGTTTTCCCTCATAACTTTCACTCCCGAACTCCGATTTGGGTGTTCTTTGGCTCGTTGAAAAGCTAGCGACGTGCCCGAGCTGCTCGTCTTGGTTTTACCACAATTTAACTCCATCCAAAATTTTGCATTTTGGCATCTTTGCCTCGGCCATCCACCATATCATCCGCAAAACCACCATAACTTTCCGCAACCTAACCCATTTTTGCTCCATATAGTTTTTCTGGTTGCTTGAGTGGTGACTTGAGTCTCCTAAGGTGTTTTGGCTACTTAGGGACGGTTGCTTCATCATCAACCACCACCACCACTTTCGCATTGCTAACTCCGGAACCACCAACACATTCCGCCCCCACCATTTTACATTTGCCTTTGGAGATTTTGAGTTTGCGGTTTTTACCGTTTCCTAAGGTGTTTCGGCTACTTAGGGACGGGTCTACATCATCTTGGTATCTACATCAAGAACACTGCCACTCGTCATCGCCACGAGGTCGTCATCGACATCGACCACTTCATCAATTTGACACCCTAACCGTAAGCAAGAACGGTAACCTCCATATCACATTGGTATCGTGGTATCCCCTCTTTGTACATTCTTGCCATTACATTGTTAACCCCTTAACCCATTTTGCGTCACTTGCCTATCAAGACTAGCTATTTGAGTATTGCCGGCAACGTTACCTGTGCACATTAGTGATCCGTACCTTTCATTGCATATATACCATATCACATTTGTATCATCTTGGTATCATCATATCATCCCTTGTGTAACAAGATCGTTCCCGCATATACACAATTTCTATCTTGGTTTGTGCCTTTTGCATAAGTGGCCATATAAAAAAAAGCTTTTAAGCAAAAAGAGAGCAAAGAGCTTGTGAGCAAGAGCCATAGCATAATACCACATTGAACATAAGATTGTTATATTCGATCATCTTGGATCGTCTTGAGAAGAACACCGGGAACATCAAACACATAGCATACTTGGGATCGAAGGCTCATACATTTTGCATCTTATAGGTTGTGCACAAGTGTCATATCCCCCTATTGAGCAATCATGCTAACGTCTCTCTTGAGTTGTGCAACACGAGCGTTTTCCGTGGATTCCACATTTTGTGCTCATTCCTTGGTTGCACGACCCCATTTATCTATCCGTGTGTGTGTTTCCATGTGCCACATATTGCTATTGGTCTACTTGTTTCACTTGCGAATTTGTGAATCTTTTCCAACATTATTGACTCTTGCTAACATTTTGCATCAAATTTTTCTGCCACTATCCTCACCGAGCTCCACCATAAGCTTTACTTGATAGGTGTGAGTGAACAAGTCCGGTGCCAAGTCCACTATTCTTTCATCGCACATTGAGTGAAATAGGATACATCCACAACTTTGGGAAAAGGTAACTTGGTATTGTTTATCTCATTTCCTACTCACCTCTACTCGAGTCTTGTGATGGATAGGCAAGGCATTTTGATGCGGAGCATCCTTCGGTCATCCCCATGGACCTTCCATCATCTCACCAAGCACCAAGAGGACCCATGACTAGAGCACGAGCTAGAGCTCTCGAGACCGAGGTGACTTCTCTCCTTAGTGATATCTCATATGATCCCCTCGAGACATGGTTACTACCTAAGTCCAGAATGTTGTGCATGATTAGGTACCAAGAGGACACTCCCGACGATGTCCATGAAGATGGTCAAGACCCCAAGTCCATGGAAGAAGAGAACCAACGGAAGATGGCAAGAACAGCCTCCAGGAACCGGACATCCAGCCAGGACCCCGGACATCCGGCCCCTAGAGATCTACAAGGTCAGGACTCTGCAGAAGAATCTACAGGGACCGGACATCCGGCGCCTAGCCTGGACATCCGGCCCCCCTCACCGGAAATCCGGCCAAAGGCCCGGACATCCGGCACAGGCATCCAGGGAGCACAGAAGGTTGCCCCAATAGCCCGGACATCCGGCCATCACCTCGGACATCCGGCGCCTCCCAAAGCACCGGACATCCGGCCCCTCCGACCGAACATCTGGCACCGCCCATCCAGAGAACAAAACGGCCATCTTCCCCAGCCCGGACATTCGGCCCTTCCGCCCGGACATCCGGCCCCTCGCGGGCCACCGGACATCTGGCCCGACGCCCGGACATCTGGCCTTCCCTATCTGCAAACAGTGTAGGGTGGAGGCCCATGTACCCCTCTTCGCCCCTAGACTATATATACTCCATCCCCACCTACGTTTTAGGGTTAGCATCGTGATAGCTCATTTGAGGTAGAGCATTGCTCATCGGTACCGGATCTACTCCTCGTGAGGGACCGCACCTCTTCGGAGAAGATCCATCCGGATTCAAGGCCTCCATCCGGAGAAGACAATCAAGACCTCCTCATGGAGAAGAACGGTTACTCTTGTATCGTCCTTTGTTGACTTTGTATCTCGTGTTACTTTGTGCCTCGGAGATCTAGCCTTTGTGTGATCAATTCCTTGTCAGTGGACTATTTCTCTTGTTTTCCCTCGTTATTTCCCGTGTGTTCTTCCGCGCATTCTTCGTGTTCCTCGTAGGGATCCTCTCCAAACGTGAAAGATCGGCCCCTAGGGTTCCGCCCTACATCATCTTGGTATCATGAGCCACATTGATCACGTTTTTGGAGCCCCTACCCCGTGTTTTCTAGCTTGATTTTGTTGTTTTCGTCCTAAATCCGAAAATCCCCACCAAAAATAGCCCCCAAAATTTTATTTTGTGATTTGTTGGTGTGATGAAGTTTTGTTGGATTTGATCCACAGATCTGCTTTGCATCGAGTGGATCTAGATTTTCCCCACCTTCTCCTCGATTTCCATCCACCAATTCATCTGAATTTTGCCCCGGAGTTGCCCTTTTTCCCGTGGAGTTCATCATGTTCGTCCCCAATCCAGGAGTCCGGACATCCGCCCGTGTCCACCGGACATCCGGCATCCCGGATATCCGGCAGTTGGCCCAGACATCCGGCCCCTGGCAGCAGCAACCCAGCCCCTGCGCCAATTTCCGCATAGTTTCGCCCAATTTTGCTCCGGTGCCCACGCTTACTTCCGCATACCTCCACCGCTTTCCGCAAGCACCACCGCCGCTCACCGCTACCTCCTATGATGATTTTGACAAATTTGGGTCTTTGAGATTTTGGGTTGTGGTTCATGTGTCCTATTGTGTTTCGGCTATATAGGTACGGTTCGACGTCACCATCACCACCACTCATCTCCATCGACTACTCATCATTGCCAAGGATGGTAACTTCGACGACATTGTTGTCATACCTTGAAATTGCATTGATACCCACTTGGCCTTACATTTGCGTAGCTTACCAATCGAGACTAGCCATTGAGTATTGCCGGCAACGTGACTTGTGCACATTAGTGATCATACTCCATAGCATGCATACCATACCATCGTGGTGCATATCTTGGCATCAACTTTTGTGTCACATCGTTGTCATCACATACACAATTGCTATCTTGGCTCATGAAGTTTTGTATGAGAAAAGAGCTCAAAAGTGAAAGAGCCACCCAAGCTTTTAAGCAAAGAGGAAAGATAAGCAAAGAGCTTATAGGCAAGAACCATAGCATCACACTACATTAAGATTGTCATACTCGATCATCTCGGATCATAGCACCGAAATACCAAACATATAGCATACTTGGAATAGAGGTCGTTGCATTTTTTCCTAGTAGGTTGTGCAGAAGTTTCATATCTGCCTATTGTGCAATCGTGCTAGCGTCTCTCGTGTATTGTGCAACAAGAGCATTTTCATGGATTCCACATTTTGGCTCACTTTTGGTTTGCACAATCCCATTTATCTATTTGTGTGTGTGTTTCCGTGTACCCCTATTTGCTTGGTCTACTTCTTGCATTTGCAAATTTGTGAATCTTTTCAACATTATTGAAGCTCACTTACAATAGCATCAAATTTTGTGCCACCATCCTAACCAAGCTCCACAATAAGCTTTTACTTGTGTAGGTGTGAGAACCGACAAGAATTGGTACCAATAGTGCTATTTCATTGTCCGCATTTGAGTGAACTTGATTCATCATCAACATTGGTCAAGGTACATTGGTATAAGTTCTTCTCTTTTTACCACTCACATTTTGCTTGGAATTATGGATAGGCCGAGTACGTCAACCAACCCACTCTTCATCAAGCAAGATGATGAAATGTCATCATACGTCACCAAGAGCCACCTCTTTGGTGCACAACGAGCGTTGCATCAAGAACAACAAGCTATGAACAAACGCATCGACAACCTCGCCACCAACTTGCGACTCTCTGAGCAACATACCAAGGACTACTTCGACAACAAGCTCGACATGCACAAGCAAAAGAACGATGCAAGGATGGATGAGATCCGCGGTTTGTTGGTGAACCGTCCTCCTTCTACATCGTCATACTCAAGACGGAGCCACTCAAGTCGACACTCCGACGACTCCTTCTCCGGCTCAAGTACACCATCATCGAACACTCTTCGACGAGCCGCGCATCAAGACCATCATGCATCTTGCAATCTGCTACACGACAAGCATTCACAAGAGCAAGTCGATGAGCAAGTACCTCGTCCTCAACCACACCAAGTCGCTTTTGCTCAAGCTCAAGAATGACAATGGCAACGGTGCCAAGAGGAAGAACGAGCGCATCTACACCAGGAGGAACAAGACGCCGAGGCTCAACGTCTTCAACAACAACAACGTGAAGCGCAAGCTCTTGAGGCGCAATGTGCCCTTCAAGAATCAAGTCGTGCCATCGCCAACCGCAATTGCGAACGGAGCAATCAATAGGAAGCCCTTCGGGAAGAAATCCAAGAGAGGAACTACCAACCGCGTGTGCAACGTAAAGTTCCTCAAGCTCCTCCACAAGCTCGTCAAGCTCCACCTCAACCTCAAGTTCAACAAGAGTAAGTTGATCATGGACTTCCTCCACGCCATGAGCAACATGAGGATGATTACCCTCACTGCCAAGGGCGACATCATCACCAACGCCAACAACACAATGAAGAGAAACGCTACGGAAAGCTAAAATTCACCATGCCCAAGTTCAATGGAGGCAGTGATCCCGAAGAATACCTCTCATGGGCATTGAAGCTCGACAAAATCTTTCGTTTGCACAATTATGAGAAAGAGAAGAAGATCGCTATGGCATCACTTGAGTTCCAAGACTATGTGCTCATATGGTGGGAACAAGTCCTTGAGCGCCAACAAGCAAGAGGTGAACCTCCAATCACCACTTGGGCTCAAATGAAGGAAGTCATGCAAGCACGTTTTGTGCCCACCTACTACAACCGCGATCTCTTTAAGACGCTACAACTCCTCAAGCAAGGAACAAAGAGTGTTGAAGAAGACTACAAGGAAATGGAGATATCCATGATTCGAGCCAATGTCATGGAAGATGATGAGCAAACACTGACACGTTTCTTGAATGGACTCTCTCGGATTTCGGGTTCCGGCAGACCCTTGAGGTTCGAACACTGGGGTGTGCGCGGAGATTTTGCCCTCTACCTACCTGTTCCTCGCCGGCTCGCTGAGATCTAAACTACGAAAGGAACAACACAAGAGACACAGAGTTTATACTGGTTCAGGCCACCATTGTGGTGTAATACCCTACTCTAGTGTGTGGTGTGGTGGATTGCCTCTTGGGCTGTTGATGAACAATACAAGGAAGAGCAGCCTCGCGAGGGCCTGTTCTTGGCTGGTGCGATGAACTGCTCGGAGGAGTTCAGTCGCTCTTTCTACTGGTTTCTAGCGAGGATTCTCGATCATTCCAGATGCCTCTACCTTGGGGGTGGCTAGTCCTATTTATAGGCAAAGGCCCTGGGCCTCTTCCCAAATATTGAGCGGGAAGGGCGCCAACAATTGGCCATTTTAAAGGTAAACATCGGGTACACTTATCCTGACTAAAGTTGGTCCTCGCCTGTCAAAGGCTCTGGTGGTGACGCCTGCTTGGGCTCCACAATGACTTCCTCCCTGCCGTTGGGCTGGTCTTGGTCTTGTTGCACCGAAATGGATGCCTTTGTTTGATGCTCTCGTCTGTGCTTGCTCCCTTTGCACCAAAGAGGAAAGGAGGATACTGCGCGGGCTGGCACCCGCCTGGCGCCCTTGGTCGTCATGGCTTGCATCATGGGCACCTCGTGAGGTACCCCGCCTTGAACTCTTCGCCTCCTCGTGAGCCAGCCTGATGAGGCCGCGCCTGAGGAAGCTCCTTGTCGTCCGCCCCGCGAGGCTTAGCCCCTCGCGAGAGTCTTGAGCTTGTGTTGATGAAGATGGGCCGTGCTGGGCCCCCCTTTGAGCCACACCGCAGGCCGCAGGCAGGCAAGTCTGTGGACCCCCGTTCCCAGAACGCCGACAGACTCAATCATCCCATCAAGAAGATTGCTGACTTCCAACCCTACTCCAACCTCATTGAGCTCGTGCATCTAGCTACAAAGGTGGAACGTCAAGTGCAAGATGACTTCAAGCACGCCAAGTACTCATCCAAGACCTAAGGCTTCTCCAACAACCAATCTTCAACAATTCCTCCTGACTCTACATCAACCAAGTCTTCTCCAAGCCACGACGACAAGTCAAGTTACAAGAAAACTTCGACAAGTTGAAGTCATCCTCCTCCTACTACAAGCAACTTCAAGCCGCGTGCTTCTTCATCTACTTCGATCGATGAGACCGTCAAGACAAGCTCTTTCAAGTGTTTCAATTGCGGCGGCCGATGCCACAAGTCTTATGAATGCACAAACAAGTGCACCATGATCCTCAACTATGATGGAACCTATGACTCTATGAGTGATGAGGAGATGGAAGCCCTTGAGCAAGTGGCCATGCATCGGCGAGTGAACGAGGATGAAGATGATCAAGTATTTTGTGATGAGGATTCAAGCCCCGCTCTTGTTGTCTCCAAAGTCTTGACTCTTCAACATCAACAAGAAGAAGACCAACGATGCCACATCTTCCACTCAAAGGCCGACATCAATGGAAGGTCCGTCAAGGTCATCATTGATGGAGGTAGTTGTCACAACTTGGCAAGTGAAGAACTATGCTCCAAGCTTCAATTGGTCAAGATGAAGCACCCGCATCCCTCCAAGGATCAATGGCTAAGTGACTCCGGCACTATACGAGTTGAGCATACGGTCCAAGTCTCCTTCAAAATTGGTGCATATGAAGACACTTTGGAGTGTGATGTCGTCCCGATGTCCGTTTTCCACCTCCTTCTTGGTCGACCATGGCAAGACCGTGGTGTTATCCACAAAGGGCGTACCAATCACTATAGCTTCAAGATGAAAGAAAGGAGTATGTGCTATGACCTATGTCTCCTAGTCAAGTGATAGCCGACAAGCAAGCCACCCATCATGGAGAGAAGAGTGAGAAAGTGAGCCACCAAAAAGTGAGTGAGAGCCACAAGCCAAACTTGAGCACCTCTTCACCTAGAGAGAAAAACCTAATACTATTCTCCACAAAAAGTGAGATGAGAGAAGTGCATGAGAACCCATCGAGTGTTATGCACTTTGTGCTTGTGTGCAAGGATGGGGAACCAAACACTAACACCTCTCACGAGCTACCTTTAGTGCTTCAGTTTCTTTTGCTGGAATTCCAAGATGTTTTCCCCGATGAGCTACCTCCGGGTCTACCACCGCTACGAGGTATTGAGCATCGAATCGACCTCATCCCCGGAGCGCCCCTTCCAAACAAAGCTCCATACCGCATCAACCCGAAGAAACTAAGGAGATCCAACGGCAAGTACAATAACTAATCGATAACGGTCATGTACATGAAAGCCTAAGCCCTTGTGCCTTTCCGGTTATACTTGCTCCTAAGCAAGATGGAAGTTATCGCATGTGTTCCGATTGTAGACCCATCAATGCTATTACCGTTCGTTATAGGCATCCCATTCCTCGCTTAGATGATATGCTTGATGAACTTAGCGGTGCCGCCTTTTTCTCAAAAATTGATCTTAAAGGTGGCTATTATCAAATCCGCATACAAGAGGGTGATGAGTGGAAAACTGCTTTCAAAACAAAATTTGGCTTGTACGAGTGGTTAGTTATGCCTATGGGTTTATCGGAAGCTCCGGGAACTTTCATGTGTCTTATGCATTTTGTGCTTCAACCTTATATTGGAGTCTTTGCTGTGGTTTACTTTGATGATATTATTGTGTTTAGCAAATCCATGAAAGAGCATCTTAATCATGTTAGGGCTGTTTTGCAAACACTTCGCAAGGAACGTCTTTATGCCAACATGAAAAAGTGCACGTTTGGTCTTGACAAGCTAGTTTCTTGGGTTTTGTCGTTTCTTACAAGGGTGTCCATGTTGATGAATCTAAAATTGAAGCTATTAAAACTTGGCCCCAACCCACCAATCTGCAACAAGTGCGTAGTTTTCTTGGCCTTGCAGGTTTTTACCGTCGCTTTGTGAAGGATTTTAGCACTATTGCCGCTCCTTTGCATGCCTTGAGTAAGAAGAATGCTCCTTTTGTTTGGGGATCTTTGCAATCCACCGCTTTTGATGAGCTCAAGTCTTTGCTTACTCATGCCCCGATTCTTGCTTTGCCCAACTTTGACAAAACTTTTGAGGTTCATTGTGTTGCAAGTGGTACCGGAATTGGCGGAGTTTTGATGCAAGAAAAATGAGCCATTGCATATTTTAGTGAAAAACTCTCCGATGCTCAACTTAACTATCCCATATATGACAAAGAATTGTATGCTTTAGTGCGTGTGCTACATGTTTGGGAACATTATCTTAGACCTCATGAGTTTGTCATACATACCGATCATGAAACGCTTAAGTACTTAAAAGGACAAACTAAATTAAACAAGTGTCATGCCAAATGGAGTGAATTTATTGAATATTTCCCCTATGTGATCAAGTACATTAAGGGTAAGGAAAATGTAGTTGCGGATGCACTTTCGCGCATATGCACGCTTGTCACTAAACTTGAGTTGAATGTTATTGGTTTTGAGCACATAAAAGACTTGTATGCTAATGATCCATCTTTTGCTACTCCTTTGCTAAATGCTTGATGCATACATCTTAGGAATGATATTACATCAAGGATGGTTATCTTATGAGAGCTAACAAACTATGCATTCCCGAGTCTTCTCTTCGTTTGCTCCTTTTGCAAGAGGCTCATGGAGGCGGACTCATGGGACATTTTAGACGCGACAAGACATTCGCCACGCTCTCCAAGAACTACTTTTTGCCCAAGATGTTCCGTGACGTCTCACGCTTCACCAACCGATGCTCTACATGTCGCAAAGCTAAGTCTAAAGCTCAATCCCATGGTCTTTACATGCCTCTTCCTATCCCTTATCAACCTTGGGAAGACATTAGCATGAATTTTGTACTTGGTTTGCCTAGAACTCAAAATGGAAAGGATTCCGTGTTTGTTGTTGTGGACCGATTTTCTAAGATGGCACATTTCATTCCTTGCAACAAGATAGACGATGCTTCACACGTTGCAACTCTCTTTTGTAGGGAAATCGTGTGCCTCCATGGAGTACCAAAGACAATCGTCTCCGACCGCGACGTCAAGTTCTTGAGTTGATTTTGGAAGACGCTATGCGCCAAGCTCGGAATCAAGCTCTTGTTCTCATCCGCATATCATCCGCAAACCGACAGCCAAACGAAGGTGACGAACCGTACGCTCTCCACTCTACTTCACCTGTTGATCAAGAAGAACATCAAGGAGTGGGAGGAGTGTCTACCCATCACCGAGTACGCCTACAACCGTGCAAGACATTCGACTAATGGCAAGTCCCCTTTCGAGGTTGTCTACGGCTTCAACCCGTTGTCCCCATTGGACATTCTACCTCTTCCTCTACAAGAGCGCACCAACCTTGACACAAGATCCTGTGCAAGCTACATCAAGAAGATGCATGAAGATACAAGGCACACCATCGAGTGCCAAGTACAACGACTCGCGACCAAGCTCAACGTCAACAAGCATCCCATGATATTCAACAACGGATACCTCGTGTGGCTACACCTTCGCAAGGATCGCTTCCCCAATGAACGCAAGTCCAAACTTCTCCCTCGAGCCGATGGAACCTTCAAGGTGCTAGCATGCTACAACAACAACTCTTACAAGATCGATCTCCCACGCAGCAAGTACAACGTAAGCGACATCTTCAACGTCTCCGATCTCTCCCCGTACCATGGTGATGAGGATTTCAATCCGAGGTTGGATCTTTCCCAAGGGGGGGGGGAGATGATGCGGAGCATCCATCGGTCATCCGCATGGACCGTCCATCGTCTCACCAAGCACCAGGAGGACCCATGACTAGAGCACGAGCTAGAGCTCTCAAGACCGAGGTGACTTCTCTCCTTAGTGATATCTCATATGATCCTCTTAAGACATGGTTACTACCTAAGTCCAGAATGTTGTGCATGATTAGGTACCAAGAGGACCCTCCCGACGATGTCCATGAAGAAGAGAACCAACGGAAGAAGGCAAGAACAACCTCCAGGCACCGGACATCCAGCCAGGACCCCGGACATCCGCCCCTGGAGATCTACACGCTCAGGACTCTGCAGAAGAAGCTACAGGGACCGGACATCCGGCGGCCAGCCCGGACATCCGGCCCCTGGAGATCTACATGGTCAGGACTCTGCAGAAGAAGCTACAGGGACCGGACATCCGGCGCCCAGCCCGGACATCCAGCCCCCTTCACCAGAAATCCGGCCAAAGGCCCGAACATCCGGCACCGGCGTCTAGGGAGCACAGAGGGTTGCCCCAACAGCCCGGACATCCGGCCATCACCCCGGACATCCGGCGCCTCCCGAAGAACTGGACATCCGGCCCCTCCGACCGGACATCCGGCGCCGCCCATCCAGAGAACAGAACAGCCATCTTCACCAGCCCGTACATCCGACACTTCCGCCCGGACATCCGGCCCCTCACGGGCCACTGAACATCCGGCCCGACGCCCGGACATACGGTCGTCCCTGTCTGCGAACAGTGTAGGGCAGAGGCCCATGTACCCCTCTTCGCCCCTAGACTATATATACTCCATCCCCACCTATGTTTTAGGGTTACCATTGTGATAGCTCTTTTGAGATAGAGCATTGCTCATCCGTACTAGATCTACTCCTCGTGAGGGACCGCACCTCTTCAAAGAAGATCCATCCGGATTCAAGGCCTCCATCCGAAGAAGACAATCAAGACATCCTCACAGAGAATAACAGTTACTCTTGTATCATCCTTTGTTGACTTTGGATCTCGTGTTACTTTGTGCCTCGGTGATCTAGCCCTTGTGTGATCAATCCCTTGTCGGTTGAGTGTTTCTCTTGTTTTCCCCCATTATTTCCCTTGTGTTCTTCCGCGCGTTCTTCGTGTTCCTCGTAGGGATCCTCTACAAACATGAAAGATCGGCCCCTAGGGTTCTGCCCTACATCACATTTCATCTCCGGTCTTCCACGACAACGACAACGCGAACAACTACATCACCAAAACGTCCATCTTCGGACTACAACGAGCAATGCAAGGCATTGAGCGACTCGCCATCGACATTCGCCAAAACGAAGCAAGGATAAGGGACTACCTCGACACCAAGTTGGCCAAACAAAGGGATCAAGTACGAGACATGGTGGCCAACTACAAGTCTTCTTCCCCTTCATCATTTTCAAGGCGGCGACGCTCAAGTGGCCAATCTTTGGAATGTCATCGAGCTCAAGCAGTACAACACCATCAAGATGAAGCTGCTCGCGATGCGTACACCTACAAGTCCCAAAAAGCTCTACATCAAGCTACGGCCATACATCATGAGCACAAGAGAAGACCGCGAGACAAGCACCACCAAGACGGAGCTACGATTACTACGACCACTTCGGCATCTTTGCCAAGTGTCATCAAGGCATCTTCGCCTTTGGACATATGTCATCTTCGCCTACCTCTGACGAGTACGCCTACATCGGCATTCCTCCACGCCGACGGTGAAGAGATGATCGAGCATGGGATTTTCCCTTCGGTCATGGAGAAGAGCGATGATGTGCCATCTTCGGCCTTCATCCACGGCGATGACGATGAGATGGTTGGTCATGGGATTTTCCCTTCGACCACGACGACGTATGATGACTTGAGTGACTTGTGCCACCATATTGAGAGTGAGAGTGACTTCACCACTAGCCCCATATATGGCGAGTTGCTCCAATTCCCATGTGAGGAGAGCCACCAACACTACCACTTGAGTGATTTGAGTCACTCCACCATATGTGACATTGAGTGCACCTACCTTGAGGCAGTGAGTGAGCCACCACCACATAGAGAGAGTGAGGAAGTTGATAGGCACGTGAGGCCATTTCGATTTCTAACAACTTAACCTCTAACTCTATTGTGTCTTCTCATTTGGTGATAGGTCCCATATATGATGACGCGCCGATTCACGATGACTATGTCCTCCCTTTGGACAAGACGATGGCCATGGTGGAATATGATGCACCCCCCACATGGTTCCATCACGATGAAGATGACCACGCTTTGGTTCCTACCACCTCACCTACACCACATGAGTGGAATGACATCGGTAACATAGGTGATGGTGATGCTCTTGTCCCACTAGTGGACATTCGAGACATTGATTGCTTGCATGATGTTGATCCACCTATTACCATGCTTCATGCTAGTATGATTTCCCATTGCGATGATTTACCCATTTATGATGAGTTTGATTGCCATGCAGAGTCTAGTAGTTGTGATGCCATGTTACATAGGATTTCTTGTGATAATTCTCTTGGTCACATCATGTTTGATAATCCGCTTGACTTGTCATATGCTATGCATGAGATCAATCATATGTCTTATTTGCAATCTCATCATAGTGACTATGCATATGACATTAATATTAATCTAATTTGCACATATGGCATAGATGACAAGCCCATGGTCATTGGCTTTTGTTTTTCATGCGATGATATTGCCATGCTTCCTTTACATGATTTGCACAATTCATCTACTATACCATGACGTGACCACATAGAACCAAATATGCTTTGTTTTGGATGTTGTCAATATTCTCCATGTGTTGTTTCCAGTATTGCTCATGAGGAGACCCCCATAGTTTGCTCATACATTTTAGGAGATTTTGATTCACCCTATCCATTGCATGATCCCAATACTTGTGTGCACAATATGCTTCCCATGAATAAACATGCTATTGATGTGCCATATACTTCTATGATAAATTTGCATCCCCATCGTGTCATACACAATAACTATTCTTTCATGATGGATGACATGTTCTTATACCATGCATCAATTCTTTGAGCGATGCTTATCTTGTGCTAACTCACATGTGCACATACACATCATGATGGATGATGTGTACATTTACCAAGCGCACAATCGCTTTGGTTTGTATTTCTTTTGTGTAGGTACCCATGAATACTTGTCAACCTCACAATCCCATGAGTTGACAAAACGAGCTCTAGAGAGCAACGATGACTTGGGATCACATGGATTGCCTTTCCCACCGCTCTCTTCGCGCAAAGACTTCGCGCATTTCTTCTACATGGCTCTCACATGGTTATGGGTTATTTACCACTTCTCACTTTATGCCCATATTGCCATGTTCACTTTGCATGATATGCTCATTACTATGCCTTTGCCATGCATTTGTGACCCATGCTTTGCATTACACATGATGATTGATTCTACTACTTGTATGTGTATTTGCAAGCTTGGTGGAGATATTGCTTGTTATTGCCATGTTTGTTATGTTCCCCATGCCTATGATGATACTATGATCTTACTTTGTGTTCGTGCTCGCGATATTTCATGTGCATTGCCTATATCTCTTATTTGCTCACATGGCATGATTGCCATGATTTCCTCTAGTGTGTTGCATCTTCGCTCCACTAGTTTACACGACTTGATTTCTATGCTTTCTCATGTTGCATCCAATTCTTGGATTACTTGCTCCTATCATATGTTTGGTTGCAACAATGTCATCACTTCACATATGCCATGTCCCATTGCTTGTCACATGATTGACTTGATGGCCTTGCTTTCTTCACCACACCATATGCACATTATGCTTGGATTGAATTTAGTGCCTCACTTTCTTCACCACACCATATGCACATTATGCTTGGATTGTATTGCACTTGCCCCATGCATTTAGACATTGCCTTTCATTTGGTGTTGTGAATGATTCTTATGCCTACCATAGACCATTTGTCGAGCTCTTTATGCATGTTTGCTATGATCTTGAGGTCAATGCTTGCTATCTTGTCAAACATATTTGCATCACTACCTCACATTTGCGTGCTTGTATCCATGATGTCCTTGATTGCGCTCAATTTAGATGCTTAAATTCCATGCCACACTTCTTTGTCAAACCATATGCTATGCTTGATGACAACACTTGTTTGGTGACTCACCTCTTGAATGGTTGGTTTTGCTCTAACGCTAACCACATTTGTTTTTCCAAGTGTTTGTTCTACTCGTTCCTCTCGAAGGAATCACAAGACGGTGCGACATTGGAGAGTGACCATTTCGAGCTTCCATATGACAAGTGCTTGGTGGTTGTCAACTTCTACATGGCGACGCCATCTCGCTACCATGGTGATGAAGATCACGATCCATGGATAGATCTCTCCCAAGGGGGGGGAGATGATGTGGAGCATCCCTCGACCATCACCACGGACGTCACACCACCACCGCAAGCACGGAGAGGACCTAGGACAAGAGCACACGCACGTGCCATTGAAACCGAGGTTAACTCTTTCCACTTCGAGTTTCATTCGGATTCACTCGTGAATTGGGTTCTACCTCAATCAGAAGCGTTATGCACTCTTAGGTATCAAGAAGAGGATCGTGAAGAGGCAAGGACGGAGGTACACGCGACAACAGAGAAGGAAAGGAAGGGAAGGATCGTGAAGAATGAAGAAGTGGAGCACCTGGACACTCCGGGTGCCCGGCCTCAACCTGGGCGCGGCCCCTGCCAGCCCCGGGTGTCCGGCCATATGGGCCTGGGTGCTCGGCCCCGCCCCCCCGGGCGCTGCCCCAGCCGGCCCCGGGTGCCCGACCATGGAGCCCCGGGTGCCCGGCCCTCTCGCCCGGTGTCGCCTGACACCTCCCCCGGGTGCCTGGCCTCTCCACCGCCAAGGGCACGCCCCCCTGGTTGGTCTGGGTGCCCGGCCCCGCCCCCGGTGCCCGGACCCCTCCGCATGCCTGTGTGCACTTTTGGGATTTGGTCCCTTGTATCCCCTTCTTCCTCTAATTTCGTCCCTAGACTATATAAGCACCTCCCCTAGCTCATTTGTAGGATAGCGAAGAATAGACAAAAATCATAGGGCTTAGCTCATGTACCTCCCCTTGTGGGATTCCTCTTGAGAGAGAAGACTCCATTGGAGTACAAGACCTCCATTGGAGAAGATCCCTAGGGATTCAAGCCCCCCTTGAGGGAAGGATCTACCTAGATCATCAAGCCCTTATCTCCTTCATAAGATTTGGGATGAACTCTACCATGTATCTTGTTTCCCTTTGATTGTTCATGTACCTTGTGGATCTTGTGTGTTTGTTGGTCTAGTGGATGTGTGATTGGACTTGTTCTTGAGTGTTCCTCTTGTTTTCTCTCTTGTGTTCATCTTGTTCTTGGGGATTCCCCCTCCAATTCATGAAAGATCTTCACTTAGGGTTCCACCCTACAACATGGTCTCTCTCAAACAATCCTGCAACCAAATAACAAAGAGTCTCTTGTGTCCCCAACACAGCCAATACAATGGCAAATTGTATAGGTGCACTAGTTCGGCGAAGAGATGGTGATACAAGTGCAATATGGATGGTAGATATGAGTATTTGTAATCTGCAAATATAAAAACAGAAAGGTAACTAATGATAAAAGTGAGCGTAAATGGTATTGCAATGCTAGCAAACAAGGCCTAGGGTTCATACTTTCACAAACAAAGAGATTATTGTAGGGTACGAAACCACCTCAAAGTTATCCTTTCTGATCGATCTATTCAAGAGTCCGTAGTAAAATAATATGAAGCTATTCTTAGAGTTCGTACTAGAATAACACCTTAAGACACAAATAAACCAAAACCCTAATGTCACCTAGATACTCCATTGTCACCTCAAGTATCCGTGGGTATGATTATACGATATGCATCACACAATCTCAGATTCATCTATTCAAACCAACACAAAGTACTTCAAAGAGTGCCCCAAAGTTTCTACCGGAGAGTCAAGACGAAAACGTGTGCCAACCCCTATGCATAAGTTCATTGAACCCGCAAGTTGATCACCAAAACATACATCAAGTAGATCACGTGAATATCCCATTGTCACCACAGATAAGCACGGCAAGACATACATCAAGTGTTCTCAAATCCTTAAAGACTCAATCCGATAAGATAACTTCAAAGGGAAAACTCAATCCATTACAAGAGAGTAGAGGGGGAGAAACATCATAAGATCCAACTATAATAGCAAAGCTCGCGATACATCAAGATCGTACCACCTCAAGAACACGAGAGAGAGAGAGAGAGAGAGAGAGAGAGAGAGAGAGAGATCAAACACATAGCTACTGGTACATACCCTCAGCCCCGAGGGTGAACTACTCCCTCCTCATCATGGAGAGCGCCAGGATGATGTAGATGGCCACCGGTGAGGGATCCTCCCTCCGGCAGGGTGCCGGAATGGGCTCCCGAGAGGTTTTTGGTGGCTACAGAGGCTTGCGGCGGCGGAACTCCCGATCTAAGTTTTTTTCTGGTGGTTTCAGTATTTATAGGAATTTTTGGCGTAGGTTTCACGTCAGGGGGGTTTCCGGGTTGTCCATGAGGCAGGGGGTGCGCCCAGTGGATGTGGGCGCGCGGGCCACCCTCGTGGGCAGCCCGGGACTTTCCTGGCCCAACTCTTTCACTCCAGGGGCTTCTTTTGGTCCACAAACAATCATCAAAAATTGGCACGTCAATTGGACTACGTTTGGTATTCCTTTTCCGTAAAACTCAAAAACAAGGGAAAAACAGAAACTGGCACTGGGCTCTAGGTTAATAGGTTAGTCCCAAAAATGATATAAAAGTGTATAGTAAAGCCCATAAACATCCAAAACGGGTAATATAATAGCATGTAACAATCAAAAATTATAGATACGTTGGAGACGTATCACCTAATCATGCACAACATTTCGGACTTAGGTAGTAGCCATGTCTCGAGAGGATCATATGAGATATCACTAAGGAGAGAAGTCACCTCGGTCTCGTGAGCTCTAGCTCGTGCTCTAGTCATGCGTACTCTTGGTGCTTGGTGAGGCGATGGTAGGTCCATGGGATGACCGAAGGATGCTCCGCATCATCTCCCGTCTCTAGGGAAAGATCCGACCTCGGATCGAAATCCTCATCACCATGGTACGGGGAGAGGTCAATGACGTTGAATATGTCGCTCACGTTGTACTTGTCGCGTGGGAGATCGATCTTGTAAGCGTTGTTGTTGTAGCGTGCTAGCACCTTGAAGGGTCCATCGGCTCGAGGTAGAAGTTTGGACTTGTATTTGCTGGGGAAGCGGTCCTTGCGAAGGTGTAGCCACACGAGATCTCTGATGTTGAATATCATGGGTTTCTTGTTGATGTTGAGCTTGGTCGCTAGTCGTTGTACTTGGCGCTCGATGCTGTGCCTTTCTATCCTCATGCATCTTCTTGATGTAGCTTGCGCATGCACTCGCATCCATGTTGGTGTGCACTTGTAGTGGAAGAGGTAGAATGTACAATGGGGACAACGGGTTGAAGCCGTAGACAACCTCAAAGGGGGACTTGCCGGTAGTCGAATGTCTTGCACGGTTGTAGGCGTACTCAGCGATGGGTAGACATGCCTCCCACTCTGTGATGTTCTTCTTGATCAACACACGAAGTAGAGTGGAGAGCGTACGGTTCGTCACCTCCGTTTGGCTGTCGGTTTGAGGATGGTATGCGGATGAGAACAAGAGCTTGATTCCATGCTTGGTGCATAGTGTCTTCCCATAGTAACTCAGGAACTTGACGTCTCAGTCGGATATGATTGTCTTTGGTACTCCATGGAGTCGCAAGATTTCCATGACCGTTGTCAATTACTTGTTGTACTTTCCATTGGATCTCCTTAGTTTCTTCGGGGTTGACGCGGTATGGTGCTTTGTTTGGAAGAGGTGCTCCGGGGATGAGGTCGATTCGGTGCTCAATGCCTCGAAGAGGAGGTAGTCCCGGAGGTAGCTCATCGGGGAAAACATATTGGACTTCCTGCAAAAGACAATGATAATACTAAAGGTAGATCGTGAGAGGTGTTAGTTTTTGGTTCTCCATCCTTGCACACAAGGACAAAGTGCATAACACTCGATGGGTTCTCACACACTTCTCTCATCTCACTTTTGGTGGCCAATAGGACTAAGTTTTTCTTGTCGCTCATCGTGGAGGCACTCGGTTTTGGCTTGTGGCTCTCACTCTCTTTTGGGTGGATCACTTTCTCACTTTTCTCTCCATGATGGGTGGCTTGCTTGTCGGCTATCACTTGACTAGGAGACATAGGTCGTATCACATATTCCTTCCCTTTCATCTTGAAGCTATAGTGATTGGTACGCCCATTGTGGATGACAACATGGTCAAATTGCCATGGTCGACCAAGAAGGAGGTGGCAAACGGACATCGGGACGACATCACACTCCAAAGTGTCCTCATATGCACCTATTTTGAAAGAGACTTGGACCTTATGCTCAACACGTATAGTGCCGGAATCGCTTAGCCATTGGACTTTGTAGGGGTGCGGGTGCTTCATCTTAACCAATTGTAGCTTGGAGCATAGTTATTCACTTGCCAAGTTGTGACAACTACCTCCATCGATGATGACCTTGACGGACCTTCCATTGATGCTGGACTTTGTGTGGAAGATGGGGCATCGTTGATCTTCTTCTTGTTGATGTTGAAGAGTCAAGACTTTGGAGACAACGAGAGCGGGGCTCGAATCCTCATCACAAAAGACTTGATCATCTTCATCCTTGTTCACGCGCCGGTGCATGGCCACTTGCTCAAGGGCTTCCATCTCCTCTTCACTCATGGAGTCATAGGTTACATCATCGTTGAGGATCATGGTGCACTTGTTTGTGCATTGGTAGGACTTGTGGCCTCAGCCGCCGCAAGTGAAACACTTGAAGGAGCTTGTCTTGACGGTCTCATCGGTCGGAGTAGATGATGAAGCTCGCGGCTTGAAGTTGCTTGTGGTAGAAGGAAGACGACTTGAGCTTGTTGAAGCTTTCTTGTAACTTGACTTGTCGTCGTTGCTTGTAGATGGCTTGGTTGAGGTAGAAGTTGGAGGAGTCGTTGGAGCTTGGGTGTTGGATAAGCCGTAGGTCTTTGATGAGTACCTGGCGTAATTGAAGTCATCTTGCACTTGACGTTCGGCTTTGGTAGCTTGATGCATGAGCTCAATGAGGTTGGAGTAGGGTTGGAAGTCGGCGATCTTCTTGATGGGATGATTGAGGCCATTCAAGAAGCGTGCCATTGTTTGCTCATCATCTTCCGTGACATTAGCTCGTATCATGGCTATCTCCATTTCCTTGTAGTATTCTTCAACACTCTTTGTTCTTTGCTTGAGGAGTTGGAGCTTCTTGAAGAGGTCGCGATTGTAGTAGGTGGGTAGAAAACGTGCTCGCATTACAATTTTCATTTGAGCCCAGGTGGTGATGGGTGGTTCACCCCTTGCTTCTCGGCGCTCAAGGACTTGTTCCCACCATATGAGCACATAGTCTTGGAACTCAAGGGATGCCATAGTGATCTTCTTCTCTTCCTCATAGTTGTGCAAACGAAAGATTTTGTCGACCTTCAATGCCCATGATAGGTACTCTTCGGGATCATTGCTTCCATTGAACTTGGGCATTGTAAACTTTAGCTTGCCGTAGCGTTGCTCTTCATTGTGTTGTGGTCGATGGTGATGATGACGCCCTTGACGGTGAGGGTAATTGGCGTGGAGGAAGTCCATGATCAACTTGCTCTTGGCATGGAGGAAGTCCATGATCATCTTGCTCTTGTTAAACTTGAGGTTGAGGAGGAAATGGTCGGGCTTGTGGAGGAGCTTGAGGAACTTGACGTTGCACTCGCGGTTGGTAGTTCCGCTCTTCGATTTCTTCTCAAAGTTCTTCCTCTTGATTGCGCCGATCTCGATTGCGGTTGGTGATGGCTCGACTTGATTCTTGATGGGCACGTTGCGCCTCAAGAGCTTGTGCTTCACGTTGTCGTTGTTGAAGACGTTGAGCCTCGGCATCTTATTCCTCTTGATGTAGACGCACTCGTTCTTCCTCTTGGCGACATTGACGTTGTCATTCTTGAGCTTGTGCAAAAGCAACTTGGAGTGGTTGAGGACGAAGTACTTGTTTGTCGACTTGCTCTTGTGAATGCTTGTCGTGTAGGGGATTGCGAGATGCATGACGGTCTTGATGCGTGGCTCGTCGAAGAGTGTTCAATGTTGGTGTACTTGAGCCGGAGAAGGTGTTGTCGGAGTGTCGACTTGAGTGGCTCCATCTTGAGAATGAAGAGGTTGAAGGAGGACGGTACACTAACAAGGCGCGGATCTCGTCCATTCTTGCATCATTCTCTTGCTTGTGCGCATCGAGCTTGTTGTCGAAGTAGTCCCTTGTATGTTGCTCGGAGAGTCGCAAGTCGGTGGCGAGGTTGTCGATGCGGTCGGTCATCGCTTGTTGCTCTTGATGGAACGCTCGTTGTGCACCAAAGAGGTGGCTCTTGGTGACGAATGATGACATGTCATTGTCTTGCTCGATGAAGAGTGTGTTGGTAGAAGAACTTGGCCTATCCATCATTCCAAGCAAAAATGTGAGTGGTAGAAGGAGAAGAACTTAAACCAAATGTACCTTGACTGATGTTCGAGATGAGTCAAAATCACTCAAATGCGGACAATGAAATAGCACAATTGGTACCAATTCTTGTCAGTTCTCACACCAACACAAGTAAAAGCTTATGGTGGAGCTTGGTTAGGATGGTGGCACAAAATTTGATGCAATTGTAAGTGAGCTTCAATAATGTTGGAAAAGAATCACAAATTTGCAAATGCAACAAGTAGACCAAGCAAGTAGTGGTACACGGAAACACACACGCAAATAGATAAGTGGGATTGCGCAAATCAAAAATGAGCCAAAATGTGGAGTCCACAAAAATTCTCTTGTTGCACAATACTCGAGAGATGATAGCACGATTGCACAATAGGCGGATACGTAACTTGTGCACAACCTACTAGGTAAAAATGCAACGACCTCTATCCCAAGTATGCTATATGTATGGTATTTTGTTGATATGATCCAAGATGATCGGATATGACAATCTTAATGTAGTATGATGCTATGGTTCTTGCTTATAAGCTCTTTGCTTATCTTTCCCTCTTTGTTTAAAAGCTTGGTTGGCTCTTTCACTTGTGAGCTCTTTTCTCATGCAAAACCTCACGAACCAAGATAGCAATTGTGTATGCGATGACAACTTTGTGACACAAAAGATGATGCTACGATATGCACCACTATGGTATGGTATGTATGCTATGGTGTATGATCACTAATGTGCACAAGTCATGTTGCCGGCTATACTCAAAGGCTAGTCTTGATGGGTAAGCGACGCAAAAGTAAGGCTATGCTGGTTATCAATGCAATGGCAAGGAAATTACAAAGATGTCGTCGAAGTTACCATCCTTTGCGATGATGAGTCCTTTGCGAAGATGAGAGGTGGCGATGTTGACGTCGAACCGTACCTATATAGCCGAAACACAATAGGACACGGGAACCACAACTCAAATTCCCAAAGACCAAAACATGTCAAAATCGTCATAGGAGGTAGAGGTGAGTGGTGGTGGTGCTTGCGAAAAGCGGTGGTGGTATGCGGAAGTATGCGTGGGCACCGGGGCAAAATTTGGCGAGACTATGCGGAAAAGGGCGCGGGCGGATGGAGTTGATGCTGCCAGGGGCCAGAGGTCCGGGCTAGGGGCCTGATGTCCAGGACATCGGATGTCCGGGGGACTCGGCCAGATGTCCGGGCGAGGGAGTCCTGGATTAGGGGGTCCACGGACAGCCGAACTATATACTTTGGCCGGACTGTTGGACTATGAAGATACAAGATTGAAGACTTCATCCCGTGACCGGATGGAACTCTCCTTTGCATGGAAGGCAAGCTTGGATATTCGGATATGTAGATTTCCTTCTCTGTGACAGACTCTGTGTAACCCTAGCTTCCTCCGGTGTCTATATAAACCGGAGGGTTTAGTCCGTAGGACAACAACAATCATAATCATAGGCTAGCTTCTAGGGTTTAGCCTCTATGATCTCGTGGTAGATCAACTCTTGTAATACTCATATCATCAAGATCAATCAAGCAGGAAGTAGGGTATTACCTCCATCGAGAGCACCCGAACCTGGGTAAAACATCGTGTCCCCTGCCTCCTGTTACCATTAGCCTTAGATGCACAGCTCGGGACCCCCTACCCGAGATCCGCCGGTTTTGGCACCGACATTGGTGCTTTCATTTGGTGTTTGACTGTGCCATCCCGATAAGGCTTGATGGCTCGCCTCGTTGTCAAGGACAACATCACCTCCGGAGGATCCCTGGCTATATGCCAAACTCTCCGGCTGGGCGGTTTCATCATGGTCGCCCGTTGGGCCGCCGCGCCGACGATGAATTCTCAGGTCATCAAGCAGATGGATCCAATGGAGCTCTCCTCCCTAAACGAGCTCTTGGATCGCATTGCCGCCCTGGGAGTCGCTATGGACTATGATCGGATTGGGCTTAAACCCGACCAAAGGGAGATTAACTCTCCGCCGATCACCCATCAGATAGTGGTGGTGCAGGAACAAAACAACAATTCTTCCACTTTTTTGAGGACGAACTATGTCCGGATTCCTGAGCTCTCCGAGCCGGATACCCGTATACGGGAGGACACGACCCAGGCTCCAAACTTAGAATCGGGCAACGGGCCACAAATAATGGGCAACATCCAGGAGCCCGTGCTGCCAAGCTCAGGAGCTCCTTCGCCCCTGGGTCCCAGATTGGGTCAGGATGTGGACTTAAGTCTACCCACCCACCCAGACACAAGTGATCTTTCCCACATCAGACAAGAGCCCCAAGAGACCGTACACCACTTCTGGGCCAGATTCCTCCTTGTAATGAGCAAGGTTAACGACTGTCACAAGGAAGACGCAATCTCATTCTTTTGCAAAAATTGCATGGGCAAGGGAATTCTCAACGCCATAAGTCGCCGTGACATAGCACACTTTGCCGACTTGGCGGCCATAGTAAAGAAGTACTGTGCGATGGAAAGCTCCTAGAAAACCCAAACAAAATTTTGGGATCATCCCGCCCTAACTAAACCCCTCGTCCGAAATAAAAGGGTGCGCTCTCGCAAGTCACCCAACCCAATTACAAAGAAGCCAAAGCCCTCTACAGGGCGTGGAACTGTACTGGAGGGATGGCTCAATAGGCCATGCAAAATTCACAGCACACCAGACACCATACTAACACACAGCCTTAGAGCATGTTGGATACTCCAGCAGGTGGCCAAGAGCGGCGAGGACCTTCTCATCAACAATACCACAGAGCACCATCCCGTAGAAAATAACAATACAATACTGACCGTCTTCGAGACTTTTGCCTCAAACAACAGGCACAAGCGAGCGCTCCGCAGCCTCGCCAAAGTCTGCCACGTCACAGCAATAAACCTGTGGAACAATACGGCCATAACCTTCAATGCCAACAATGAACCTCAATTCCAAATAGTTCGAGCACCAGCCGCTTTGGTCCTTAGTCCAATCGTGGACGGATTCCAGCTTATTAAAGTGCTCATGGACGGCTGCAGCAGGTTAAACCTCATCTATGAGAAAACTCTTAACAAAATGGAAATAGATAAGAGCCGAATTGAGCAAAGCAGCATGACCTTCAGAGGAATCATCCCTAGTCGGGAGGCACGATGCGCAGGGAAAATCACACTAGATGTGGTATTCGGCACCCCGGAGAATTATAGGTCCGAAGAAATCACATTCCAAGTGGCCCCGTTTAGCAGTGGTTACCACACCCTCTTGGGGCGAGACGCATTCACAAGCTTCCAAGCTATACCCCATTACGGGTACATGAAGCTCAACATGCCGGGGCCCAATGGAATCATCACTCTAGCCAGTGATCCGGACATAGCACTCCGCGCCGAAAATAAAACTGCCGCACTAGCCCTGGAGGTATTATCCGAAGCCCTCACGGCCGAAGAGTTAACTGTGCTGCACTCCGCAGTAGATAGGGACGACGTGATACTCGACAAACAACCCAAGTCCACCTCTTTTAAACCAGCAGGCGAGATAGTCAAATTCCAGGTCCACCCAACAGACCCTACAAAAACAGAATCAATTGGGGCACAGCTGAACCCCACAATAGATGCCGCACTACGAGAGTTCTTGCGCGAGAAATGGGACATTTTCGCCTGGCATCCTTCAGACATGCCAGGTATCCCACGCAGGCTGGCCGAACATAGCCTAAACATACTAAAGGGATACAAGCCGATTAAGCAGACTCTTCGACGCTTTTCAGAACCCAAGCGACAAGCCATGGGAGAAGAGCTAGCCAAGCTACTCGAAGCCGGATTCATCAGAGAAATAAAACATCCGAACTGGCTAGCAAACCTGGTGATGGTACCAAAGAAGGACAAATCCTTGTGCCTATGCGTCGATTTCAAAGACCTTAATAAAGCTTGCCCTAAGGATCCCTTCCCCCTCCCCCGCATCGATCAAATTATCGATGCTACCGCAGGACACGACTCATTGTGTTCCCTCGACGCATACTCTGGATACCATCAAATCAAGATGGCGGAGTCCATCAAGCCACAACGGCATTTATCACTCCATACGATCCCTTCTGTTTTAACACCATGCCTTTCGGGCTCAAAAACGCCGGTGCAACCTATCAACGCATGATTCAGACATGCCTGGAAACACAAATCGGAAAAACAGTGGAGGCTTATGTAGACGATGTGGTCATCAAAACCAGACACGTCGAATCACTAATAGAGGACTTGAGGCTTACGTTCGACAATCTCCAAACATATGACATCAAGCTCAACCCGGAAAAATGCGTTTTCGGCGTACCAGCCGGATAACTCTTGGGCTTCATTGTTTCCAATAGAGGAATTGAAGCAAACCGGCTAAAATCCGAGATCTATCATAGTTGGCTACCCCAACAGACCTCAAGCAAACCCAGAAACTAACTGGATGAGTGGCCGCCCTAAGCCGCTTTATCTCCCGATTAGGAGAAAAGGCGCTTCCTCTTTATCGCCTTCTTCGACGCACCGAACACTTCGAGTGGACGGATGCGGCTACGGCTGGGCTGGAGGAAATAAAAGCCCTCTTGGCCACCAATCCAATTCTGGCAGTGCCAAATATCGGCGAACCCATGCTGCTATACATTGCTGCAAAACACCAGGTTGTAAGCGCAGTGCTCGTCGTCGAACGAGAGACAGATGGACATAAATTCCCACTACAAAAGCCGGTATACTACGTATCCACTGTCCTCACTCCATGCAAGGCACGGTACCCACATTATCAAAAGATAGCATGCGAGGTCCTCATCGCATCCCAAAAACTACCACACTACTTTCAAGAGTGTTCAATCACGGTGGCCTCCGAAGTACCACTCAATGACATAATAAATAACCACGATGCCACGGGCCGGATTGCAAAATGGGCTCTTGAGCTCCTCCTGTTCGACATAACATACAAACCACGGCGGGCCATTAAGTCGCAAGTACTAGCTGACTTCGTCGCCGAATGGACAGAGGCCGAACTCCCTAAAGAGTATGGCGCGTACTCCAATTGAATTATGCACTTCGACGGCTCTAAGATGCTAGCTGGTCTAGGGGCTGGCGTCGTCCTGACGTCCCGCACTGGAGATACAGTCCAATACGTACTTCAAATACTTTACACAGATTCCAACAATGCAGCTGAGTATGAGGCATTGTTGCACGGTCGTCGAATGGCGGTCTCCATGGGCATTCAACGTCTAGAAGTACGTCGGGATTCAAATCTTGCAATATCTCAAATAAATGGAGACTTTGACGCCAAGGACCCGAAAATGGCGGCCTACCCCAATGCCGTTCTCAAAATGTCAGCTTGATTCGAGGGGCTCGAATTCCACCATGTGGTTCGAGAAAACAATCAAGCGGCAGATATCTTTGCCCGCATCGGCGCTAAACGTGACACTGTCGCACCAAATAGTTTTTTTGGAAAGGCTGTTCAAGCCATCTGTGGTATGGGAAGGGGAGTCCGGCAATACTAGTCCGGATCCGCATACAACCCCAGATCCTGAACAATCTGACGTAATCGGAGGCTCCGCCACCGAAATCACACCTTCGGGCCACGTGATTATGGTTGTCATCGCCCTGTGGGCGGAACCCTTCCTAGCTTACTTAAATAGGCAGGAACTCCCGGAGGACCAAAATGAGGCACGTTGCATTGTGCGGCGCTCTAAAGCCTACAAAGTCCACGAGGGGGAGCTTTATAAGAAAAGCGCGACCGGAGTGCTCCAAAGGTGCATCTCCGAATAGGAAGGGCGGCAGCTCTTGGCTGAAATTCATGCCGGCGGCTACCATGTCGCAGCTTAGGCGCTCGTAAGCAAGGCCTTCCATACAGGTTTCTATTGGCCGACAGCATGGGCAGACGCACAAGACCTTGTCCAACACTGTGTCGGTCGCCAGCTTTTTGCAAATCAAAGCCATATGCCGCCCACCGCCCTCCAAACAATCCCCATAACTTGGCCCTTTGCGGTCTGGGGGCTCGATATGGTTGGAACCCTTAAAGGAGGAAGCCATAAGAAGAAATACTTGTTGGTCATGGTCGATAAATTCACCAAATGGATAGAAGCCAAACCAGTTAAAACGGCCGAATCCGGACCAGTGATAGACTTTATATGTGGGGTTGTACACTGCTACGGTGTCCCCCATAGCATCATCACCGATAACGGTTCAAACTTTACAACCGATGAGGTGAAAACCTGGTGCAGCAAAATGGGCATAAAACTTGATTACGCCTCCGTCTATCACCCCCAAACAAATGGTCAAGTCGAACGAGCGAACGATCTTATTATGAGTGGCATTAAACCCTGACTAGTGCGATCCTTGAAGGAATCGGACACGCACTGGGTCGAGGAGCTCGACTCCGTATTATGGGGGCTGCGGACCACGCCAAATCGCACAATCGGATACACACAGTTTTTATGGTGTACGGCGCAGAGGCAGTGCTTCCCTGCGATATCATCCATGATTGACCTAGAGTGCGCATGTATGAAGAGAGAGAAGCCGAGATGGATCAGCAGGACATTTTAGATGCCCTAGAGGAGGAGCGTGATGTCGCAAAGGCCCGTTCCGCATTCTATCAACAACAGGCTCGAAGGTATCAAAGCAGAGAAGTGCGGGCCAAAACTTATAACATTGGCGAACTCGTTCTACGCCTACCAGAGAAGAAAAAGGACAAGATCAAGCCCAAGTGGAGGGCCCCTTCATCATTGACAAAGTTCTCACTGGAGGTGCGTACCGTCTGCGTGATGCATCAGACAATCGACTCGAGCCGAACCCATGGAACGCGGCTAGACACCAAAGATTCTACGCCTAGTGCCAAACTCTGTGTTTGTCTCCTTACCTCTGTCTTCCTTTTTAAAATATAACCTCTCTCTCTCTCCCTTTTACATTTATAAAAGCTTCAAGTATGCTTTGACCGCAAACTCTGGCCGCGCTATGCGCGCTCAATATACCTGGGGGGCTTCTTACACAGGAGCTTAACTGTCTCCTGGGCTTTATGCCCACCACATATGCGTCACTTCTCCATATGTGCCTTTTTTCACCACTATATGCATCGATATGACTTAAGTTTTGGCCAAGTTGGGTTGCCTGGCTCTTGTGTTTATGCCCTATGTTCCCGTTAATTCGGCTAGGGCATAAGGGGAGCACCTCTGCGATTGTTACTGCCGGGGTTAGCCGGATGTGTACCTCAGACTGGGTGAAGCCGAAAGCTAGCGTTCTTAAGAGAATATTCGGTCGGTGAACAAAAGATGTATTTTACCTATTACAAAACATGCCCCCAGATGCTTATATCCTGCGTAAATTTTCGCAGTTCGGACATGCACATCAATGCATGCACACCCAGGGAAAGGAACCCTTAACGGAACTATTCTCCCTGGAAGATGTTTCTTACTACCCATGTAATATAACATAACTAGTTGGGTACTTGTCTGTTCAAGCACTTATGACCCCTACGCCTGGTTTCCACACATGCCCTGGTTTTTTCATAACTGACCGGGTATTCGGATACACTCCGGACCGTCGGGTCTAGAGGCTGAAGCAAAAAGGTCGGCCAAGAAAAATGATTTACAATCCGGCTAGGGACAAATGTGTCCTTCGAAGTACAGAAGTCACTTAGACTAACTAAACTATTCTTCTATACCATCCAACAGGCTGCCTAGCCTACAGTCCTGTTGGGAATCCTAAGCGGCTAACACTACCTGGTCATATAACAGACTTATAGGGATCTCTTCCCGTATGATCCTACAGGTCCGACCTCGGCCATGTGGTTCGGGTCAGCATTGGTATATCGCGTCTTCACCATGGCCCAGGCTTCCCTCGCACCTTGGCGGCAGGCCGATATCTTCCATAATCGGAAGCGCCGCCGTGCTCCCTTGAGCATCTCCACAAGCTTTGCCATGCCTCCTGGTAGGGAGGCGGATGGCCACAAGGCTTGTGAAATGCCCCGCATCACCTGCCGAGCTTGTTCGTGCAGTTGTGAGAGCTCCAGCAAAAGATCGCCTGCAGATCCGGGCATCTCCTCTTCGGGATGACTGTAAGCATGCCTACAGACATAATTTGTTAGCACGCTTCTTCGCCGAACTTTATAGTGGTTCGTCAGAGCACTTACTGAATATGCCGCGTCGAAGCCTCTTATTCTCCTTTACGGAGTCAGCAAGCTGGGCCTGAACTTCCTTTAATTCGACGTCCGGTCGGATGTTCGCGTCCTAGAGAGTATTTTTCTCCTTTATAACTTTTTTAAGCACACGCTGGCCAGCCTTCAGCTGTCGCCGAACATGTTGCTCATCCTCCGGTACGATCTCTGGATTGCCTCCGGGGTTGTCTGCAGAATCTATTGTTAGAATCGCATTCATGCCGAATACTTAATTGGTACATACCATGGCATTATTTTCGTTTAAAGAAAAAATTACCAGATGGGGCCTTCATAGACTCCATCACGGCAATTGCGGCCCGCAGTTGGGCCTTGCACTCCTCTAGCTCTTTAGATAGCTGGGTATTCTTCTCTATCAGAACCTATGCACATGAAGGAAACTTAAATCAGTTGTGCCAACTGTTTCAAGTCTCAGGGGCTACTGATATACATACTTATCAAATTTTCTTACCCGTATATCCTTTACGTACTGGTCTGTGGCCCTGGCGAGGCCACCTTGAGTGCCCGGATGCACGCGTCCCCTGAGTTGCAGGCATCGAACGCCTCTTCAGAGAAAGTAGGGTTGCGTAGTGCGGCCCGTCGGCGCCTGTGATTTATGGCGCTCTCCACTTCGGAGTTTGTAGCGGAAAATCTATCCGCATCCTCTATTGGAGGATCATCCGCGTTGACCTCCGCCCTTGATCCGGGCCTCGGGATCCAGCTGGTGGAGGCGTGACCGGCAGGCTCTCCGGATATTGTCCGGTGAGCGCTTTTCCTGTCAGAAGACAGTGGACATTGTTATATTTTAAGGATGGCAATTTTGTGGCAGGTTTTTAAATATACCTGTTAGAGGCAAAGGTGTCCCGTCTTTCGATGATATGATGGATATCGCTTTGTTGGAAGTTAACTTTGACGATCCGACTACGAACGTGCAAGGACGTCGCGCCTTAGCAATCGCTAAACCAACTCCGAGAGGTTATTGACCACGCCAGAGCAAAATCAACCTGACCACGAGGGTCTGTTTCCTGTGAGCAAACGAAGAACAAGCAAGAAACTGAGATTGCAATCTGGATATTGGGAATATAAGATGAAAGCTTTATTGATCAAGGTCGGGTTCTGTGACGCCTTTGTCTGGTCGTTGAACACAAACGAAGTACCCGAAGTTGCAGCTATGGCGAACTTTTAATCTTAACAAAACCCAAAGTCTAAACGACGCCCTAAGGGCTGTATATATGGAGGAAGAGGGGTGAATTTCGTGGCCCTTGGGGAAGGGGTCCGAAACCAACCCTATCTCTTATTTCCCCACACATATGGATTATAAAAACAGCATATACTCAAGTATTTCGAAAATACATGGGCCTGGCCCAATAATAAGGTGGCGCAACACCTAGAATAGCCTCTGGACGAAAGTTATGAAGTAGCATCTTATATATTTTGTCCAAGGCTTCATGCACTCATTATGGTGGCTTCAACGTTCTGAAATCATCACTTGTAACTCCGTTCTTGTTCCCCTTGTGCATGCCATCATCTCCATGCTTGTTCTTGCTCCAATGTTCATCCTTCTACAAGCTAGGCCCTTCATTTGTAAGCAAAACAAATGTATCCAATTTAGGCAGCATCATATTCTCATGAACATTAAATCATTACCAAGAAACGAAAGTACCTGGTAATTTAATTGGCGTGCGCGAGCTCTAGTAATTGGTTCAGTATGTATAGCAGCAGGGGTTGTGGGTGTAACAATGGTATTGATGTCCTCATCATCCTCCCCTTCTTGAAATGAAGTCGTCCTCGACGGAATCTCATCTTCCTCACCCAAATAAGGCTTCAAATCAGTAATTTTAAAAGTGGGACTAACCCCAAAATCTGTAGGCAGCTCAAGTTTATATGCATTATCATTTATTTTCTCTAACACCTTAAAAGGACCATTAACACGTGGCATTAGCTTTGATTTGCGCAAATGAGGAAATCTATCCTTACGCAAATGTAACCAAACAAGATCTCGAGGTGCAAACACAACATGTTTTCTACCTTTATCTCCAGCAAGTTTATATTTGGCATTCATACGCTCAATGTTTTCCTTAGTTAACTCATGCATTTTTAAAATCAAGTCAGCACATTGTTTAGCATCAAAATTAACCTTCTCCGAAGATGGAAGAGACAACAAATCAATAGGTGCACGAGGTAGGAAACCATACACAATTTCAAAAGGGCACATCTTAGTAGTAGAATGCAATGAACGATTATAAGCAAATTCAATATGAGGCAAGCATTCTTCCGACATTTTCTTATTATTCTTCAAAACAGCCCTAAGCATAGTAGACAATGTTCTATTGACTACTTCAGTTTGTCCATCAGTTTGGGGGTGACAAGTTGTACTAAAAAGCAGTTTAGTCCCCAACTTAGCCCATAAACATCTCCAAAAGTGGCTAAGAAATTTAGTATCAGGATCTGAAACAATAGTATTTGGCACACCATGCAAGTGAATAATTTCACGGAAGAACAATTCAGCCACATTAACAGCATCATCGCTTTTATGACATGGTACAAAGTGTGCCATTTTAGAGAATCTATCCACGACAACAAATATGCTATCCCTCCCCTTCTTTGTTTGAGGTAAACCTAAAACAAAGTCCATAGATATATCCTCCCAAGGAACACTAGGTATAGGCAAAGGCATATATAAACCATGAGGATTGAGTCGTGACTTAGCTTTTTGACATGTAGTCCAGCGAGCAACAAAGCGCTCAACATTCCATCTCATCTTTGGCCAAAAGAAATGTGTAGCAAGTACGTCCTCCGTCTTCTTCACGCCAAAGTATCCCATTAGTCCTCCTCCATGCGCCTCCTGCAACAACAAAAGACGAACTGAGCTAGCTGGAATGCATAGCTTGTTAGCACAGAACACAAATCCATCATTATCGACGAACTTATTCCATGTTCTTCCTTCTTTACAATTCTGTAATACATCTTTAAAATCAGCATCATGCACATATTGATCTTTGATGGTCTCCAAACCAAATATTTTGAAGTCAAGTTGTGAAAGCATAGTATAGCAACGAGACAATGCATCAGCAATAACATTTTCTTTACCCTTCTTGTGTTTAATGACATAAGGGAAAGTCTCAATGAATTCAACCCATTTAGCATGTCTACGATTAAATTTAGCTTGACTTTTAATATGTTTCAAAGATTCATGATCAGACTGTATAACAAATTCTTTGGGCCATAAATAATGTTGCCATGTTTCTAAAGTCCGAACAAGAGCATATAATTCTTTATCATAAGTAGAATAATTCAGACTAGGCCCACTCAATTTTTCAGAAAAGCATGCAGCAGGTTTTCCATCTTGTAATAACACACCTCCTAATCCAATTACACTAGCATCACATTCAAGCTCTAATGTCTTATTAAAATCAGGAAGTTGGAGTAAAGGAGCATGTGTCAACTTATCTTTCAACACCGTGAAGGCTTCTTCCTGTGCAGTACCCCAAACAAAAGGCACATCCTTCTTTGTAAGCTCATTGATAGGTGCAGCAATGGTGCTGAAATCTCTCACAAAACGCCTATAGAATCCAGCGAGGCCAAGAAAACTGCTCACTTGTGTGACCGTTTTGGGCTGCGGCCAACTCTCAATAGCTTCAATCTTGGCTTTATCAACTTCAATTCCCTGTGGAGTAACAACATAGCCAAGAAAAGACACTCGGTCGGTGCAAAAGGTGCACTTCCCAAGGTTACCAAACAAACGTGCATCACATAGAGCAATAAAAATAGCACGTAAATGTTCCAAATGTTCCTCCAAAGATCTGTTATAAATCAATATGTCATCAAAGTAAACTACCACAAATCGTCCAATGAAATCACGTAAAACTTCGTTCATTAATCTAATGAAAGTACTAGGTGCATTAGTTAACCCAAAAGGCATGACTAACCACTCATATAATCCAAACTTAGTTTTAAATGCTGTTTTCCATTCATCCCCCAATTTCATACGAATTTGATGGTATCCACTACGCAAATCAACTTTGGAGAATATTGTAGAGCCACTCAATTCATCAAGCAGATCATCTAGCCTAGGAATAGGATGACGATAACGAATAGTAATATTATTAATGCCTCTACAATCAACACACATACGCGATGTACCATCCTTTTTCGGCACTAGAATAATAGGAACAGCACAAGGACTAAGGGATTCGCGTATATAACCTTTGTCGAGAAGCTCTTGTACTTGACGCATAATCTCCTTCGTCTCCTCTGGATTGGTATGGTATGGCGCACGGTTTGGCAGTGAAGCACCAGGAATTAAGTCAATCTGATGCTCAATCCCTCGAATAGGCGGTAATCCTGGTGGCACGTCTTGTGGAAAGACGTCAGCAAACTCCTGCAAAATGTTAGTGACAGCAGGAGGCAAAGAGGAAGGCACGTCCTCGAATGAAAATAATGCCTCTTTGCACACAAAAGCATAGCAAATAGATTTGCTGAAATCTAGCTCATCAATATTAGATTTGGTGGCAAATAAATATGCACTTTTCAATTTAATTTCAGAAGCAACACTAGATGGTTTATTATTAGGCTTCATTTGTTGCTCAAATTCTATTGCCACAATCTGATTTTCACTCTTCTTCTGCTCCTGTTTTGCTTTATTAGCTCTATTAATGTCATCTTTCAAAATGGAATCGGGAGTCATAGGAAGCGAAGTAATATTTTTATCCTTATGAACAAGAGTATACTAATTATTTCTACCATGGTGTCCAGAATTTTTATCAAATTGCCATGGTTTACCAAGTAATAAGGAACATGCTTGCATAGGTACCACATCACAATCAACATAATCAGCATATGTAGAGATACTAAAATGCACACGAACAGTACGTGTTACCTTAACCTTGCCCCTATGGTTGAACCATTGGATGTAGTAAGGATGTGGATGTGGTCTTGTGGTGAGAGAGAGATTCTCCACCATCTCCATGCTAGCCAAGTTGTTGCCGCTCCCTCCATCTATGATGACGCGCACAGAACGTTCCTTCACAACTCCCTTTGTATGGAACAAATTATGCCTCTGATTTTGCTCAGCTTGTGTGACCTGCACACTCAAAACACGGTGAGCAACTAAATACTCATACCTGTCAGCGTCTTCAGGAGCCATGTATTGCGTCTCATGATCAGAATCATGTCCACCGTGTTCTTCATGTGTAATAAGAGCCAACGTCTCCTCATCATAGTCACTAGCGGACTCATACCCACCATCCTCAGTAGCAATCATCACACGCTGAGATTTGCATTCTCTCACATAATGACCTCTTCCCTTACAACGATGACAAATAATATCACTTGTGTGCCCAGTTGATGCCATGGAAGAAGAAGAGCTCTGTGTAGGCCCGGCAGGTGCGCTCTTGGCAGATAGTGGTGGTTGTGCCTGCTTTCTTGTATCACGGCTGGAGGTGGCACCTAATGGAGGTGCTAGTACAGTGGAAGTAGAAGATGCACACGGTGTCCATGATGAAGGTCGGCCTGCAGAAAAGTTAGTTCGCGCCAATGCTTGTCGATCCTGCACTTCACGTTCAACTTTACAAGCAAGATGGAATAAACGAGTGATATTAGTATGCTCCTTGTACTCTAGAATGGTCTGAATCTCTCTATTTAATCCACCCATAAAACATGCAAGCATAGCTTCATTCTCCTCAATACCACATCTAATCATGCCAGTTTGTTATTCCTGATAATATTCTTCTACAGAATTTTTTCCTTGTCTCAAACGCTGCAATTTTTGAAGCAATTCACATTGATAATATGGTGGAACCCAACGAGTACGCATAGCAGTTTTCAAAGCATCCCAAGTAGCTGGAATAGGATATAATCTACAATGTTCAGACCACCAAACACATGCAAAACTAGTGAAAGCACAAACAGCAGTAGGAACACGTCTCTCCTCAGGATATTGTAAACATGTAAATCGTTGTTCAGTTTGTAACTCCCAAGTAAGATATATATCAGGAACATATCTACCCTCAAATGGTGGAATATTCAGTTTCAGTTTAGGAAGATGGTCATGATCTCGTACTTAAGGGAGAGCCCTACCATTGTGATTATTTGCATGTGGACGGCCTGGTGGTTGTGGTGCTGGTGGTTGCACGTAGTTCTAATTTTGATCAACCTCATCCTCGTAATCTCCCGCATAATCATCCTTCGCATCAGGAGCAGGAGCCACAGAAGTATCAACAGCAGCACCAACAGTTTGGCCGGGCTGAAGAAGGACACGGCTCGCTCGGCGGAGGGCTGTTTCGCGACGTGGAGGTAGTTGTTGTTGTTGTTGCAGATGTGCGGCAGGTGCAGCCGGTGGAAGACGCGTAAGTAGTTCATTAAATCTATTATCGAGCTTTGTTTCGAACGTCTTCTCAAGGCCAGTGATCTTCTCCATGGCCTCTTAAAAATTGTTCAGCACATCTTGCACCTATTCAGTCTTCATTTGCTGAAACTTATCATGAAGCTCCTTGTTCGTTAAGTTCTCCCAGTCAATCTCGTCGGCTTGTGATCCTGGCATGGTTAGCAGCAATAGAAACACACAAGAATATGATCCTATAGACTACTAACAAGTGGTGGTGGTGGGTGTCACAAATTCGTCAAGCAAAACTCAAATTCTTACCAGTTCTTACCCAGCAGCAGGCGGTGATCGGCAACCGTTGTAGTCAAAACTCTTAAAGCTTGGATAGAGCAATTACCAGGGAGAGTCAAACACACGACGTAGATCTATGTGGAGCTGGGAAGGCTTATAATATGGTAGCAAAGAGGATCCGCAATAATCAATTCAGAGATGCAAAGTTGAATAAACGCTCAACGGCAGTACTGTGCTGGTCCTAGGCTAGACCGTGCTAGAGACGCGAGCCTAGAACACTAACAAAATCACGGCGCTGCACGTAACAAGGGAGAAGCACACTCTTGAATTTTTTTTTGCTCTTTTTTTCATGTTCTGTTTTTTTTTGCGCTCCTCTTTTTTAATGCGAAAAATCACTATAATGGCGAGTGTCTCAAAACTCTACCCAGGTCAAATTGACAGGATGGGCACGAAATTCTTTTGACAATTTTTTTTGGAAATCAGGGCAGCGACAACGAAAAAGTGCGACAAAAATCACTATGATGGCGAGTGTCTCAAAACACTCCCCGGGACCTAAAAATAGGATAGGGACAAAATATTTTCGGTCGCCGAAATTTTGGCCTAAAAACTGCCCGGGGGTCTCCAGACTCTTTTTTTTCCAAAACCTACTCAGGCAAGGAAACACGAATCGGAAATTAGATGGATCTCAAAAACAAACCTAATATGCAAGGAACTCGGATTGGTGGTGGATATATGGTGGTGGTATATGGCAGCGGTGGTGGTATATGGCAGCGGTGGTGGTAGCGGTGGTAGTATATGGATATGGATCGGTGGTGGTATGATAGAGGCGGGGGTGTCCCGATCTTTCGATGAGATGATAACTATCGATTTGGTGAAGATGACTTTGACGATCCGACTACGAACGTGCACGACGTTGCGCCTTAGCAATCGCTAAACCAACTCCGAGAGGTTATTGACCACGCCGGAGCACAATCAACCTGACCACGAAGGTCTATTCCTGCAAGCAATCGAAGAACAAGCAAGAATATGATAAAATCAATCTGAATATTGCGAGTATATACGAAGTATTGATAAAGTTGGGGATCCGTAAGCGGTCTTGGTCTGGTCGTTAGACACAAACGAAGTACACGAAGTTGCAATGGCTAACTTTTAACTAAACAAATCCCAAGGGAAAAGCTACTAGATGGATCTACTTATATAGGAGCAAGGGGTGGCGGCCAAGGAGGTGGGAGGACGTCCCAAGGCAGCCTAAAACTAACCCTAGGTCGTACAAGGCCAATGGGCCCAAGTGGAGGTGACGTAACACCTTTGGACTTGTAGTTTGACTCGGATTCTGGTGCAGCATCTGATTGTTTCGTCCATAACTCAACGCTCCGGACGGATTTTAAGGTGATTCCAATTGTGCTGGAAATAGCATGAAATCTACTTTCCAACAAAAAAAGAATCACCCAATTTGGAGTCCGTATGGAAAAGTTGTTGGCGTTTTGAGTCAGGTATGTCTGTGCAGTCCGAATCTGAATCCAGAACGTGAGAGACTTGGACTCTATCTTCTCTTGGGCCAAAAGTGACGTGAGAGGACTTTTTGAACAGCAAATAAACATCTCTTTCTTCCTTATCTTCATATGTGGATTGTACATATGTCCCATACACCTGCAATTAGACAAAACACAAAAGTGTGTGAAGTATTTTTGTTCTGGATAACATAAATAGATTATTGAATAGTTTCCACTAGAAATCACCTGACAAATATGCATGTATGCAATATTTTTGGTCATATACAAGGTAGTCATGTCCTCATCAACTCTTCTGCCTTCTTCCGATTGCCAGTTATAGTGATCACACCTTTGGGACCATGCATCTTCAATTTGAGGTAAACATAACATGGTCGAGCCATGAAACGTGCATAAGCTGGCCTGCCCAAAATAGCGTGATAAGCACTCTGGAAATCCACAACTTCAAATGTCAACTTTTCTTTGCGGTAATTCTTGGAATCACCGAAAACCACATCAAGAACAATTTGGCCGAGTGAGTCGGCCTTCTTTCCAGGAATGACTCCATGGAAACTCATGTTGCTGGTACTGAGTCTGGACATCGGAATGCCCATCCCTTTCATTGTCTCTGCATATAGTATATTCAGGCCACTGCCACCATCCATCAAAACTTTAGTCAGTCGAGTGCCTTCGACGACTGGGTCGACCACCAAAGCCTGCCTCCCAGGGGTGGCTATGTGTGTCGGATGATCGGATTGGTCGAATGTCATGGCAGTCTGAGACGATTTCAGATAACTGGGTGTCGCCGGAGCAACCATATTCACTTCTCGGTTGATAACTTTCAATCGACTTTTACTTTCAACATCAGCAAAAATCATCAGGGTGGAATTGACCTGGGGATATCCATCATCACTATATTCTTTGTCCTCAACTTTTTCCGACTCCTTTTCCTTATCTTTAGGCTGTTTCCCCTGGAATTGCTGGATCAAGAGCCGACACTGTCAAGTGGTATGCTTCGGGTAAATGAGTTTACCCTCTTCATCTTTCTTTGTATGAATGTGGCATGGCATATCCAACACATCATTTCCGTCTTGGTCTTTCACCTTCTTACGGTTCCATGGCCCTTTGGGCTTCCCTTTGAACTTCCCTTGAGTCACGGCTAAGGCTTCTCCAGGAGCAGCTGGCTCGGCTTTCCGCTTCTGCTTCCGACTAGAGTTCCCTCCTCCGGTTTCGTGGGCGACTGACTTGTTCTTGCCACTCCGGAGCTGATCCTCTTCTTCACCATTGTCATACTTGGTGGCAATCTCCATTATTCGACTCAGAGACATGTCTCCGGTTCGACTGAATTTCAGGTTTAACTCTCTGTACTTAACGCCTTCCTTGAAGGCACAGACTGCCTGGTGATCAGATACATTCTCTATCGTGTGATGCAACGTGATCCATCTCTGGATGTAATCCCTCAAGGTTTCGTTTGACTTCTGCACACAAGATTGTAGCTCTGTCAACCCTGCTGGTCGCTTGCAAGTTCCTTCAAATGTTCTGACAAACACTCGGGCAAGATCTTCCCAAGTGTAAATGCTGCTGGGTGCTAACTGATTCAACCATGCTCTGGACGAGCCCTCCAACATAAGAGGCAGGTGTTTCATGGCCACTTCATCGTTTCCGCCGCTAATCTGAACAGCCACTCAGTAGTCTTCAAGCCAAGTATCAGGCTTGGACTCACCGGTGAACTTACTAACTCCAATCGCCAACCTGAAGTTGGGAGGAATCACCACGGCCTTGATGGCTCTTCTGAAGCACTCTGGTCCTGAGACGTGAACTCTACTGCTGGTGGGTACATCTCTGTCATGACCTTCTCGGTGAGCTCTGTTCCTGTCGACCAAACCTTGAACGAGAATGGATCTTGCATCAAAGCCTGGTTCCTTGGGGTCGACTGGAATCCTTCGCCCAACACTGTGATGGCGTATGTCATCTTGCTGTTGAGGCGTGTACGATCCGCTTCTTGGGGGAGGGGTGGGCACTCGATGTTGATCATCGCGATCGAGTCGGTGATCATACTGCTCACGGTTCCCGTACTGATCATGCCGGTCTCCACGGCCCTCACGCCTCGGGGGTGATCTTGGGCTATGGGCTGGCTGGACTGTATTCGCAGCGACGGATCTGCTGTGGACCCTATTCCGTGACTATGATACAGCTGAATTTTGATCTCCTACTGCCCGAAGTAATGCTCTGATCTGTAACAAGCCTCTGCCAGCCTCTGACTGGGAAGGCTGAATCGACTCTGCTATATGGGCTGTAGCTGCTAAATTCTGAATCGGAGTTCGATATACCTGAGTCGGTGGTGGAAAGAGTTGACGTCGACTAGATTCTGGAACCCGTTGTCGTGCACGCTTGTCGAGTGCTCGCTGGAGGTTCTCCAGTCGAGTGCGCTCAGCCAAGTTGGCCAAGCGCGCGTCCTCCGAGGCACGAGCCTTGGGGGTTCTCCAATGATAGGAGTGCGCAGTGCATCCATGTTCCGGCGGCGAAGTTCTTCCCTCTACAGCGAAGTGAGGGGTTCGGGGAGATACTCTTCATGGGCATGCGACGGATCGCCTCCGCCGTCGCCTCCGTCGGTGCGGGGAAAACCGGGAGGACTGCGTGGTCCATCGACCTTCAGAACCTCTGCCGCTGGATCACTGCTGTTGCACTCGGATGCAGTCTCTGCGGAGCCAGTCGACATGTCGAACAGGCCGTAGAGAGATTCGTCGGGCTCGATCGCCGCGACTTGGAGGGGTGGCCGACTGGATCCGCTGAAGCCTCGACCGACCGGAGCGCTTGCGCCGGTGGGAAACAGGGAGGGAGGACGACACAGAGGCCGACCGATACTGGGTCGACGGTTGCCGCAGGACGACGCCGCGAACGCACGCGCGAAAGTGCGTCGCCCCGCGGACAGGGAGCGCGTCGATGTCGAGCGGAGCCTCCTGAAGCCAAGTGGAGTCGTCGGCGATGAACGTAAGCGCGCCAAGACGGATCTCGCGACCCTCAACCAAAACTCCGCCTGAAACCATGATGAAGGAGATCGGAAAAATCGCAACTTCTCCAATAAGTCGCTAAGACACCTGCCCCACGGTGGGCGCCAACTGTCGTGGTTCTAAGTCTGACAGTAGTGTAGGGGGTAGGAATGGAGAGGCAAGATCCTAGCTATGGAGCAGTTGTATACATAAGAGGTTTACGAGTTCAGGCCCTTCTCGGAGGAAGTAACAGCCCTACGTCTCGGAGCCCGGAGGCGGTCGACTGGATTATATGTGTATGAGTTACAGGGGTGCGAACCCTTTACACTGAGGAGGGGGGTGGCTTATATAGAGTTTGCCAGACCCCTCCGGCCCTCAGTTATGTAGGGTTTAAGGTACATTAAGATCGAGCGTTACTGGTAACGCCACAAATAAAGTGCTATGATGACCATAAAAGCTACTTAATGACCGACCGTTTGCGTGCAGAGTGACTTTAGATCTCCTGGCTACCGAGTGATTGGCTTCATGCTCGAGTGTCTTCGAGTCCGTCGAGTGGAACACTTCTGAGTCGATTGGAAGGTGGTATCTTCTAGAGATGTCCTTGGGTAGGGTGGTTTGGATAAGTCCATGACCCTACCCTAGGTACATAGCTTCATCACCCGTCCCCGCCTAAGTTAAAAAACTACGCCGAGTGAGAGCATCCCTCCCACTCGGAGGCTTAACCGCTAGCCCGTCCTTGCCTAACTTAAAAAACTACTCCGAGTGAGAGCATCCCTCCCACTCGGGGGCTTAGCCGTGAGCCCGTCCTCACCAAAGTTAAAAAAACTACGCTAAGTGAGAGCATCCCTCCCACTCGGAGGCTTAGCCGCGAGCCCGTCCTCACCTAAGATAAAAGACTACGCCGAGTGAGAGAATCCCTCCCACTCGGAGGCTAGCCGCGAAGCTTGTCCTCACCTAAGTTAAAAAAACTACTCCGAGTGAGAGCATCCCTCCCCCCCGGGGGCTAAGCAGCGAGCCCGTCCTTGCCCAAGTTAAAAAACTACGCCGAGTGAGAGCATCCCTCCCACTATGAGGCTTAATCGCGAGCCCGTCCTCACCCAAGTTAAAAAACTACACCAAGTGAGAGCATCCCTCCCACTCAGAGGCTTAGCCGTGAAGCCCGTCCTCGCCTAAGTTAAAAAAACTACCCTGAGTGAGAGTATCCCTCCCACTTAGGGGCTTAGCCGCGAGCCCGTCCTCACCTAAGATAAAAAACTACTCCGGGTGAAAGCATCTCTCCCACTCAGAGGCTTAGCCGGGAGCCCGTCCTTGCTTATGTTAAAAATCTACTCTGAGTGAGAGCATCCCTCCCACTCAGAGGCTTAGCCATGGGCCCGTCCTCGCCTAAATTGCGAAACTACACCGAGTGTGAGCATCCCTCCCACTCGGGGGGCTGAGCTATGAGCCAACGCTCGCCTAATTCCAAAATGTCGTTCACTCGAAACATGCAATAATCTGGAAAGCAATATTCGGATAAATCCATCAAGTTCAGAAACGAAAGCAAAAGTACTCGGGTGACAGGCCCGAATGAGTTTAACGCTTACGGGATCACTCAGCATTTCGAGGAAAAAAAGTTTGGATCATAAAGTTTTTTTTCACTCAGCAGGAGGACTCGTGGGCTCGACAAACGTGTCCAGATCAATGCCATCTGCGATCCGAGTGGCTGCATCAATGAAGGTTTTGATAAAACATTCAAATTGGATCTTCTTCGTGTTTGCCATTTGAAGAGCCTTCAAATTGTCTTCTCTAGCTTCCTTGTAGTGGACACGGACAAGTGAGAGCACCACATCGGCTCCAGACCGGGCAACTTATTTCTTCCATGCTTGCACTCGGTCACGGATTTCATTGAACTGAGTGATCAGTGACTCAAGGTCATTCTGAAGTTTATCTTCTAGCCACAACTCTTTGTCTATCCTTGGTAGCACAACCTTCAGTCGGGCGATTTACCCCAAGACACTGTCAAGACGAGCTTCACGCCGCATCACGTTCATAGCAGCAGCATCTCCAATGAGTGACTTGGTGGGGTCCAGAACTATCTCAATTCATTCTGTCTCTTGCTCAAAATTCTGGCAAAATTCTACACAAGGAGGAAGTAATGAGTGAGCAACAGTATTCTGGCAAAATTTTGGCGAAACTCTCCAGAGTTTGCTCGGACAGGGGAAGATACCTTCAAGCATGGTGTACATTTTCTACGCAAGGTTCCCCAAGTAGTCCTCCAGCTTGTTTCTCTTTTGAGTTAGCTAGTCGACCTTGTCCGTCAAGACAGTCTTCTCCTCCTTAATGGCAGTCCTCAAGGTCGCATTCTCCTCTTCTAGCTTGCCGACTGAAGCTAGTTTCACCAAAGCTGCTTCAGTTTTCTCTCGAGCCACCTTCTACGCCCCCACAAGTTCGTTGTCTTTCCTCTCCAGTGTCTGCTTCATAGTGTCTAAAGAAATAACATTCTTCAGTCACGCTTGGAGTTGACGGTTTTCACTACGCACATCTGTTCGAGTGGAATCACTCGGCTCAAAGGACCGAAAGGAAAAAAATGACAAAACACATAGTCAGCAAAATGTTACCTCCCATGGTCTTCACCTCTTCCCGAGCCTGCTTCAAGTTCTTCTTGGCAAGTTCTAGGTCCAGTTGGAGTTGGTTCTTCTCCTTCTCTAGAGAAATGTACTGAGTCCCCAGTTCACAAGATTTTTGAGATCAACAAAAAGACAATGCAATCGACGAAGTGAAAGATTCTTAAAGTATTTCCTCTACTTCTGAGTGGGTAAGAGCAAATCTAGTTTGCTACTATGAAAAGCGTTCTAAGAGCCCCGCCGAATCAAACATCCAACAACGGTCTTAGGGACTACACACAATGGGTGCACTCACTGTGCCCCTAGTGGATCAATTTCCCACTTTGTATGGCATGCCCGGTCCGAGTGGAGGAACTACAAAAAAGAGAAAATAACTTGTTCTAAGATCACCGCCAAATCAAACATTTGATGGCAGTCTCAGGGACTACACCCAGTGGGTGCACTCAGCGTGCCCACACTGGATCAGTTTCCTACTCGACCCATCCTGACCGGTCCGAGTGAAGAACTTCAGGCAAAGATATCATAAGACTTCCACCGAATCAAACATTCGACGGTGGTCTCAGGGACTACACCCAATGGGTGCACTCAGCGTGCCCCCACTGGTTTGATTCCCCACTCGACATAGCCTGACCGTTTTGAGTGGATAGAATACAGAATAAAAAAGAAAACACCCAATGGGTGTACGGATTCAACAGATTCAAGATGGACAAAATTCAATCGGAAATCAACTTACAATCGTACTTACTCAGACATTGGCTTGAAGGGCCAAACTGGCATCATAAGCAGACTTGCTGGCTTCATACACCTCCTTCAGTCACTACATCATCATGCCGGCTTGGATCACAGCCTCCTTGTCAGCTCCTATTTGGTCCTCTAGGACATGGTGCAAAGTGAACACGCCCGACACAGGAGTCGGTGGCGCAGCAGGAGGGATCTGCACTTGTGCTTGTCCAGTTGTTCCCAAGGCAGGAGCAGTCGACACCAGGGGCTGAGCAGTCAATAGGGGAGCAACAAAATAAACACCAACTCGAGACGGACCACCTGGTTCTTGAAGAGCATGTTCAGGCGGCGTATGAGACGTCTGGACTGAAGGTACTCTCTTGGTGAAGCTTCGTGACGTGGTCGAAACCCTGCCTCTTCCTCCTGTGCTTCTTGGAGGCTCCTCCTCATCGTCGTCCGGGAGGTGGATGATGTATGTTGGCGCTGCAATCAGTTGATAGTAAGACCTCAGTCGACCGCCAAGGCAATTAACGAGACAGAGTAAGGTGTGAGCTGATCATACCTGCCCGAGAAGTGGTTGCGTCCGCAGTCTCCGCGTCTGCGTGCTCGTCATCGATCTCATAGTGGGACATGGAGGTAGCAGCTCTAGGATTCAGAATTCCATTCGGTCAACTAAAACACGAAGGTCTGCAATAGCAATGAAGAAAGAAAAGAAGAAACACTCACGTTGAAGCAATATGCACGGTGACCTTTATCCTTGGCAGGGCCTTCCGAGGTTTGGGTAGAATAGTCTTGGCTTGCTTGGCAGTTTTTTCAGTCGGATCAGGAGTTGGCGTCTGAGTGCGCTTCTGGTTCCTAACACTCGATGCTATGGCCTTGCTCTGGCCAGCTGCCGGATCTTGAGTCTGCTTGGTATGGCACTTGGTGCATGGTGGCGACTCGACCTCTTCGCTATCGTCAGAGTCATCGTTGTCGTCTTCACTATTGTCTGCATAATCAAAGTTAGTACCCTCGCCCTCGCTTTCCGCCCGTCCGGTGAATTGTTCCCCGTTCGGCACGGGCGAGTACATCTTCGTGAAATCCTGCAATATACAAATTTCAGAATCAGTCGGTTTCCAATTCAGTTGCATGTTGAAAATAGATATGATTCACTCGACAAGTTATGCCTTACCTCTCCTGGAGGATGCTCGGTGTCAAAAGGCAGAATTCGCTTGGCTCCACATGGGTTATCAAGGGCTCCGGTGATGCTTCTGAGCCACTGGGCCGCGGTATCTTTGCCGACCACTTCTAGATGTGTCCTGGTGGTGTCGTCTGCACCCGAGTACAGCCACATGGGATGTTCACGTGCCCGTAGAGGCTGGATGCATCGACTAAGGAACACCTCCAGCAAATCCAGGCCTGTCACTCCACCCTGGATCAGCTCAACGACTGCTTCAACCAAGATTGCCACCTCACCCCTCTCCTCATCTTCCACGGTCAACAAATGGGGGACGTGGAGTCTCTCAAGAGAGAAAGGGGGAAAACCAGTCGATGCACCAGGAGTCGGAACGTCTTTGTAGTAGAACCAAGTCAACTACCACCCCCTAACTGTCTCAGGAAAAGTCATGAAAGGGAAAATGCTTCTAACCCTCATTTGAACGCCTAAACCCCCACACATCTGGCTCACGTGGGTTTTCTCGTCACTCGGGTTGGCTTTCTAAACCGACTGGGATCGACAGGTAAAAATATGTTTGAACATGCCCCAATGAGGATGGCACCCCAGGAAGTTTTTGCACATTGAAACAAACACAACAAGGTATGATATGGTGTTCGGAGGAAAATGGTGGGTTTGTGCGCAATGAAGTTCAAGAAACCGCAGAATATTGGATGTGGAGGTAGATAGAAACCACTTTCCACGTGGGTCAGAAGAAGAACCCGGTCGTCGTCGCATGGCACGGGCTCAGACTCCCCTTCTGGCAGCCTCCATGATCCGAGCGCCAGCAGGCTGTCAGCGACGAGCCCCTCCAAATCTTCTTCCTTGACCAACGAGGGGATCCAATCGCCCTGGATCCATCTTGGTAGCAGAGCAGACCATGAGCTCGACCCCTTCTTGCCCTTGGCCACCTTCTTGGCGTGCTCCAATGCCTTCGTCTTGACCTTTGCCATCTCTGTAGCTGTCGACGGGAGCGAGCAGAGCGGCGTTGCGCTGGGGCGGGCGAAGCAGAGAGACGAGGAAGAAAGGGAAAGAGTGGTGGACACTGTTGCACGCCTGGGCCGCGTCAACCACGCATATGAGTGACTGACCCATGGGCATGGACTATCTCAGCGCATTCCACAACCGACATCGGCTCGAGACGTGGCAAAAATGGTGGGGCGAAGATCGAGGAGTTGCCCTCACTGTGCGCCCCCATACGCGCATAGTCACTACTGCCCTGAGGCATTGTGGTGACCCCTTGATCTATAAAAGGAGGCCCTTGGCAACCGTAAACGAGGTTAGAAGGTTGGATAACTCACACCCCCATACGCGCAGTCGCTACCACTCTGAGGAAACCCTTGTCAGGCAAGTGTACTACGCTCCACCATCAATCCACCAAAAGCACGAGCAGGGTTCTACGCCTCGCGGCGGCCCGAACCTGGGTAAAACTACCCGTGTGATCTTTGTCGTGCTACCTCACGCTCGTCTACTCTTTGTGCAACATGACTCCCCCTGCCGAACAAGCAAGGGGCCTCCTGGTCCCATAGGTACCGAACCGACGGGTGCGATTGCCCCGACGTCGACGAGCCTGCGCTCGGTATTGGCGGGCGCCTACCTTTTGAGGTTGGCTGCCCTGACTTTACCCGTGAGCTGCGTCAAGTCCGTTGGACTTCCGTTCGCACGTTCAAGCTAGAGATACTTGAGAAGTACGATGGGAGGCTGAACCCGGTAGAGTTCCTGAGCATCTACTACATCGCTGTTCAAGCTGCCAGGTGAAGAGACGAGAAGGTGTTGCCAACTACTTCCCTTTGGCCCTCAAGTCTAATGTGAGGTCTTGGCTGATGCACCTACCGGAGAACTCCATTTCGTCAAGGGAGACATGTGCCACGAGTTCATCGGTGCCTTCACCGGTGGTCACCAGGAGCCGGGCCGACCCAGCGACCTGCAGCTTCTCCAGCAGAAGCAAGGAGAAACCCTTTGTAAGTATTTACAGAGATTCAGCAAAGTTCATAGAAATATTCCAAATATCCATCAGTAGCTGCGATAGCTGCCTTCCCATCCAATGTGCACAACCGCCAGATTCGTTCTAAGATGAACTTGCAGTTGCCCAAGACTGTGAAGGAGCTCTACACATTGGTGGGTAAGTGTGCTCGGATGGAGGAGGGAAGGAAGTTACCCGGAGAGGAAGATTGCATCAATGTTGATTCAGAGGAGTATGATGAATCAACCAATCAGAAGAAGAGCAAGAAGCACAGTAAGAAGCAGAGGGATAAGGTAGTGATGATCGTTGAAGGATCAGGAACGCCTAGTACCAGCAAGAAGGCAAAAGATGAGGGCCCCGGCATGGAAGCTGCCTTGTGCGCTGACTGCCGGGGAGCCGTTGCTTCCTAGACGGCCGGGAAAGGTGATGGGCCGTATTGCAAGATTCATCAGACTAAGGGCCACGACCTTCAAGAGTGTTATTAGGTTGAGCAGCTTGTCAGGAGACAAAGAGCAGAGTATGAGAAGCGTGATAAGGAAAAAGGGTCAGAATGTTGCTAGCGGTAAGGGCCTAGGTGGTGGAGTAAATCGCCCCGGCAAACCCTTTTGGAACCAAGGAAAGCCCGCCAGGGGTCGAGAGAAGGAAGCACGTGATGATGACAGTGATGGAGGGGATGAAGAGGAAACCAGTGAGGAAGAGTTTCAAAAGGCCACTGACGCCCTATGTGTTGACGGGGGTGCATCCCTGCACACCTCTCACCGCAAGCTCAAGCGGTGGGCACGAGAAGTCAATGTCGTGGAACCAGCGCCAGAGGCCCGGAAGCCGCTCAAATGGTCCCGTACGCCTATCATCTTTGACGAGGAGGATCATCCTAGCCTTACCACTACAGTAGGGTGCTTGCCATTGTTGGTTTCTCCAACAATTCGCAACCGCAAAGTCACGAAGATTTTGGTGGATGGCGGGGCTAGACTGAATCTGATTTCCCCAGCAGTTATCAGCAAGCTTCAGATAGCAAAGGAAGAGCTAGAGATTACCGGCATGTTTCAAGGAGGTAATCCCTGCAAGAGTCATCCTAAGGGAAAGATCATGTTTCCGGTAATGTTTGGGAGAGAACTGAACTACCAGACTGAGAAGATTGTGTTTGACGTGGTCGATCTCCCCTTGTCGTACAATGGGATTCTTGGATGCCCGACTCTGGCTAAATTCATGGCGGCATCCCAGTATGCCTACAACACCCTGAAGATGCTTGGGCCACTGGGAGTTATCACCATCCCGTTAGTTGAGAAGGATGCAATCATTTGTGTGGACAAGATATACCGGGATGCAGTCACGACAGAGGCAGCAGTAGCAACAGTTCCCGCCAAGGGAAGTAAAGGAAATAAGAGGGATTGTAGAACCTCCGGCAAAGAGTCCGGGAAGCATGCCCCCACCGAGTGAATGACACCCATTGACGATGTGCCGGAGTGTTCCAACAACAAGAGATCCAAGGTTGCTGCACTCCAAGTGAAGAAGGTCCCGGTAGGGATGGTTGGCGTTGATGGTACTCTCACTATCAGCGCCACCCTCGATGACAAATAGGAAAGTGCGCTCATTGCCTTCCTGCGAGTGAATATCAATGTGTTTACCTGGCAACCATCTGATATCCCTAGTGTTCCCAAGGAGGTAATCGAGCACCACCTTGTTGTCTGCCCACATGCCCGACCTGTCAAGAAGAAAGTCCGGAAACAGGCCTTGGAGAGGCAGCAGTTCATTGTAGAAGAGATCAAGAAACTTGAAGCAACTAGTTTGGTCAGAGGAGCATTGCACTCCCACGTGGTTAGCAAATCCAGTGGTAGTCCGGAAGGCAAACGGGAAGTGGAGGCTTTGCATTGATTTCACAGATCTCAACAAGGCTTGCCCGAAGGACCCGTTTCCCTTGCCGCATATGGATCAGATTGTGGATTCTACTTCAGGCTGTGATTTGCACTCATTTCTGGATGCATATTCTGGATATCACCAAATCTTCTTGTCCAAAGAAGATGAGGAGAAGATGTCATTCATCACTCCATGTGGTACGTACTGCTTTGTCCGCATGCCATTTGGATTCAAAAGTGTCGGGTCCACTTTTGCAAGGGCAGTCCAGATCGGTTTTGAGCTACAACTGCACAGAAACATAGAAGCTTATATGGATGATATTGTGGTCAAGACCAAGGATAGGGCCGTCCTTATTCAAGATTTGGAGGAGACATTTACTAAATTGTGCAAGATCAACTTGAAGCTCAATCCGGAGAAGTGTGTATTTGGTGTTCCCTCAGGCAAGTTGCTTGGGTTCTTTGTATCCCATCGCGAGATCAAAGCCAACCCTGAAAAGATCAAGGCTATCGAGCAAATTCAAGTGCCAAGGATAGTTAAAGATGTGAGGCGCCTAACAGGATGTGTTGCCGCGCTAAGCAGATTCATCTCCAAGTCTGCCGAGCATGCCCTGACGTTCTTCAAATATTTTAAGAAGGCAGGTCCTATGAAGTGGACCCCGGGAGCAGATACAGCTTTGCAAGAGTTGAAGGCCTACCTGTCCGCTGTGCCTACCTTGATTTCTCCCAAACCCCAGGAGCCAATGCTGCTATACTTAGCAACAACAAACCAAGTGGTCAGTGCAACCTTGGTAGCACAGCGAGAAGTGGATGATGTAGAGAGTGAGCAGAGACCGGCAGAGTCAGACAAGGATCAGGATAGCAGTGAGCATGACAATGAGGGCAACCCCAAGGACATGGCGAGGAACAAAGTGGTGCAGCGCCCAGTTTACCTTGTCAGCTCCTTGTTATAGGGGGCTAGATCGACGTACTCTTGCGTGCAAAAGTTGATTTTTGGTCTCCTCATGGCCTCAAGGAAACTATGCCACTACTTCGAAGCCCATGAGATCACGGTTGTCACTCGTTTCCAATTGCAACGGATACTCCGAAACCCTAAGGCTACCGGCAGAATAGTGGAGGAGGCATTGGAGCTATCCAGCTTTGGTTTGAAGTTTGAAAGTACATCAACTATCCAGAGCAGGGCATTGGGAGAGTTTATTGCAGAATTGACGCCAACCCCTGATGAGGAAGTGATAGAGACAGTTATCCCCGGCAAGGAATCGCCCCAAGAATGCATTATGTATTTTGATGGTGCTTTTTTCCTACAAGGTGCAAGGGTTGGCATGCTTCTTGTCACCCCCTCCGGGGAGCACTTGAAGTATGCCGTCCAAATGCATTTTGCCCGGGAAGAAGCAACCAACAATACAACAGAGTATGAAGGGCTCCTTGCCGGGCTCAGGATTACAGCTGAACTGCGAATTAAGAAGCTGATCATTCGAGGAGATTCACAGTTGGTGGTGAGACAAGTCAACAAGGATTACCAAATTCCATTGATGGAGGCATATGTCGACGAAGTGAGGAGATTAGAGGATCACTTTGACGGACTGCAAACAGAGCACGTACCCCGTGCAGAAAACAACATAGCTGATCATTTGTTAGAGTGTGCTGGGCAGAAGCTTCCTGCGGAACCAGGAACTTTTGTTCTCCATCTCACTTAGCCCTCCGTATCCCCAACAACAATGGCCCGGAAAAGGAGAATGTTAGACACCGGTAAGCCTTTCCTGGTAGAGTCATCCGCTCCTGGCAGAGACCCTGCCGGAAACAACTCCTCGTAGCCTGCCGAACCACCCCCTCCAGCTGGGCCCATGGACCCCGCATACGAGGCATGCGCTCCCGCAACAGAGGGGGTGCTGTTAGTCCTTGTTGCCGAGCCCCAGGCTCCAACTTGGGAAAGGCACATTGTCCGCTTCCTCCAAACCCGAGAGCTTCCCAGCGACCAAGACGAAGCTAAAAAAAGTAGCCCGGGGGGGCAGTATGTATCGGTTTGTCGATGACACTCTATACACAAGGAGGCCAACTATGTGAAATTGAAGTGCGTTTGCCGGGAACAAGGAAAGGAACTGCTGGTTGAGATACACAAAGGGATGTGCGGCTCCCACATTAGATCAAGGGCATTAGTTGGTAAAGCATTCCGACAAGGATTCTATTGGCCCATTGCCCTCCAAGATGCGGTCGAGCTAGTCACCAAGTGTGAAGCCTGCCAGTTCCATTCCAAGAAAACCCACCTGCTTGCCCAAGCTCTTCACACAATCCCTCTATCTTAGCCATTTTTGGTCTGGGGCTCGATATCCTCAGCTCCTTCCCCTGAGCAATAGGGGGCTATGAATTCTTGTTCGTTGCTATCGACAAGTCTAGAAAGTGGTCGGAAGTGACTACGTGAGAAAGGTGACTTCGCAGTCAGCTATCAAGTTATTGAAAGATCTAGTGTGTCATTTTGGAGTGCCAGCAAGGATCAACACCGACAATGGTACCCAGTTCACGAGCTGCGCCTTCATGCAATATGTTCATGACCTCGGATGCAAGATCTCATTCCCCTCTGTGGCACACCCCTGGAGCAATGGACAAGCTGAGAGGGCAAATACTGAAGTGCTGCGTGGACTCAAGATAAGAACCTTTGATACGTTGTAGAAGCACGGCAAGCAGTGGATCGAGGAGCTGCCAGTAGTTCTCTGATGCCTCAATACGATGCCTAGCCGAGCTACCAGGCAGACTCCCTTCTCCCTGGTCTAAGGGGCATAAGCAGTTATCACCACGGAACTCATTTACGGGTCACCTCGAGTGCTCGCTTATGATGAAGTAGTGCAAGATCAGCACCTGCATGACGATGCTGTGCTACTCGAGGAGAACTGTCTCCAGACTGCTACGCGTGCTGCATGCTATCAGCAAGCCCTGCGTCGCTATCATAGCCGCAGGGTTCATGCCCGTTGTTTTGAGGAAGGTGACCTTGTCCTTAGGCGCGTTCAGTCCACCAAGGATACAAACGAGTTGTCACCGCAGTGGGAAGGCCCTTACCAGGTAGTACGAGTCACCAGACCGAGCGCAGCCCGTCTGGAGACCGGAGATGGCACTCATTTGCAAAACTTATGGAATATTGAGCATCTTCGCAAGTTCTACCAGTAAGGAGTGGCAGTCGGGCCCTGCCCGGCAGCCACCCTTTTGTACAGGCCTTGCCTCAAATGTAGATAACCCCTTGTACAAAGCCGGGGTGATGACCCCATGTAAGAGAAAATAAAGAAGCGTTGTGGGGGGGGGGGGCTGACCAAGATTGCATGCATGCATGAGCATTCCAAGATCACTGCATAAACATTTCATGAGCATTTGCATATGCATATAGATAGGATTGCATCCAGCATTCATTCTCATCTGGATGAAGCTGTAGGTTCTCACCGTGAACTTGGCTTCGACAAGGAGTTGAGAAGATTGCCCGACACAGTGATCCCCGGCAAGCCAAACAGATAAGTTCTACCTCTTTTCCATTCGTGTTCTTTAAGCTATAACTTATGCATTAGAAAACCTCGCCACTTTTTTTAAACTTAGATGCTCCCATCTATGACTCGAACGTTGCTTCGGTCAGAATGCTCGTAGTGGCCTTTGGTAAAAGGAAGTTGGCGGGGGGCTAGTCCCTTTCTCTGTAACCCGACAGATGTGGCTCTCCGGCAGACAAAAAGGGTACCAGCAAGATAGCCTGCCTGGAAAAACTCGTTTATTTACACTAAAGGGGCATCTCGCCTCGGCATGGACATATACATGCACGGGTTCCGAGCAAGGTTTGTCTTTTTCACTAACATGCTAATACAAGTACTAGCATTACAGAACACAAACATGGACTCGAGATATTACATTATTTGAATTAAAATTTGGCAAGTGCCTATAGATTTAAGATTGAAAAATATAAGTGCCCCGTAAACTCCTCTTCGTGTCCCTCTTATCCAAGGTAGTTCAGCGGGAAGAGAAGAGGACGGGCGACGCACCGGCACAACGCCACCCCGATCCTTGTCAGGAACTGACGGGCGCAGCCTGACAAGATCAGGAGTGGCGGGGCTGCAAAGGAGGAAGACGTGCATAGCACCTTGATGGCCCCCCTGGTCACCGCTTCCAGGACTAGACGGGGAGCTCCAACACAGGCATGGACAGAGGAAGACACTGGGGCCCAGCCAGAAGCCTCCTGAGGGAAGCAGAAGCACCAGGGGGACAAGCCCTTCCCTGGCAGCCGGAAGAAACGGTGATGACAACACCGAGAAAAGGGGGGAAGAGCCAGACAGACGGGTAGCAGGTCACTAGTACGAGACGAACGTGTCGATGCAGACATGCTCCTATTGGACGGCCTGCCTCTTTTCTTCTCCTTCTCCCCTGGCTTTCATCAACACCGTTCCAAGGGAGGGCCAAGACTTCAATCCGGTGCCTTCCCCGGAGAGACGGCGAACAGCCAAAACGGCCAAGGGGCTTGAGACGCACTGCTCCCCACCTTGGCGGGCAAGAAAGTGCGCACCTCTTGTCGACATCGGCACCAAAGCTTCCGGGAGGGGCAGTGCTGGGATTACCAACAATCTCCAGCTCCGCCTCCCGGTTGAGCTTTGAAGGAACCAGGAGATCTGTCATAGCAAGGACCAGTCTCACTCCCTGAGCGCCAGCACTGGGAGTTGGCAGCACTCGCCCCAACCAAGAGCCCAGGGCTGGCCCCTGGCTCTCCTCTTCAATATGACCAGCAACAGCACAAGACGGAGGAGGAGAAGAATGTGAGAATTGATGACTCCACCCTCCTCCACCCCTCCTTTTATAGGCGGGTCAGGGAGGGAAGCCGCTCCCTCAACAGACAACCATCGTCCTCCTCCACCAATTCAAGATGACCGGGCCCTCGCCTTGATGCTCTCCCATGCCACGCGCCTCCATTACCTACCCCATGCGATGCATGCAACATACATGGCTACGGATAATGGCGTGGTGGGAAGAGTGAATTGGCAGTTTCTACTCCATGCATTAAAGTCATTCACGGGCCATTACTGGAGCGGCCCCACCACTATTGGCTTTACACGACATGCGGGGAAACCAAAAACTGGCCCGAAATCAAGACTAATGAAGAAGGAAAGAGGATCTCAAGAGACCAGCCTCTTCAGCACCCTCGCCTGTGCACTTATTAGGCCCAACCCCCATGACGCTTGGCAGCGTGCTCGGGGCAGGCCTAGGGGCTTCTGTCGGTGCAACAAATATGGGTCTGTTGCCCTGACTGTGCACAAGCACGTGATCAAGATTGAAGCACAAACCCAAGACGGAGTACAAGAAACCAAGAGATTCGATGGACCAACAAGCAGATCATAGGGATCAAGACGAAGCCAGAGAAGCAAGATATTGTCAAGAGAAAGGCCTCCTTTGCTGGGCAGGCAAGCCCGGCAAGGGACGAGGCCACCCCCAGAAGAAGACAACCAAGGCATCTCAGCAGAGCCTGCTGGGACTTGCGGAGGCTAAATCACCTCACCAACTACTCCACCACAACTCATATTGTCGATCAGTGCGGTGTCAAGCCGCAGAGTAATTAAGTGGCAGCCATTCGCCACATGGCAGCCTCTTCCTACAGGAAAAACCCACAGATGACACCCGTCCTGTGATGTGTCAAACATGCAGGCGTGGAGCTGGCAAGATAGCCTAGCAAGCCTTGCCGGGCAACCAACAATGTGATGTTGAGCGGTGCATTAAATGCGCACTATCAGTCCATAGAGTTAGGTATGATAGCACTGTTTGCTATCATATCAATGCATAATGACTACTTTGCCATTGTGGTGACCCCTTGATCGATAAAAGGAGGCCCTTGGCAACCGTAAACGAGGTTAGAAGGTTGGACAACTCACACCCCCATACACGCGTAATTGCTACTGCCCAGAGGCAACCCTTACCGAGCAAGTGTACTAGGCTCCACCACCACATTTCCGCCATCAATCCACCAAAAATAGGAGTATGGTTTTACCCCTCGCGGCGGCCCAAACCTGGGTAAAACTGCCCGTGTCATCTCTGCCATGCTGCCTCATGCTCGTTTGCCCTTTGTGCAATGCGACTCCCCCCTGCCAAACCAGCAAGGGGCCTCCTGGTCCCATAGGTGGCCATGGTTTCCCACGACACACGCTTCTCCAAATTTTGAATCCCGCAAAATTCGGGCCCAGTAAATCAATCAATCGCATCAGGGATAACCAAATCCAATATGTTCGATATTCTGCTGTCTGTTCCACTTGGGTACTCAAGAAGCCAAAATCGACCAAGGCGACTGATGGAGGATTTGACGGTTCGCATACTTTCAGACCCTTAAAAATGTCTCCGGGACATTGAGTCAGGTCGAAATCAACTTCAATCATTCTTCACTTGGACCTTGATCCATTCGGGGGCTAATGATGATGACATGTACCTATGGTAGGGTATTAGTCCTGACCTACATGCCCTACCCAAGGACACTACACCAGAGGCCAAGACCTACAAAGATAGAAAGAAGATACCGACAGAAATCATCACAGAGTGCAACCCACTCGACAGAAGATCCACCCGGATACCCCCCTTCCACTCGACCGTCATTATTCACTCGGAGTACAAGAATTCACTTGAAGGACAGAAGATCTAGAGCCACCCCTGGATAGCAACGGTCGGGTGTTCACTCCGTCGCCCTAAAGATCATCAAGCATGGGCGTTACCAGTAATGCTGGTGACATTATTCTCCCATTGAACCCTTGTATAACTGAGGGCTGCGAGGGGTCGGCGTACTCTATCCACCCCTCCTCTCTAGCACAAGGGTTCTCACCCCCTGTGATAGAGGCAAAGGTGTCCCATCTTTCGATGAGATGGTGGCTATCGTTTTGGTGGAAGTCGACTTTGACGATCCGACTACGAACGTGCGAGGACGTTGCGCCTTAGCAATCGCTAAACCAACTCCGAGAGGTATTGACCACGCCGGAGCATGATCAACCTGACCACAAGGGTCTATTTCCTGCAAGCAAACAAAGAACAAGCAAGAAACTGAGATTGCAATTTGAATATTGCGAATATAAGAGGAAAGCTTTATTGATGAACGTGGGGGTCTGTGACGTCATTGTCTGGTCGTTGAACACAAACGAAGTACGCGAAGTTGCAGCTATGGCGAATTTAATCTAAACAAAATCCAAAGTCTAAACGATGCCCTAAGGGCTGTATATATGGAGGAAGAGCGGGAGGCGTAATTTTGTGGCCCTTGAGGTAGGGGTCCGAAACCAACCCTAACTCTTGTTTCCCCACACATATGGACTCTAAAAACAACCTATAATCAAGTATTTCAAAATTACATGGGCCTGGCCCAATTATAAGGTGACGCAACACCTAGAATAGCCCGTGGACGAAAATTATGAAGTAGCATCTTGTATATTTCGTCCAAGGCTTCATGCACTCATTATGGTGGCTTCAACGTCCTGAAATCGTCACTTGTAACTCTGTTCTTGTTCCCCTTGTGCATGCCATCATCTCCATGCTTGTTCTTGCTCCAATGCTCATCCTTCTCCAAGCTAGGCCCTTCATTTGTAAGCAAAACAAATGTATCCAATTTAGGCAGCATCATATTCTCATGAACATTAGAATCATTACCAAGAAACGAAAGTACCTGGTAATTTAATTGGTTTGCACGAGCTCTAGTAATTGGTCCAGTATGTATAGAAGCAGGGGATGTGGGTGTAACAATGGTATTCATGTCCTCATCATCCTCCCCTTCTTGAAATGAAGTTGTCCTCGATGGAAGTTCATCTTCCTCTCCCAAATAAGGCTTCAAATCTGCAATGTTAAAAGCGGGACTAACCCCAAAATCTGCAGGCAGCTCAAGTTTATATGCATTATAATTTATTTTCTCTAACACCTTAAAAGGTCCGTCAGCACGTGGGATTAAATTTGATTTGCGCAAATCAGGAAATCTATCCTGACGCAAATGTAACCAAACAAGATCTCCAGGTGCAAACACAACATGTTTTCTACCCTTATCTCCAGCAAGTTTATATTTAGCATTCATAGGCTCAATGTTTTCCTTAGTTAACTCATGCATTTTTAAAATCAATTCAGCATGTTGTTTAGCATCAAAATTAACCTTCTCCGAAGATGGAAAAGGCAACAAGTCAATAGGTGCACGAGGTAGGAAACCATACACAACTTCAAAAGGGCACATCTTAGTAGTAGAATGCAATGAACGATTATAAGCAAATTCAATATGAGGCAAGCATTCCTCCCGCATTTTCTTATTATTCTTTAAAACAGCCCTAAGCATAGTAGACAATTTTCTATTGACTACTTCAGTTTGTCCATCAGTTTGGGGCTGACAAGTAGTACTAAAAAGCAGTTTAGTCCCCAACTTAGCCCATAAACATCTCCAAAAGTGGCTAAAAAATTTAGTATCACAATCTGAAACAATAGTATTTCACACACCATGCAGGCAAATAATTTCACCAAAGAACAAATCAGCAACATTAACAGCATCATCGCTTTTATGACATGGTATAAAGTGTGCCATTTTCGAGAATCTATCCACGACGACAAATATGCTATCCCTCCCCTTCTTTGTTCGAGGTAAACCTAAAACAAAATCCATAGATATATCCTCCCAAGGAACACTAGGTACAGGCAAAGGCTTATATAAACCATGAGGATTGAGTCGTGACTTAGCTTTTCGACATGTAGTGCAGCGAGCAATAAAACGCTCAACATCCCGTCTCATCTTTGGACAAAAGAAATGTGTATCAAGTACATCCTCCATCTTCTTTAGGCCAAAGTGTCCCATTAATCCTCCTCCATGCGCCTCCTGCAACAACAAAAGACAAACGGAGCTAGCTGGAATGCATAGCTTGTTAGCACGGAACACAAATCCATCATTAATGACTAACTTGTTCCACATTCTTCCTTCTTTACAATTCTGCATTACATCTTGAAAATCAGCATCATGCACATATTGATCTTTGATGGTCTCCAAACCAAATATTTTGAAGTCAAGCTGTGAAAGCATAGTGTAGCGACGAGACAATGCATCAGCAATAACATTTTATTTAACCTTCTTGTGTTTAATGACATAAGGGAAAGTCTCTATGAATTAAACCCATTTAGCATGTCTACAATTCAGTTTAGCTTGACTTCTAATATGTTTCAAAGATTCATGATCAGAATGTATAACAAATTCTTTGGGCCATAAATAATGTTGCCATGTTTCTAAAGTCATATAATTCTTTATCATATGTAGAATAATTCAGACTAGGCCCACTCAATTTTTTAGAAAAGTATACAACAGGTTTGCCATCTTGTAATAACACACCTCCTAATCTAATTCCACTAGCATCACATTCAAGCTCAAAAGTCTTATTAAAATCAGGAAGTTGGAGTAAAGGAGCATGTGTCAACTTATCTTTTAATACTGTGAAGGCTTCTTCCTGTGCGGTACCCCAAACAAAAGGCACATCCTTCTTTGTAAGCTCATTGAGAGGTGCAGCAATGGTGCTGAAATATCTCACAAAACGCCTATAGAATCCAGCGAGGCCATGAAAACTCCTCACTTGTGTGATCGTTTTGGGCTACGGCCAACTCTCAATAGCTTCAATCTTGCCTTTATCAACTTCAATTCCCTGTGGAGTAACAACATAGCCAAGAAAAGATACTCGGTCGGTGCAAAAGGTGCACTTCCCAAGGTTACCAAACAAATGTGCATCACGTAAAGGAATAAAAACAGCACATAAATGTTCGAAATGTTTGCCCAAAGATCTGCTATAAATCAGTATATCATCAAAATAGACTACCACAAATCGTCCAATGAAAGCACGTAAAACTTCGTTCATTAATCTCATGAAAGTACTAGGTGCATTAGTTAACCCAAAAGGCATGACTAACCACTCATATAATCCAAACTTAGTTTTAAATGTTGTTTTCCATTCATCCCCCAATTTCATACGAATTTGATGGTATCCACTATGCAAATCAACTTTGGAGAATATTGTAGAGCCACTCAATTCATCAAGCATATCATCTAGCCTAGGAATAGGATGACGATAACGAATAGTAATATTATTAATGCCTCTACAATCAACACACATGCATGAAGTACCATCCTTTTTCGGCACTAGAATAATAGGAACAACACAAGGACTAATGGATTCACGTATATAACCTTTGTCCAGTAGCTCATGTACTTGACGCATAATCTCCTTCGTCTCCTCTAGATTGGTACGGTATGGTGCACGGTTTGGCAGTGAAGCACCGAGAATTAAGTCAATCTGATGCTCAATCCCTCGAATAGGCAGTAATCCCGGTGGCACGTCTTGTGGAAAGATGTCAGCGAACTCCTGCAAAATGTTAGTGACAGCAGGAGGCAAAGAGGAAGGCACGTCCTCGAATGAGAATAATGCCTCTTTGCACACAAAAGCATAGCAAACAGATTTGCTGAAATCTAGCTCATCAATATCAGATTTGGTGGCAAATAAACATGCACTTTTCAAGCAACACTAAATGGTTTATTATTATGCTTCATATGTTACTCAAAATCTTTTGCCACAATCTGATTTTCACTCTTATTTTTCTCCTGTTTTGCTTTATTAGCTCTATTAATATCATCTTTCAAAATGGAATCAGGAGACATAGGAAGCAAAGTAATATGTTTATCTTTATGAACAAGAGTATACTGATTGTTTCTACCATGGTGTATAGAATTTTTATCAAATTGCCATGGTCTACCAAGTAATAAGGAACATCTTGCGTGGGTACCACATCACAATCAACATAATCAGCATATGTAGAGATACTAAAATGCACACGAACATCACGCGTTACCTTAACCTTGCCATTGTTATTGAACCATTGGATATAGTAAGGATGTGGGTGTGGTCTTGTGGTGAGAGATAACTTCTCCACCATCTCAATGCTAGCCAAGTTGTTGCAGCTCCCTTCGTCAATGATGACGCGAATAGAACGTTCCTTCACAACTCCCTTTGTATGGAACAAATTATGCCTCTGATTTTGCTCAGCTTGTGTGACCTGCACACTTAAAACACGTTGACCAACTAAACATTCATACCTGTCAGCATCTTCAGGAGCCATGTATTGTGTCTCATGTTCAGAATCATCTCCACCATGTTCTTCACGTGTAATGAGCCAAAGTGTCCTCATCATAGTCACTAGCAGACTCATACCCACCATCCTCGGTAGCAATCATCACACGCTGAGATTTGCATTCTCTCGCATAATGAGCTCTTCCCTTACAACGACGACAAGTAATATCACTTGTCTGCCCTGTTGATGCCATGGAAGAAGAAGAGCTCTATGCAGGCCCGACAGGTGCGCTCTTGGCAGATAGTGGTGGTTGTGCTTGCTTTCTTGTATCACGGCTGGAGGCGGCACCTGAGGGAGGTGCTGGTGCAGTGGAAGTAGAAGATGCACGCGGTGTCCATGATGAAGGTCGACCTGCAGAAAAGTTAGTTCGCACCAATGCTTGTCGATCCTGCACTTCACGTTCAACTTTACAAGCAAGATGGAATAAACGAGTGATATTAGTATACTCCTTATACTCTAGAATGGTCTGAATCTCTCTATTTAATCCACCCATAAAACATGCAAGCATAGCTTCATTCTCCTTAACAATACCACATCTAATCATGCCAGTTTGTAATTCCTGGTAATATTCTTCTACATAATTTTTTCCTTGTCTTAAACGCTGCAATTTTTGAAGCAATTCACGTTGATAATATGGTGGAACCCAACGAGTACGCATAGTAGTTTTCAAAGCAGCCCAAGTAGCTGGAATAGAATATAATCTACAATGTTCAGACCACCATACACATGCAAAACTAGTGAAAGCACAAACAGCAGCAGCAACCCGTCTCTCCTCGGGATATTGTAAACATGTAAAACGTTGTTCAGTTTCTAACTCCCAAGTAAGATATATATCAGGAACATATCTACCCTCAAATGATGGAATATTCAATTTCAGTTTAGGAATATGGTAATTATCTCGTACCTGAGGTGGTGGTGCAGGCCTCCCATTGCGATTATTTGCATGTGGACGACTTGGTGCTGGTGGTTGCACGTAGTTCTGATTTTCATCATCCTCATCCTCATAATCGCCCGCATAATCATCATCATCCTCGGTGCCAGCAGCAGCAGTAGCAGGAGCCAAAGAAACATCAACAATAGGTACAACACCACCAGAAGTTTGGCCATCCTCAAGAGGAACATGCTTCGCTCGTCCAAACTGATTCGGAAGGGGGCGTTGTTGTTGTCGTTGCAGAGGTGCGATAGGTGCAGCCGACGGTGGTTGTGGAAGACGCACAAGAAATTCGTTGAACTTGTTATCGAGCTTTGTTTCGAACATCTTCGCAATGCCATCTATCTTCTCCATGGCCTCTTCAAATCTATTTAGCACATCTTGCACCTGTCCACTCATCATTTGCTCAAATTTATCATGTAGCTATTTGTTCGTCATGTTCTCCCAATCAGTCTCATCGGCCTGTGATCCTGCCATGGTAAGCAGCAATAGAAACACACAAGAATATGATCCTACAGTGTACTAGGAAGTGGTGGTGGTGTGTCACAAACCCGTCAAGCGAATCTCAAATTCTTACCAGTTCTTACCCAGCAGCAGGTGGTGATCGGCAACTTTGTAGTCAAAACTCTGAAAGCGTGGATAGAGCGATGGCTAGGGAGAGTAAAATGCACGACGTAGATATATGTGGAGCTGGGAAGGCTTATGATATGGTAGCAAAAAGGGTCAGCAATAATCAATTCAGAGATACAAAGTTGAATAAACGTTCAACGACAGTACTGTGCTGGTCCTAGGCTAGACCGTGCTAGAGACACGAGCCTAGAAGACTAACAAAATCACGGCGCGGCACGTAATCAAGAGGAAAGCACACTCTGGAAAAAAAATCGCTCTTTTTTGCGATCTTTTTTTTTTGCACTCCTCTTTTTTTTGCGAAAATTCAGTATAATTGTGAGTGTCTCAAACTCTTCCCAAGTCAAGGTAACAGGATCGGCACGAATTTTTTTGACTTTTTTTTTTGAAAATCAGGGCAGTGACGATGAAAAAATGCGACAAAAAATCACTAAGATGGCGAGTGTCTCAAAACGCTCCTTGGAACCTAAAAATAGGATAGAGAAAAAATATTTTCGGTCGTCGAAATTTTGTCCTAAAAACTGCCGAGGGTCTCCAAACTCTTTTTTTCAAAACCTACTCAGGCAAGTAAAGACGGATCGGAAAATAGATGGATCTCAAAAACAAACCTAATATGAAAAGAACTCGGATTGGTGGTGGATATATGGTGGTATATGGCAGCGGTGGTAGGATATGGCAGCGGTGGTGGTTTATGGTAGCAGTGGTAGGATATGGCAGCGGTGGTAGGATATGGGAGCGGTGGTGGTATATGGCAGCAGTGGTAGGATATGGCAGCGGTGGTGGTGTATGGCAGCGGTGGTAGCATATGGCAGCGGTGGTGGTATATGGCAGCGGTGATACGATATGGCAGCGGTGGTGTTATATGGCAGCGGTGGTAGGATATGGCAGCGGTGGTGGTATATGGCAGCGTGGTAGGATATGGTGCGGCGGTGGCATGACAAACTGTGACAGAACTCGAAACTCTAAAGGACTAGACTCTAAGACCAGCAACTAGACATGACGGTGCAACCGCAAATTCAACAATGCAAAACCCCTAAAAAGATTATGCAAGGTCTCAGATTGGTTTGGATATGATGAACTAACCCTAATTTTTTTGTGGCTTTTTTGTGGACTATAGGTATGATAACAGAATCGATCTAAACTACGAAAAACTATAAAATCTCACCAAGCAACCTAGAAATTTGATATCACTTGATAGTGGCAAAGGTGTCTCGTCTTTCGATGAGATGGTGGCTATCGTTTTGGTGGAAGTCGACTTTGACAATCCGACTATGAACGTGTGAGGACGTCGCGCCTTAGCTATCGCTAAACCAACTCCAAGAGGTTATTGACCATGCCGAAGCACGATCAACCTGACCACGAGGGTCTATTTCCTGCAAGCAAACAAAGAACAAGCAAGAAACTAAGATTGCAATCTGAATATTGCGAATATAAGAGGAAAGCTTTATTAATGAACATGGCATTCTGTGATGTCTTTTTCTGGTCGTTGAACACAAACGAAGCACGCATTGCAGCTATGGCGAACTTTAATCTAAACAAAACCCAAAGTCTAAATGACGCCCTAAGGGCTATATATATGAAGGAAGAGGGGGGATTTCGTGGCCCTTGAGGGACGGGTCCGAAACCAACCCTAACTCTTGTTTCCCCACACATACGGACTCTAAAAATAACCTATAATCAAGTATTTCGAAATTACAAGGGCCTGGCCCAATAATAAGGTGACACAGCACCTAGAATAGCCTCTAGACGAAAATTATGAAGTAGCATCTTGTATATTTCGTCCAAGGCTTCATGCACCCATTATGGTGCCTTCAACGTCCTGAAATCATCACTTGTAACTCCGTTCTTGTTCCCCTTGTGCATGCCATCATCTCCATGCTTGTTCTTGCTCCAATGTCCATCCTTCTCCAAGCAAGGCCCTTCATTTGTAAGCAAAACAAATGTATCCAATTTAGGCAGCATCATATTCTCAAGAACATTAGAATCATTACCAAGAAAGGAAAGTACCTGGTAATTTAATTGGCATGCACGAGCTCTAGTAATTGGTCAAGTATGTATATCAGCAGGGGCTGTGGGTGTAACAATGGTATTCATGTCCTCATCACCCTGTAACTTAACACTCCAATCAACAAAGCCTCCGCGGCATCGAGACATAGGGCTGTTACCTCCACCGAGAGGGGCCTGAACTCGTAAACCTGACTGTACAACCTCGCCATAGCTAGACTCTGTCCTCTCCTACGTAGGCCCATCTGTACTGTCAGATCCGTTTCCATGACAATAGCAAGGCACGTATTTGTATAGTTGCCATTAAGGATAAAACGATGGGGTTTATACCATATTGATTAGATCTACCCCTCTACATCATGTCATCTTACTTAAGGGGTTACTTCATTCTTGTTAAATTAATACACTAGATGCATGCTAAATAGCAGTTGATGTCTATGTGGCACCCCGGCTCAGAGAGACCGGAACGCCCTGTATTCCAGCCCAGAGATCGAGGAGAAGTCTTCTAGAATATGACACTGCTTAGCATAGAACAAATCAGCTCTTTATTACAATATATATGGGTACAAGGGGATTACATAGGCACGACGACACTACGCCTGCCACGGTTGCTCTATGCAAGTAGCAGAACAACATGAAGCAGCGGAATAACTCTAGCAGCAGAACAGCGACGACAGTGATGAACTCCACTCCGCAGGGACTCTGGCTGGAACGCTTATCCTAGCTCACAAACAATGGATCCATGGCAAACAAGCAATCAAATCCAGCATGACCTGCAAACTGGCATGACACGCCAGGTGAGTACATTGAATGTACTTGCAAGCTCACACCATCCAAACGCAATCAAGACAAACAATAGCATGGCAATTACAAGTTAACAAGGATTGACATGATACTATCAGAACAACATGGCATGAACGAGATGAACATGATACAACTAGAACAACATGAGCATGGCATGAACATAAGAACATGATGATACTGGCATGCAACATGATGACACTATCATGCACCAACTTACTCCACTTGGGTTACCTTGTAACCATCACATGCATAAGTTTACCATTATGGATATCACATGATCATCTCAGGATCAAATCAAGCTATGTTTAACCATACCGTAGTAATCATTGCACGAACACAAGGAGCTCGATCTTTACCCTTGACTCTCATATAACACCAGAAATATTCATGAACTCGGTATCCACGATACCACCATGATCATCTCGCGATCACTTAAAGATCAACCAACTTCGGTATCCATGATACCTTCGTGATCCTCTCTCAATCACAACCAACCTCTTTCTCATCATCGAACCGGGGTTATTACTAAGCTATTATTATTATTACTGTTAACCCATAGTGTGACCAACTAAGAACTGGGCCCATATCCGCGGGCGCGGCTGTCGATGGATTAAATACACACTCTGCATAGGTTAGTACATTGTACCCACACCACGGAACCCATGGCCTTGTGCTCCCTTTCGGGTGGACCAATGGCATTCTGACAAAACCGATCTATTGCCATCACACTCTCCCAGCCACTCCAACAAACTCCTCTTTGGGCTAAGTCCTGGGTGGCCCCGATGTCAACCCATGACATCCAACGGCCACTGTCGTGGCAAAACTATAAATGGTCCCAAATGGGGACAATGGTATACCAATCACAACAACGGGCACACAATGTTTATGTCTGCCTACCTGATCAGGGTAGTGCGTTCCCATAACCTCCCTCATTGGAGGCACCGGCGAGAGGCATGACAATAGACTCAGTTAGGACCCCCCCCCCCCCCATAAGGCAAGTGTGGCTACAATGGTCAACTCGATTTGGTGGCACCATGACTCAGCCAACTGGTGTTCAAGTTCATTTAAGTCAGGTTAAACTTGAATGCAATATGTTGAGCCATATTAAAATAATATGGTGGAACTACAATGCATCATACCAACATGAGCATGGATGTGCAACATAATCCTCAAGCATATCAACAACAATAGATCATATATCCGAATGAGCTTGGCATACTGACGAGCATGAATATCACAAGTATAACACTACTCATAGCATAACATGACCTCTAGCATCGGAGATAAATACCATGCAAGACATAACGATAATACTACCATGCAAGCATTTAACCTGCTAGATGCAAAAGGAACATGCATATCAACGGTACTCGGTAACAGTCGATAGTCATGCACCGAAGGGCATGGCCAACACCAACATGTAATACTATACAAGCATGTCATACAAAAGTAATACTAGCAAGAACACATGATAACCAGGTGCATACGAACATACCATGAAGATGAACATGAAACTATAAGCAGTACCAAAACAACGATAACAATTGCAGACAAACAAGCACTTCTTAATTGTTCAAGTAGAAAACCATGTCTACTGCATTATTATCATGCAAGTGGTTGTCGTGGCTTGCCTAGAGATGAAGAATGCACCGGGGAGAAGTGCGGAACAATCGCGGAAGGAATCGCCGGAAAAGTTTCTCCCTCGGAGGGGGCTGATTAGGAGCAAGGGAAAAATGGTCATTTTCACTATGTGAAAACATTTTGAAAATGATATGAACAGAATGGGCTCGACAAGACGAAGACGTGGGCGTTGGAATCACCTCATTTGGAGTTATGAGCAAAAAGATACAAGGGGTTTCCTGCTAGGGACCTATATGTGAAAATTTTTATGCAAACAAGTCCCTGACTGAAAAAATTAAAGCGCCTATGGTTGAAATGCATTTTATGCAAAGGAAAGCGTATTTTCAGACGCAGTTAAACCAACGTACGCTTTCTAAACAAGATAACATATTCACAGAAATACGCTTTCAACAATGGGAAAACGCACTTACAGAAGTGCGCAGCCACTTATCTACATGGGCACGACCGAGACAACGTGGGTGTGGCTGAAGAGGGGGGCCCGCGAGGGGGTAGGGCCTGCGTGGCCCGAGGTCGTTCTTCAACCTCCCGCTCAACCTCCCGCTCGCCCGATGGGGAGGAGCGGCGTGCTCCGGCGACGATGGCCAGCGGCTCCGGCCACCGTTCGAGGCGCCGAGCACACCAACGAGCTTGGGACTATGGTCCGCATCCATAGGAGAGGAGGAGAGCACCCGAGGAGCCCTGGAGCAAGCAGGGATGAGACCACGCCAGACAGCAGCCTCGGGCGGTGTTGGAGTTGGGGCTACAGCTGTGAAGAGGGAGGGAGGAGGTGGTGGGGTGGCTAGTGGAAGTCGAGGGGGAGCTCTAGAGAGGCGAGGAGGAGGGAAGGACCTCCACCCGAAGCAAATTGGCGAGGTCAGGGGCAGCGGCCATGGCAGTATAGGGCAGCGAGGAGGGCCGCTCCGGCTAGATGGAGAGGCTAGGCGGGGCTAGAAAGAGATGTTGGAGATGGTGGTGAGGTCGGAGGGGCTCGGGGCTGGCTTTTTATAGCCGTGGCTGGCTTTTTATAGCCGTGGCCGAGGGAGGGGTGACCGTGGACACATGGCCGTGGCTCGGCCATGGCCGCGTACGCGTATTCATGCCAACTAGCTCGACGGAAGGCGATGGGGAGCAACAGGTGAGGGCTCACGGGGGCATAGAGGGCCAAGGCGCACAGAGCCAACCGGACACTGTGCGCCCATGGGCGCGCGGCGGCGTGCGCCAGCGAGCGAGCTGCAGGAGAGGGAGAGAGGTCCGAGGAGAAGAGGACGGCGAGGGTGAGCTGGGAGACACGCCCGTGCTTGCTGAGATGCTAAGCAAAGGAGGGACCCAAAGCAAACGATGTCCTGGACGCGCGCAATGCATGCCAAGTCGGTGGTCACCATGTGAACACAACGATTACCCGTGCTATGATCGACCAAATTATGTCCCAAGGATTATCTCTCTAGGCTTGGTCACAAATGAGTTGGAAGCTCGATGAAAAACGTTGTGATTAGATGGGAAGTGTCCTCTGAAGTTTGCTGTTGCAAACTATTGTAGAAAACTGTGATCAACATAGAAGTGATAAGGGACAAGGATGATGTCTGGGAGGTTTAGGGTAAGAAGGACTACCGTCCTGGGGATTTTGGAGTAAGATGGACCACAAAGCAACATAGTTGCTTTGTAACTGCCATTATGGTTCAGAATGATTAGGATGGTGCACTCACATAGATTATCCACTTGAGCTGAAATCGGGTAGATCATGATGATATGGACATATTAAGATTCTGTAAAAATTTCATACCAAATGGACTTGTCAAAATGGTACTTCCTTCACAGCTATCCTCTCTGGACAGTATCTTGGGAGAAATCCCGAGGGAAAATGGCTAGATGAAATGAGCCCAAATCTTGTGGAGATAAGTTATATGGGTAGGAGAAGGTCCTAGAAAATTTTCAGCAATATTAAAGCAATATAAAATATACTTGCTTCACAACCTGAAAATATTGCAAGAAACAAATATTTGAAGGTTTGCTCACATAGATGATAGGGTAGAGCTGAATATAGGAGGAGTGGTATTATATGAGCATATGAAGGAGTGTGCAAAATTTCAACTCATTTGGATAACCCTAGCTAGTACTTCCTTCACAAAGGCTTCCCTCAGACAGGAACTTTGAAAAATCACTGACGAAGATTGGCTAGGAAAATGAAGTTGAATTTTGGCATTGTCGGCTTTCTGGATATGGGGGTATCCAGACTTGCCTACCTGTGGCCCAACACATGGATCCATCAAGGGCCTGGTACGACCCAGCTTCAACATCAACGACTCAAGACCCTCGCGAGGGGCCAAGCCTCGCAAGGAGGACGACACCAAGACCCCCGAGCGGATCGGCCTCTTCAGGCTGGCTCCAGAGGGGCGGAGATTTCTATGCAAGGTGCACCTCATAACGCTCAGCTGACGTGAGCCATGACGACCAAGGCCAGGCGGGCGCAGAGCGCCAGTTTCCTCTTCGATGCAAGGGAGGAAAGCCACAGGCGCGGAGTCCCGAGGAATCAGCCAAAGGTTTCCATTCTGGTGCAACAAGACCAAGACGGCCAGGACGGCAGGATAGAGGTCATCACTGAGCCCACCGCAGCATCATGACCAGAGGCTTTTCACAGGCAAAGACCACTTTAGTCAGGATAAGCTGTACTACTTGTCCCCTTTCAAATCTGGACCTTGTGGGATCATTTCCCTCCAACATTTGGGAAGAGGACCAAGCCATTATAAATAGGACTTAGCAACCACCATGGGGGGGGGGGATCGACGGACAGATCGGATCCACTCTCACCCGACCACCTCACCAGATCTCTTGAGCTCAAGAACACCTCACCTCCGGAGGCCGGTTCATCTATTGTACTAGTTCATCCTCAGCCCTTCAAGGCAATCCACCCAAACGCTGGAGTGGGGTATTACACCGCAAGGTGGCCCAAACCAAGATAAACTGTTGTGTCTCTTTGTTTCTTCGAGCTCGTCGTGCTAGGCTAGGGAGGATGGCGAGTAGGCAGGCTGGGTAGGTTGAAGACTCCGCACGCGCCCCAGAGTTTGAACCTTTCAAGGGTTTGTGGAACCCGTAATCAGACATTTGGCGCGCGAGGTAGGGGTGCGCCGGGGACCTCTGCTCCGTCCGTCAGATCGCGCCATCGGCTTCAATGGCGGGCGCTCCTCCATCGACTCGACCGACGCGCACCTTTGAAGAAGCACCAGGGCAGCGCCCTTTCACCCCCTCCCTGCGGCGGGTGGAATGGCCGCCCAAGTTCAGGCCCGAGCTGCCGCCACGCTAAGACGGCATGGCGGACCTGGCTGGCTTCCTCCAGGCATACGAGGAGGCAGTCTGGGCGGCCGGCCGACGACAAGGTGAAGGCCAACTTGCTCCCCATGGCCCTTGTAGGAGAGTCGTGCGCCTGGCTGCTCCAGCTGCTAGAGTCCTCTATGGCCTCTTGGGAGGAGCTGTGTGGCCTCTTCATTGCGTACTTCGCGGCATCGGCGCCTCCTCTCATTGTGGCCCTCTTAGGCGGCTCGCAGGCGCCACCTTCTAATCGGCATATCAAGAAAATCTACCGACAAGTATGTGTTGCCCAGGTAAGCTCTGGGGCTCCCCCGGGCTGGGCAGCGCCGAAGGCTGACCTCTCCTTCGGCCCAGAAGACCATCCAACGACACGGTAGGGGCAGGAGAACTCCCAATGCTCTGCACCCCCACCATATTCAATGTGGCGGTCACCAGGACCCTCGTCGACGGCAGAGCCGGCCTCAACATGCTCTTCGCGGAGGCGTTCGGACTGCTGCATGTGCCTCCCGGCAGGCTCCGCCCCACCAAGCCCTTCTCCGGGGTCAGCAGTGGCTTCACCCGCCCTCTGGGGCAAATCCGTCTCCCTATTACCTTCGGGACCCGCGAAAACTACTGCACCAAGCTCATTGACTTCAACATCGCCTGGATCGACTTGCCATACAATGCCATCCTCGGATACCCCGCCTTGGCCAAGTTCATGGAGGCAACTCACCCAGCTTACAACCTCATGAAGATGCTTCGCAGCAATGGTGTCCTCACGGTGGCAGGGGACACCAAAGACGCGGTTCAGGCCCTCAAGCTCGCCTTTAGGTCGGCGGAATCCGCACTGCCTGGTGAGAAGGGGAGTCCTGGGGCCCCAGGAGCAACGCCAGCCAAGAAGAAGCAGCTGTTCTCCCAAGACCGAGCCAAGATGAAGCAAGTTCTGGTCAGTGAGGAGGGGGCAACCAGCACAACCTTTGCCATAGGAGCCGGCCTTCCTTAGGACCAGGAGAAAGCATTGGTCGACTTCTTGTGCGCTAACAAGGACGTATTCGCTTGGGGGCCCAAAGACCTGGCTGGGGTCCCAAGGGGAATAATCGAGCACCACCTGAAGGTATGCCCAAACATGCGGCCGATGAAGCAAAAGGCCCACCGCTAGTCCATCGAGAAGCAAGCATTTATCGTCCAGGAAACCCGCAAGCTGCAGGACGCTGGGTCATCAGGGAAGTACGGTACCTAGAGTGGCTGGCGAACCCCGTTGTTGTCCCCAAGAAAGGAGGGAAGGAACGCATGTGTGTCGACTTCACCAACCTCAACAAGGCTTGTCCTCAAGGTCCCTTTCCGCTTCCCCGCATCGATCAGATCGTGGACTCTACAGCCGAGTGTGACCTGTTGTGCTTCTTGGACGCATTCTCAGGATACCACCAGATCAAGATGGCCGTGCAAGATGTGGAGAAGATGGCGTTCCTGACCCCCGACGGAGTGTACTGCTACACCTGCATGCCCTTCGGGCTGCGCAATGCTGGGGCTACCTTCCAGCGGCTGATGCATATCGCCCTGGGCACGCAACTCGGGAGAAACATGGAGGCCTATGTTGATGACATAGTAGTGAAGTCTCGGGAGGCTCGGACCCTGATAGCGGATCTGGAGGAGACGTTTGCCAGCTTCCGCAAAGTGGACCTTCGGCTTTGGAGTGTGTATTCGGGGTCCCCTCTGGCAAGCTACTGGGCTTCCTGGTGTCGCACAGAGGGATCGAGGCCAATCCTAAGAAGGTCAAGGCAATAGAAGACATGAGCCCCCCACAGACCCTGAAGGAGATGCAGAAGCTTGCGGGTTGCGTAACCTCGTTGCGGCGCTTCATCTCCAAGCTGGGGGAGCGCGCCCTCCCATTCTTCAAGTTGATGAAAAAGATGGGGCCATTCGAGTGTACTCCGGAGGCACACGTAGCCTTTCAAGACCTCAAGAGATACCTGACCAGCCCCCTAGTGATGGTGGCGCCACGCCCTCTCGAGCCCTTGGTGCTCTATTTGGCAGCCACCCCTCACTCAGCCAGCGCTGCCCTGGTGGCGCTAAGGAAGGAGCGCCCGCCTGAGGGCCCTCGGCAGGAAACTTGACCACCAAGCAAAGCACAGCGCCCTCAGGATACCGCACCTGGGGCCTCGGCCAACCCAGGGGACGACATCCCTCCCGTGGCTGCGATTGACACCACAGTTGGGAGGCTCCTGAGGGCGGACCTCGCGAGACCATCGAAGGCCCGCATCCTCAAGAAGAACAAGACTCCACCGGTGCCTCCCCCATCGAGCACCCTGTCTACTTCGTCCGCACGGTGCTGAGGAAGGCACAGGCGTGTTACCCCATGCCTCAGAAACTCTTGCTCACGCTCCTCATCGCCTCCCGAAAGCTGCACCACTACTTCCAAGGCCACCCCATCAAAGTTGTTTCAGCATACCCGCTAGAGAGGGTGCTTCGAAGTCCGAACGCCACTAAGCAAGTTGCAAAATGGAACATCGAGCTTCAGGCATTCCATCTCGAGTTCAGCACCACTAGGGTCATCAAGGGTGCGGCCCTTGCTGACTTCGTGCCGAGTGGACTAACATCCCCGACCACAGGGTGAGCAAGCACTGCTATCTCCTACCTGGGGACGAGGAGCCAGACGGGTGCATTATGTACTTTGATGGAGCATTAACACAACAAGGCGCAGGAGCAGGGGCCGTCCTTATCTCACCCACCAAGGACAAGCTCTACTACGCGGTACAACTCTGCTTCCAGTAGGGCAGGAAGGTCTCCAACAACATCGCGGAATTCGAGGGCTTGCTCGCCAGTCTCAGGGCCGCGGCGGCGCCGGCGATGAAGCACCTCACCATCAAGGGCGATTCCCAGCTCCTTGTCAACTTCTCCAACAAAGAGTACACACCCAAGGACGAGCACATGGAGGCATACCTAGAAGAGGTACGCAAGATGGAGAAGCGGTTCTTGGGCTTGGAACTGCAGCACGTGCCGCGAGGAACAAACAAGGAGGCGGATGATATCGCCAAGAGAGCCTCCCGAAGGCCCCCAGGAGCCGGGGGTGTTTGAGCAGTGGCTCTTCAAGCCATCTGCGGCTCCCCCTGCCACGACTCCAGCATCGCCTCAGGAGGATCTGCCTCTGGCGCCTGCGACTGGCGCCCCAACATGTGGTCATCCCACAGGGGGCCGCCTGCTGCTTGCGCTCGAGCCTCAGGAGGGGTGCTGGACCGAGGAGTTCAAGGCGTACCTGCTTCGTGGGACCCTGCCAGAGAAGGAGGAGGATGCCGAGCGCGTGTCTCGTCAAGCCACCGCATACTGCATCCAGGATGGTGAGTTGTATCGTAAAAGGCCCAATGATGTTTCGTTGCGATGCATATCCAGGGAGCAGGGACTTGAGCTACTAGCGGACATACAGGGTTGGGACTGCGGGCATCATTCCCCTTCACACACTCTGGTGGGCAAGGCATTCCACAGCGGCTTCTGCTGGCCCACTGCACTCAACAACGCCACAGAGCTCGTGCGTTCCTGTGAAGCATGCCAGTTCCACGCCAAGCAAATTCACCAGCCTGCGCAGGGCCTCCAGACAATCCCGCTCACCTGGCCGTTCGAGGTCTGGGGGCTGGATATCTTGGGGCCGTTCCCTTGAGCGCTAGGGGCTACCGCTACCTTTACGTCGCCATCGACAAATTCACCAAATGGGTGGAGGTAGAAACTATTCGCGCCATCCCAGCTGGATCAGCCATCAAGTTCATCAAGGGCATCGTGAGCCGGTTTGGGGTTCCTAACTACATCATCACCGACAAGGGCTCGCAATTCACTAGCAACCTTTTCAAAACATACTGTGCTAACCTTGGAATGTAGATATGCTACGCCTCAGTGGCACACCCTAGGAGCAACGGCCAAGCCGATTGGGCCAATGCCGAGGCCCTAAGGGGCCTCAAGACAAGAACTGATGTAGGGCGGAATCCTATGGGGCCGATCTTTCACGTTTGGAGAGGATCCCTAGGGGGAACATGAAGAATGCGCGGAAGAACACGAGGGGAATCACGAGAGGAAAACAAGAGAAACACTCAACCGACACAAAATTGATCACGCAAGTGCTAGATCATCGAGGCACAAAGTAACACGAGATCCAATGTCAACAAGGGACGATACAAGAGTAACCGTTCTTCTCTGTGAGGAGGTCTTGATTGTCTTCTCCGGATGGAGGCCTTGAATCCGGATGGATCTTCTCAGAAGAGGTGCGGTCCCTCACGAGGAGTAGAGCTATCACAATGCTCTATCTCAAATGAGCTATCACAATGCTAACCCTAAAACATAGGTAGGAGAAGAGTATATATAGTTTACGAGGCGAAAGGGTACACGGGCCTCGGCCCAAGTGGCTGCGCGCAGGTAGGGCTGGAAGTTCCGGGCGGGGCCGGAGGTTCCGGGCGACGGAGGTTCCGGGCAGGGTCCGGCCTAACCAGAGAGTTGGCGCGGGTGGAGCTGGGCTGGCGTCCGGGGGCCGGAAGGTCCGGGCGGGCCGCAGGTTCCGGGGACCGGAAGGTCCGGGCTGGGGTCCGGGCAGGTTCCGGGCTAACCAGAGAGTTGGCACGCCTGGGCTGGTCGAGGTCGACGGAGGCCGGAAGCTCTGGGTAGGCCGGACGTTCCGGGGGCCGGAAGTTCCGGGCTGTCCAGAGAGTTGACGCCTGTCATTTCTTCTTCAGGTCTCGGCTCCATGGCTTGAGTGTTGTACCAAATCACGCATAGCATCTCGGACTTAGGAAGTAGCCATGTCTCACTGGAAGAAAAGGGGAACTCAAGTAGGAGTGATGTCACCTCGGATTGAATAGCACGAGCCCTTGCTCTTGTCATGGGTCCACATGGAGCTTGGATAGTCGAGGTGGTGTCAATGGGGATGATCACGGGATGCTCCGCATCATCTCCCCTCCCTTGGGAAAGATCCGACCTCGGATCGAAATCCTCATCACCATGGTATGGCGAAAGATCTTTGACGTTGAAGATGTCGCTCACGTTGTACTTGTCGCGCGGGAGGTCGATCTTGTAAGCGTTGTCAGTGTAGCGTGCTAGCACCTTGAAGGGTCCACCGGCTTGAGGTAGAAGTTTGGACTTGCGTTCGTTGGGGAAGCGGTCCTTGCAAAGGTGTAGCCACACAAGATCTCTGATGTTGAATATCATGGGTTGCTTGTTGACGTTGAGCTTGGTCACTAGTCGTTGTACTTGGCGCTCGATGGTGTGTCGTGTATCCTCATGCATCTTCTTGATGTATCTTGCCCATTCACTCACATCCATGTTGGTGCGCTCTTGCAGAGGAAGAGGTAGAATGTCCAATGGGGATAACGGGTTGAAGCCGTAGACGACCTCGAAAGGGGACTTGCCGGTCGTCGAATGTCTTGCACGGTTGTAGGCGTACTCGGCAATGGGTAGACATGCCTCCCACTCCTTGATGTTCTTCTTGATCAACGCGAAGTAGAGTGGATAGCGTATGGTTCGTCACCTCCGTTTGGCCGTTGGCTTGCGGATGGTATGCGGATGAGAACAAGAGCTTGATTCCGAGCTTTGCGCTTAGTGTCTTCCGAAAGTAACTCAAGAACTTGACGTCGCGGTCGGAGACGATTGTCTTTGGTACTCCATGGAGGCGCAAGATTTCCCTACAAAAGAGATTAGCAACGTGTGAAGCATCGTCTATCTTGTTGCAAGGGATGAAATATTCCATCTTAGAAAATCGGTCCACAACAACAACCACGGAATCCTTTCCATTTTGATTTCTAGGTAAACCAAGTACAAAATCCATGCTAATGTCTTCCCAAGGTTGATAAGGAATAGGAAGACGCATGTAAAGACCATGGGATTGAGCTTTAGACTTAGCTTTGCGACATGTAGAGCATCGGTTGGTGAAGCGTGAGATGTCACGGAACATCTTGGGCCAAAAGTAGTTATTGGAGAGTGTGGCGAATGTCGTGTCGCGTCCAAAATGTCCCATGAGTCCGCCCCCATGAGCCTCTTGCAAAAGGAGCAAACGAAGAGAAGACTCGGGAATGCAAAGTTTTTTAGCTCTCATAAGATAATCATGTTTGATGTAATATTGTTCCCAAGAAGTATGCGTCAAGCACTTAGCATAAGGAGTAGCAAAGGAAGGATCATTTGCATACAATTCTTTTATATGCTCAAAACCAACAACATTAAACTCAAGTTTTGTGACAAGCGTACATATGCATGAAAGTGCATCCACAACTACATTTTCCTTACCCTTAATGTACTTGATCACATAGGAGAAAGATTCAATAAATTCACTCCATTTGGCATGACGCTTGTTTAATCTAGTTTGACCTTTTAAGTACTTAAGCGTTTCATGATCGGTATGTATGACAAACTCATGAGGTCTAAGATAATGTTCCCAAACATGTAGCAAATGCACTAAAGCATACAATTCTTTGTCATAGATGGCATAGTTAAGTTGAGCACCGGAGAGTTTTTCACTAAAATATGCAATGGCTCGTTTTTCTTGCATCAAAACTCCGCCAATTCCGGTACCACTTGCATCACAATGAACCTCAAAAGTTTTGTCAAACTTGGGCAAAGCAAGAATCGGAGCATGAGTAAGCAAAGACTTGAGCTCATCAAAAGCGGTAGATTGCAAGGATCCCCAGACAAAAGGAGCATTCTTCTTACTCAAGGCATGCAAAGGAGCGGCAATTGTCCTAAAATCTTTCACAAAGCGGCGATAGAAACCCGCAAGGCCAAGAAAGCTACGCACTTGTTGCAAATTGGTGGGTTGGGGCCAAGTTTTAATTCCTTCAATTTTAGATTCGTCAACATGGTCACCCTTGGAAGAGACAACGAAACCCAAGAAAACAAGTTTGTCAACACCAAATGTGCACTTTTTCATGTTGGCATATAGACGTTCCTTGCGAAGTTTTCTTGTATGTTACGTATTTTTGTCGGTAAAAATTCATTATATATATACTCCCGAAGGTTTTGACCAACGTATCACGCAAATATCCTCTGTTTTCGTTTCGAGCTGTTTCTGTTTCAGATCTAGAGCATCATGTCGTCTCCAAGCTCTCCCAAGGATAAGTTTTTCGAGAGGGTTATCAACCCCTATCTCGCGGAGGTGCTGCATCATCCTCAAACCATTGAGATGCGTGAGGGGTGCTGCACATCCACGTTGTGGAGGGACCAAGGCGTACCGGGAGCGTGGAGACAAAGCTCGAAGCCGTGGAGCAAGAAGTTTTCAAGTGTCAAGGGATGGTGGAGCGTGGACTCAACACCAACAAGATGATGATCACGGAGTTCACCAACAAACACAAGCTGGATGCCAAAGTCATTGGGGAGACCATATTCAAGCTTCGAGAGAAAATCGAGCACCTCCAAGCCCAGATTTATGACCTGCAAAACCAGAACTGTGAGTATGAATATAAATTCAAGCGAATGAGTTTGGCTGCAGATTTAAGGATTCCGGAGACTCGATCATCCTTTTGTGATGGAGAGCCTATGCCTTGGAAGATGGACGACAAGCCTACATCATCAACAACTCCTACTTCATAACCTCTGAGGAAATAATCACATGGGTATGGGCACTCCCGTTGGCAACTGCCAAGCTTGGGGGAGGTGCCCCGGTATCGTATCACCATCATACTCCTATCTTTACCGCTTTATTTAGTTCGATCCTTTTAGTAGTATATTGATCTAGTAGTTTGAAGTTTCGATATCAAGTAGTTTTGAGTTTTGCTTTGTGATCTCTTTATGTAATCGAGTCCGTGTGCTATCTATAATAAAGATTAGTGTTGATTCAAGGGCTTTGCTATGATTGCTATGATCTTGAGAAAGTAGAAAGAACAAAAGAGTTCATATTGATCTTATGGATAGTGATAACTTCACAGATAGAAAGTATGAGGCGTAAAAATCGTTGAGAGTTGATGAATGTAGCCTTGGTCATCGTTGCAATTAATAGGAAGTGATAAGGAAAGAGGGGTTCACATATAAATATATTATCTTGGACATCTTTTATGATTGTGAAGCACTCATTAAGTATGACATGCTAAAAGAGTTGATGTTGGACAAGGAAGACAACATAATGATTTATGTTTTCCAACATCTCAGTTAAAGTATATTGTCAGTGACCTTCCAAACATGTTGAGCTTGCCTTTCCCCCTCATGCTAGCCAAATTCCTTGCACTAAGTAGAGATACTACTTGTGTTTCCAAATATCCTTAAACCCAGTTTTGCCATGAGAGTCCACCATACCTACCTATGGATTGAGTAAGATCCTTCAAGTAAGTTGTCATCGGTGCAAGCAATAAAAATTGCTCTTTAAATATGTATGACATATTAGTGCGAAGAAAATAAGCTTTGTACGAACTTGTTGTGGAAGTAATAAAAGCGACAGACTGCATAATTAAGGTCCACATACAAAGGGCAATATAAAGTGACGTTCTTTTGCACTATGATTTTATGCATCAACCCTAAACGCGCATGACAACCTCTGCTTCCCTCTGCGAAGGGCCTATCTTTTACTTTATGTTTTCACTTTATGCTTGAGTCAAGGTGATCCTCACCTTTCCCCTTTTTCATTTTTATCCTTTGGCAAGCTCTTCGTGTTTAAAAGATCATGATACATATATCCAATTGGATGTAAGTTGGCATAGGCTATTATTGTTGACATCACCTAAAGGTGAATACGTTGGGAGGCAACACAATAAGCCCCTATCTTTCTCGGTGTCCGGCTGAAACTCTATAACCACAAGTATTGCGTGAGTGTTAACAATTATGGGAGACTATGAGATATTTGAGTATGTGCGCTTGTTGGAAAACTCAATTATTGACTCTTTCTGATGTTACGATAAATTGCAATTGCTTCAATGACTGAGATTATAGTTTGTTGGTTCCCAATGAAGTTTTTGAACCACACCTGACATTGTGAATTGCTTATTACTTGAGCATAGGAAATCATATGACAAAAATCTATATATGTTGCTGTTATTAGAATGATCATGATGCCCTCATGTCCTTATTTTATTTTTATTGACACCTCTATCTCTAAACATGCGGTCATATTTTTTGATTTCGGCTTCCGCTTGAGGACAAGCAAGGTCTAAGCTTGGGGGAGTTGATACGTCCATTTTGCATCATGCTTTTATATCAATATTTATCGCATTATGGGCTGTTATTACACATTATATCTCAATACTTATGGCTATTCTCTCTTATTTTACAAGGTTTACCAAGAAGAGGGGGAATGCCGGCAGCTGGAATTCTGGCTGGAAAAGGAGCAAATGTTGGAAACCTATTCTGCACAACTCCAAATGTCCTGAAACTCCAAGAAACAACTTTTTGGATTTAATAAGAATTTATGGGCGAAAGAAATAGGCCAGGCGGCCCACACCCTGTCCAAAAGACAGGAGGGCGCCCCCCCCCCTGTGTAGGGCGCGGCCCCCTATCTCCTGGGCCCCATGGTGGGCTTCTGGCGTCCATCTTCTGCTATATGAAGGGTTTTGTCCTGGAAAAAATCATGGGCAAGCTTACGGGACGAAACTCCGCCGCCACGAGGCGGAACCTTGGTGGAATCAATCTAGGGCTCTGGCGGAGCTGTTTTGCCGGGGACACTTCCCTCCGGGAGGGGGAAATCATCACCAACGTCATCACCAACGATCCTCTCATCGGGAGGGGGTCAATCTCCATCACCATCTTCACCAGCACCATCTCCTCTCAAAACCCTAGTTCATCTCTTGTACAAATTGGTACCTGTGGGTTGCTAGTAGTGTTGATTACTCCTTGTAGTTGATGCTAATTGCTTTACTTGGTGGAAGATCATATGTTCAGATCCTTTATGCATATTATTACTCCTCTGATTATGAACATGAATATGCTTTGTGAGTAGTTACGTTTGTTCCTGAGGACAAGGGAGAGGTCTTACTATTAGTAGTCATGTGAATTTGGTATTCGTTCGATATTTTGATGAGATGTATGTTGTCTTTCCTCTAGTGGTGTTATGTGAACATCGACTACATGACACTTCACCATTATTTGGGCCTAGAGGAAGGCATGGGGAAGTAATAAGTAGATGATGGGTTGCTAGAGTGACAGAAGCTTAAACCCTAGTTTATACGTTGCTTCGTTAGGGGTTGATATGGATCCATATGCTTAATGATGTGGTTAGGTTTACCTTAATACCTTCTTTTGTAGTTGCGGATTCTTGAAATAGGGGTTAATCATAAGTGGGATGCTTGTCCATGTTAGGGCTGTACCCAAGTGTCGGTCCACCCACATATCAAATTATCAAAGTACCGAACGCGAATTCACGAACGTGATGAAAACTAGCTTGACGATAATTCCCAATGTGTCCTCGGGAGCTCCTTCTTCATTATTAGAATTTGTCCAGGCTTATTCTTTGCTACATAAAGGATTGGGCCACCTTTCTGCACTTTATTTACTTTTTGCTTGTTACTATTTATCTTATCACAAAACTATCTATCACCTACTATTTCAGTGCTTGCAGAGAAAACCTTACTGAAAACCGCTTATCATTTCCTTCTGCTACTCGTTGGGTTCGACACTCTTACTTATCGAAAGGACTACGATAGATCCCCTATACTTGTGGGTCATCAACGTCGCGTGCATAGGGCTCCCGTACAATGCCATCCTCAGGTACCCGGCCGTCACCAAATTCATGGAGGCAACTCATCCGAGCTACAACATCATGAAGATACCAGGAAGCAACGGTGTCCTCACCGTGGCGGGAGCTATTGGGGACATGCTCACGGCCCTCAGGCTCACTTTCAAGGCCGCGGCCACCGCGCGATCAGGCACGAGGAGTGCTCCGGAGGGCCCGGGGGCTGCCCCGGTAAAGAAGAAGCAATTGTTCTCTCAAGATGAGGCCGAGACGAAGCAAGTGCTGGTCGACGAGGACGGGGTGTCAGGTGCTACCTTCACCATAGGCGCCAGCCTCCCCCGAGATCAGGGGAGGCATTGGTCGGCTTCCTCCGCACAAACAATGATGTATTCGCATGGGAAGCGATGGACCTGGTAGGTGTTCCACGTGGGGTGATCGAGCACCACCTCATGGTGTGCCCCAAAGCGCACCCCGTGAAGCAGAAGGCGCGACATCAAGCCCCGGAGAAGCAGTCGTTCATCGTCCAGGATACTCGCAACCTGCAGGAGGCTGGCATTATTCGGGAGGTGCGGCACCCGAAGTGGTTGGCGAACCCGGTTATCATCCCCAAGAATGGCGGGAAGGAGCGCATGTGCATTGAATTCACGAGCCTGAACAAAGTTTGCCCTCAGGACCCTTTCCCCTTCCATGCATCGACCAGATCGTCGACTCCACCACCGAATGCAATCTGCTATGCTTCTTGGACGCCTTCTCAGGCTATCATCAGATCAAGATGGCAGTGGAGGACGTAGAGAATACCGCATTCTTGACCCCGTGCGGGGTGTACTGCTACACCGGCATGCCTTTTGGGTTGCGCAATGCCGGAGCAACCTTCCAGCGGCTGATGCACATCGCCTTGGGCAAGCAGCTTGGGAGGAACGCCGAGGCTTACGTTGATGATATAGTGGTCAAGTCCCGGGAGCCAAGAACCATTGTTGACGATCTAGATGAGACGTTCGCCAACTTGCGCAAGGTGAAGTTGTGGCTCAACCCGAAGAAGTGCGTATTTGGCGTAGCGTCCAGCAAGCTGTTGTGTTTCCTAGTGTCGCATAGTGGGATTGAGGCCAACCCAGAAAAGGTTAAGGCGATAGAAAGGATGAACCTACCACAAACCCTCAAGGAAATCCAGAAGCTGGCGAGCTGCGTGACCTCGCTTGGATTCTTCATCTCCAAGCTATGCGAGCGCACGCCCCCCATTCTTCAAGCTGATGAAAAAGAAGGGCCCGTTCAAATGGACTCCGGAGGCCGACGCGGCTTTCCAAGTCCTCAAGAAGTACCTCACCAGCCTGCCGGTGATGGTAGTGCCTTGCCCTCTTGAACCATTGGTGCTTTACTTGGCCGCCACACATCATTCAGCCAGCACGGCGCTTGTGCCGGTTCGCGAAAAGCATGCGGCCAAGGGCGCGTGGCGCAGCACCCCGCGCCCAGCCAAGGCACCGTGGCCTCAGGACGACGCACCAGAGGCCTCGGCCGCCCCATCAGGCGATGGGGTTTCTAAAGTTTGGGCTCCCACTACTAGGGAAAGGCCTAGCAGCAGCGCGGGTTTTGGGCCTATTGGTAGCGCGGGGACCCGCGCTACTAATAAGGCGCTACAGCTAACGTATAGCAGTAGCGTGGGTAAAAACCCGCGCTACTACTAATCTGTAATCTCTGATTTTTTTTTTGGAATTTTTTCGATTTTTTTTTTGATTTTTTCCCTAATTTTCAAATTTCTGAATTATTTTAACCTCAAATCTCTAATCACCCCTCATTGCTGCTAATCTCTAATCACCCCTCATCATTCCAAATCATCTAACTTCTCGGACGGTCACCCATCCTCTCACTACTCCAGCCTGAGCACGCTTAACTTCCGGGTTCTATTCTCCCTCGTTTCCAAGTCTGCACTTGTTGTTTTCCTGACAATAGTAAGATGTCAATCCTATTAACCTCAGGAATTTAGCTTGAGCATGAAGTCACACATTTCACTGTTTGAATTTGAAACTATTGTTCTAAAAAATTAGTAACACTAATATTTCTTGAATAATTAGTTTGACCACAGTTTGACCAGATTTGACCACAGTTTGACCATAGTTTGACCAGATTTGACCAAAATTCAAAAAACTAAAATAATTATTTAGTAACATTAATATTCTTGAATAATTAGTTTGACCATAGTTTGACCATATTTAACAAAATTTAAAAAAACTGTTTTTTTTTTAATTTTTTTTGCCTCCAGATCTTAAAAGCCCCGTAACTTTTTTTCTGTTAGGTTTTTGAGGATTTTAAAAATGTTTAACGGGGTTCGTATGTAACTTTTCGAGTAGATGATTTTTCATATAAAAAACTTTTTCATCCGAGTTCGTATGCAAAAGTTATGGCCATTTTACAAATTTCCAGAGAGATTTTGCAAATAAAGTCGAAATTCATATTTGTAAATTTTCCCAACAACTAGACCACATATCACATGGGAAACTTATTTTCTTTTATTTTTTTGACATTTTTATCATTTTCTTTTATTTTTTTTAACTGAAAAGGCGGTCCACGGGGGGGGGGGGGGAGGTAGACTTTGACAAATAGGCCATACCCCGCGCTACTACTATGGTAGACGATTAGCAGTAGCACGGTTTTTAACCCTCGCTACTACTATGTTGATAGCAGTAGCGCGGGTTTATAACCATCGCTACTGCTATGGCATGGTCCAGGGGCCACTTAGTAGTAGCGAGGGTTAAAAACCCGCGCTACTGCTATCAACTTAGTAGTAGCGAGGGTTAAAAACCCGCGCTACTACTATGGCATATCTCGGGGGGCATGGTAGAGACCGCTTAGTAGTAGCGAGGGTTACAAACCCACGCTGCTGCTATCAACTTAGTAGTAGCGAGGTTTAAAAACCTGCGCTGCTAGTAAGTAGCAGTAGTGAGGGTTTTTAACCCTCACTGCTGCTAAGATTCTGTGTATAGGCTTTTCCCTAGTAGTGTCCTGTGACAACAATGGCCCCACCAGAGGTCAAGGATCCCGAGGCTTCTCCTCCTCTGCAAGAGCAAGACCCAGCGGCCTCGTCGAGCATCCCATTTCATCAGCATGGTGTTGTGTGACGCATGGGCACATTACCCCATGCCACAGACGCTCCTCCTCGCACTCCTTGTCGCTTCCAGGAAGCTGCGTCACTACTTCCAAGGCCACCCCATCAAGGTCCTCTCAGCCTACCGCGTGGAGAGGGTGCTTCGGAGCCCCAACTCCGTCGGGAGGGTCGCCGAATGGAACATTGAGCTCCAAGCGTTCCAGTTTGAGTTCAGCACAACCAGAGTCATCAATGGTGCCGCCCTCACCAACTTTGTGGCTGAATGGACTGATGCACCTAGCCAGGAGGCGGGTGTGGACCGCTCTCTCGCGCCGGGAGACGAGGCACCTGACGGCTGGGTCATGTACTTTGACGGTGCATTTGCGCGCCAGGGCGCGGGGGCTGGAGCCGTGCTCATCTCGCCTACCCAAGACAAGCTCTACTACGCCGTGCAACTCTGCTTCCAGCACGGTGAGAAGGTCTCCAACAACATCACCGAGTTCGAGGGCCAAATCGCGGGGCTCAAGGCCGCGGCTGCTCTAGGGGTCAGGTGCCTCACCATCAAGGGCGACTCCTAGATCCTCGTCAACTTCTCCAACAAGGAGTACAAGCCGAAGGACGAGCACATGGAGGCATACCTCGAGGAGGTACGCAAAATTGAGAAACAATTCTTGGGCTTGGAATTTTAGCATGTACCACGCGACACGAACAAGGAGGCGGACGACATCACCAGAAGGGCATCCAGGCGCCACCCTCAGGAGCCTGCCATCTTCAAGGAGCGGCTCTTCAGGCTGTCAGCAGCTCCCCCCACTGCCTGGCTGGCGGTGCCTCGGGAGGAGCTGCCCACAACACCCACCATGGGTGCCCCGGCACTCTGCTCCTCGCACTCGAGCCTCAGGAAGGGTGCTGGACCAAGGAGTTCAAGGCGTACCTACTTCAGGGCACCCTGCCGGAGAAGGAAGAAGATGCGGAGTGGGTGGCCCGCCAGGCCACCGCGTACTGCATCTAGGACGGTCAGCTCTACCAAAGGCACCTAAATGACGTCTCCCTACGGTGCATCTCCAAGGAGCAGGGGTGTGAGCTGCTAGCCGACATACATGGTGGGGGTTGCGGGTATCACTCCTCATCGCGCACCCTCGTGGGCAAGGCATTCCGCAGAGCATTCTACTGGCCCATAGCACTCAACGACGCCACTGAATTGGTAAGGTATTGTGAAGCCTGTCAATTCAATGCTAAGCTGATCCACTAACCTGCTCAAGGCATCCAGACCATCCCACTCTCATGGCCATTCGCGGTTTGGGGGCTGGATATCCTAGGCCCGTTCCCTCGAGCACCCGGGGGCTACCGCTATATGTACGTCGCCATTGACAAGTTCACCAACTGGGCAGAGGTGGAAGCCGTCCGCACCATCTAGGTTGGCTCTGCGGTCAAGTTCATCAAGGGCCTCATTAGCCGCTTCGGGGTCCCCAACCGCATCATCAACGACAATGGCTCCCAGTTCACGAGCAACCTCTTTAAAATATATTGTGCTAACCATGGGACGCGAATATGCTATGCTTCGGTGGGCACCCACGAAGCAATGGCTAGGCCGAGCGCGCCAACGCGGAGGTCTTGAGGGGCCTCAAGGCGAGGAGCTTCAAGAAAAAGCTGGAAGCCTCTGGCAGGGGCTGGCTCAACGAGCTCCCATCCGTGTTGTGGTCCATCCGCACCACCGTGACCAAGCCCATGGGCGAGACCCCGTTCTTCCTTGTATAAGGAGCTGAGGCGGTCCTCCCTCATGAGGTCAAGCATCGCTCCCCGCGAGTCCTGGCATTCGACGAGTCGCGTTAGGACACCTCGCGGGGGATGGACCTAGTGATGCGGAGCATCCCATGTTCATCCCTATGTACACTCCGACTACTCTGCAAGCCCCAAGAGGACATATGACGAGACCTCGACCATACGCCATTGGGCACAATGTAAACTCACTCCTCTTCAAACCGTCACTTTCCACATGTGAGACATGGCTACTACCTCATGCATGGACCTCGCATACACTCAGGTACAACCGAGACGACCATGGAGGATCCAAGGACCAAGGCCAAGCATGGAAGAGGAGAAGGAAAAAGAAGCAGGGACAAGCTTTTGGAAAGCCTGGAACTTCCGGCCCCCGGACCTTCCGGCCTACCCGGAACCTCCGGCCCTCGGAGTCCAAACCAGCCCCGAGCGCGCCAACTCTCTGGATAGCCCGGAACCCGGCCGGAACCTTCCTAGAACTTCGGGAGCCTGGAACTTCCGGCCTGCCTGCATGCAAAGACTCGGGCCGAAGCCCATGTAACCTCTTTCCCACTTACCCCTTCGTGGCTTAGACTATAAATAGACCACCCCTCCTCCTAGTTAGAGTTAGCGTTCATTTAGCTCATTTGTGAGATAGAGCCTCGCTCATCCATCTGGAGCTCCTCTCCGTGAGAGACCTCGGCCTCTTCGGAGAAGATCCACCTGGATTCAAGACCCGTTTATGGGAAGATGCCTCATGGATTCAAGACCTTCTCTCGGAGATGAGCTACCGCCACTTGTATCGTCCTTTGTTGGATTTGGACTGTGTATCTCTTTGTGTTTCTTGGATCTAGCACATGTGTGACTTTGGTCTTATTGGTTGAGTGATTTCTCGTGTTTTTCTCTCATTCCCCTCCTCGTGTTCTTCATGTTCCTTGTAGGTATCCTCTCCAAACGTAAAAGATTGGCCTATAGGGTTCTACCCTACATCATCTTGGTATCATGAGCCACATTGATCATGTTTTTGGAGCCCCTATCCTTTGTTTTCTAGCTTGATTTTGTTGATTTCGTCCTAAATCCGAAAATCCCCACCAAAAATAGCCCCCAATTTTTTTGTGATTTGTTGGTTTAGATGATGTTTTGTTGATTTTTGATCCATGGATTCGCTGTGTTATGAGTGGATCTAGCATTCCCCTTCTTTTCCCCCATTTCCATCCACGAAATCGTCTCAATTTTGCCCCGAGAAATCGTGTTTTTCCGCCCCCATTCTCAGATCTAGAATTTAGGGTTCGTCGCAGACGAAATTCCACGACCCCCGGAACTTGCGGACACCCCCGGAACTTCCGTCCCCCGGAACTTCCGTCCTTGCCCGGAACTTCCAGGCTAAATAGAGAGTTTACCCCAAATCCCCCGCCTCACCCGAGACTTTTTTCCGCGACCCCCGGAACTTCCGGCCACCCCAGGAACTTCCGGAGCCCGGAACTTCCGCCCTAACCAGGAACGTTCCCCGAAATTTCAGCATTAGCCTCTTTCACCTTTTTCATCATAACTTTTCACTCCGAACTCCGATTTGAGTGTTCTTTGGCTCGTTTTGAAGCTATCGACGTGCCCGAGGTCCTCACGTTGGTTTCACTACCATTTGACTCCATCAAATTTTTGAAACTTTGGCATCTTTGCCTAGGCCTTCCACCATAACATCCGCATTGCCACCACCGACTTCCGCAACCTAACCATTTTGTTCCCCATAGCATTTGAGGTTGTTTGAGTAGTGACTTGAGTCTCCTAAGGTGTTTAGGCTACTTAGGGACGGTTGCTTCTTCCTCAACCACCTCTATAACTTCCGCATAGGCTTGCCCGCCATACACTTCTGCCACCCCAACTTAACCCAATCTTGTTGTGTTGAGAGTTCTGTCTCCTAAGGTGTTTCAGCTACTTAGGGACCGTGCTACCAACTCTGACACCGTGTATAGCCCATCATATGCTTCCACCACCATAACCCGGTCAACTTCGGCTACTCGGGTTTCCACCAATACTTCCGCTTTGCCAAGTGCAAACCACCACCGCATTCCCGCTACCACCATTTTGACATTTGACGTTTGAGATTTTGAGTTCACGGGTTTTCCGTTTCCTAAGGTGTTTTGGCAACTTAGGGACGAGTCTCCATCATCTTGGTTTCTACATCAAGAACACCGCCATTCGTCATCGCTACGGACGGTAACCTCCATATCATCTTGGTATTGTGGTATCCCTCCTTTGTATATTCCCCTTGCCATTGCATCGTTAACCCCTAGCCCATTTTGCATTACTTGCCTATCGAGACTAGCAATTTGAGTATTGCCGGCAACGTTACTTGTGCACATTAGTGATCATACTTCCCATAGCATACATACCATATCATTGTGGTGCATATATTGCTATCATACCTTGTGTCACAAGTTTGTTCCCGCATATACACAATTGCTATCTTTGTTTGTGCATTGTGCAAAAGTGGCCATACAAAAAAAGCTTTTAAGGAAAAGCGAGAGAGCAAAGAAGCTTCATACATAGCATACTTGGGATAAAAGTCCATATATTTTGCATCTTATAGGTTGTGCACAAGTGTCATATCCGCCAATAGAGCAATCGTGCTAGCGTCTCTCTTGAGTTGTGCAACACGAGCGTTTTCTATGGATCCCACATTTTGTGCTCATTCCTTGGTTGCACGACCCCATTTATCTGTCCGTGTGTGTGGTTCTGTGTACCTTTCATTGCTATTGGTCTACTTGTTTCGCTTGCGAATTTGTGAATCTCTTTCAGCATTATTGACTCTTGCTAACATTTTGCATCTAATTTTTGTGCCACTATCCTCACCAAGCTCCACCACAAGCCTTACTTGTGTAGGTGTGAGAACCGACGAGAATTGGTACCAATTGTGCTATTTCCTTGTTACACATTTGAGTGATCATTGATCCATCTTCAACATCGGTCAAGGTACATTTGGTATAGTTCTTCTCTTTCTCCCACTCATATTTTCTCAAGTCTTGTGATGGATAGGCAAGGCGTTTCCTCTCCGGTCTACGACAACAACAACGGGGTGAACAACTACATTTCCAAAGCGTCCATCTTCGATCTACAACGACAAATGCAAGGCGCACAATCAAGATTGCGAGAGCGCATCAAGAACATCTCCATCGACATTCATCACTCCGAAGCAAGGAAAAGGTACTACATCGACACGAAGCTTTCCGCACATAAAGAGGAGCCAGATGCAAGGATGGAGGAGATTAGATCCTTGATCAAGTCTTCTTACCCTTCGTCATCTTCAAGGCGGCGACATTCAAGCCACAAGTCTTTGGAGCGCGGAAACGATGCAAGTGCAAATTGTCCTCATCCACATCTACATGGCGACCACCATCACGTTCGTGATCCACATCGTCATGAAGGGCAAGTCACTTCCAAAAAACATGTGCACGACGATGGCGAACGACATCTACTACGAGCTCAAGCACGACAACGACATCATCATCATGAAGATGCTCCACAAGCGCAAACGTACAAGTCCCAACAAGCCCTACTTCACGCCAAGTCGAAGCTTCATGAACAAAAGAGAAGACCGCGAGACGAGCACCACCAAGACGGAGCTACGGCTACCACCACCACTCTGGCATCTTCGCCAAGTGCTATCAAGGCATATTCGCCTTTGGACATAAGGCATCTTCGCCTACTTCCCACGAGTACGCCTACAACAACTTCATCAAGTCCAAGGCGACCACCTACAAGCGAGGGCGACACTTCCATCTTCGGAAGCCTCTCAAGGAAGATGGCCGAGCATGGGAATTTCCCTTCGGTCATGGAGACGAGCTATGAGGTGCCTCATCATATGGGCCTCCCACACCAAGACGGTGATAAGAATGTCGAGCAAGGACCATCCCCTTCGACCACGGCGATAGGAGTTGCGCATGGAGACATTTGCACCTACACCTCTCCGACACCTGCATATGTTGCGATGCCCCATTTGTCATGTGAGGAGAGCCACCACCCCATGAGAGAGATGAGTGACTCCACCATATGTCACATTGAGAGCATTTCCTTTGAGAGGATGAGTGTGACCACCACTAGCCTCACACATGAGAGCATGCCACACATCCTATGTGAGGTTGAGCGCCATTTGAGTGACTCCACCAACCATGTGAGTGAGAGTATCCTTGAGGGAGCGAGTGAGCCACATCACTTAGTGAGTGAGGTAGTTGACATGGCATGTGAGGCCACTATGATTTCTAATGACTTAACCTCTACTCCTAGTGTGTTTCCTTCTTTGGAGGTCTCCTACATGACGACATGCCTACCCTCGACGAGTCCAACCCTCCAATGGGAAAACCGATGGCCATGGTGGACAATGATGCACCCCCCACATGGTTCCATCAAGATGAAGATGACAACAATTGGATCTCCAACACCTCACCTACAACACATGAGCCATGCTCCAAAGGTAACATAGGTGATGGTGCTTCTCTTGTCCCACTAGTGGACTCTCTTAGCAATGATTGCTTGCATGATGTTGATCCACCTATTCCCATGCTTCATGCTAGTGCGACTTCCTCATGTCATGACTTACCTATTTATGATGAATATGATGATGAGTATGTTGAATTGCCTAGTTTTGATGCTATGCTTCATAGGATATCATGTGAAAATTCTTTTGGCCACTTCATGTTTGACAATCCACTGAACTTGTCATATGCTATGAGTGAGATCTCCCGTATTGCATCATTACAATCTCAACATAGTAACTATGCATGCCCCATTAAAATCAATCCCATTTGCACTTATGGCATAGATGACGAGATGATGGTCATTGGCTTTTGTTTTTCATGTGATGATATTGACATGCTTCCTTTACATGATTTGCGCAATTCATCTACTATGTCATGCCATGATCACATTGTTCCAAATATGCTTTGTTTTGGATGTTTTCAATATTCTCCATGTGATGTTTCCATAAATGCTCATGAGGAGACCCCCATAGTTTCCTCATACATATTAGATTATCTTGATGCATTTCATACCTTGCAAGATTCCCATAATTGCGTGCACCATATGCATTCCATGAATAACAATGCTCCAGATATTTCTCATGATGCATTACACAATTTGAGTCTCCATTATGACATTCATAACAACAAACCTCTCATGACGGATGACATGTTTCTATATCGCGCATCTCATTTATTTGAGCATTGGATATTTTGTGCTAACCGACACATGCACGTGCGCATCATGATGGATGATGTGTGCATATACCACGCACACACAATTTTCCCTTTGTTTTTGTTTTATGTAGGTACTCATGTATACTCGTCAACATCTCAATCCCAAGAGTTGATGAAACGAGCTCTTGACAGCACCGATGACTTGGGATCCCATGGACTATCCTTACCACCGTTCCCTTCGCGCAAGGACTACGTGCATCTCTTTTACTTGGCTCTCACACGGCTATGGGATATATATCCACTTGTCCCTTTATGCCCATACTATCATGTTCACTTTGCATGTTATGTCCCTTTACATGATTTTGCCATGCAATTGTGACCCTTGCTTGCATCTACCCATGCTTCAACATTATGATACTCCTATGTGTATTTTTATGCTTGGTGGAGATCCTTGTTGCTATTGCCATGTTTATCTTGTGCCCCATGCTATTGATGCTTGTTGTGTTGGGAGAGTCATGATGCCCCATTGCTATTTACATATGGCCTCTCGCCAATACATTGATGATATTTTTCTCATATCTTGCTTTCATGCTTGTGATATGTCATGTCCATTATTCATGCCCACTATTTGCACACATGACATGCTTGCCATGATTCCTTCTAGTAAGTTGCATCTTCACACTACTAGCTTGCTTAATTTGATCACTATGATTGTTTGCTTGGTTGCATCACCCATGTTCCACTACTACTCGCTTTCTTCGGTTGATGACATATATGCTCATGCCTCTCACATGATATATCTTGATCATTGTCTCTTCTGTCCATTAGTTGCCTCTCTCATATCCACTTATATTGAGTGCAACCATACTATGCTTATTGATCTTGGAGACTTTGACACTTTACTTGTGATGCATGCTTATTTGATTGAGCATCTAGTATTTGGTTGTTCTCACATCATATGCCTCCATACTATGAAATGCTCCCTTGTCATTTCTTATAATGAGCATGATGCATACACTTGTTGGGTATCTTACCACTCGAATGATAGGTTTTGCATTTCCGCTAACCTCATTTGTTTTTCCGAGTGTTTGTCATGTTCTTTCATTTTGGAGGATTCACAAGGCGGTGCCATTATGCGACAACTTGGTCATGCAAAGGAATACACGATGTGCAACACCAACATTTGCGAGAATCTCCTAAAGGTAAACTCCTTCCCTTTGAGCCATCCTCAATTACGCATATTGGATGGGTCACTCTTTCATTGTTGTTTCCTTCTTGTTTTCTACATGATACATCTCGCGGACGGAGGAGCGACATTGGAGATTGGCTCTATGGACCTTTACATTAAGGAGTGCTCGGACTTATTGGATGCACCTTTGGACTTCCACTCATGCCATGACATCGAGCAGTGGTACATCAACACTCCTTTGGCACATTGCACTCACACCTCCATATTTGTTGATTGTGCTCATACATGTCATGCTCGATGGACATATCATACTCACCACAAGTTTGCACTCGATGCATGGATTGACTCACATTATGATTGCCTTGTTGCATCTTATATTCCAATGTCATCAATGATATATGAGCTTGTGCATTTCCTTAGCAAATTTGTTGTGATCTTCCTTGATGGCATATTCATACATCATGATCATATTGTCCACCATCAATTGCATGATAGCTTACACATATTGAGCATCCATTGCCATATTCATATTATTGATGAACCGTCCCTCTATGACATCATTTTGCACAATGGTAGAATTTGTCGCTTTGTGCACCATGAAAATTATCCCATGAATGCTTGGAATATCATTCTATATCATCTTGATAAGCTTCATGCACTTTGTCACACACTATCTTGCCGCACGGACTCATTCTTACATGATGGACACTTTGTGTGCGCTAACCATTGTATTTCCAAGTGCACTTTCTGTTCGCTCATTTTGCATGTACCACATACCGGAGACACCTTGGACTACTTGGATTGCACAATGCCTTCATCTACGTCCAACTACAAGTCCGTCCACGACAACCATTTCCATGGTGATGAGGATCACGATCCGAGGTCGAATCTTTCCCAAGGGGGGGAGATGATGTGGAGCATCCCATGTTCATCCCCATGTACACTCCGACTACTCTCCAAGCCCCAAGAGGACATATGACGAGGCCTCGACCATATGCCATTGGGCACAAGGTGAACGCACTCCTCTTCAAACCATCACTTTCCACATGTGAGACATGGCTACTACCTCATGCATGGACCTTGCATACACTCAGGTACAACCGAGAGCACCATGGAGGATCCAAGGACCAAGGCCAAGCATGGAAGAGGAGAAGGAAGAAGAAGCATGGACAAGCTTCTGGAAAGCCCAGAACTTCCGGCCTCCGGACCTTCCAGCCTGCCCGGAACCTTCGGCCCCCGGAGTCCAGACCAGCCCCGAGTGCGCCAACTCTCTGGATAGCCCGGAACCCGGCCGGAACCTTCCCGGAACTTCCGGAGACCGGAACTTCCGGCCCCGCCCGGAACTTCCAGCCTGCCTGCATGCAAAGACTCGGGCCGAACCCCATGTAACCTCTTTCCCACTTAACCCTTCGTGGCTTAGACTATAAATAGACCACCCCCTCCTCCTAGTTAGAGTTAGCGTTCATCTAGCTCATTTGTGAGATAGAGCCTCGCTCATCCATCTGGATGTCCTCCTCGTGAGAGACCGCGGCCTCTTTCGAGAAGATCCACCTGGATTCAAGACCCCTTTACGGGAAGATCCCTCGTGGATTCAAGACCTCCTCTCGGAGATGAGCTACCGCCACTTGTATCGTCCTTTGTTGGATTTGGACCGTGTATCTCTTTGTGTTTCTTGGATCTAGCACATGTGTGACTTTGGTCTTGTTGGTTGAGTGATTTCTCGTGTTTTTCTCTCGTTCCCCTCCTCGTGTTCTTCGTGTTCCTCGTAGGGATCCTCTCCAAATGTGAAAGATCAGCCTATAGGGTTCTACCCCACATCACCTTATCTTGCGGGAGGAGCACCACCACCAAGCCTCACTCCGAGTTGCCAGGTACCAGCAGGCGCCGCGGGGGTACCACTGCGGTAGCGTCCACTCCAGGACCCTTGAGGTGGGTGACCTCGTCCTGAGGCAGGTGCTCTCCAGGGAAGGGCTTCACAAGCTCTTCCCCATGTGGAGGGCACGTTCAGGATCGCCCGTGTCTCCAGGCCTGGCACCGTGCGCCTGGAGAAGCGGGACGGGGTCCCCATCCAGAATGCCTGGAACATCCAGCACCTCCGGAAGTTCTACCCATAAAGAAGGCCCCGCGCCTGTGAAGGTCTCCACTCGTGACACTCTCACGTAATAATGAGTTGGGGTTGTACACGCCCCGGAGTCTCCTAAGCGTTGCCCTTGGGCCTCACAGGGGCTCCCACCCACGTCCTACTGGAAGCACCTTGCTCCGTGCTGGTGAGAAGACTAGTATAGTTGTCGAACGCGACTATTCTTTTGCTTGGTTTCTGTATATGATTTTCAACTTCTTGAATGAAATTTGGAGTGTTCAGCGTCTCTTTTTGCGGGTTGGAAATTTTTCTTCTCCTTGCATTGTTCGTTCTCTCAGATCTTCCCTCAAGGGGAGTGGTACTCTCAAAATACACAAGACAAAACACAATTCACAACCTGCAAATACTGACAACCGTAAGCTCCTCCTGACAATTCACAACATGCCCGACTATTGGGCTTGGGGGACAGTCCCCTCCTATTCCTCGGCGGTAGACAGCCGCCCCGTGAGACGATGTGAACGGCGAGGGAGAGGATGGCGGGGAAGCGTCGTCGGGCCAACTGCTTTTCTCCTCTTGCAGTTGGGTTCGCTCGACAAAGACTCCACCGGCTCACTCTGGCACGACACCCTCACAAATGGCACCCTGTAGATGCTCGATCCTTCAATCTCTGGTGGATGCTCCATCTGGGATCGATACTCCCACCACCTCTCCCTCACGATCAGAATCGGTGAATCTGTTTGCTCCATGGCCCAGAGGAGCAGATTTATGTACTCCCGCGCGACTCCCTCTGGGAGTATCGCCGCCTTTTCGCTCTATTGCAGATATTTGGCCATGGATGTCGCCGTCGCCGCTAGGTGGTCCTTGCTGTCAAACCAAGACTGTATCTCCAACATCCTAGCTAGCTTCACAGGGTCGTCGTCTGCGATCCTCACATATCGGTTGTACTCCTCCATCGATCTACTTCTCGACAGCACCTTCACTCGCCGGTGATGGTTTTTGAATGGAAGAGGAGAGGAGAAGCGCTGGTTTTGGATTAGAACGGGAGAGGAGCGACACTGGTTTTGGATTGGAACAAGAGAGGAGGGGCGGTGGTTCTGAAATGGAAGAGGAGAGGAGTGGCGCTGGATTTAGATTGGAACATGAGAGGAGCCGCGGTGGTTTAAGAGGAGAAGAGTGAAAGAGCGGCGCTGGTCTTGGAAGTATTTTTTTGTTTTGCGTATTTTGGGTCAAAGTTTGACCACGTACTGTATTTGACAAGCAAAATGTGAATGCATGTCACCAAAAATTGTATTGTTTGGTTCGTATCTGAATGTACTTTCAAATTATATTATTTTTGCAATGTATAGAATATATTTTATTTGTGAAAATCATGGTCAATTATGACCCCGAATAAAAGGGAGACTAGTTAATGTGGGGTCGCTTTCTTAATTGAAGGGTAAATTGATTTTGATTTTGCTCCAGTCACAACGCGCCGGCCCTCTCGTCCAATCCTAAATCGCTGCCGCACGGTCCTCTTCCTCTTCTCCATTGCAAAACCACCTCCTCTCCTCTCCATCATCTCCATTCCAAAACCACCGTCTCGCCTCTCCCTCTTCTCCATTGCAAAACCACCTCCTCTCCTCTCCATCATCTCCATTCCAAAACGACCGTCTCGCCTCTCCCTCTTATCTATTGCAAGACCACCGTCTCTCCTCCCATCTTCCAAAGCTAGCACCGGACCACTTAGAAGGACATCTATCGATAGGATGCAACAGCAAATCAGGCAAATCGCCGGTGGCGACTAGGCAAAGTTAGCTAGGTTGAAGGAGATCCTTACTTGGCTTGACAATGAGTGGGAGATTTCAAGGACGGTGAGGGCCATGTGGCAATGTATGAGAAAGAGCGAGACGGCAGCGATGAGGGCGGCGATGTACTCCTCGGCGGCAGTCACGCCGCAGTCCTTCGAGTTCATCGAATATCTCCTCTGGGCAATGGAGCAGACAGATTCGCCTGAGGCGAAAGTCAGGCGAAGGTGGTGGGCGTATAGGTCGAAGGTCGAGCACCCAGAGGATAACGAATCGATCGAGTACAGTGTGCCATTCGTGAGGGTGCCGAGCCAGCCGGAGCCATAGGAGTATTCGTTCTCCCACCGCAAGAGGAGGTCGTATGGTGTGACATTGCTTCGCCACTATTCTCAATGGTTCCCTCGACGCTCGCCTCATTTCAACGGCAGCGGTAGGGTTTAAGGTAAGCTTCACACTAACCTAATCTTCCATGTGCTCATGCTTACAATCAGTGTGACAGCTAATGAAAATCATGCTTGCAATTAGTCTCCGAGTACTACGCCAATCACCCTAAACTAGCTCTGAACCTCTGGGTCAAAGTTGTGACACTGTGTACAAATAAAGAAAAATAGATTGGTGCTTCTTTCAGAAAAGAGTACTCCCTAGAAAACTGCCAATATAAGTAACTAGTATTTGGTTAGACGATTTGCTGCTAAGAAAGATCCGTCCACAGAGAGTGCCACACATCCCACTGGTGGTGGTGGATGCCAATGCGTGCATGGAGCCTGGTTGGTGTCGGTAATTTTTACTTGGCACACCTCGCACTCTGCATATATGCCGGTTCCATCCGTACATTTGTGCAGTTCCACCAAAATGAAGCTGAATAACCCTGTTTGCACAGATAATGAAAAAGTGTGATTACATTATAGTGGCACTACTTGATGAAACATACAGTAATAAATAGAAGAAAACATTGCGATAGTATCATAGTATGCCATGCTGCGAGGGCGAGATGGGCCCTACGCCTCGGACGGTACGCCTCATATTGGAAATCGGCCCAAGTCTCCCTAATACACCTTCTGCCAGTGATGAACATTAGTGTACAGCGGTAGTACAAGGAGGGGCCTTGAGACATTCCAATCTCTATTTTTTTTGCAGATCAACTAAAATTAAGCACCCCAGTTTGCAGAAATGCTTAAACATTAACAATGGGACTAGTTGATGAAACATGCACTAACAAAGAGAAGCACTTTCTTTATCTACATTGGAAATGAAATGATAGAGAGGACACTCGCAATATTTTAACTGTATTATTACTTCGTTTTATCAATGACACTAGGGTCGAGCAGGTGGCAAACGAGGTGTACCCTGCGCCGCAAGGATGGAGGCCAGGAGTGCTTAGACCAGGACGCTAAAGCTGGCTGTTTCAGTCCCTATCTTTCCCCCTGATGTTTCTGTGGTAGCATTTGGGTTGTAATCCAAACTTGGTCGAGCTGGTGCCGCGTCCCCCTACCTGCCTAGCTTATGTGGCGAACTTGTCTCCTGCTAGTACTCAGTCCGTTCTAGTAGTAGTTGCATAACTACCCGTTTACACTGAGATGTTGTCGGATAATGGTTCTGTATGGTTGGGTTTCTTTAATGAAATCGGAGGAAACCCCCTCTTTCGATATATTAAAAAAATCAGTGGCACTAGCGGTGCAAAAAAATTGCCTCAAATTAATAGTGCCACTAGATTAAGGTGCAAAATAATAACATTACTGCTTTATGACGTAGTGCTAAAACAGTAGCACAAGAGCAGACTCAACATGCAGGATCTTTGGCAAACGGTCAGACCAAAAAGGAACATACCTCGTGATGGGAACGATATCTGCAGTCAACACCATCGTAGAAGGGATGACACCAATCACCAACATGGATGATTCAATTCATGGGACCTTTTGGTGCAGTTCACCTAAAATGAAGCAATGTCCCATGAGCTAGCAGCTTCTTATTCTTTTTTTTAAGAAAAGGGCTCCATCCCCGGTTCCATTTCCATCAGAAAACGAAACCCACAAAGCTTCTTCTTCATTAGTTGCAATAAAATTGAGAAACATCAAGGTTGGTTGTGACACTCCTGGAATGTTCAACTATAATTTGGATATCATTTGTGCAGTTCAACTAAGATCAAGCGTGAAATGTATATCTCTGTTGGCACAAAAAAGGTGGAAAGGAGGGTGACAAACAAGTGATGAAACATGCGTCAAATGAAAAGAAGCATGTTCCTTATCTGAATGGAAATCGTACAAGCACCGTAGCAATTACTAAAGCAGTAGCATTACTAGATATTAGTGTGGGCATTAGGATTAACTATGGCAACCGTTAAATACGACATTACTTTAATGGTTCCATTTCTTCATTTTACCAGCAACATTACATTAACAACTGCTACAGAGTTGGTATTTGGGCACGGGAGAGTAGGCGTACCAGGACAGTTGCATTTCTAAAGAAAAGAAGCAACTTATCTTAATGGGAAATTTAGCAGGACATGAAAAAAAGTGCCATTGATTCATATTACTGGAGGCATTACATTGAAAACAACATTGGTTTAACGTGTCCTTACTTTTAATAGCTGGTGTAGGGTGGAACCCTATGGGGAGATCTTTCACGAATTGGAGGGGGAATCCCCAAGAACAAGATGAACAAAAGAGGGGAAACAAGAGGAACACCCAAGAACAAGTCAAATCACACATCCACTAGACAATCAAACACACAAGATCCACAAGGTACATGAACAATCAAAGGGAAATAAGATACATGGTAGAGTTCATCCCAAATCCTATGAAGGAGATGAGGGCTTGATGATCCTATGATGGGGATCCTTCCCCAAGGAGGAGGTCTTGATGTTTGGTCACTCCAAGAGGAGGTCTTGATCTCCTAGTGGAGTGGATCCATGGAGAAAAGCTCACAAATGTCTATCAAATACTTTGCTAACCCTAACATATGGTCTAGGTACGAAATATATAGGCATGGGGACGAAGTGGATGAAGAGGAGGCCCAAACAGCAATCACAGCAGTCCATCCTGTAGGGCCCGTGCGCACGGGGTAAGTTGGGCCCGTGCGCACGGGGGTCCCGTGAGGCCCGTGCGCATGGGGTGCTCCAGCGCCAACTTCCTGAGTAGTCCGTGCGCACGGGGTCTTCGAGGCCTGAGGGCACGGGGTCGCCTGGGAGGTGCAGTGTTGATCCTGTTGCACTCCTTCTTCCTCCTTGTGGCCTTGTGGTCCTTCTCCAACTCCTTTGGGGTGTCCCTCACCAGCTTGTGGCCGTCAGTCTTCGTACCTAAGGACACATAGAGCAGTTTGGTGAGGTAGCAAGCAAGTCCAATGGATATTCATGATGTTCTCGAAGAAGAGCGGGTTCACCTTAATTCCAATGGCGTATGTTCGAGGTCTCATCATATGTCCTCTTGGGGTATGGATAGTAGTCGGAGTGTACATGGGGATGACCGTGGGATGCTCCGCATCATCTCCCCCCCCCCCCCCCCTTGGGAAAGATCCGACCTCGGATCATGATCCTCATCACCATGGAAACGGTTATCGTAGACGGACTTGTAGTTGGACGAAGTTGAAGACATGGCGCAATCCAAGTAGTCCAAGGTGTCACCAGAGTGATAGACATGCACAAAGAGCAAACATAAGCAACACTCAGAAATACAATGGTTAGCGCACACAAAGTGTCCGTCATGTAAGAATGATTCCGTGCGACACGATTGGTCGTGACAAAGCGCATGAAGCTTATCAAGATGATGTAGAATGAGATGCAAAGCATTCATGGGAGGACATGTAATCATTGTGCACACAAATGTGTTGTAAATATGATCAATGTAACCACGATGCAAAATGATGTCATAGTGAGACGGTTTATCAATAGCATGAATATGGCAATGGATGCTCAACATGTGTATGTTATCATGCAATTGATGGTGGACAATATGATCATGATGTATGAATATGCCATCGAGGTATGATACGTCCATTTTGCATCATGCTTTTATATTGATATTTATCGCATTGTGGGCTATTATTTCACGATATGTCATAATACGTATGGCTATTCTCTCTTATCTTACAAGGTTTACCATGAAGAGGGGGAATGCCGGCAGCTGGAATTCTCGCTAGAAAAGGAGCAAATATTGGAGACCTATTCTGCGCAACTCCAAAAGTCCTCAAACTCCACGGAATATCCTAAAATAATTAAAGAAAAATCGTTGCCAAAGATGAAGGCTAGGGGGCCCACACCCTGCTCACGAGGGTGGGGGGCGCGCCCCTCCCCCCGGGCGCGCCCCCCTACCTCGTGGGCCCCCGGTGGCTCTCCAACGCCCATCTTCTCCTATATGAAGTCTTTCGATGAGAAAAAATCAGAAGCAACCTTTCGGGACGAGACTCCGCCGCCACGAGGCGGAACCTTGGCGGAACCAATCTAGGGCTCCGGCAGAGCTGTTCTGCCGGGGACACTTCCCTCCGGGAGGTGGGAAATCATCGCCATCATCATCACAAACGCTGCTCTTATCGGGAGAGGGCAATCTCCATCAACATCTTCACCAGCACCATCTCATCTCCAAACCCTAGTTCATCTCTTGTATCCAATTCCTGTCTCCATGTCCGGGATTGGTGCTAGTAGGTTGCTAGTAGTGTTGATTACTCCTTGTAGTTGATGCTAGTTGGTTTATTTGGTGGAAGATTATATGTTCAGATCCTTTATGCACATTATTACCCCTCTGATTATGAACATGAATATGCTTTGTGAGTAGTTACGTTTGTTCCTGAGGACAAGGGAGAAGTCTTGCTATTAGTAGTCATGTGAATTTGGTATTCGTTCGATATTCTGATAAGCTGTATGTTGTCTAACGTCTAGTGGTGTTATGTGAACGTCGACTACATAACACTTCACCATTATTTGGGCCTAGAGGAAGGCATTGGGAAGTAATAAGTAGATGATGGGTTGCTAGAGTTATAGAAGCTTAAACCCTAGTTTATGCGTTGCTTCGTAAGGGGCTGATCTGGATCCATATGTTTCATGCTATGGTTAGGTTTACCTTAATACTTTTGTTGTAGTTGCGGATGCTTGCAATAGAGGTTAATCATAAGTGGGATGCTTCTCCAAGTAAGGTCAGTACCCAAGCACCGGTCCACCCACATATCAAATTATCAAAGTACCGAACGCAAATCATATGAGCGTGATGAAAACTAGCTTGACGATATTCCCATGTGTCCTCGGGAGCGCTTTTCCTATTATAAGAGTTTGTCCAGACTTGTCCTTTGCTACAAAAAGGATTGGGCCACCTTGCTGCACTTTATTTACTTTTGTTACTTGTTGCTCGTTACCATTTACCCTATCACAAAACTATCTGTTACCACTTGTTTCAGTACTTGCAGAGAATACCTTGCTGAAAACCGCTTATCATTTCCTTCTGCTCCTCGTTGGGTTCGACACTCTTACTTATCGAAAGGACTACGATAGATCCCCTATACTTGTGGGTCATCAAGACTCTTTTCTGGCGCAGTTGCCGGGGAGTGTAGCACCTTTGGTAAGTGGAATTTGGTAAGGAAAAATTTATATAGTGTGCTGAAATTTTTTGTCACTTGTTACTATGGAAAGTGAATCTCTGAGGGGCTTGTTCGGGGTATCTTCACCCCGTCCAGTAGAGCAAAGAGTTGCTCCTCAACCTACTGAACCTATTGAAAATGAAACTCCTTTTGAATTTCCTTCGGGTATTATGGAAAAACTGCTGGCTAATACTTTTACAGGAGATGCGACAAAGCATCCCGACGAGCATCTATGCTATTTGGATGATATTTGTGGATTATTTAAGCTTGCAGGTATACCCGATGATGTTGTTAAGAAGAAGTCTTTCCCTTTATCTTTGGAGGGAGACGCATCGACATGATATAGGCTATGTGATGATACGAGATCATGGAACTATAAAAGAGTGAAATTGGAATTTCATCAAAAGTATTACCCTATGCATCTTGTTCATCGTGATCGCAATTATATATATAATTTTTGGCCTCGCGAAGGAGAAAGCATTGCTCAAGCTTGGGGGAGGCTTAAATCAATGTTATATTCATGCCCCAATCATGAGCTCCCAAAATTGACAATTCTCCTGAATTTTTAAGCTCGGCTTTCTAAAAATAATCGCAACATGCTCGATACTTCTTGTGCTGGTTCTTTTATGATGAAGTCTATTGAATTTGAATGGAATTTATTGGATAGAATTAAATGCAACTCTGAAGATTGGGACCTCGACGAAGGTAAGGAGTTAGGCATGACACCTAAGTTTGATTGTGTTAAATCTTTTATGGATACCGATATTTTCCGTAAATTTAGCACTAAATATGGACTTGACTCTGAAATAGTAGCTTCTTTCTGTGAATCTTTTGCTACTTATGTTGATCTCCCCAAGGAGAAGTGGTTTAAATATCATCCTCCCATAGAAGTAGAAGTAGTTGCACCTATTAAAGTTGAAAAAAAGACCATCACTTATAATGATCCTATTGTTCCCACCTCTTATGTTGAGAAACCACCTTTCCCTGCTAGAGTAAAGGATCATGCTAAAGCTTCAACTGTTGTTCGTAAAAGCAACACTAGAACTTTTACACCTCCTGAGCAAGTCAAAGTAGACCCTAATATTGCTATTGTTAAAGATCTCTTGTCCGATAATATTGATGGGCATGTCATTGAATTCTCTGGTGAAACTGCTAGAATTGCTAAACCCTGTGATAGAGATAAACATAGACCTGTGGTAGGCGTGCCTGTTATCTCTGTTAAAATAGGAGATCATTGTTATCATGGCTTATGTGATATGGGTTCTAGTGCTAGTGTTATACCCATTGACTTATATAAATAAATTATGCATGATATCGCACCTGCTGAGTTAGAAGATATTGATGTTAAAATTAAACTTGCCAATAGAGATACTATATCTGCAATGGGAATTGTTAGAGATGTTGAAGTCTTGTGTGGGAAAACCAAATATCCCGCTGATGTTCTTGTTCTTGGTTCCCCACAAGATAGCTTTTGTCCCATTATATTTGGTAGACCCTTCTTAAATACTGTTAATGCTAAGATAGACTGCAAAAAGAATGTTGTTACTATTGGCTTGGATGATATGGTTCATGAGTTTAATTTCTCCAAATTTAGTAAACAACATCGTGAGGAAGAATTGCCTTGTAAGGATGAAATTATTGGTCTTGCTTCTATTGTTGTACCTCCTAGTGATCCTTTAGAACATTATTTGCTAGACCATGAAAATGAGATGTTCATGAATGAAAGAAGGGAAATAGATGAAGTATTCTTTAAACAAGAACCTATTCTGAAACACAATTTGCCTATTGAAATCCTAGGGGATCCTCCTCCACCCAAGGATGATCCTGTGTTTGAGCTTAAACCGTTGCCTGATAATCTTAAGTATACTTATCTTGATGAAAAGAAAATATATCTTGTTATTATTAGTGCTAACCTCTCAGAGCATGAAGAAGAAAGGTTATTGAAAACTCTGAAAAAGCACCGTGCCGCTATTGGATATACTCTGGATGATCTTAAGGGCATCAGTCCCACTCTATGTCAACATAAAATAAATTTGGAAGTTGATGCCAAACCAGTTTGTGATCCTCAACGACGTTTGAATCCTAAAATGAAAGAAGTGGTTAGAAAGGAAATACTCAAGCTTCTGGAGGCAGGTATAATTTACCCCGTTGCTGATAGTCAGTGGGTAAGTCCTGTCCATTGTGTCCCTAAGAAGGGAGGTATTACTGTTGTCCCTAATGATAAAGATGAATTGATCCCGCAAAGAATTATCACAGGTTATAGGATGGTAATTGATTTCCGCAAATTAAATAAAGCTACTAAGAAAGATCATTACCCCTTACATTTTATTGATCAAATACTAGAAAGATTATGCAAACATACACATTATTGCTTTCTAGATGGTTAATCTGGTTTCTCTCAAATACATGTGGCAGCTAAAGATCAATCAAAGACTACTTTTACATGCCCTTTTGGTACTTTTGCTTATAGACGTATGCCTTTTGGTTTATGTAATGCACCTGCTACCTTTCAAAGATGCATGATGGCTATATTATCTGATTTTTGTGAAAAGATTTATGAGGTTTTCATGGACGACTTTTCCGTCTATGGTTCCTCTTTTGATGATTGCTTGAGCAATCTTGATCGAGTTTTGCAGAGATGTGAAGAAACTAATCTTGTCTTGAATTGGGAAAAGTGACACTTTATGGTTAATGAAGGTATTGTCTTGGGGCACAAAGTTTCTGAAAGAGGTATTGAAGTTGATAAAGCCAAGGTTGACGCTATTGAAAAGATACCATGTCCCAAGGACATCAAAGGTATAAGAAGTTTCCTTGGTCACGCCGGATTTTATAGGAGGTTCATTAAGGACTTCTCGAAAATTTCTCGGCCTCTGACTAATTTATTACAAAAAGATGTACCATTTGTCTTTGATGATGATTGTGTAGAAGCATTTGAAATACTTAAGAAAGCATTAGTCTCTGCACCTATTGTTCAGCCACCTAATTGGAATTTACCCTTTGAAATTATGTGTGATGCTAGTGATTATGCTGTAGGTGCTGTTCTAGGGCAAAGAGTTGATAAGAAATTAAATGTTATCCATTATGCTAGTAAGACTCTAGACAATGCTCAAAGAAATTATGCTACTACCGAAAAGGAACTTTTAGCGGTTGTATTTGCTTGTGATAAATTCAGACCCTATATTGTTGATTCTAGAGTAACTATTCATACAGATCATGCTACTATTAAATATCTTATGGAAAAGAAAGATGCTAAACCTAGACTCATTAGATGGGTTCTCTTGCTCCAAGAATTTGATTTACATATTGTTGATAGAAAAGGAGCTGAGAACCCCGTTGCAGACAACTTGTCTAGGCTAGAGAATGTTCTTGATGACCCACTACCTATTGATGATAGCTTTCCTGATGAGCAATTAAATGTCATAAGTACTTCTCGTAGCACTCCGTGGTTTGCTGATTATGCTAATTATATTGTTGCTAAATTTATACCGCCTAGCTTCACATACCAACAAAAGAAAAAGTTTTTCTATGACTTGCGACATTACTTTTGGGATGACCCACATCTTTATAAAAAGGAGTAGATGGTGTTATTAGACGTTGTGTACCTGAGGCATGAATAGGAACAGATCCTACGCAAGTGTCACTCCGAAGCCTATGGAGGACACCACGCTGGAGATAGAACTGCACATAAGGTATTGCAATCCGGTTTTTATTGGCCTACTCTCTTGAAGGATGCCCGTAAGTTTGTTTTATCTTGCGATGAATGTGAAAGAATTGGTAATATCAGTAGACGTCAAGAAATGCCTATGAATTATTCACTTGTTATTGAGCCATTTGATGTTTGGGGCTTTGATTATATGGGACCTTTTCCTGCCTCTAATGGTTACACTCATATTTTAGTTGCTGTTGATTACGTTACTAAGTGGGTAGAAGCTATTCCAACTAGTAGTGCTAATCATAACACTTCTATTAAAATGCTTAAGGAAGTTATTTTTTCGAGGTTTGGAGTCCCTAGATACTTAATGACTGATGGTGGTTCACACTTTATTCATGGTGCTTTCTGTAAGATGCTTCCTAAATATGATGTTAATCATAGAATTGCATCTCCTTATCACCAGCAGTCTAGTGGTCAGGTAGAGTTGAGCAATAGAGAGCTCATATTAATTTTGCAAAAGACTGTCAATAGGTCTAGAAAGAATTGGTCCAAAAAACTGAATGATGCATTATGGGCCTATAGAACTGCGTACAAAAATCCTATGGGTATGTCTCCGTATAAAATGGTTTATGGAAAAGCATGTTATTTACCTCTTGAATTAGAACATAAGGCATATTGGGCTATCAAAGAGCTCAATTATGACTTCAAACTTGCCGGTGAGAAGAGGTTGTTTGATATTAGCTCACTTGATGAATGGAGAACCCAAGCTTATGAAAATGCCAAGTTGTTTAAAGAAAAAGTTAAAAGGTGGCATGATAAAAGGATACAAAAGCATGAGTTTAATGTAGGTGACTATGTATTGCTATACAACTCTCATTTAAGATTTTTTGCAGGAAAACTTCTCTCCAAATGGGAAGGTCCTTACGTTATCGAGGAGGTCTATCGTTCCGGTGCCATAAAAATCAACAACTTCGCAGGCACAAATCCGAAGGTGGTAAACGGTCAAAGAATCAAACATTATATCTCAGGTAATCCCATAAATGTTGAAACCAATATTATTGAAACCGTAACCCCTGAGGAATACATAAGGGACACTTTCCAGAACGTTCCAGACTCCGAAAAGGAATAGGTGTGTGGTACGGTAAGTAAACTGACCCCAAAACAGTTTTTAAAGCAATATTTCTCCGTTTTGGAATATTTAGAAAAATAGAAAAATAAGTAGCAGTCCGGGGAGGACACGAGGTCTCCACGAGGGTGGAGGGTGCGCCCTACCCCCCTGGGCGCGCCCCCCTACCTCGTGAGCACCCTGTGTGCCCTCTGGACTTCGTTTTCTTGCACGATACGTATTTTGGTCGGTAAAAATTCATTATATATTCTCCCGAAGGTTTTGACGACCGTATCACGCAAATATCCTCTGTTTTTGTTTCGAACTGTTCCCGTTGCAGATTTGAGGATTCCGGAGACTCGATCATCCTTCTATGAGGGTGGGCCTATGCCATGGAAGGTGGACGACAAGCTTCCATCATCGACAACACCTCCACCGCCAACAACAAAGAAGGAGATATAATCACATGGGTATGGGCACTCCCCTTGGCAACTGCCAAGCTTGGGGGAGGTGCCCCGGTATCGTATCACCATCACAACTCCTATCTTTACCGTTTTTCTTAGTTCGATCCTATTAGTAGTATCTTGATTTAGTAGAATAAAGTCATGGCACAATCTAGTTTTGAGTTTTGCTTTATGATCCCTCTATGCAATCGAGTCCGTGAGCTATATATAATAAAGATTAGTGTTGAGTCAAGGGCTTGATTACTTTGCCATGATCTTGGGTGAATAAAGAAAAGAATAAAAAGAAACAAAGAGTTCATATTGATCTTATTGAGTAATGACTCCACGTAGAAAGAGTATGATGATTAAAAGTTGTTGGGAATTGGCAAATATAGCTTTGGTCATCGTTGCAATTAATAGGAAGTAATAAGGAGAGAGAGGTTTCACATATAGATATATTATCATTGACATCTTTTATGATTGGGACCACTCATTAAAATACGACATGCTAAAGAGTTGATGTTGGACAAGGAAGACAATATAATGAGTTATGTTTTCTTACATTTGAGATAAAGTATGTTGTCATGGTTCCTCTACCGTGTTGAGCTTGCCTTTCCCCCTCATGCTAGCCAAATTCTCAGCACTAAGTAGAAATACTACTTGTGCTTCCAAATACTCTTAAACCAGTTTTGCCATGAGAGTCCACCATATCTACCTATGGATTGAGTAAGATCCTTCAAGTAAGTTGTCATCGGTGCAAGCAATAAAAATTGCTCTCTAAATATGCATGACTTATTAGTGCGGAGAAAATAAACTTTGCACGAACTTGTTGTGGACGCAATAAAAGCGACGGACTACATAATAAAGGTTCACATACAAGGGGAAATGTAAAGTGACGTTCTTTTGCATTAAAATTTTGTGCATCAACCCTAAACGCGCATGACAACCTCTGCTTCCCTCTGCGAAGGGCCTATCTTTCATTATCTTCCTCTACCTTATGCAAGAGTCACGGTGATCTTCACCCTTCCTTCTTTTTATTTTACCCTTTGGCAAGCTCAGCATGTTGGAAAGAACATGATATATATATCTAATTAGATGTGGGGGAGCATGAATTATTATTGTTAACACTACCCTTGAGGTAAATGGTTGTGGGGCAAAAACTATAAGCCCCTATCTTTCTCTGTGTCCGATTAAAACTCCATAACCACAAGTATCGCGTGAGTGTTAGCAATTATGAAGGACTAAGTGATAGTTGAGTATGTGGGCTTGCTTTTAAGCTCTGACATAGACTCTTTCCGATGTTATGATAAATTGCAATTGCTTCAATGACTGAGATTATAATTGTTGGTGCCCAATAAGGTTTCTGATTCATACTTTGGCTTTGTGAAAAGATCATCACTTGAACATAAGTAATCATATGACAAATCTATATATGTTGCTGTTATGAAAATAATCATGATGCCTTGATGTCCGTATTTTTTTTATCGACGCCTCTACTTCTAAAGATGAGGACATATTTATTGTTATCGGCTTTTCGCTTGAGAACAAGCGAGGTCTAAGCTTGGGGGAGTTGATACGTCCATTTTGCATCATGCTTTTATATCGATATTTATCGCATTATGGGCTGTTATTTCACGATATGTCACAATACTTATGGCTATTCTCTCTTATCTTACAAGGTTTACCATGAAGAGGGGGAATGCCGGTAGCTGGAATTCTGGCTGGAAAAGGAGCAAATATTGGAGACCTATTCTGCGCAACTCCAAAAGTCCTGAAACTCCATGGAATATCTTAAAATAAATAAATAAAAATCGTCGCCAAAGATGAAGGCCAGGTGGCCCACACCCTGCTCACGAGGGTGGGGGCGTGCCCCTCGCCCCTGGGCGCGCCCCCCTACCTCGTGGGCCCCCTGGTGGCTCTCCAACGCCCATCTTCTCCTATATGAAGTCTTTCGATGAGAAAAAAATCAGAAGCAACCTTTCAGGACGAGACTCCGCCGCCACGAGGCGGAACCTTGGCGGAACCAATCTAGGGCTCCGGCAGAGCTGTTCTGCCGGAGACACTTCCCTCCGGGAGGGGAAAAATCATCGCCATCATCATCACCAATGCTCCTCTTATCGGGAGAGGGCAATCTCGATCAACATCTTCACCAACACCATCTCATCTCCAAACCCTAGTTCATCTCTTGTATCCAATTCTTGTCTCCAAGTCCGAGATTGGTGCTAGTAGGTTGCTAGTAGTGTTGATTACTCCTTGTAGTTGATGCTAGTTGGTTTATTTGGTGGAAGATTATATGTTCAGATCCTTTATGCACATTATTACCCCTCTGATTATGAACATGAATATGCTTTGTGAGTAGTTACGTTTATTCCTGAGGACAAGGGAGAAGTCTTGCTATTAGTAGTCGTGTGAATTTGGTATTCGTTTGATATTTTGATAAGTTGGATGTTGTCTAACCTCTAGTGGTGTTATGTGAACGTCGACTACATAACACTTCACCATTATTTGGGCCTATAGGAAGGCATTGGGAAGTAATAAGTAGATGATGGGTTGCTAGAGTGACAGAAGCTTAAACCCTAGTTTATGTGTTGCTTCGTAAGGGGCTGATTTGGATCCATATGTTTCATGCTATGGTTAGGTTTACCTTAATAATTTTGTTGTAGTTGCGGATGCTTGCAATAGAGGTTAATCATAAGTGGGATGCTTGTCCAAGTAAGGGCAGTACCCAAGCACCGGTCCACCCACATATCAAATTATCAAAGTACCGAACGCGAATCATATGAGCGTGATGAAAACTAGCTTGACGATATTCCCATGTGTCCTCGGGAGCGCGTTTCCTATTATAAGAGTTTGTCCAGGCTTGTCCTTTGCTACAAAAAGGATTGGGCCACCTTGCTGCACTTTATTTACTTTTGTTACTTGTTGCTCGTTACCATTTACCCTATCACAAAACTATCTGTTACCACTTGTTTCGGTAATTGCAGAGAATACCTTGCTGAAAACCGCTTATCATTTCCTTCTGCTCCTCGTTGGGTTCGACACTCTTACTTATCGAAAGGACTATGATAGATCCCCTATACTTGTGGGTCATCAAGGTAGATCACAACAAATTTGCTAAGGAAATGCACAAGCTCATATATCCTGGATGACATGGGAATACAAGATGCAACAAGGCAATCATAATGTGAGTCAATCCATGCATGAGGTGCAAACTTATGGTAAGTATGATATGTCTATCGAGCATGACATGTATGAGCACAATCAACAAATATGGAGGTGTTGGTGTACCAAAGCTCGATGTCTAGGCATGAGTGGAGTGCCGAAGGTGCATCCAATAAGTGCGAGCGCTCCTCAATGTGAAGGTCCATGTAGCCAATCTCCAATGTCGCTCCTCCGTTCACGAGATGTATCATGTAGACAACAAGTAGGAAACAACAATGAAAGAGTGACCCATCCAATATGCGTATTTGAGGATGGCTCAAAGAGAAGGAGTTCACCTCAAGAAAGTTCCCAAAGATGTTGGAGTTGTACAGCATGTATGCCTTCACATAACCAATATGTCGCATCACGGCACCGCCTTGTGAATCCTCCAAAATGAAAGAACATGATAAACACTCGGAAAAACAAATGAGGTTAGCGGAAATGCAAAACCTATCATTCGAGTGGTAAGATACCCAACAAGTGTATGCATCAAGCTCATCATAAGAAGGTACAAGGGAGCATTTCATAGTATGGAGGCATATGATGCAAGAACAACCAAATACAAGAGGCTCAAGTAAAGAAGCATGCATCACAAGTAAGGTGTCAAAGTCTCCAAGATCAATAAGCATAGTATGGTTGCACTCAATACAAGTGGATATGAAATAGGCAACTAACAGACACAAGAGACAATGATCAAGATATATCATGTGAGAGGCATGAGCATATATGTCATCAACCCAAGAAAGCAAGTAATAGTGGAACATGGGTGATGCAACATAGCAAGAAATCATAGCAATCAAGTCAAGCAAGCTAGTAGTGCGAAGATGCAACATACTAGGAGGAATAATGGCAAGCATGTCATGTGTGCAAATAGTGGGCATGAATAATGCACATGACATATCACAAGCATGAAAGCAAGATATGAGTAAAACAGCATGAATGTATTGGCGAGAGGCCATATGTGAATAGCAATGGGTCATCATGACTCTCCCAACACAACAATCAACAATAGCATGAGGCACATGATAAACATGGCAAAAGCAACAAGGATCTCCACCAAGCATGCAAATACACATAGGAGTATCATAATGGTGAAACATGGGAAGATGCAAACACGGGTCACAATTGCATGGCAAAGGCATAGAAGCAAGCATAGCATGCAAAGTGAACACGGTAACATGAGCATAAGGTGACAAGTGGTAAATGGCCCATAGCCGTGTGAGAGCCAAGTAGAAGATATGCACGTAGTCCTTGCGCGAAGGGAACGGTGGTAAGGATAGTCCACGGGATCCCAAAGCATCGTTGCTCTCAAGAGCTCGTTTCGTCAACTCTTGGGATTGAGAGGTTGACGAGTATACATGAGTACCTACACAAAACAAAGACAAAGGAAAAATTGTGTGTGCGTGGTAGATGTACACATCATCCATCATGATGTGCACGTGCATGTGTCGGTGAGCACAAAATAGCCAATGCTCAAATAAATGAGATGCGTGATATAGAAACATGTCATCCATCATGAGAGGTTTGTTATTATGTATGGCATAATGGAGAGACAAAGGATGTAATGCATCATGAGAAATATCTAGAGCATTGTTATTCATGGAATGCATAAGGTGCATGCAATCATGGGAATCATGCAAAGTATGAAATGCATCAAGATCTCCGAATATGTATGAGGAAACTATGGGGGTCTCCTCTAGAGCAATAGTGGAAACATCACATGTAGAATATTGACAACATCCGAAACAGTTCATATTAGGAACAATGTGATCATGGCATGGCATAGTAGATGAATTGCGCAAATCATGTAAAGGAAGCATGGCAATATCATCACATGAAAAACAAAAGCCAATGACTATCATCTCGTCATCTATGCCATAAGTGCAAATGGGATTTATTTTAATGGGGCATGCATAGTTACTATGTTGAGATTGAAATGATGCAATATGGGAGATCTCACTCATAGCATATGACAAGTACAATGGATTGTCAAACATGATGTGACCAATAGAACTTTCACATGATATTCTATGGAGCATAGCATCACAACTAGGGAACTCAACATGCTCATCATCATATTCATCATAAATAGGTAAGTCAAGGCATGACGAAGTTTCACTAGCATGAAGCATGGTAATAGGTGGGTCAACATCATGGGAGCAATCGATGTCAAGAGAGTCCACTAGTGCGACAAGGGAAGCACCATCACCTATGTTACCTTTGGAGCATCGCTCATGTGTTGTAGGTGAGGTGTTAAAGATCGCCTCGTTGTCATCTTCATGTTGATGGAACCATGTGGGGGGTGCATCATCGTCCACCATGGCCGTCATTTTGTCCATTGGAGGGATGGACTCATCGAGGATAGGCATGCCGTCATGTAGGAGACCTAGCACCAAAGAAGAAAACACACTAGGAGTAGAGGTTAAGTCGTTTGAAATCATATTGGCCTCACATGCCGTGTCAACTACCTCACTCTCTAAGTGTTGTGGCTCACTCACTCCCTCAAGTATGCTCTCACTCATATGGTTGGTGTAGTCACTCGAATGGCGCTCAACCTCACATAGGATGTGTGGCATGCTCTCATGTGTGGGGCTAGTGGTGGTCACACTCATCCTCTCATAGGAAATGCTCTCAATGTCACATATGGTGGAGTCACTCATGACACTCATGTGGTGGTGGCTCTCCTCACAAGACAAATGGGGCATCTCGACATATGTGGGTGTCGGAGAGATGTAGGTGCAAATGTATCCATGCTCAACTCCTATCGCCGTGGTCGAAGGGGATGGCCCTTGCTAGACCTTCTTGTCGCCGTCTTGGTGTTGGAGGTCCATATGATGTGGCACCTCGTAGCTCGTCTCCATGACCGAAGGGAGTTTCCCATGCTCGGCCATCGTCCTTGAGGGGCTTCCGAAGATGGAAGTGTTGCCCTCACTCGTAGGTCGTCGCCTTGGACTTGATGAAGTCATTGTAGGCGTACTCGTGGGAAGTAGGCGAAGATGTCGTACATCCAAAGGTGAAGATGCCTTGATAGCACTTGGCGAAGATGCAAAAGTGGTTGGTGTAGCCGTAGCGCCGTCTTGGTGGTGGTCGTCTCGCGGTCTTCTTTTGTGCTCTTGAAGCTTGGACTTGGCGTGAAGTAGGGCTTGTTGGGACTTGTGCATTTGCGCTTGTGGAGCATCTTCATGATGATGATGTCATTGTCGTGCTTGAGCTCGTAGTAGATGTCGTTCGTCGTCGTCGTGGACATGATGCTTGGATGTGACTTGCCCTTCATGACGATGTTGATCCCGAACGTGATGGTGGTCGCCATGTAGATGTGGACGAGGACGATTTGCACTTGCATCGTGGCCGCGCTCCAAAGACTTGTAGCTTGAATGTCTCCGCCTTGAAGATGACGAAGGGGAAGAAGACTTGATCAAGGTTCTAATCTCCTCCATCCTTGAATCTTGCTCCTCTTTATGTGCGGAAAGCTTCTTGTCAATGTAGTCCCTTTTCCTTGCTTCGGAGTGACGAATGTCGATGGAGATGTTCTCGATGCGCTCTCGCAATCTTGATTGTGCGCCTTGCATTTGTCATTGTAGATCGAAGATGGACGCTTTGGTGATGTAGTTGTTCACGCCGTCGTTGTTGTTGTAGACCGGAGAGGAATTGCCTTGCCTATCCATCACAAGACTCGAGAAAAGGTGAGTAGGAAATGAGATAAACAATACCAAGCTACCTTTTCCCAAAGTTGAGGATGTATCTTGTATCACTCAATGTGAAATGAAAGAATAGTGGAATTGGTACCGGACTTGTTCACTCACACCTACAAGTAAAAGCTTATGGTAGAGCTCGGTGAGGATAGTGGCACAAAAATTTGATGCAAAATGTTAGCAAGAGTCAATAATGTTGGAAAAGATTCACAAATTCGCAAGTGAAACAAGTAGACCAATAGCAAATGGTACACGGAAACGCACACACGAATAGATAAATGGGGTCGTGCAACCAAGGAATGAGCACAAAATGTGGAATCCACGGAAAACGCTCGTGTTGCACAACTCAAGAGAGACTCTAGCACGATTGCTCAATAGGCGGATACGACACTTGTGCACAACCTATAAGATGCAAAATGGATAAACTTTCTATCCCAAGTATGCTATGTATGGATGGTTCCCGGTGTTTCTCTCAAGATGATCCAAGATGATCGGATATGACAATCTTATGTGCAATGGGGTATGATGCTATGGCACTTGCTTACAAGCTTCTTTGCTCTCTTTCTTTTGCTTAAAAGCTTTTTTTTCTATGGCCACTTTTGCACAATGCACAAACCAAGATAGCAATTGCGTATATGCGGGAACAAACTTGTGACACGAGATATTATACCAATATATGCACCATGATGATATGGTATGTATCGATGGGAAGTATGATCACTAATGTGCACAAGTAACGTTGCCGGCAATACTAAAATGGCTAGTCTCTATAGGCAAGTAACGCAAAATGGGCTAGGGGTTAACAATGCAATTGCAAGGGAATGTACAATGGTGTCGTCGAGGTTACCGTCCTTTGCGATGATGAGTGGCGGTGTTCTTGATGTAGATACCAAGATGATGTGGACCCGTCCCTAAGTAGCTAAAACACCTTAGGAAACGGAAAAACCGCAAACTCAAAATCTCAAATGACAAATGTCAAATGGTGGTAGCGGAGAGTGGTGGTGGTGGTTGATGAAGAGGCAACCGTCCCTAAGTAGCAGAAACACCTTAGGAGACTCAAATCACTACTCAAGCAACCACTAATGCTAAGGTGAACAAAATGGGTTAGGTTGCGAAAGGCGATGGTGGTGTAGCGGATGATATGGTGGAAGGCCTAGGCAAAGATGCCAAAGTATCAAAATTTTGATGGAGTCAAATGGTGATGGAATCTATCTAGGTGGATGGGGGATGTGAATAGCTACTCAACGAGCTAAAGAACGCGAAAATCGGACTCCGGATGTGGAAGTTATGGGCAAAATGGTGAAGTGCACGCGGCTGACCTGGGGGGGTCGTGCGCACGGGGGTAGGAGCCCGTTGGCACGGGGTCCCGTGCGCACGGTACACACACCAAGGGAACGGGGTCACCTGGGACACGCGGGTTTGGCGGATTTCTTCCCAATCTAGGCTCCAAATGGATGGATCTCGTGATTGGGGTGTAGCTGGGGAGGTAAGGGGGTGGTATGGGAGGGTGGGAGGTCGAAGGGATAGCGGCAGAAACACACTGGAAGGGCCGTGCGCACGGGGTCTGTCTGGCCCGTGTGCACGGGGTCCTCGAGGCGCGGACGAACAGCTCCGGATCCGTGGGAAATTTCGAATCTGAGGTCAAAATCGAAGGGTGGAAGGTAGGGGAAGGTGGTAGAGGGGTGGATCTACTTGCTACACACCAAATCCATGGATCAAATCCATCAAAATCTCATCAAACCAACAAATCACAAAAAAATGGGGCTATTTTTGGTGGGGAATTTTCAAATTTAGGACGAAATCACACAAAACTAGGCTAGAAAACAAAGAAGGGGGCTCCAATTTCTTGATCAACCATGGCTCATGATACCAAGATGGTGTAGGGTGGAACCCTATGGGGAGATCTTTCATGAATTGGAGGGGGAATCCCCAAGAACAAGATGAACAAAAGAGGGGAAACAAGAGGAACACTCAAGAACAAGTCAAATCACACATCCACTAGACAATCAAACACACAAGATCCACAAGGTACATGAATAATCAAAGGGAAATAAGATACATGGTAGAGTTCATCCCAAATCCTATGAAGGAGATGAGGGCTTGATGATCCTATGATGGGGATCCTTCCCCAAGGAGGAGGTCTTGATGTTTGGTCACTCCAAGAGGAGGTCTTGATCTCCTAGTGGAGTGGATCCATGGAGCAAAGCTCACAAATGTCTATCAAATACTTTGCTAACTCTAACATATGGTCTAGGTACGGAATATATAGGCATGGGGACGAAGTGGATGAAGAGGAGGCCCAAACAGCAATCATAGCCGTCCACCCTGTAGGGACCGTGCGCACGGGGTAAGTTGGGCCCGTGCGCACGGGGGTCCCGTGGGCATGGTACAGGCCCATGCGCACGGGGTGCTCCAGCGCCAACTTCCTGAGTAGTCCGTGCGCACGGGATCTTCGAGGCCCGTGGGCACGGGGTCGTCTGGGAGGTGCAGTGTTTATCCTGTTGCACTCCTTCTTCCTCCTTTTGGCCTTGTGGTCCTGCTCCAACTCCTTTGGGGTGTCCCTCACCAGCTTGTGGTCGTCGGTCTTCGTACCTAAGGACACATAGAGCACTTTGGTGAGGTAGCAAGCAAGTCCAATGGATATTCATGATGTTCTCGAAGAAGAGCGGGTTCACATTAATTCCAATGGCGTATGTTCGAGGTCTCGTCATATGTCCTCTTGGGGTATGGAGAGTAGTCGGAGTGTACATGGGGATGACCGTGGAATGCTCCGCATCAACAGCGCGACTGCTACATTTTACCAGTGGCATTACATAAGAGTGGCTCGGGGCAACAAACATCAGAACATGATATCTGGGTTGGTCCCATTTTTGTTTGGTATAGCCACCTTATACTGTGTGAGGCTAGCAAATCTAGTGATGGACTTAATCTGTTGACTTGTCCCCCAGTCCCCACTTTCTTTCCTTCTTCAACCAATAGATCGATTTTATATTGAGTTTGTATTGTGTTTCCCTTTATTTCCCTATTAGACCTAGAGACCAATTGGATAGCCAGTCTCTGCTACTTTTCGCCCCCATTATTTCCTCTTTCGACCACGTCCTAGATTCAGGTAACAAATTTTCCCCCAACCCCACCGCCTTTCTTCCTTGTTTGAACCAAGTAGTACTAGATTTGAGTGCATGAACTAGTTTTACCTCTTAACAGTAAAAATTTAGGTGGTTTTCGAATAGCCGATCGATCCTATCTATGAGGGGTCCTGAGAAATAGTAAGAGATACAAATGCAGCGATGTCAGGAGCTCGGGAAGTAGAGCAAGGCCGGTTTCGAAGGAAGTTATACCTGAGGGTCGCCGGGATGTCGCTAGGTGGGCGGTGGGAGGCCGGATCTGCCCACACTACGGCAACGAGGAAGAAGGGGTCAGAGGCCCTCCCTAGCCAGCGGTGCTTGGGAGAGACCGGCAAGCCACGCTAATCAAGATGCGCCGGCAGTGGGTAAGAGCCGTCACTAGGGACGATCGCGTGAATGTTGCACCTTCTCACATTCCCGGGCGGAGAGGATCCGGCTAGATCTGTGACCAGCGGTGAGCAGAGAGAGAGTGTGTGTGTGTGTGTGTGGCCACCGGTGTTGTGTTTAGATCTAGAGAGGATGAGACAGTGTGAAGAGAGCACCACTAGCAAGCAAGCTCGGAGGCTCCTGCCTATATATTGGAGTACTAGTTTTCTTTTGTCTATCGAAGCCGGCTTGACCTCGTCAATGACTGTCGAGAAGTCTTCATGCATGTGCCTCGGAGGCGCAGTTGTCGTTATTTTGATCTGAACCACCGGATTATAACATATAACACAAAAAAATTCCACATGACAAGAAATCATAACCTCACTGCCCAAAGGAGACAACATGAATCACGAAGGACAAACTAGACGAGGATCAAAGCTCAAATTAAGGATAACTCGTAGAAAAGGGGTCCATTGATAGATGTCCTAATTAACTTCGCCGGCTTGACCTAGATGGCAGCCGAGTAGTCTTCGTGCATGTCCCCCCAATGACTAGCCCCTTGGAGGAGCACAGTTGTCGCTGTTTAACCCTCGCAGTGATCCGAGGCACATGACCTAATTTTGCGAGATGACAAGAAACATTTTTTAGATTTCCCACAAGAACTACAGCCCTGTACAACACAGCCTGCATGATATGTAGACGATAGCCAATCCAGGCATGTCTAGTGGAGTCTGGTCACATGCATGGATGAACTGATATTTCGTGTCTTACAGAGATCGTCCAGGCACCAACGTATGTACAACACTTCTCTAGTAGTACTATCGCTCGTCTCTCTCTTCTATTAACTCACCCGACTTGCGGGGCCGGGGAGTGTGCCTATGGTCGGTTCTCAATTGCGGTCCCACATGTGTGTGCGAACGCAATATGACGCGTGTTCCAGACCGACCGACCGTTTGGGGTGCGACGCGAACTCGGCGGGCGTGTTGTATACTCCCTACATGTGTACCGCCGTTTTCTTAAGGCTTTGCTCCACGGCACAATCCATGGATACAAAATTAGTATACTGTACTATTTAAAAGTCGAGGGCGGGGCTTTTCCTGCGTGGTAGGCAGGGCAGTTCCACCTAGTCGGTTCGACAGAGACGCAAGAAGATGAGGGACTAGGCTGCTGCAAACATAGGGCTGTGTCATTTGATAGCGAGTTACTGCTGGACAGGTGGGGCCCCGTGATTTGACTTGCCATTATCCTTTTAACTGCGGCGCTACGACCGGCGTGAGTCTCCTAATTCCTGACTACCTCCATACAGGTGCCTCTCCCAATGCTCCACTATGTAGAGGCTGGCTCTTGCATGAGAGCCTGCTCCTCCACTTTTTCCTTGCCTCTTTCCTCCACATATGGAAAAATGCCATGTAAAGCGGGCTTATAGACCACTATTGTACTACTTACTTGCTCCTACAGGTGCTAAGCCTACCATATAGGCATAAAGTCTGATGTGGCAAGTTAATTAAAAAGAGAGAGACTAGTTTGGTGACCCAAGGAAGAAATGGTGCTAAGCACGTGTACCTAGGTGAAAAGACAATTTTGAGTCTATAGCTAATTAAATGAAGCAAACTTAGCAACAAAAAACTAAGCACCTATGCATTGGGGACTTGATTGCTAAGCCATTTAATGCCCTTAGTAACTCATCTAAGCACCATTTCATTGGAAGAGGTCACTCCTTGGCAAATGCAATAAATACTACGAAGAAAGGGATAGAGAGAAGTAAAAAAATACTCTTATAGCCAACCTTATAGCTAACCTTGTTGTAGTATGAGTGACTAAGTGATGACTATGTAAGACATGCCAACATCCGATAGCCTAACGCACCGTGTTAAATCTCTAATGGCACGACCGCGCGAGCGAGGCGGCGGTCGTGGTAGGCGCGACCATGATACGGGATACTGGCAGCCCCTTGGATCAGAGATCGAACGGTCGCATGCTAAGTTGCTAAAAATTTGCAGAATAACCCTCCAGGATAGGATATTCACCCATAGGTCTGGAATCATGCCATGCAACCATTCGATCTCAGATCCAAGGGCTCTCGGAAGCCCGTATCATGGGAGAATGGAAAGCTTCGTATCACCTGTAATTTTCCCGACGCTTGACATGACATCAAAAGCCATTTAATTGGGCGTCGAGTAGACATGACATCTAATTGGGCCCCCATAGTACTGTGCATGAATCCATTTATCACCAGGCAAGCCACTTCCCTGTCGTTCGCACGCCCCACTCAGCATTTTTACAATCAAAAAACCGCTGACAGTTCGCTCCTACTCGTCCCCGGACGTCCTTTAACATTGTGGCAGTTCGCTCCTAGTCATCCCGTCCTTTCACATTACGGCAGTTCCACTAATCCTAACCCTCCTCCCAAATCCATGGCATCCCAAATCTCCATGATCTGCGGTGAGTACAAGGTTAGAACCATCACCGGTGATGAGTTCAACGTCATCTACACCCGTTCATCCGCGACGGTGAAAGAATGCCTTGCTCGCTTTAGACGCATGTTTGAAAAATCAAATGATGAGTGGGTCGCTGGGCTAGATGTTGAGTACACCACAACCCTGGACAAAGTGAAGAATCTAAAGGAGGAAGAGAAGATGATGCCCGCCGTGATCCAGGTTTGCGTGCATGACTTATGCTTGGTCTACCACATATACCATGCCGACCTTGAGTGCCAGGATTTTAAGAACTTCCTCAAGGACGGCCTAGTCAAATTCGTTACTGTAGACTTTGCGAACGACATAAAAGTCCTGAGTCGGATAGGCCTCGTTGTAGGCATCCCCTTCGACCTCCAGAAGAATGGGCTGCTGCCCTCCCATGATCAGCCTTCAATGTTGACCCTGGCAGGAGCCATGGTTCATCCTTCATACGGCAAACTGAAGAAACCTCCGCACACGTTTCATCGTCATGCATGGCAGTGGAATGTACTAGATAGAGACCACATCCAGTACGCTGCAATGGATGGCTACCTTTGTTTCAATATCTATAAGGGTTGGATAAAGAGCAAGAGCCAAGTGTGCGGTTCAAGGAAAGAAGTATCGGCCAAGAGGAAGACGGACAATGATGAAGTTGAGGATGTGGACGAGGACTCAGAGTAAGGTGGCAATGTCGTTGCTCATGGTGGTTCGAATGCAGTGTCTACCGGATTAGTTGCTTAGTTTGATTTCAGGTGTGCTTAGTTTTATTTGAGGGGTGTGTTGTGCTGAGCCCCCAGCAGAACTATGTTATGTTTCTTCTCGTTATATTTCTTACATTTCATCTTTCCATTGGTATAGTACTACCACTCGTTTCTTCACATTATATACATACGATATATATGGCCAACATCATATAGCCAGCAGTTTAGTTGTCAAAGAATTACAGGGTCCTTAGTTTTGTCAAAGAATTTCAGGGTGCTTAGTTTATTTGAGGGGTGTGTTGTGCTGGACACCATTATTGTGACTCAAATCTCTTTTGCCATGTTATAATGACATGAATACTGATGGACCAACATGTCAGCTCTCCCTCTATCTCACTATAGTAAAATAAAGTGTGGGGCCTACTTGATCCCAACAGCGTTCTTATTTTCTTGTAAAATTATTCGCTTGGTTACTCCTAACAAGCGGGGCCACACTTATCATTGTGAGAATCGGCTTATTTTTGTCATGTAACATGGTCAATGGGTTTGACGTGAAAATAACAATGTCTAATGGCATTTTGAGCAAACATCTAACTTAACGATGGCATTTTTGAGATATCTACTTGCATTTTTTAGCAAGCATCTCACAGATCGATGGCATTTTTGAGTAGTTGTAACCTCTAATGGCAAAACTGAGTAGTGATACACAACTAGTGGCATAAATAATAAGAACCCAAGAATTGAATAGGTATGCTAATTTCTTTAATAGAATTTAGCACCCCATTTAAGCACGTACTAGCTTTTTTAATAGTACTATATGCATAATTTGGCGACGAGCGCTCTCTATATGTACCACCTTTTTTCTTTAAGTTCATCTTGTTAGTTTTGCTCCATGGCGCAATCCATCGATACTACTACACAAAAGTATACATTTTTTAAAAGGCTAGAGGGCGGGGTAGTCTAGCTTGGTCGGTTTCACGAGAGGCGAGGCCTTTGTGATTTGATGGCTCATTACTGCTAGAAGGCGGGGCCTTGTGATTTGACTGCTCGTATAAATGTGCCGACGACCTGAGGAGGAGCAAAGAACCGTGCGGTATACTCAAGTTTTCTACTGGAGTAGTACTATGATGGAGGAGCACAAAACATGACAACCCAGTGTCATATAGCGATAAAAAATGATCTAATTTGCTAGTCATCTCATTGTTAGCATTGTTCTATTCATGCCCCGCAGAGAACATGACACGTGCGGCGAAACACCCGAAGCACAAGAAGAAACACAGGAGCAAAAGAAGAAGGAAGATTATCACCCCAAATGATCTAATTCGCCGCGGAGTCGTAACTGCTTCTTCATCGCCTTCGCGACCTCCATCTCCTTGCGCGTCTCCTCCGCCATCTTCTTCATTCCATCCATGACGCGAGATTTCTCGACATGAGCCTTCATCATCTATTCCATGGCCGCATTATGTACCTTGATAGTAGCTGGGTGCTCGATGCGGAGCTTCGCCAATTCCTTCTTCTGTTCCATGACGAGGCATGCAGCATCTTCATCGAGGAACTACTATTCTCATGCAGCTTCTTCCAGCCAGCATTCTTCTCCTTCAGCAGGTCGAGCTCGTGGCAGAGCTTCGCCTTGTCCCCCTGAAGTTGCAGGATTTCGTCGGTCGCCTTCTTCTCTGAGGAAATGCTCTTCTTCAGCAACATCACTAAGCTCGCGATCAACTCCCCCTGCTTATTGAGCTCTGCGGGCATGTCGTCGAGGCTCTCCTTCAGCAGCTCCACCAAGCCGTGGATGAACTCCTTCTACTTATTGAGGATCTTATTGAGCTGATCGGGCATGCCGTCGAGGGATAACGACTCCAGCGCTGCCAGCTCGGCATGTTCGCCTTCGCGGCTAGGGCCCTCCTGAGAGCCATCGCCTGCCTGTGAGAGAACTTTCGAGGTCTCTGCGTGGCGGCGAGCCCTCTCTTTTTTTCTGCAGCCTTGGTTGTCGCTCCCTTGTTACGAGTAGTTCTCGACCTAAAGCTCTGCACACCGGACATGGCAAGGATGGACGAAGAAGAAGGACTTATGAGGAGGAAGGTAGAGTAATTTTCGGTTAGGTAGTTCCCCTTTTTATAACCTAAGTACTAGCACTAGTACTAAAACCTGCATAGTGGGAACACGTTCAGGTTTGGTACGTACTAGTAGGTGTGAGCAGGCTTGCACTTAATTGTAGCACTAGTACTTTCGAATGTGATGGGAACAAGGTAAGGATTAATTGATGGTTTTGGTTTCGAGTCCCGAAACGGCTCCCATTGAGTTCAGTGGAACATAAATTTCAAGTAGACTACACTGCTCAAATGCGTAAATATTATGTTACTTACAACTATGGTCAAAAATTGGCACAAAATACGAAGGAGACCAATGGAAGTACTACTACCAACCCATGATTTAACTACTCGCGTGCGTGCAGTGGAGTAGTAATGTCTTTCTTCCGTCCTCACGTCCACTCAATTTGCATGCGCTGTATTAATTGACCATCAATGAAGTGAAGGACTTTACACGCATCAAATTATCACATGGGGTGGATCTTGGTACAAAATTGCGTCCACCCGTGTACCCGCGTGTGTGTGCGTGGTGTGCGTGCACATCTTCGCTTCATGCATGTACTGCCAATGTGGCTCAGATAGAACGAGTGCATTCTTTTGGAACCAGCAGCACGTCACTGTGATCAATCCACACAAGGAGGTCACGACAACGCCTCCACATGTCCCACGTGGCTTCATGAACTGTAAGAGAGAAACTGTGTAGCGTGCCATTGGAATTCTAATTTACATGTTTTGCACATACTCGACGTACTAGTAAGGTACACGTGCATTGCACGCATCAGATTTGGCAACCAAATTATGAATAAATACCACACTATAGCCTGTAAGCTCTGAGTCATATATGCCTGATGTAGACCTTCGTTTAATTCTTATAGTTCATCTCATTCAAAATCAATTAGTTTTTATAAAAAAGCTAGGGCCTCTTTGATTCGTAGGATTTCCAAAACGCAGGAATAGGAAAAACATGGGATTAGAGTGGAATGTCATCTTGAATCCTACTGGATTGTACGAGTGTTTGATTGTGCATAGAAAAAATGCAGGATTCTTTCAAAGAGGTTTGAGTGGATGGGATGTTTCCTATGAAATCTAGTGCAAATGAATCCTATGGAAAAATTCCTATGGTTTACAATCCTACGAATCAAACAACCAAGATAGGAAAAATTCCTAACGATTAGAATCCTCCAAACTTCCTTTAAGAATCCTTTGAATCAAAGAAGCCCTTAATCTATTTTATGATTCGTGGAATTGTGCGTTGTAAAGCATAAAGTAAAAACAAATAATGCAAAATCAACTAGAAAAAAGTTTGGGCAGTTATGATACAGAAGATTCTAGAACAAAGGAGAAGCACTTGTGTTTTGACGTTTGTGCATTATGCTTAAGTTCAACCATGGAGTCTGCTAGATTGTATATGTGGCAAGATCCTGTGGGGGGCTAGAAGATGGTGCGAGGGGGCCAAGTGGAGGGAGACTATGAAGGAGTGCACAAGTGCGAGATCAATATTTAAATAGAGGGGGCGAGAACATGCACTGATGCGCGCAGTGGCAGAGCCATCAAAAATAAATGATCTAGGGGGCCAAACATTGCTAATCCTTTACGAGGAGGGCCAATTCATCAACTTAAACCATTTTACCAGCAATTGTCTAATGATCACATTCATATTAGCCTCGATATATAGTGATGTTAGGGGGGGAGGGCCCTTGCTGCCCCTGTCTTCGCCACTGTGTGCGTGTCTGAGAGATGAAGCGGAAAGCATGGATGATGAGAGGGGGCCGTTGAATATATAATTAATGTGGGTGTATTAGCTATGTAATCTTATATAGAGAGGTATAGATTGATCGATGTGGACGTGGGAAAGAGGGTGAGACCTCACTAGATATATAGATTGATCGGTTTGTGTGGAAAACTGTGAGAGACCTAGCTATATACACACATACATATCGGAACATTGATCATTGCGCATGCACGTGAGAGATAAAGAATGCACGATATGATGGAGAGGGGGAGGTGTGTGTGTGTGCCTGAATGGGAGACTGGCCTTAAGAAAATGATTGCATGTGTGCGATGGATAATGCCGACTGGTAGTGTGTGTGCATGCATGCACAAGAGAAAGTTAGTGGTACAACTATAAAGAGAAGACGACTGTGTGGGTGTAAAAGACTAGGTGAGGTCATAATCAATGTAAAGTTGAATTCAAATATTTGAATAAGAGATCATGATGTTTGAAACCCATGCATGCATGAATATAACGGAGATATGCACGGTGTGGTTTGGAAATGAGCATGTTGTAATGTATACACATTGAACAAGGTTAGACTGATTTGAATTTGAGATACCGAGGGCAGACATCGTTTGGCCACCTTGCATCCGTGCATGGACACACTATTCTAATTGGAGATGATGGGTTGCTTTCGCATAACATATCTATATAGTGTGCAGATATCTTTAACTTTGAAAGATGGTCGTTGGATGAGGCCAATCCGATGGTGCAAAGATGGCAAATTCGAGCACTACTGGCCATTGTATATCATATAGATTCCACCAGATTTTGCTACATGTACAATCTAGAAGACTCCATGGTTGAACTTAAGCATAATGTACAAACCTCAGAACACAAGCACTTCTTCTTTGTTCTAGAATCTTCCGTATCAGAATTGCCCAAATGTTTTTCTACATGATTTGCCATTATTTGTTTTTACTTTATGCCTTACAATGTACAGTTCCATGAATCTTAAAATAGATTAGCTTTCTTATAAAAACTAGATGATTTTGAATGAAATGAACTATAAGAATTAAACGAACATCTATGTCATGCATATATGACTCAAAGCTTACATGCTATAATGTGGTATTTATTCATAATTTGGTTGCCCAATCTCATGCGTGCAATGTGTGTGTACCTTACTAGTCTAAATGGTGTTTGTGTGTGTGTGTTGTGCGTGTTAAACACATTGTACGTAGTATATCATACATGGTTTAGATTCCAAACATCTAGCTAGAGCATACATGTACTATGATTTGAATTCAACATAAAATGGATACATATATTTGAATTTGAGATCGTATGTACATGTAGTTCGTATTTATATAGGAATTTACTTCTCCTATATTCATGTCATGTGTTGTGAAGATAATATTTAGATGGTTGTATAACTAACCCGAGTACAATCCCATTCAAACAGGGAAAACGTACTCAAATTTAGTCCATATGCTAGACAACACACATTGTTTTTTTATTGTTGAGGGAAGTGCAAATTGTTTTGGTACTCTACACGTTATGTTTGTTGTCCCGATTTTTTTAGTTTTTTTTGTTGTATTTGAATGCATTTCTAGTAATATAGTAAAATGGGACATGGCTCTCTCTAGTGATGAGGTGTGAATTGTCTTTTTTCTTTGGGTACACGTTAAGCTTGTTCTCCCGAAATTTCAAGCCGCGCCTTGTTATGCCAAAATTTCAAGCTAGTGCTTCTGTCTATCGTGCTGCGAAACTCCCGCCTCTTCAACCTGCGCCTTGTTAGCCTGAAATATTTAAGATATATCTTTGTCTCGTTGTGCTCCGACAACTTCCTCCATCTCAACTCGCGCCTTGCTTCCAAAATTACAACGCACACGAAAACTCCCACCTCCCATGAAATCCCGACACGTGAAATGCCCGTGATACCCCTGAACCGAAAGAACCACCTCAAATCGGTGGGGCTACTTTCATAACTTACCCCACATTTCGGACAAGCGCGTCCCTAAGCCATGGTTCCCCACTCTCATCCCATCCGCCCACCCATTCGTACACTGAGACCGCGAAAACCCGTGAAGCCCCACACCCTCCTCCGTCCACCACCCAGCCGAAGCCTCTTTCCCGACGACGTCGTCCAGCAACACCTCGACGTCCCTCATCCACTGTACCGGATGAGGATACGTTGTCGATCTCGTCGTTCCACTCGTTCAGCCACCCCGTCGTCCACCTCTAAGGAGCTGCCCCGATGTTCCCCTCGTCTTTCGCGCCACCTCCATTCCCACACCGTCGTCTTCACCTGCACCACCGGAAGAGCAGCATCATGACCATCTCCTCGGATCAAGCTGCGGCCTAATCGGCGCCACCAAAGACGTTATACACTAATCGCTACATTTTCTTCTTGATTCGATCTCATGGTGCTACCAGCGCTCGGTCCCGAGCCGACACGGCGCGGCTCCGTCCATGGCGGCGTCGCCGGCCACTTCCTCCACGGTGTTGCTCCCTCGATGGTGACGTCCACATCAGCAGGAGCTACTGCTGCTTTAGCTCTTGCTCGCGCTGCTCCTCTGCTCTTGCTCTCAGCCCCCTGCCTGGTCTGCTCTTGCTATTGCTCTTGCTCGCGCTGTTGCTCTCGCTCTTGCTCTTGCTTGGGATGCTGCTCCGATTTAGCTACACTTCAGTCGACTGAATCAACTTTTGGGTCAGTCAATTTTCAGGGGGTGGGATGGCTCACCGGAGTTAAGGAAGAACCAGCCGCAGCGGGGAGGGGGGCTCGCGGGAGAGGTACCCCACTATCTATGTTAGGGTTTAGGGTGGGGGCGTTGGTCGCCAGCGGTGGTGGGGCGGTGGTGTGGGGATCGCCAGAGAAAAAGCTCGCCACGGGAGGGCCTAGGGGGATGGTCGGGGCGGCGGCGGACCGGCGGTGAGGAGTGGTTTCGGGGCGGGCGGGGCGGCGTGCCACCCTTCGCGGGCGGGGGGCGCCTGTTTGGCCGGTGGTGGCTGGCGGCTCAAGGGGGTAGAGGTTGAAGATGAACTACAGGCCCTTGATTTCGTATCCAACAGCTAGAAAATCGACTGACCAGAGATGAAAAAGTCAGTCGACTTATGTGTAGCCTCACCTCTAGTGCGTTCAGTTTCGATAGTAAAATTCAGTTTCAACAGCAAAATTCAGTTTCGACAGTTATGTTCAGTTTCGACATTTAAATTCAGTTTTGGCAGTTAAGTTCAGAGATGAGGGGCTGGTGTATTTTACATCTAGCACTTTGTGGTTATGTATTTTACGTCATCTATTGGAGATGCTATTAGAATTCCACTCAGGTTAACGTTGTCTCTCTTGTCCTGCTTCAGCCTCGGCGTCGTACAACTCACCGGAGCTACTCCAACGATGAAACCCTCCATCACAGCGAAGCAGTACCCCTGGCTCCATCTCCAGACGCCTAAGATCTTCTTCCCCTCCTTCGACAGCCAAGTCAACCGGAGCATCCTCACCGACCAACCCAATAACGTCGAGATCAACATGGCTTCTCCAAAGAGGTTGTACACTTGTTGCATCTCTTTTTTACTCTACATGTTATATATATTGTCCACTAAGCACACGTAGTAATGTGAAATACGATTATTTTATCCTACTATATGACAAGCTACCAGGCAACTTAGGTATCCGTGATGGACTCTCTTGAACGCCATCAGTATTTATCTCTGCATGTTTGAGGTGTGCATTTGTCGATGGCCCTGGGAGTTGAGCTAGTAGGGCAGTGGCCTGAGTCCAAAGTAATAGAAGTAGCACAAAAACATTTTTTTAGTGTAGGATTTTCCTTGCTCAAGCCTACCTACTAGAATCGCCTGTGCTTGAAAGGAAAAGTGAAGGAAAAACACAGGAATTTGAAAGTTTCCTATGGTACTACTATTCATGAATTTGGTTCAAAGGAATGGATCAAAGGAAAACTATAGGATTTGTTCCTTTAGTGTCTCCTTTAAAGAAAAACCGTAGGAATTTTAATTTCCACTTGTCCTCCTTTTCAAATTCCTATTCATGAAGAACAAGACTAAGAGATAGTAGCATAATAGCATTAGAACCGTACATTTTCTTGTGGTTTGACTTAATCTCACCATGCTTCTTTGCATCCTGTGATCTTCCAATTCTTGTGAACCAAACACCCAGATTGGCAGAAATCCTGTGTTTTTAAATTCTCTGTTTTGCACATGCATTCCTATCCCATTCCTGTCTATTTCCTTGTTAGAATCCTCAAATTCAAACAAGCCCTTACACAATTACTTCTGTTACAGATATGTGTCAAAGAAAACCTTGTGTGGTTTGTCCTGCTCCTGCGGCGCTGTGTTCCACCCTAGCTCAGCTGCTCCAACAACGGAAGGGTTCACCATAGCAGGGATCCACTCTCCAGACTGTCTTTCACCGCCTCAGATCTTCTTCCCCGCTGCCGGCAGTCACGATAACTGTATTACCATCATCAACTGAGCAGATGACCTTGAGGACTATACGGGTCCGCAGGAGAGGTCGCACTCTTCCGTGTCTGCTTACGTTATGCATTGCTTAATATGATGACATGCTACTTTATCGTTGTGTTCACCTATTAGACTCCGAGTCAGCTCCAAACTAATGCTCAAACTTGAGTTTTAAAATGGTTGTGGGGTACATATTGGGGAAACAATCAGTACTATCTGTCTACTTTCTGGTTAATCTCGGGTGTCTACTATGAGCTTCATGTTGGGTGCAAACAAACATTAAAGGAGCCATTATTTGTATTTTTAACTAAAGCTATTATCTGCCTGCTATCATTGGCTTTGGGTCTATCCATAGTTTGCTACCATCACTCTGGATTTGTGCATGCACTCCTTACATAATCTCACTATGTTTTATTCCTATGCATGTCAGTTATTGTACACAATGGAACTGAACATGTACAGCAAAGAGACAAGCCTTGCGTGGCAATAAAATTTCATGCAGACATCACTCCATGGTGGGTGCAAAGGCAGACCCCCTCCACCCATTTCAGATTGTAATCAAGAGGAAGATAACTGTTCTGAGGGGGATTCAGAAGGAGAAGACCACTCCTATTTACCCCCTGAGGTCTTCGCTCTAACTTGGCATGCTGATGTTGGTAATATCATCCATATGGGCCTTGCATTGCTTACTGTATACATCAAAGATGTCATCTGCTTAGTTTAGATATGCTTTGTGTCAATGCCATCTGTTTAGTTTCTTTATCGTATATGTGAATCATGCAATGCCATCTTGTTTAGCCAGGCATCATATATGTGAATTTTGCAATGCCACCCTAGTTAGCCAGTCATCTTATATGTGAATTATATCATGCCAATATTTTTTTATTACGTGTTAAATTTGTCAACAATTTTAGTACATTCAATTACTCTTCCTGTGCATCAGCCATTTGGCACGGTCAAGGAAAAATCTGGAGTGGAAACAAGGTCTTCAAAGCAGACAATGCTATCTGACGAAGTGCATGTCTTACTGGTTACGGATAGCTCCTCATAGGAGGATTCAGAGACAGATGACCAGTCCTATCCTCCCCCCCCCCCCGAGGTGCATGATCTAACTTGGCAGGGTTATGTTGCTCATATCATGCGTATGGTATCTTGCATTGCTATGTCATTTGCTTAGTTTAGACATGCTTTGTGTGAATGCCACCTGTTTAGTGTCTAATTACCATATATGCGAATTATGCAATGCCATCTTGTTGCAAGACATTATATATGTGAATTATGCAATGCTATCTTGTTGCAAGGCATTATATATGTGAATTATGCAATGCCATGCTGTTTAGCCAAGCGTCATATATGTGAATTATATCATGCTGTCCTTTTTTTGTATTTCTCATTGCATTTGTCGACAATGTATATATTCAACTGCTCTTCCTGTGCATCCGCCAGTTGAATTGGTGATGGAGAAATCTGGAGTGAAAACAAGGTCTTCAGAGCAGACAATGCTACCTGCTAAAGTAGATATCTTGCTGGTTACAGATAGCTCTTCAGAGGAGGATTCAGAGGCAGATGACCACTCCTATTATCCCCCTGAGGTGTATGCTCAAACTTGCCAGGGTTATATTACTCATATCATGTATATGTTGTATTACAATGCTTAGTTTTTACATCATATGAGGCCGGGGTGGGTTCCCGCCTGGGCGCTTTTCTCGTCTTTTCCTCCTTCCACTGTAGTGCCTGGGGGAGGGAAAACGAAAAGAGGAGATCACGAGGCACTTATATTTTTTCAATCTTAAATCTGTAGGCACTTGCCAAATTTAAATTCAAATAATGTAATCTCTTAAGTCCATATTAGTGTTCTGTAATGCTTGTACTTGTATCAACATGTTAATGAAAAAGATGAACCTTGCTGGGAACCCGTGCATGTATATGTCCATGCAGAGGTGAGATGCCTCTTTAGTGTAAATACACGAGTTTTCCTCGACAGGCTATCTTGTTGGCCCCCCTTTTTGTCTGCCGGAGAACCTCATCTACCGGGTTATAGACAGAGGGGCTAGCCCCCCGCCAACTTCCTTTTATCAAAGGACACTGCGACCATCTTGACCGAAGCAACGCTCAGGTTAGGAATGGGAGCACCCAAGTCTAGAAGGAGCGGCCAAGCTTTCTAATGCATAAGTTATAGCTTACAGAACACGAATGGAAAAGAGGTAGAACTTATCTGTTTGGCTTGCTGGGGATCGCAGTGCCGGGCAATCTTCTCAACTCCTCGTCGAAGCCAAGTCCATGAGAAGAACCTGCAGCTTCATGCAGATGAGAATGAATGCAGGATGCGATCCTATCTATATGCATATGCAGATGCTCATGAAAATGCTTATGAAGTGATCTGGGATGCTCACGCATGCATGAAATCTAGGTTGGGGCCCCCCACAGCGCTTCTTTATTTTCTCTTGCACGGGGTCATCGCCCCGGGCTTTGTACAAGGGGTTATATGCAACTGAGGCAAGGCCTGTACAAATGGGTGGCTGCTAGGCAGAGCCCGATAGCTTTGTGCCTTACGGGTAGAACTTGCGGAGATGCTCAACATTCCATGAGTTTTGCAACAGAGTGCCATCTCCGGTCTCCAGCCAGACTGCGCCAGGTCTGGTGACTCGTACTACCCGGTAAGGGCCTTCCCACTTCGGTGACAACTTGTGTGTACCCTTGGCGGACTGAACGCACCTAAGGACAAGGTCACCTTCCTCAGAACACCGAGCATGAACCCTGCGGCTGTAATAGCGACGCAGGGCTTCCTGATAGCGTGCAGCACACGTAGCAGCCCAGAGATGGTTCTCCTCGAGTAGCATAGCGTCGTGACGCCAGTGCTGATCTTGCATGATTTTGTCATAAGCAAGTACTCGAGACGACCCCTAAATGAGTTGCGTGGGGATAACTTCTTCTGCCTCGTATACCAGGGAGAAGGGAGTCTGCCCGGTAGCTCGGTTTGGTGTCGTTCTGAGTGACCAGAGAACTACCGGTAGCTCCTCAATCCACCGCCTGCCGTGCTTCTACAGCGTATCAAAGGTTCTTGTCTTGAGTCTGCGTAGCACTTCATTGTTTGCCCTCTCAGCTTGTGCATTGCTCCGGGGGTGTGCCAAAGAGGCGAATGAGATCTTGCATCCGAGGGTATGAACATATTGCATGAAGGCGTGGCTTGTGAACTGGGTGCCGTTGTCGGTGGTGATCCTTGCCGGAACTCCAAAACGACACACCAGATCTTTCAAGAACTTGATAGCTGGCTGAGCAGTCACCTTTATCATAGCAGTCACTTCCAGCCACTTTGTAAACTTGACGATGGCAATGAACAAGAACTCAGAGCCCCCGATCGCTCGGGGGAAGGGGCCGAGGATATCGAGCCCCCAGACCGAAAATGGCCATGATAGAGGGATTGTCTCAAGCGCTTGGGCAGGCAGGTGGGTTTTCTTGGAATGGAACTAATAGGCTTCACACTTAGTGACTAGCTAGACCGCATCTTGGAGGGCTGTGGGCCAATAGAATCCTTGCCGAAATGCTTTCCCAACTAACGCCCTTGATCCAATGAGGGAGCCGCACATTCCTTCGTGTATCTCAGCCAGTAGTTCATTTCCTTCTTCCCGGCAGACACACTTCAATTTCACACTGTTGGGCCTCCTTCTGTACAGAGTGTCATCGACAAACTGATACATACTGGCCCTCCGGGCTACTTTTCAGCTTCGTATTGATCGCTGGGAAGCTCTCCGGTTTAGAGAAAGCGGACAATGTGCCTTGCCCAAGTTGGAGCATGTGGCTCGGCAACAAGGACTAGGAGCACCTCCTCCACTGCAGGAGTACCAGCCTCGTACGCGGGGTTCATGGACCCGGTTGGAGGGGGTGGTCCGGCAGGCTGCGAGGAGTTGTTTCCGGCAGGATCTCTGTCGGGAGCGGACGACTCTACTGGGAGAGGTTTTTCAGTGTCCAACTTTCTCCCCTTCCGGGCCATTGTTGTTGGGGATACGGAGGGCTGTGTAAGACGGATGTGACAACCTTGCCCTTTTCTTTTTCCTTTGATTTTCTTGGATTTCTTGATTTGATTTGCTTTTCTGTGGCTATGTGGTTCCAAAACTTGGAAAGATCATGTCTTCCTAGGTTTTATAGTGGCTTGTCATCCCCTAAACCATACCTAGCTCATGTCATTTCCATCCTAGCCCAAATCCCAATATTTTTTTATTGGGAATATTCCTTTTCTGATAAAGGAATTACCCTATTTGCCCTAGGTTGTGAAGAAACCCATCTTTCTGTCACTCCAAAAATTCCCAAATAATTTTCATAAATTTTTTGGGTTATATCATGCTCAAATATGGCAAAACTTCTCATTGCCATGTTCAAAAATAATCCTCCAATAATTGTATTCCTATTCTACCCTAAATGGCACTTTGCAAAGCAAGTGTTATTTATCTTTGCCCAATTGACTACCAACTTCTTGGACACCTTTTGCTATCCATATCATTGCCATGTGCCAATGTTCAACCTCATTTGCCTAGTAATTATTGTTCAATGATTTTACAAAGTTTCTGCCCAGAAAGAAACTTTATGAAGGAAGAATATTCTAGGCATGTCCAAATGCGATGAAACTTTGCCACATCCTTCATTTGATCAAATCTTCACTCTCCACCCAATTTTAGCTCATGTAACCTTTCTATGTGAGCACAACTCCAAATCTTGGTTTCTAGTTAGATTTTTAGTTTGTGAAGCAACTATATTTTATATTGCTTCACTTAAGCTGCCAATTTACCAGGACATTCTATTATCCATATAAACTTCCTCCACCAAGTTGTGGATCGATCCATTACTCCATTTGCCCCGTGGAATGTTTCCAAGTTTCTGGTCAGAATAAAGCTTTGTGAAACAAGTGCCACTTTGCTTCATCCAAATGGCCTGAAACCTTTTTGGGCATCTTCATAGCTTCAAATCATTGGGCCATGCTCAAATTCAGTTCAATCCAATCATGTATGTGAGTGCATCATCCAAATATCTAAATCTGGCCATGATGGCACTTTCTACAGCAACCCCCTCCCCCTCCTAAACTCCTCCTATTAAGCTGATTTTTGGCAATCAGGATCACCTTAGTGCTTGATCACACTATGCCAAAGATCATAATCTAACTCCACACGTGTGAGCCACAACAAGTTACAAACACCTTGCTATTGCAATGTTTTAGAGCTAGGTGTGAATCACTTCTTTGCCCCTCGGCCGATTTATTTCCTCATTTTGACTAAGGGCACGACGGTCTATCTACTAGACATGGTCGGCCTGACCAAAACCTGCAGTTTGCCCTAGTGCGCGTGGTGATGTCATGCCTAACTGCGTGCTCTGGCTTGTTCTCGGCCCTGCGCCCGTCGGCTCCCTCCTCGTCCCGACGTCAAACCATGTCCTAGAGCTTCCCGGTGATTGACTTCATCACGCCGTGCTTGGGCCCCCTCCTGTTTGGCCATAAATGCGTCACAAACTCTGTGCCCGTGCCATGACCCGCCACTGTCCTCCATTAGAGCTTGGTCGGGAGCTCGTCCATGAGCTCCAGAGCGTTCCCCCGCGGCTATTTAAGCATGCCCTGAGTCCCCCGCAGCTCATTCACTCCTCGCCCGCCTCTTTTGGTCACCGGAGTGCCTCCTCCTCGCCGCTTTTCTTCTCAGCCGCCGCGGCCATCGCCGGAGATCTCCTCCACCCAGCTGCCTCGGTCCTCCATTTGCCGTTCCACCACCTCCAGAGCCCTCCCCTCGTCCCCGCACGTCGCCCCACCCACTTGCCCATCGCCGGAGCTGCCCGTTTCGCCGGAGTCCACCTCCACCGCGCCTCCCTGTTCTCTCCCTGGCGCCGCCCTCCACCGCAGCTCCAGGCCTCCCCGCGCGCCCCCTTGCCCCTGAACGGATCCGCAAGACACCCGCGGTCCCGCCGGTGTTCTTAGACCGGCCGGAGCCCGCCGGAGTCGCCATCCCCGTGTTCGGCCGCAGCCCCCTGTCCTCTGTTCCCCGCGAGAGCCGCCGTGCTCTGGCCCTCCCCGGCGCAGACTGACGGGCGGGACGGCTGCGCCGCTCTTCCCTGCACACGCCGGTGCTCTCTCCGGAGCCCGGGGTGGCCGGAGCCGGCCGGCCCCTTCGCTTCAGCTCGCCCTGCCTCGCCTGCCTCTGTCTCGCTCGGGGCCGAGCGAGGGAGAAGGAAGACGACGCCAGCCTGGCCCCTGCCTCTCCCTTGGTCCCGCTCGCCAGCGTCCCAGGCATTGACCCCGCATTATCCACTGAGTAAGTGGAAACATATTTATAAAAATACGTCTTCGTTTTCAGGAAAGCGTACACTCTCCGTTTCTTACCCAAAGTGCGCTTTTGCTTTTGGAAAGCGTATTACCTTTAACTTCGGCTAAAAATGCGCTTTCCTTTTCAGAAAACTCAAACTGCCCGAAGGCGCTTTCAATTTTTCCACCAGGAGCCTGTTTGCTGAAGTTTATTCACAGATTGGTCCCTGAGCTTCAACACCTCACAACTTTTCAACCGTAGCTCCGATTGAGGTGAAACCAACGCTCACATCTTCGTATTATCAAGCTCTTTCTGTTGGTTCCATTTTCACTAGGTAGTCCCATAGTGTAAATGACCAGTTTGCCCTTGCCTCTAATCAGCCCCCTTCGAGAGAGAACCGTTTGGCGTTCCGTTCTGCGGCTTCACCGCACTTCTTCCCGGAGTCTCCGTCACCCCCAGGCAAGCCACAACAACCACTTGCATGATAGACATGCAGTAGCCATGGTTTCTACTTAAATATTTAATAAAAGTTTGCCCGTTATCTGTCTGCTTGTTTGCTACTGTTGTCGTTGTTTTGGTTATGCTCATGGTTTCCTGTTGACTTTCATGATATGTTCCGATGCATCTTGTTATCTTGTGCTACTTGCTAGTATCATTGTCACTTGTTATGCTTGATAGTAGTAGTATATGCTGGTAGCAGTGTTGTTCTTTCTGATGCATGTTTACTGTCTGTTATAAAGTACCGTTGCTATGCGTGTTACTTTGCACTCGGTTGGTTACATGCTTACTTGGTAGTGTTCTTGCTATGTTATTGCATGGTATTTATTCATGATGCTAGTAGTCATGCTATGATCCTGTGTAGTCTTATGATCATGCTCATCAGTATGCCATGCGCAGTTGGTTATATGCTTCATTGTGGTTATGCTTGATGATTATGTTGCACCTCCATGCTTATGTTGATATCATGTTCATGCATCGTAGTTGCATCATGTTAGTTTATTATGGCTCAGCTTATTGCACTCAAGTTTAACTGGATAATAATGAACTTGAACAACTGTTGGATGAGTCATGGTGCCACCAAATCGAGCTGACCAGTGCAACCACATTTGCCTTTATGGGAAGGTCCTAATGCGGTCTATTGTCATGTCTCTCGCCGGTGCCTCCAACGAGAGAAGATTATGGGCGCGCACTACCCTGATCAGGTAGGCGGACATAAGCCTTGTGAGCCCGAGTTTGGTTATGTGCACATGTCCCCATTTGAGACCGTTTTTGTTTTGCCATGACGGTGGCCGTTTTGCCTCGACGGTGGCTGTTGATGCCTTTGGTAGGCACGGGGCCACCCATGACTTATCCCGGAGGGGAGTTGGTCGGAGTTGCCGGGAGAGTGTCATGGAAGTAGATTGGTTTTGTCGGAACGCCGTTGGTCCACCCTAATGGGAGTGCGAGGCCATGGGTTCCGTGGTGTGGGTATAGTGTGCTAAGCTCTGCAGACTGTGTGTTAAATCTATCGATAGCCACGCCCGCGGATATGGGCCCAGTTCAAAGTCGGTCACACTATGGGTCAACAGTAACAATAATGATGTGCTTAATAACAACCCTGGTTCGATGATGAAAGAAGTCGGTTGATCTTTATGTGATCGTGAGAGGATCACCATGGTATCGAGGATACCCAGTTGTTGGATATTTGTGATGTTATGCGAGAATCACGGGTAAAGGTCAAGCTCCTTGTGGTCATGTAATGATTACTATGGTATGGTTTATACCAAGGTTGATTCGATCCTGAGATGATCGTGTGATGTCCGTGGTGGTAAGTGATGCATATGATGATTACGAGGTAACCCGAGCAGAATAAGTTGGTGCATGTAGTATCATCATATTCATATGATCGTGTCATGCTAAAATTGTATCATGTTCAGTTGTGCATGCCATGTTGTTCTATGAGTATCATGTCATCTTGTTCATGCTATGATTGATCTGATTGTATCATGTTAACCTGCTAATGCCATGCTATTGTTTGTCTTGACTGCTTTTGGTTTATTGTGAGCTTGCAAGTACATTCAATGTACAGACCTGGCGTGTCATGCTTGTTTGCAGGTCGTGCCTGGATTGCTTGCTTGTTTGGTGTGGTTCCTGTGTTCGCGAGCTAGGATAAACATTCCAGTGAGTCCCCCTGCGGATTGGAGTCCATCATCGTCGTTCGTTGTTCCGCTGCTAATAGTTCGTCCGCTGCCAGTAGAGGTTCCGCTGCCTCGAGTTGTTATGCTGCTTGCATAGAGCAACTGTGGTTGGCGTAGTGTCGCCGTGCTTGGTTATTCATTGTAATATCGGAGACCTTGTATTAGTATTCGTGTTGTAATAGAGAGGTGGTTTGTTCTATGCTAACCAGTGCCGTATTACTGAAGACATCACCTTGATCTCTGGGCTAGAATACGGATGTGTTCCGGTTTCTCTGAGCCAGGGTGCCATGGGCTTGGCATCAGAGCAGGTCTGGCTGTAGAGCGTCCTAGTCTGCTAGAATGTTAGAAAACGGTAGTATAGAGTCTGGTTGTTGCCCTTGTTTGCTACATTTGGTTGTTGCATTGGTTTGCTGCATATAGTCTTATTCGGTTACCCCTAACCCCTGTTTCGTGCGTAGATGGCAGTAAACTTCCATGAGTTTAGTGCCCTTCCCAGAGCTCCTGGTGATGTTCCTATTGCGTTTAGTCCCACTTCTGCACCTCTCAGCTTTGCCGCCCTCCTTGGTGACATGTGGCGTAGCATTTATCCCCATGGAGATCCACCCCATTACCAAGTATTCCAGTTTTTTGCCGGAGGAAGAATCCTGGAGTATGTCGCCCATTTCCATCTGTCAGCCCTGATTCCTGTTGGTAAGCGCACCTACAGTTTCCACGGTGGTTACGGCGCTACTCCCGAGCATGTCGTTCAGCTTGCCGCAATGGCAGCAATCACCGGTCGTCGTCATCAAGAGAGCGTAGTGCAAGAGAACCGTGCCTAGCAGTATTATCCCACCATTGCTGGGAATCCTACGCGGATCCAGCTCCCGTCTGTCAACCGTCAAGATGACCCGACTATCCTCGCCATGTCCCGCTACATGACGACCGAATGTCTTCTTATTTTCGAGTTAGTCCGTGACGCCATTCATGAAGGGAATGTGCCCTAGAGGCAATAATAAAGTTATTATTTATTTCCTTATATCACGATAAATGTTTATTATTCATGCTAGAATTGTATTAACCGGAAACTTAGTACATGTGTGAATTCATAGACAAAACATATAGTCCCTAGTATGCCTCTACTTGACTAGCTCGTTAATCAAAGATGGTTATGTTTCCTAACCATAGAAATGTGTTGTCATTTGATGAACGGGATCACATCATTAGGATAATGATGTGATGGACATGATCCATCCGTTAGCTTAGCATTATGATCGTGTTAGTTTCATTGCTACTACTTTCTTCATGACTTATACAAGTTCCTCGGACTATGATATTATGCAACTCCCGAATACCGGAGGAACACTTTGTGTGCTACCAAACATCACAACATAAAAAGGGTGATTATAAAGGTGCTCTACAGGTGTCTCCGAAGGTGTTTGTTGCGTTGGCATAGATCGAGATTATGATTTGTCACTCCGTGTTTCAGAGAGGTATCTCTGGGCCCTCTCGGTAATGCTCATCACTATAAGCCTTGCAAGCAATGTGACTAATGAGTTAGTTGCGGGATGAAATATTACGGAATGAGTAAAGAGACTTACCGGTAATGAGATTGAACTAGGTATGATGATACCGACGATCGAATCTCGGGCAAGTAACATACCGAGGACAAAGGGAACAACATATGTTGTTATGCGGTTTGACCGATAAAGATCTTCATAGAATATGTAGGAACCAATATGAGCATACATGTTCCGCTATTGGTTATTGACCGGAAGTGACTCTCGGTCATGTCTACATAGTTCTCGAACCCGTAGGGTCCGCACGCTTAACGTCCGATGACGATCGATATTATGAGTTTATGTGTTTTGATGTACCGAAGGTTGTTCGGAGTACCGGATGTGATTACGGACATGACGAGGAGTCTCGAAACGGTTGAGCATAAGGATTGATATATTGGACGACTATATTCGGACACCGGAACTATTTCGGATAAGTTTCGGATAAAACTGGAGTACCCGGGGTTACCGGAACCCCCCGGGAAGCTATTGGGCCTCATGGGCCTTAGTGGAGAAGACAGGGGGCAGCCAGGAGGTGTCGCATGGCCCCCCTTGCCCTAGTCCGAATTGGACAAGGGGAAGGGGTGGCAGCCCCCTCTCCTTCCTTCTCTCCACCTCCTCCTTTCCCATTCTCCTTGTTGGAATAGGAAGGAGGGGGCAAACCTACTTGGAGTAGGATTACCCCCCCTTGGCACGCCTCCTCCCCTGGCCGGCCTCCTCCTCCCTCCCTCCTATATATACAGAGGAGGGGGGCACCCCAAAGACACACAAGTTGATTCTTTAGCCGTGTGCAGTTGCCCCCTCCACAGATTTCCACCTCAGTCATATCGTTGTAGTGCTTAGGCGAAGCCCTGCGCCGGTAACTTCATCATCACCGTCACCACGCCGTCGTGCCGACGAAACTCTCCCTCGACCTCAGCTGGATCTAGAGTTCGTGGGATGTCACTGAGCTGAACGTGTGCAGATCACGGAGGTGCCGTACCTTCGGTGCTAGGATTGGTCGGATCGTGAAGATGTACGACTACATCAACTGCGTTGTCATAATGCTTCCGCTTTTGGTCTATGAGGGTATGTAGACAACACTCTCCCCTCTCGTTGCTATGCATCACCTAGATAGATCTTGTGTGATCATAGGTTTTTTTTGAAATTACCGCGTTCCCCAATAGTGGTATTTGAGCAAGGTCTATGCGTAGATGTTATATGCACGAGTAGAACACAATTGTGTGTGATAATAGTCATACTGCTTACCAGCATATCATACTTTGATTCGGTGGTATTTTTGGATAATAGTCATACTGCTTACGCGAGACTGGTTCTACTGACGTTCTTCGCACATAGGTGGCTAGTGAGTGTGTATTTCTCCAACTTTGGTTGAATCGAGTGTGGCTACGCCCGGTCCTTGTTGAAGGTTAAAACAGCACACTTGACGAAAATCATTGTGGTTTTGATGCGTAGGTAAGAACGGTTCTTTCTAGAAGCCCGTAACAGCCACGTAAAACTTGCAACAGCAAAGTAGAGAACGTCTAACTTGTTTTTGCAGGGCTTGCTGTGATGTGATATGGTCAAGGCATGATGTGATATAAATTGTTGTATGAGATGATCATGTTTTGTAGCAAAGTTATCGGCAACTAGCAGGAGCCATATGGTTGTCACTTTATTGTATGCAATGCAATCGCCATGTAATTGTTTTACTTTATCACTAAGCGGTAGCGATAGTCGTAGTAACAATAATTGGCGACACGACAACGATGCTACGATGGAGATCAAGGTGTCGCGCCGGTGATGATGGAGGTCATGACGATGCTTCGGTGATGGAGATCATGAGCACAAGATGATGATGGCCATATCATGTCACATATTTTGATTGCATGTGATGTTTATCCTTTATGCATCTTATTTTGCTTAGTACAATGGTAGCCCTTACTAAATTTCAAGGTAGAAGTGTTCTCCCTGAGTATGCACCGTTGCTACAGTTCTTCGTGCTGAGATACCACATGATGATCGGATGTGATAAGCTCTACGTTCACATACAACGGCTGCAAGCCAGTTTTGCACATGCAGAATACTCGGGTTAAACTTGATGCGCCTAGCATATGCAGATATGGCATCGGAACACTGAGACCAAAAGTTCGAGCGTGAATCATATAGTAGATATGATCAACATAGAGATGTTCACCATTCAAAACTACTCCATCTCACGTGATGATCGGACATGGTTTAGTTGATTTGGCTCACGTGATCACTTAGATGATAAGAGGGATGTCTATCTAAGTGGGAGTTCTTAAGTAATATGATTAATTGAAATTTAATTTATCATGAACTTAGTCCTGATAGTATTTTGCAAATTATGTTGTAGATCAATACCTTGCGTTATAGCTTCCCTATGTTTTTTATATGTTCCTAGAGAAAACTAAGTTGAAAGATAATAGTAGCAATGATGCGGACTGAGTCTATGATCTAAGGTTTATCCTCATTGCTGCACAGAAGAATTATGTCCTTGATGCATCGCTAGGTGACAAAACTATTGCAAGAGCAGATGCAGACGTTATGAACCTTTGGCTAGCTTAATATGATGACTACTTGATAGTTTAGTGCACCATGCTTTACAGCTTAGAATCGGGACTTCAAAGACGTTTAGAACGCCATGGACCATATGAGATGTTCCAGGAGTTGAAGTTAATATTTCAAGAAAATACCCGAGTTGAGAGATATGAAGTCTCTAACAAGTTGTAAAGCTAAAAGATGGAGGAGAATAGCTCAAGCAGTGAGCATGTGCTCAGATTGTCTGGATACTACAATCGCTTTGGGAGTTAATCTTCCAGATAAGATAGTGATTGACAGAGTTCTCTAGTCACCATCACCAAGTTACTGGAACTTCACGATGAACTATAGTATGCAAGGGATGACGAAAACGATTCCCGAGCTCTTCGTGATGCTAAAATCAACGAAGGTGGAAATCAAGAAAGAGCATCAAGTGTTGATGATTAAACAAGACAACTAGTTTCAAGAAAAGGGCAAAGGGAAAGAAAGGGAACTTTAAGAAGAATGGCAAGCAAGTTGTCACTCCCGTGAAGAAGCCAAAAGCTGAACCTAAGCCTGAAACTGAGTGCTTCTACTGCAAAGGAAATGGTGACTGGAAGTGGAACTGCCCCAAATATTTGGCGGATAAGAAGGATGGCAAAGTGAACAAAGGTATATTTGATATACAAATTATTGATGTGTACCTTACTAGTTCTCGTAGTAATCCCTGGGTATTTGATACTTGTTAGGTTGCTAAGATTAGTAACTCGATACAGGAGTTGCAGAATAAATAGAGACTAGTGGAGGATGAAGTGACGATGTGTGTTGGAAGTGGTTCCAAGATTGATATGATCATCATCGAGCACTCCCTATACTTTTGGGATTAGTATTCAACCTAAATAAATGTTATTTGGTGTTTGCGTTGAGCATGAATATGATTGGATCTTGTTTATTGCAATACAGTTATTCATTTAAGACAGAGAATAATTGTTATTCTATTTACATGAATAAAACCTTCTATGGTCATACACCCAATGTTGATGGTTTATTGAATCTCGATCATAGTGATACACATATTCATAATATTGATGCCAAAATATGCAAAGTTGATAATGATAGTGCAACATAGTTGTCGCACTGCTGTTTAGGTCATATTGGTGTAAAGCGCATGAAGAAACTCCATGCTGATGGGCTTTTCGAATCACTTGATTATGAATCACTTGATTATGAATCACTTGGTGCTTGCGAACCATGCCTCATGGGCAAGATGACTAAAACTCCATTCTCCAGAGTAGTGGAACGTCTACTGACTTATTGGAATAATACATACTGATGTATGCGGTCCAATGAGTGTTGAGGCTCATGCGGGTATCATTATTTTCTGATCCTCACAGATGATTTGATCACATATGAGTATATCTTAATGAAACACAAGTCTGAAACATTTGAAAAGTTCAAAGAATTTCAGAGTGAAGTGGAGAATCATCGTAACAAGAAAATAAAGTTTTTGTGATCTCATCATAGAGGAGAATATTAGAGTTACGAGTTTGGCCTTCATTTAAAACAATGTGGAATTGTTTCACAGCTCACGCCACCTGGAACACCACAGCGTAATGGTGTGTCCGAATGTGATAACCACACTTTATTGAATATGGTGCGATCTATGATGTCTCTTACCGATTTACCACTATCATTTTGGGTTATGCATTAGAGACAGCTGCATTCACGTTAAATAGGGCACCATCAAAATCCGTTGAGACGACGCCTTATGAACTGTGGTTTGGCCAAAAACCAAAGTTGTCATTTCTTAAAGTTTGGGGCTGCAATGCTTATGTGAAAATGCTTCAACCTGATAAAGCTCGAACCCAAATTGGAGAAATGCGTCTTCATAGGATACCCAAAGGAAACTATTGGGTACACCTTCTAACACAGATCCGAAGGCAAGATCGTTGCTTAGTATGGATGCTTTCTAGAGAAGGAGTTTCTCTCGAAAGAAGTGAGTGGGAGGAAGGTAGAACTTGATGAGGTGTTTGTACCTTATCCCGAATTGTAAAGTAGTTCATCACAGAAATTAGTTCCAGTGATTCCTACACCAATTAGTGAGGAAGCCAATGATGATGATCATGAAACTTTAGATCAAGTTACTACATAACCTCGTAGGTCTTCCAGAGTATGGTCCACACCAGAATGTTACAGTAATCCTATTCTAGAAGTCATGTTACTAGACCATGATGAACCTACGAACTATGAGGAAGCGATGATGAGCCCAGATTCCGCGAAATGGCTTGAGGCCATGAAATTTGAGATGGGATCCATGTATGAGAATAAAGTGTGGACTTTGGTGGACTTGCCTGATGATCGGCAAGCCATAGAATATAAATGGATTTTCAAGAGGAAGACGGACGCTGATAGTAGTGTTACTATCTACAAAGCTTGACTTGTCGTAAAAGGTTTTCCACAAGTTCAAGGTGTTGACTACAATGAGATTTTCTCAACTGTAGCGATGCTTAAATCCATCCGAATCATGTTAGAAATTGCCATATTTTATGAAATCTGGCAAATGGATATAGAAACTACATTCCTTAAATGGATATTTCTTAAAGAAGAGTTGTATATGATGCAACCAGAAGGTTTTGTCGATCCAAAGGGTGCTAACAAAGTGTGCAAGCTCCAGCGATCCATTTATGGACTGGTGCAAGCCTCTCGGAGTTGGAATGAACGCTTTGATAGTGTGATCAAAGCATATAGTTTGATACATACTTGCAGTGAAGCCTGTATTTGCAAGAAAGTGAGTGGGAGCACTACAACCTTTCTGATAAGTATATGTGAATGACATCTTGTTGATCAGAAATGATGTAGAATTTTCTGGAAAGCATAGAGGAGAGTTTGAAAGGAGATTTTCAAAGAAACACCTCGGTGAAGCTACTTATATATTGGGCATCAAGGTCTATAGAGATAGATCAAGATGCTTGATAAAATTTTTAAATGAATACATACCTTGACAAGTTTTTGAAATAGTTCAAAATGGACCAGTCAAAGAAGGAGTTCTTGTCTATATCACAAGGTGTAAAGTTGAGTAAGACTCAAAACCCGACCACAGCAGAAAATAGAAAGAGAATGAAAGTCATTCCCTATGCCTCAGCTATAGGTTCTATAAAATATGCTTTGCTGTGTGCCAGACCTATTGTTCACCTTATCATGAGTTTGGCAAGGTGGTACAATAGTGATCTAGGAGTAGATCACTGGACAGTGATAACCCACAAGTGTAGGGGATCGCAACAGCTTTCGAGGGTAAAGTATTCAACCCAAATTTATTGATTCAACACAAGGGGAGCCAACGAATATTCTTGAGTATTAGCAGTTGAGTTGTCAATTCAACCACACCTGGATAACTTAGTATCTGCAACAAAGTATTTAGTAGCAAAAGTGGTATGATAATAAAGGTAACAGTAGCAAAAGTAAAGATAATTGTTTTTGGTGTTTTGTAGTAGTTGTAACAGTAGCAACGGAAAAGTAAATAAGCGAAGAACAATATATGAAAAGCTCGTAGGCAATGGATCAGTGATGTATAATTATGCCGGATGCTATTCCTCATGTAATAGCTATAACAGAGGGTGACACAGAACTAGCTCCAGTTCATCAATGTAATGTAGGCATGTATTTCGTAAATAGTCATACGTGCTTATGGAAAAGAACTTGCATGACATCTTTTGTCCTACCCTCCCGTGGCAGCGGGGTCCTAGCGGAAACTAAGGGATATTAAGGCATCCTTTTAATAGAGAACCGTAACAAAGCATTAGCACATAGTGAATACATGAACTCCTCAAACTACGGTCATCACCGAGAAGTATCTCGATTATTGTCACTTCGGGGTTTTTGGATCATAACACATAATAGGTGACTATAGACTTGCAAGATAGGATCAAGAACACACATATATTCATGAAAACATAATAGGTTCAGATCTGAAATCATGGCACTCGGGCCCTAGTGACAAGCATTAAGCATAGCAAAGTCATAGCAACATCAATCTCAGGACATAGTGGATACTAGGAATCAAACCCTAACAAAACTAACTTGATTACATGGTAAGTCTCGTCCAACCCATCACCGTCCAGCAAGCCTACGATGGAATTACTCATGCACGGCAGTGAGCATCATGAAATTGGTGATGGAGGATGGTTGATGATGACGACGGTGACGAATCCCCCTCTACGGAGCCCCGAACGGACTCCAGATCAGCCCTCCTGAGAGAGATTAGGGCTTGGTGGCAGCTCCGTGTCGTAAAACACGATGAAACTTTCTCTCTGATTTTTTCTCCCCGAACATGAATATATGGAGTTGGAGTTGAGGTCGGTGGAGGTCCAAGGGGCCCACGAGATAGGAGGGCGCACCCTATAGGGGCGGGGGGGGGGGGGGGGGGGCGCACCCTGTCTCGTGGACAGGCCCTGGGCCCCCTCGTGTATTTCTTTCACCCAGAAATTCTTATTAATTCTGTCGTGGAATTAACACGTCAGATGTCCTCATGAAAGGACTTAGTCGTGGAGCCATCGCAATGGGTTAGCTTGAAGGGGTTAAACCGGACAAGGGACACGAGAGTTTATACTAGTTCGGTCCCTTCGATGAAGGTAAAAGCCTATGTCTAGTTGTGATGGGATTAATTGGGTTTCGATGACCAGGGAGCAAATACGCTTGCCTGAGCCTCGAGTTGTTGTTTGTTGTCCTTGAACCGTCGCCGGGTCGTCCCTTTATATACATAGGTTGACGCCCGGCCGGTCTACAGAGTCTCGAAGCCGACTCATACAAAGTGTTCGGTTCGGTCTCTCCTTCCCTAACTTACATTACAAGTTATATAGTCACGGCGGTTTACCACTATGGGCCCTAATCCGCCTTTGGGCTTTAGGCCTCTAAGCTTGTTTAATAACCTCACCATCTTCTAGATTCTTCATGGGCTTTGGCATAGTCGAGGGTGAACCGGTCCCTCCTGGCCGGTTTACACTCAGTAGCTATATCCCCAACATTAGGCCCCAGTTTGATTTGAACCTGTTCATGTCAATCTTCAACAACTTGAAAGATATATTGTAAACGTCTTCTTGTATTTTCGTAAACCGCCATGACGTCTTTTTATGAACTTTGTTAAACCGCCGTGACGTCATCCTCTGGATACAGCAACGGATCATCATGACGTCATCTCTGTAAAAACCGAAATAAAAATATTCCCTTCATTAATATCATCCCGGAAATCGAGGCGACAGCTGCGCCACTCGCCGCTTTGGACTCCTCGATTTTCGCGTCAGTCTTTATCCATTTTCCTTATAAATAAACCCGAGGGCCCTTTCTTTTCCTCCCCTTCCATTCTTCTTCTTCTTCCTCGCAACGCCCCAGCCCTAAAGCTCCGCCGCCGTCCTCGACCTTCGAACGCTGCATCAACAAAGGCCGCTGCATCAACCTGGTTGTACCAGAGATCTTCGGTGTTCCTCTGCTATCCTGCGCATCCGGTAAGCTTCTCCCTCATAACCCTAGATCTGTATTTTAGGGCTCCTATTTTCACCTGTGTTCATAGGTGTTCATCCCTGGTTTCTTCGTATTCGCTTCTGCCATAGCTTGTTTGATTCAACTATAGTATAAATCTCGTGCGGTAATCACTCCGTATCCAGTTTAATACTTAGTAAGTCTTCCTTCTTGTACATAATCCCTTGACAGAACGCACAAACTTCTCTGTTCTGTTTACCGCCTTTATAGATCATAGAAAAATTTCTTTACGGAGGTGTGGTAGATCCAAATAAATTTGTTCATTGCGTGAAACCTGTTTCTGTCAATACTTAGCAGAAATTTTGAATCCTGGCCCTTCTGCCTATGGGCGGTTTAACCTTTGATAACCAATCCGCCATATATCATTAGCCCTCTCTTAAACCGCCAACTGAACCTTGCATAGCATTTTCCCAGTTTAACACTGAATTGTACACTTTAAACCGTTAAATTATAAACCGACATTTATTTTTCCTTTCAGTTCCCCTTCCAAGATGACGAAACAATTCTCAGCTTGCAATTGTGTTCCGTCCCGGATTACGGAAACACAAATCAACGGATACGTCACCACTGGCGCTTTAGCCTCAAAAAGGGTCCTTCATTGGCGAGTTCCGGAATCTGAATGTCCACCTAAACCTCAAGATGGAGAAGTGATTGTTTTTATGCAACACTTAGACCTGGGATTCAGCCCGCCGAGATCAAAAAATTTCCGGGATGTCCTCGCAAGCTTCCAACTCCATCCGGAAGATATTGGTCCGAACTCTCTGTCCAATATATGCAACTTTCAAGTATTCTGCAAAGTCTATCTTCAAGAAGAGCCAACCGTGGAGCTGTTCCGGGATTTCTTTCATCTGAACTGCCGTACAGAATTCTAAGATGGTCCCAACATAGAGCTTGGTGGCATGTCAATCCAGAAAAGGAAAGAAGTTGACTTCCCTCATGCAAAACATCATAGCCATCCTAAAGATTGGAACCAGACTTGGTTTTATTGCCGGAACACTGCCCCTGACGGAGAAAATCCTTTGCCGGGTTATCGCCCTCACCGGCTCAGCAACGGCCACCCATTACCTTCACGTTTAACCGCGACAGAACAGAAGAACTTTGCACCTCAACTCGCCAAGCTCCGAGCTCTCATGGCCAACGGTTTGACTGGCATTGATCTTGTCCGCTGCTGGGTTTCTTGGGGCATCTTGCCTTTAAGCCGCCGCCCCGGTTTGATGCATGAATATACTGGCGATGTCAAAGATCCTCAATGATATCACGAAGTAGTAATGACCGATCTTGAAGTTACTGAACCTGTGAAGAAAATGCTTGATGAGCCGGTCTCCGCATGCAGCCAAACCGGGTTACCACCTTTTTATGTCTCCAATAAACCGCCACCGGTAAAGTTCATGAGAATACTTTACTTATTCGCCTCCGCATTAACTTTGTACTAACCTTTTCTTGCCTTAATTTCAGGCTAACAACTCCTTTTGGAAACGGACTAAACCGGCCAGGGCTCCTCGTGCAAAGAGCAAAGTCAACAAAAAAGCCGCCAAGAAGAAAACCACCGAGTCTTCTGATCCGCCAGAAGATGAGGAATCAGACGCAGAGGTAGAACTTGACTCACTGGGTTCCTTTTTCGTACATCTTATTGACAATGACTATTCCCAGGATGATGCTGAAGCCGGCCACGCAAACCACTTTGCAACCCGGCCAATTGCTTCCCTGTTTTGAATTATATCGCCCAAAGGAGCAGAACTAACCACTGTGATGGGATGGCCTTGAAAGTATTTCTTGAGTTTTTGACTTGCCATAAAAACCCTATACACTAACTTCTGCCAATGTGGATAGCGTTGTTTTGACTCGATCAGGACTTCACTGATGTAGTATACAGGTCGTTGAACCAGATATTCCTTCCCAGCTTCCTTACGCTCAACCACAATTGCCACACTGACCGCTCGGGCATTGGCAGCCACGTATAACAGCAAAGGCTCATTATCAACTGGGGTTGCAAGAACCGGCGGTTCAACCAACTGCCGCTTTAACTCCTCAAAAGCCGCATTGGCTGCATCACTCCAGACGAAATCATCTGTCTTTTTCAACATCTGATACAAAGGAATTGCCTTCTCTCCCAGACGACTGATAAACCGGCTAAGGGCTGCAATCCGACCTGCTAGATGCTGAACATCATTGATACACTTCGGTTTAGCCAGGGATGTGATTGCCTTAATCTTTTCCGGATTAGCCTCAATGCCCCTGTTGGATACATGAAAACCGAGAAGCTTGCCTACCGGAACACCAAAAACACATTTATCCGGATTAAGCATCATCTTGTAAACCCGAAGATTGTCAAACGTCTCCTTGAGATCATCTATCAGTGTTTCCTTCTTCCTGGATTTTACCACAATGTCATCCACATAGGCATGAACATTACGCCCAATCTGCGTGTGAAGACAATTCTGCACACAACGCTGATAAGTTGCCTGGGCACTCTTGAGCCCAAAGGGCATAGAAACATAGCAGAAGGATCCAAAGGGAGTGATGAAAGCTGTCTTCTCTTGGTCCTTAACTGCCATCTTGATCTGATAATATCCTGAATAAGCATCCAAAAAACTCAGGCGCTCACAACTTGCCGTCGCATCAATGATCTGATCACTACACGGGAGAGCAAAGGGATCGGCTGGACAAGCTTTATTCAAATCCGTGTAGTCCACACACATACGCCAAGTGCCGTTTTTCTTAAGAACAAGCACCGGATTAGCCAGCCATTCAGGATGAAAAACTTCAACGATAAACCCGGCAGCCAACAGTCGGGTTACCTCTTCACCAATTGCCTTACGTCTCTCCTCATTAAAGCGATGAAGAAATTGCTTGACTGGTGTAAACCTAGGATCAATATTGAGAGTGTGCTCAGCGAGTTCCCTCGGTACACCTGGCATGTCAGAAGGTTTCCATGCAAAAATGTCCCGGTTCTCACGGATGAACTCGATGAGCGCACTTTCCTATTTCGGATCCAGATTTGTGCTGATGCTGAACTGCTTGGACGAATCGCTAGGCACGAAGTCAACAAGCTTAGTCTCATCAGCCGGTTTGAAATGCAGGGTTGGGTCATGTTTAGTGGTGGGCTTCTTCAGAGGGGTCATGTCTGCCGGATCAACATTTTCCTTATAGAACTTTAGCTCCTCTATAGCACAAACCGACTCAGCATAGGCCGCATCACCTTCCTCGCAGTCCAAAGCAATTTTACGACTTCTGTGAACCGTAATAGTCCCTTTATGACCCGGCATCTTGAGCTGCAAGTAAATATAACTAGGCCTTGCCATGAATTTTGCATAAGCCGGTCGCCCAAACAGTGCGTGGTACGGGCTCTGGATTCTCACTACTTCAAAGGTCAATGTTTCAAATAGGGAGTCATGCTCATCACCGAACACAACTTCCAAAGCAATCTTACCTACGGGATATGCCGATTTACCTGGTACCACACCATGAAAAACAGTGTTGGACGGTTTAAGATTCTTGTCTGTCAACCCCATGCGACGGAAGGTCTCATAATACAGAATATTGATACTGCTTCCTCCATCCATGAGTACTTTGGTAAACTTATAACCTCCCATCTGAGGTGCCACCACCAAAGCCAGTTGACCCGGATTGTCAACCCGGGGCGGATGATCCTCCCTACTCCACACAATAGGTTGTTCGGACCACCACAGATAGCGTGGTACTGCCGGTTCAATAGCATTAACTGCCCTCTTGTGAAGCTTCTGATCACGCTTACACAAACTAGTGGTGAACACATGATACTGCTCACCATTCAACTGCTTTGGGTGACTCTGGTAACCCGACTGCTGCTGATTTCCTTGATTATTCTGCTAGTTATTACCACCTTGGTTGTTCTGGTTGCTATCGGTGTCAAAACCGGCAGATCTCGGGTAGGGGGTCCCGAACTGTGCGTCTAGGCGGATGGTAACAGGAGACAAGGGACACGAAGTTTTACCCAGGTTCGGGCCCTCTCGATGGAGGTAAAACCCTACGTCCTGCTTGATTAATATTGATGATATGGGTAGTACAAGAGTGGATCTACCACGAGATCAAGGAGGTTAAACCCTAAAGCTAGCCTATGGTATGATTGTTGTAATGTATGTTGTGTCCTGCGGACTACAGCCCTCCGGTTTATATAGACACCGGAGGAGGCTAGGGTTACACAGAGTCGGTTACAATGGTAGGAGATCTACATATCCGTATCGCCAAGCTTGCCTTCCACGCCAAGGAAAGTCCCATCCGGACACGAGACAGAGTCTTCAATCTTGTATCTTCGTAGTCTTGGAGTCCGGCGGACGATGATAGTCCGGCTGTCCGGACACCCCCTAGTCCAGGACTCCCTCAGTAGCCCCTGAACCAGGCTTCAATGACGATAAGTCCGGCGCCCATAATGTTCGGCATTGCAAGGCGGGTTCCTCCCTTGAATAATCCAGAGAAGATCATGAACACCAGGATAGTGTCCGGCTCTGCAAAATAAATTCCACATTCCACCGTAGAGAGAATAAAATGTACACCAGTCCAATCTGCTTACGTATTATGCGGCATGTCATCACACCGCTACCAAGCCTTTATTTGAAACATTTTTTATTATACCACCTCAGCACGTTTAGCGAAGCGGTTTCCTTGGCATATCCTGTCGAAGCAGAGATCGTGTTCCCCTTATTCCGGGATTCTCATCAATACGGATGTGGGTAACCCAACCGCGCCCGTCGCCACGTCTCCTCTATCGAAGGTGAATCACGAACGGTCACGGAGACGGCTCTTGGTATTTTCCCCCTTTATAAGAGGACCAAGGCTCGTTTCTTTTCTTCAATCTTCCATCGAATCTTCTCCTTGCTCTAAGTTCCAACACCCAGAGCCCCAGATTCGATCGCTTCGGATCTTCAACCATGTCCGGCTCCGACCTCCAGGGTCGGTGGATGCCCTCCTCCATTACGGAGGAGGGCGTGCTAAAGCTACGTGAGGCCAAGTACCTGTCCTATGAGATTTCGCACAGGTTGCCCGCCCAAGGGCAGGTCGTGCCCACTCCCGAGCCCGGTGAGTGCGTCGTCTTTGTATCTCACCTCCGTCGGGGTTTAGGCTTCCCGACGGACCCCTTCGTGAGAGGGCTCATGTTCTACTATGGGCTAGATTTTCACGACTTGGCTCCGGAGTCCATCCTCCACATCTCCGCATTCGTTATCGTCTGCGAAGCCTTCCTCCGCGTCACCCCCCACTTTGGCCTGTGGCTGAAGACCTTCAATGTGGAGCCGAAGATGATCGGGGGGCGTCAAGCGGAGTGCGGCGGGGTGGCCATAAGCAAAAGGGCCGATGCCCCGTGGCCCGAGGGTTCCTTCCAAGAGGAGCTCGGACTGTGGCAGCAGGAGTGGTTCTATATCACCGCTCCGAAGGGCAGCAAGCAAAAGATGCCGCCTTCATTCCGCTCGGGACCTCCACGTCTACTGATGTCGTGGGTCAACCAAGGGCTGAATTGGGGGCCGTCCGAAGACGTGCCCTCATTGTAGGGCCAGATTCGAGACCTCCAGGCGAGGGAGATCAATCTGGTCGTGGTGATGCAGGTTATGCTAGTCAGGCGTCTTCTGCCCTGCAAACGCCGTCCTCTCCGGTTATGGGAGTTCAATCCGGAGGGACCTCGAATTCTCCAACACTTCATGGGTGCGACACTCGTGGAGATGTACAAGTTGTTCTTCGGACCGCAGGCAGCGTGTCCGGAATTGACCGAGGACGCAGGCTTAATTTGCAATCGCCCGGAGACTCAGGTAAGTAGCTCAGAGTCCGGACGTTCTGTTTATTTGCTTTTCTAGAGTTCGCCTCCTGACCCATTACTCTTCATCAGGAGTGGGTGGCGCGATCGAAGCTGATAAGGTGTCCGGCCCCCCTCCCAGAGACCGCACTGGAGCCCGTGCTGGTCAGAATGTTGGAGGTCGCGCCCGTAGAAGGGAGCGATGGGGAAAATAGAAGAGTTAATACCTCGCCCAAGGGGGCGCCTGAAGAGGGGGGGGGATTGAAAATCCCTCCCTCCAGGGGGAGAAGAGGACTGCCTCCGAAGACCTGGAGGCCAAAGCCCCTAAGCGGGAGAAGAAATCTTCACCGGAGGGTCCTGCGTCCGGGGAGAACCCGAACGTGCAATCGTCTCTAAAGGACGAGCCCTCCAGCGAGCCGTAAGTAGGAAAAGGGGAGTTCATTAATAAGAAAATACCTCCATTTGTGCTTCTGTGGATAACCGAAACTTTACTTTACAGTTCGGATTTGCGGACTTCTCAGATGAGTTCGTCTTCGGGGGATCTTCGTCCGGAGATGATGGAAAGCGAAACGCCTCCATCTGCTGTGTCGCCGGACAGGGCAGACGAGCCTGAAGTATCGTCACGGAGGGTGTCCCCGAGCCCGGTGAGGCCGGAGAGTTCGGCACCGACTAGTGTCCGGCCGGGGGAGCTGAAGAGTCTGCTTGAGAGGGCATCCATCTCAGAAGATCACCGTGCTTTGATGCGTATGGTGATTGGAAGGATTTCGTCCGCCGAAAGCGGATTGCATAATGCTGCCCGGAGTTTGCTGGCGGGATTTGAGGTACGCAAGAATAACGCACCTTTTTGACAATTTTGCACATAGAAGTGCGCCCTGTATAGATAGTAGCCCCTGAGACTCGGTAGGTTGTCGAAAGCGATAGCGTGCCGAGGATCAAAATCTCAAGTAATGAATGTCGCCATTCCTATGCAGGTGGCAGATAGTCCGAGGGCTAGCCGGACTAGTGGAGTTGCCGAGTTGATGCGGCAACTTGACGTGGCGGATGCGGACATCACGCTTGTCAACCGGCGACTTGACGAGTCGCAAGGTAAAGGAATTCTCCACAGTCGCTTATTTAAGGGGGTCAAAGCCCACCTCTGATAATGTATATGCTGTGATACAGATGGTGCTGCTGCTGTGGAGAGCCTTCGGGCCGAACTTGCTCAAGCTAAGGAGCAAGCCCGAAGGAGTGATGCGGCTGCCTCGAGGGCGGCCGAGGAGTTGAAAGCCGAAAAGGCTGCACACTGCCTAAGCAGGGAAAAGATGGCCGAATTGGCCATGAAATTAAAAGATGCTGCCGACCGCAATGAGGCTCTTGAAAAGGAGCGCTTATCGGAGCGGGAAGACCTGGGGAAGGCCACCACCGAGGCCAAGGATGCCCGTTCTGCAATGCGGGCTATGAAGGAGGAACTACGGCAGGCCGGAGATATTGTGGTTGGCAAGCCTTTTTTGTTGCGTCGCCGGTTTACGGATCAAAAGTATGCTCAACTCGGCCAGTTGTGGGGTCCGGAGGATCCATATATGGACTTAGCGGCAAGTGCGGCTGATGCCGTTGAGCACTTCCGGAGCCAGAAGGATCACCAGACGGAAGAGCTATTTTGGTCTCAATTCCATAGTCCGGATCGTTCACTTCCGTTGACCGATCGGTTGGCCGAATGGGCTGAGCTAAATAAATTGTCCGGACTTGCCATGACTGATATCGTGGCTCATGTTTGGCCAGAGAGGCCCAAGGCGACAAGCTATTTCGGCTTATTGAAGCAATTTCTTGGAGCGGTGCCGCACCTCAAGGAGATGAAGCGGTCGGCCTGCATTGAAGGCACGCGGATGGCCCTTGCCCACGTGAAGACACATTGGATAGAGATGGATGCCACCGCTATTGCCGCCCAGGGTTCGGACGAAAGCCGGTTACCCGCCGAGCACTATTTTGGGGAAGTTATGCGTGGCGCTCGTGTAATAGAGTCGCAGTGCTCAAAAAATGTTACGTTCAAATGAACGTTTTTATCTTGTAAGACAATGATTATAATGCAACCACTTTTTATACTTGTGTGTCCCAAGTATTTAAAATATCTCCTATGCGGCCGTTTATGTATACATTTGTATAACCTGAAAGATTGCAGTCTTCGGCTTCGGCCCCCATGCACAAGGTGCGGGGGTGTTCGCAAAAATAGCGCGTTTTCACACTTAATCCGACGTCTCGGTCCTGTTAAGGAGGTGGTAGCGTAGCAAACGAGGCAATCCGGACTATGATGCTTTATGACTTTCACTTAGCCAGTGGAGTTCGAGGGTGGGGCTACGATATAGCCCCTTGGGGCACCGCGCTTTTCCGAATTCGGGGCGCGTGTGTGCCTGACCGGGAAACGGTCCTTCGTCAAAGCGGGGAATTCTAAACATTCCAGTAGTCGATCGAGTGGTTGACCAGTCTCTCGCTATATCATGACAGTTAGTTTTCGGCTTTCTCTACTGAGGTGCTCGCCCAGCCGAACTGGGGCACAATCGCAGTAGTTCTCCTGGTGCCGCGTTAGCCGATGATACGGAACGTAAGGCAGCAAAACACAGGAGCCGGGTAAACCCAACATTTGACCAAAGACATGATTCGGAGCTGATGCATATAATGCCTAACTCGAGACGCCGAACACTCCCTAAGGTGTTCGGTCTTTATAATAGTGGGCAGAACAATGCCCTGAGCCCCTAGTGTCCAGGTACGGGCATGGTCTTCTGACGCGGCCGATGCCAAAACGTCAGGCTCTGCTTTGGTTATGGTGAGAAACCAAGGGATTATAACAACAAGAGACAGTAAAAAAGGTTTACACAGGGTCTTAATCTGAAGAGAATCCTCGCAACGGGTCCCTACTGCACGTCTGCGCCTGTGTCTCTGTTGTGCCGTTATCCTGGACGGGTGTGCACGTGGTTCATCTGTAAAAAGAGAGGAACTTAGTTTAAAAGGAACTTGTGCAAAAAGTATTTACGAAGGAAGAAATATAAATAAGTAAAGCAGAGTCTATGTGAGCTCGCTGTTGCTTGTGCGCGCAGCCCCTTGTGAAGGGATGTGCGGCTAGGGAGCCCCTAGCTTACTTATGCCGGACTCGTCTGACCGTGTCCGGGGTCTTTAAATGACCCTCGCACTGAAATGATGCCACGTGGACTGGGCATCTTGAGCGTAAGAGACGCGTAATGTGGTATGGCGTTGAAGCGGACGAAAGCTTCTCGTCCCAAGAGTGCTTGATAGCTGCTTTTAAATGGGACGATATGAAAGATTAGTTTTTCGCGTCAAAAGTTGTTCGGTAATCCGAACACAACTTCCAGTAATAGGGAGCCTGTGCACTTGGCGTATGGGCCTGGCGTCACTCCTTTAAAGGAAGTGCGGCTGTGTCGAATTGTAGTTAGGTCTATCCCCAACTTGCGGATTGTGTTTGAATACAGCAGGTTTAAGTCGCTGCCTCCGTCCGTCAGGACTTGTTTAAATCGTAATCCGTCGATTATGGGATCCAATATTAGGGCAGTCCATCCTGCATTTCGAACGCTTCTGGAATAATCCAGGTGGTCGAAAGTGATTGGTTTTGATGTCCAATCTCTATGTTCCGCTGGGTTGGACCGTGCGAGACCCATTTTAACGGGTGCCACACTGTTTTTCCGTATTATCACATGAAGTGAATTTACTGTTTTGACCTCTTGTGGGAAATTCTTTTGTTTTCCGGTGCTCTGCTGGTGGGGTTTGTCATCTTCGCTTGACGCGTCCAGCCCCTTGTGTTCGGCATTTAGTCGGCCGGACTATTTGAAAACCCAACAATCTCGATGGGTGTGGTTTGCGGGCCTTCCGGGGTTACTGTGGATTTGACATATCCGACCCAAAATATTGTTTAAGTTGGACAGCTCCTCGCTGTCATCCTTAAGAGGCGGCGTTTTGTTGTTTGGCCGCGAGCTTTTGAATCCGGCGTTAACTGCCGTGCTCTTTTGGCCTTTCTCTTTATTCCGGCGCTGCTCTTTTCTGCGCCGTGATTTTCCGTTTCCATCTCTGATCTCGGATGTACTTGGGTCGTTGGTGCTGCATCTTGCTAGCCAGCTATCCTCTCCCGCACAGAAGCGGGTCATGAGGCTTGTTAGCGCGGACATTGTCCTCGGCTTCTCTTGGTCGAGGTGTCTGGCAAGCCATTCGTCTCGGACGTTGTGTTTAAAAGCTGCTAAGGCTTCGGCATTCGGACAGTCGACTATTTGGTTCTTTTTGGTGAGGAACCTGTTCCAGAATTTGCGTGCTGACTCTCTGGGCTGTTGAGTTATATGACTTAGATCATCTGCATCCGGAGGGCGGACATAAGTCCCTTGAAAATTTGCTCTAAACGCGTCCTCGAGCTCTTCCCAACTTCCAACAGTGTTTTCTGGGAGGCTTTTAAGCCAATGACGGGCTGGCCCTTTGAGCTTGAGGGGTATGTATTTTATGGTGTGGAGATCGTCTCCTCTGGCCATGTGTATGTGTAGTATATAATCTTCTATCCAGACTCCAGGGTCTGTTGTTCCGTCGTAGGCCTCTATGTTCATAGGTTTAAATCCTGCTGGGAACTCATGATCCAGCACCTCGTTGGTGAAACATAGTGGGTGTGCGGCGCCCCTGTATTTGGGTGCATCGCTGTCTTCGGACACTTGTCGTGTTGCATTGTTTCCTGGGGCCCTCTTCTTTGGCCCGTAAATGGACCTGGCTGGGCCATTTGTCTGTCCAGGGTCGTTAGTCGGCTTATGTGCGGCGCCGCTTTCAGATTTTGGCCTATCATCTGGCCGTCTATCCAGCCAGGCGGCCTCTTTGTTTTTCAACTGTGGGGGCTCTATGGCCTCCTCGTCAAATTCTGGCAGTAGCTTGCGCTTTGGGTAGCTCTTTGATTGATGGCCATTGCCGTATTTGTCTGCGGTTTTGAGCACTTTGCTCCACCTCATTCTGAGTGTGTCTTCCGCTGTTTTGAGCTTCCGTTTTTCCTTTTTCAAGCTTCTTGCGGTGGCAACGAGTCTTTTCCGAAGGTTTTTATTCTCCGGCGGTGTGTCCGGCGTGAGGTCGCCTGGACTGTTGTTTTCGCCGGGCCTGGATTGATTATTCGACTCGTCTTGTTCGGACGGTTTCTTGTCTGCGTGTTCGTCGTCCGCTGGTTTGCCCTGCTGTATAGCTGGGTCGTTAGGAGCGCTGTTGTTGTCGAGGCGGGACTTAGTGCGGCGTCTGCGTCGCCGTTTTGGTTGTTTGTCAGCGGGATTATCCTCTGCCGCGCCCCGTTGGTCCTCGTTATCTCTTCCTTTTGGGGTGTCCACCATGTATACGTCGTATGATGAGGCGGTCTTCCTTTGCCTTATAGGCGCTGTTTTCTGTTCATCTCCGACATCGTCGTCCATACCGTCGATGTCTTCGGAGTCATAGTTTAGCATGTCGGTAAGATCGTCGACAGTGGCTACAAAGTGGGTGGTGGGTGGGCTCTGAATTTCTTCGTCGTCCGTATCCCAACCATCCTGGCCGTAATCCGGCCAGGACTCTCCGGATAGCGAGAGATGCTTTAGCGAATTTAGGATGTCGCCAAAGGGTGAATGTTGGAAGATGTCCGCGGCGGTGAATTCCATAACCGGCGCCCAATCAGATTCGATTGGCAGGGGTGCGGGAGGTCCGGAGTCCGGCAAGGAGTCCGGCACCTCGGAGTCACGGGTTTCGCGAGGGACAAGGGTAGTGTTCGGCTCCATCGCCGTGGAAGTTGAAGCCCCCGAGGCGGCATCCAACCACCGGTCCTCGATCTGGGCGATTGGCTCCGAGCTAAGAGCCGGAGCGGACTCGTGTGCGGCTGCCAAGGCACTGTTTGGCGGCAGAGCTAGATCATGCCCATCGTAACAGTGCGGCGCGCTTGGCTGTGGCTCGAGTCCGTCGAAGATCAAGTCTCCGCGGACGTCGGCCGTGAAGTTTAGGCTTCCGAATCTGACCTGATGGCTAGGGGCATAGCTTTCGATCTGCTCCAGATGGCCAAGTGAATTAGCCTGTAGTGCGAAGCTGCCGAATACGAAGATCTATTCCGGGAGAAAAGTCTCACCCAGGACAGCGTCGTTGGTTGAAGATGCCATCGAACCTATCGGTGACGACACAGAGGAACTCTCAATGAAAGCACCAATGTCAGTGTCAAAACCGGTGGATCTCGGGTAGGGGGTCCCGAACTGTGCGTCTAGGCGGATGGTAACAGGAGACAAGGGACACGAAGTTTTACCCAGGTTCGGGCCCTCTCGACGGAGGTAAAACCCTACGTCCTTCTTGATTAATATTGATGATATGGGTAGTACAAGAGTGGATTTACCACGAGATCAAGGAGGCTAAACCCTAAAGCTAGCCTATGGTATGATTGTTGTAATGTATGTTGTGTCCTGCGGACTACAACCCTCCGGTTTATATAGACACCGGAGGAGGCTAGGGTTACACAGAGTCGGTTACAATGGTAGGAGATCTACATATCCGTATCGCCAAGCTTGCCTTCCACGCCAAGGAAAGTCCCATCCGGACACGGGACGGAGTCTTCAATCTTGTATCTTCGTAGTCTTGGAGTCCGGCGGACGATGATAGTCCGGCTGTCCAGACACCCCCTAGTCCAGGACTCCCTTAGTTGCCATGATTATTTTGAAACCCAGAGTTTGAACCGCCGCCACCATGAAAACCTGAACCTGAACCGCCCGACGGACCCTGATCATACCGGAAAAGATCAGAGTTTTTGAACTCCTTCATAATGTTACAATCCTTCCAGAGATGCGTTGCAGGAGCCTCCTTGGTCCCATGCTTTGGACAGGGCTGATTCAACAAACGCTCCAGATTCATCGCCCCGCCGCGCTGGGGCGGTTTACCTTTACGACGCTGCACATTAGCGTTAGCCACAAAATCTGAATCCGCTTTACGCTTACCATTATTCCCATGGCCTCCTTGGTTGTGCTGCTGCCCCTTTACACCGCCATTCTTCTTTCCCTTCTCCGGTTTCTCATTATCAGAATCGGGATCCTAAGTATTATTAGAATCGGCATACTTGACCAAAGCTGCCATGAGGGTTCCCAAGTCGTTGCAGTGGCGCTTGAGCCGTCCCAACTTCATCTTCAGTGACTTAAACCGGCAATTGCGCTCCAGTGTTATAATTGCTTGACCAGCGTTAATCCGGTCGGACGAGTGCAAAACTTCTGAAACCCGGCGTACCCAATGAGTTGTTGACTCGTTCTCCCCTTGAACACAAGCATCTAGATCCACAATGGACATGGGCTGTTTGCACGTGTCTTTGAAATTGGCTATAAACCAGGCCTTCAACTGATCCCATGACTCGATGGAATTAGCTGGTAGATTTTTCAACCAAGTACGGGCCGTTCCTTCCAACATCATCGTGAAGTACTTTGCACAGGCCGCTTCATCTACATCCAGCATCTCCATTGCAATCTCATAACTCTTGACCCACGCCTCAGGTGGCTGATCCGCCGTGTAATTAGGCACTTTGCGTGGACCCTTGAAATCTTTGGGCAGAGCACATTACGGAGAGCCGGAATAAGGCACAGCACTCCCCAGGAACTGAAGGCAAGCCTGGTGCCTCGATCAACTGATGTTGCTGGCTGAACCAGGGCGGGTTGATAACGACCCAAAGCAGCATCCCTTCGTGCCCTGCCATGATCCACCACATCTTGACCATTATGATACCGCGCGCTGCTAGACACTTCCGGTTCATCCATATGCCTGCTATAGCTTGGGCTCGGACGAGGGTTTGAATGAATTCTATCCCGGCTATACGAATAAGCCTGCTGTTGTACCATGGCGGTTTGAAGAAGGTCTCTCGCGCGCCGCGTTTCAATTGCTGCTATTGAATCGCCCTCCATTGGAATGGTTGCCAGGCGTGACGCTGCGGCAATCATGTTATCCAGAGGGATCGAGAAGTGACCCAGTGGTGTAGACGCGTATTGCGGCGGGTTATCTGTTCGTCGGGGTGGCTCTGTTATCCGTAGTTGATCCTGAGCTATCCTAGGTGCATTAGTCCAGTTTGCAGCTGCCGGATTGCTCGGCCCAGCGCCTGACGTCTGAAAGAGATTTAACCCTTCGTAAACCGGCGGTAGATGAGACCGGTACTTCCTTCGCATTACATCCTCTGATGCGGTCTGATCCAGCATGAGCTGGTAATTCTGTGCCTGTATCCACTGTGACTGGGCATCCAAAGGGGCCCTTTCTTCAGCCATCCTAGCATCCTCAGTTGCCAGGTCCTCCTTAGCCTGTGTTATTTGGTCCTTCAGCTTCGCAATGTCCGCCCTGTGCTGATCCCACGTCTCCGGGGTGACTGCCGTGGTTAACAAGGTCGCCTAGGCGTCCATCAAACCGAAGAGGACTTGAGCCGGTCGGCGCGCCGGGACTCCTGCCGCGGCTGCTGATCCGGTATTCATTGCTGCTGTAGACGAAGACTGCAACATGGGCTGCGTTCCGGCCATGTAAACAGCAACCCGACTTGGCGGTTCAAGGAGGTCCGGATTACTGTTGCCATCGGAATATCCTTCGAACACACCGTTATGAATCTGGTACAAGGACTCAGTTTCGCCAGTGGATGACTCGCCGTGGGAATATACGGCCGTCTCGCCTTCAGACACCGGTTTAGATCCGATCCCATGGACACATCCTACGAATGCACGCTTCACGGCGGGCTTAACCCTGGCTGGACTCGCATGCTGAGCCGTCTCGACGAGGTCGGTGCAGATGTCCGGCTCAAGGCCCGGTTCGCCGATCTTGCCGATGAAGACATGGATTCCGCTAAAGGGGACCCGATACCCGTACTCGACTGAGCCGGCCTCGGGGCCCCATCCTTCGTCGTCGATGTAGAGCTTGCCACGACGACTCTTGGTCATCCGGCCGACCACGTATCCCTTGAGTCCTTCAAAGTTGCCCTTCAAGAACTCGAAACCATCGTGCGATGGCCCCACGGTGGGCACCAACTGTCGTGGAATTAACACGTTAGATGTCCTCATGAAAGGACTTAGTCGTGGAGCTATCGCGACGGGTTAGCTTGAAGGCGTTAAACTGGACAAGGGACACGAGAGTTTATACTAGTTCGGCCCCTTCGATGAAGGTAAAAGCCTACGTCTAGTTGTGATGGGATTAATTGGGTTTCGATGACCAGGGAGCAAATACGCTTGCCTGAGCCTCGAGTTGTTGTTTGTTGTCCTTGAACCGCCACCGGGTCGTCCCTTTATATACATAGGTTGACGCCCGGCCGGTCTACAGAGTCCCGAAGCCGACTCATACAAAGTGTTCGGTTCGGTCTCTCCTTCCCTAGCTTACATTACAAGTTATATAGTCACGGCGGTTTTCCACTATGGGCCCTAATCCGCCTTTGGGCTTTAGGCTTCTAAGCTTGTTTAATAACCTCACCATCTTCTGGATTCTTCATGGGCTGGCCGGTTTACACTCAGTAGCTATATCCCCAACAAATTCCAAAAAGTGCCTCCGTGGATTTTCAGGACATTCCGAGAACTTTTCTTTTCTACACATAAAACAACATCATGGCAGTTCTGCTGAAAACAGCGTTAGTCCGGGTTAGTTTCATTCAAATCATGCAAGTTAGAGTCCAAAACAAGGGCAAAAGTGTTTGGAAAAGTAGATACGTTGGAGACATATCAACTCCCCCAAGCTTAAACCTTTGCTTGTCCTCCAGCAATTCAGTTGATAAACTGAAAGTGATAAAGAAAAACTTTTACAAACTCTATTTGCTCTTGTTGTTGTAACATGAAAAGCCAACATTCAAGTTTCAACAAATATTATGAACTAACCATAGTCACAATAACACTTAGGTCTCTCAATCACTCATATCAATAGCATAATCAGCTAGCGAGCCATAATAATAAAACTCGGATGACAACACTTTCTCAAAATAATCATAACATGATATAACAAAATGCTATCTCGCTAGCCCTTTCTGAGACCGCAAAACATAAATGCAGAGCACCTTTAATGATCAAGGACTGACTAAACATTGTAATTCATGGTAGAAGAGATCCAGTCAAGTCATACCCAATATAAACCAATAGTAATGAATGCAAATGACAGTGTGCTCTCCAGCGGGTGCTTTTAAATAAGAAGGGTAATGACTCAACATAAAAGTAAATAGATAGGCCCTTCGCAGAGGGAAGCAGGGATTTGTAGAGGTGCCAGAGCTCGATTTTAAAATAGAGATTGAATAACATTTTGAGCGGCATACTTTCACTGCCAACGCAACAACTATGAGATGGATGTATCATCCATACTACATGCATTATAGGCAGTCCCAAACAGAATGGTAAAGGTTTATACTCCCCAACCACCAACAAGCATCAATCCCTGGCTTGCTCGAAACAACGAGTGCCTCCAACTAACAACATCCCTGGGGGAGTTTTGTTTAATTATTTTGATTTGCTTTGATCTTTTTGGATCATGGGACTGGGCATCCCGGTTACCGGCCCTTTCTCGTGAATGAGGAGCGGAGTCCACTCCTCTTGAGAATAACCCACCTAGCATGGAAGATATAGGCAGCCCTAGTTGTAACATGAGCTGCTCGAGCATACAAAACAGAATTTCATTTGAAGGTTTGGAGTTTGGCACATACAAATTTACTTGGAACGGCAGGTGAATACCGCATATAGGAAGGTATAGTGGACTCATATGGAACAACTTTGGGGTTTAAGGAGTTGGGATGCACAAGCAGTATTCCCGCTTAGTACAGGTGAAGGCTAGCAAAAGACTGGGAAGCGACCAACTGAGAGAGCGACAACAGTCGTAAACATGCATTAAAATTAATTTACACCGAATACAAGCATGAGTAGGATATAATCCACCATGAACATAAATATCATGAAGGCTATGTTGATTTGATTCAACTACATGCGTGAACATGTGCCAAGTTGAGTCACTCAATTCATTCAAAGGAGGATACCATCCCATCATACCACATAATAATCATTCTAATAGCATGTTGGCACGTAAGGTAAACCATTATAACTCATAGCTAATCAAGCATGACACAAGCAACTATAATCTCTAAATGTCATTGCAAATATGTTTACTTCATAATAGCTGACTCAGAAACGATGAACTCATCATATTTACAAAAACAAGAGAGGTCGAGTTCATACCAGCTTTTCTCATCTCAATAAGTCCATCATATATCGTCATTATTGCCTTTCACTTGCACGACCGAACGATGTGTATAATAATAAGTGCACGTGCATTGGACTAAGCTGGAATCTGCAAGCATTCAACTCAAGAGAGAAGACATGGTAATATGGGCTCTAAGTTAAATAAACAATCATGCATAAGAGAGCCACTAAGCATTTTCAATATAGTCTTCTCGACCCCCAAAAGAAAGAAAAGAAAATAAAACTATTTACACGGGAAAGCTCCCAACAAGTAAAAGAAGAACAAGAAATCTTTTTGAGTTTTCATTTTAATTTCTACTACAAGCATGGAAATTAAACTAACTAATTTTTTTTGGTTTTTTCTAAAGTTTATCAAACACACAAGAAGAAAACTAGAAAAAGAAATTTAAACTAGCATGGATAATACAATGAAAGAGTATGAGCACCGACGACTAGTGTGTGAACATGAATGTAAAGTCGGTGAGAAATACATACTCCCCCAAGCTTAGGCTTTTGGCCTAAGTTGGTCTAGTACCAAGGACCGCCTGGCTGATATCCATAAGTGAATCTGGGGTCGTACTGAGATGCAGCGGCAACCGCCTCCTGAGCTGCAGCGTGTTGGCGAGCTGCCTCCGCTCCCCTCTCGTGTTCAGCTGCTTCCTCCCTGGTGACAACATATCTTCCTTTTACCTGATAATCAAAAAGGTAGGGAGTAGGAAGAGTAACAGGGACGACGTTGCGTCTGTCATAGATTAGTCGATAATGGAGGAATTGTTCATTCCTCGCAAGAAATTGATGATTGAACATAGCTTCTTTATCCAAATAAACAGGAGGTAAAATCATATCCCCCTCTCGTGGGGCTATATTAAGATAATTAGCCACACGGGTTGCATAAATTCCTCCAAATAAATCCCCCTTTCTACTATTATTCTGCAACCTACGTGCAACTATTGCCCCCAAGTTATAACCTTTATAACCTGACACAGCACTCTTGAGGACACAAAGATCAGGGACACACATGTGACATGCTTCATCCTTACTGTTAATGCATCTACCAATAAAGAGAGCAAAATAATGTATAGCAGGAAAATGAATGCTCCCTATGGTAGCTTGTGCTATGTCCCTAGATTCTCCCACAGTAATACTAGCAAGAAAATCTCTAAACTCAGATTTGCGAGGATCATTAATATCACCCCACTGTGGGAGTTTGCAAGCAGTTGTGAAATCCTCTAAATCCATGGTATAAGATGTATCATAAATATCAAACATGACACTAGGAGAATTACGCGCACAGTTATATTGGAACCTCCGCACAAAGGAATCAGTCAATTGATAGTACTGAGGACACTTATCTTGTAAGAAGTCCTCCAGCTTGGCATTACGCACATACGCATCAAATTCCTCCTGGAAGCCTGCTTCGACCATAAAATCATCGGATGGCCACTCACAAGCTCGTACGTCCGCGTCCCTCGGCAATTCAACATCTTGCTCACGTATAGCAATCCTTGGCCCTTTCTTTGCCGAGGAACCACCTTGGTACATTCTTCTAAGCATAACTCTTTTTCTGAAAATTTCTGAAATTTTAGTAACTTCAAAATAAAAGTGAATAAAACTAAACAAGATTGGTAGCAACTACTCCTACAAGTGCCTAGAGCCTATATCATGCATTGGAATTGCTTGGGACCTCATAAATTTAACATGCAAGCTCAAGAACATGGTCACCTATGAAGCAAAAATTTGCAATGAATAAAGCACTAGAACAAAAACTAATTGGACCAATGGAGGAGTCACATACCAAGCAACAATCTCCCAAAGCAGTTTTGTGAATGGAGCTTTGAGCAAGGAGATCGAAAATCGCAGCAAAATGAGCTAGAACTCGTGCTTGAGCTGGATGGGGATTTTTTTGGGTAGAAGATGAAGTGTGTGGGTACTGACATAAGTGGAGGGGGGCCACCAGGGGCCCACAAGACAGGGGCGCACCCAGGTGGGGTGGGCGCGCCCTCCACTCTCGTGGCCTGGTGCTTGCCCCTCCTGCAGTGTTTTCAGTGCCTAAAATCCTCAAATATTCCAGAAAAAATCATACTAAATTTGCAGGGCATTTGGAGCACTTTTATTTTTGGGCTATTTTTTAATGCATGGATAATTCAGGAAACGGACGGATAATACTATTTTTGCTTTATTTATTCTAAATAACAGAAAGTAAAAAGTGGGTACAGAAGGTTGTGCCTTCTAGTTTCATCCATCTCGTGATCCTCAAAATGAATTCACTAACAAGGTTGATCAAGTCTTGTTAACAAACTCATTCCGAATAACACGAAACCGGAGAAATTTCGAATAACACTAGGTTACCTCAAAGGGGATATGAAAATCCCCAACAATAAGAATATCATACTTTTTCTTGACAGTAGGGAGAGGAAATTCAAAACCTCCAATAATAATAGTTGGAACTTTTACAATAGAATTGATGCTATGAACTTGAGATTGTTTCCTTGGAAAGTGTACCGTATGCTCATTACCATTAACATGAAAAGTGACATTGCCTTTGTTGCAATCAATAACAGCCCCTGTAGTATTAAGAAAAGGTCTACCAAGGATAATAGACATACTATCGTCCTCAGGAATATCAAGAATAACAAAGTCCGTTAAGATAGTGACATTTGCAACCACAACAGGCACGTCCTCACAAATACCGACAGGTATAGTTGTTGATTTATCAGCCATTTGCAAAGATATTTCAGTAGGTGTCAACTTATTTAATTCAAGTCTATGATATAAAGAGAGAGGCATAACACTAACACCGGCTCCAAGATCACATAAAGCAGTTCTAACATAATTTCTTTTAATGGAGCATGGTATAGTTGGCACACCCGGATTTCCAAGTTTCTTTGGTATTCCACCCTTAAAAGTGTAATTAGCAAGCATGGTGGAAATTTCAGCTTCCGGTATCTTTCTTTTATTTGTGATGATATCCTTCATATACTTAGCATAAGGATTTAATTTAAGCATATCAGTTAAGCGCATACGTAAGAAAATAGGTCTAATCATTTCAGCAAAGCACTCAAAATCCTCATCATCCTTTGTCTTGGATGGTTTAGGAGGAAAGGGCATGGGTTCCTGAACCCATGTTTCTCTTTCTCTACCGTGCTTCCTAGCAACAAAATCTCTCTTATCATAACGTTGATTCTTTGATTGTGGGTTATCAAGATCAACAGCAGGTTCAATCTTACATCATTATTTTTGCTAGGTTGAGCATCAACATGAACATTTTCATTAACATTATCACTAGGTTCATGTTCATCACCTAATTGTGTTTCAGCATCAGAAATAGAAATATCATTGGGATTCTCAGGTGTGTCTACAGTAGGTTCACTAGAAGCATGCAAAGTTCTATCGTTTTTCTTTTTCTTCTTTTTAGAAGAACTAGGCGCCTCTAAATTATTTCTCTGAGTATCCTGCTCGATTCTCTTAGGGTGACCTTCAGGATACAAAGGTTCCTGAGTCATTCTACCAGTTCTAGTAGCCACTCTAACAGCAAAGTCATTTTTATTATTTAATTCCTCAAGCAAATCATTTTGAGCTTTGAGTACTTGCTCAGCTTGAGTAGCAACCATAGAAGCATATTTGCTAATGAGTTGGAGTTCATCTTTAACTCTAGCCATATTATCGCTCACGCGTCCTATCTCGAAAGTATTATTTTTTAACTCTCTACCAACATAAGCATTAAAACTTTCTTGTCTAGCCATAAAGTCATCAAATTCATCTAAGCATGGGCTATGAAATTTAGTAGAGGGTATTTCAACTTTATCATATCTATAGAGAGAATTTACCTTTACTACCTATGTCGGGTTATCAAGACAATGTGGTTCTTCAATAGGCGATATATTAAGACCATGTATTTCTTCAATAGGAGGTAAATTCTTAACATCTTCAGCTTTAATACCTTTTTATTTCATTGATTTCTTCGCCTCTTGCATATCTTCAGGACTGAGAAATAAAACACCTCTCTTCTTTGGAGTGGGTTTAGGAATAGGCTCAGGAGTTGTCTCAATTGGTTCAGGAATTACTTCAGGAATTGGCTCGGGAAGAGTCCAATTATTTTCATTAGTCAACATATGATTCAATAATATTTCAGCTTCGTCGACTGTTCTTTTTCTAAAAACACAACCAGCACAACTATCCAAGTAGTCCTTGGAAGCATCAGTTAGTCCATTATAAAAGATATCAAGTATTTCATTTTTCTTGAGAGGATGATCATGCAAAGCATTAAGTAACCGGAGAAGCCTCCCCCAAGCTTGTGGGAGACTCTCTTCTTTGATTTGCACAAAATTATATATTTCCCGCAAGGCAGCTTGTTTCTTATGCGCAGGGAAATATTTAGCAGAGAAGTTATAAATCATATCCTGGGGACTACACACACAACCAGGAGCAAGAGAATTATACCAAGTCTTAGCATCACCCTTTAATGAGAACGGAAATATCTTAAGGATATAATAATTATGAGACTTCTCATCATTAGTAAACAGGGTGGCTATATCATTCAACTTGGTAAGATGTGCCACAACAGTTTTAGATTCAAGGCCATAAAAAGGATCAGATTAAACTAAAGTAATAATTTCAGGATCAACAGAGAATTCATAATCCTTATCAGTAACACAGATAGGTGAAGTAGCAAAAGCAGGATCGGGTTTCATTCTAGCATTAAGAGACTGCTGCTTCCATTTAGCTAATAATTTCTTAAGATCATATCTATCATTGCAAGCAAAGATTCCCTAGCAGCTTCTTCATTCATAACATAACCCTTAGGAACAACAGGTAATACATAATCATTGGGAGAACCTTCATCATCACTATCATCAATAATAGCATCTTCAATATTTTCATTCCCCCTAACTCTAGCAAGTTGTTCATCAAGAAATTCACCTAATGGCAAAGTAGTATCATGCACAGAAGTAGTTTCATCATGTATAATAGAAGTGGCATCATCAATAACATGCGACATATCAGAATTCATAGCAGTAGCAGGTTTAGGTGTCGCAAGCCTACTAATAACGGAAGAAGAATCTAGTGCAGAGCTAGATGGCAGTTCCTTACCTCCCCTCGTAGTTGAGGGCAAAATAGTAGTTCAGTCGTCTTTTAAGTTCTTCATAGTGATCAACAGATATAAATCCCAAGTGACTCAGAGAATAGAGCTGTGCTCCCCCGCAACGGTGCCAGAAACTAGTCTTGATAACCCACAAGTGTAGGGGATCGGAACAGCTTTCAAGGGTAAAGTATTCAACCCAAATTTATTGATTCGACACAAGGGGAGCCAAAGAATATTCTTGAGTATTAGCAGTTGAGTTGTCAATTGAACCACACCTGGATAACTTAGTATCTACAGCAAAGTATTTAGTAGCAAAAGTGGTATGATAATAAAGGTAACGGTAGCAAAAGTAAAGACAATTGTTTTTGGATTTTTGTAGTAGTTGTAACAGTAGCAACGGAAAAGTAAATAAGCGAAGAACAATATATGAAAATCTCGTAGGCAATGGATCAGTGATGGATAATTGTGCCGGATGCGATTCCTCATGTAATAGGTATAACATAGGGTGACACAGAACTAGCTCCAGTTCATCAATATAATGTAGGCATGTACTCCGTAAATAGTCATACGTGCTTATGGAAAAGAACTTGCATGGCATCTTTTGTCCTACCCTCCCGTGGCAGCGGGGTCCTAGCGGAAACTAAGGGATATTAAGGCCTCCTTTTAATAGAGAACCGGAACAAAGCATTAGCACATAGTGAATACATGAACTCCTCAAACTACGGTCATCACCGAGAAGTATCCCGATTATTGTCACTTCGGGGTTGTCGGATCATAACACATGATAGGTGACTATAGACTTGCAAGATAGGATCAAGAACACACATATATTCATGAAAACATAATAGGTTCAGATCTGAAATCATGGCACTCGGGCCCTAGTGACAAGCATTAAGCATAGCAAAGTCATAGCAACATCAATCTCAGAACACAGTCGATACTAGGGATCAAACCCTAACAAAACTAACTTGATTACAAGGTAAATCTCATCCAACCCATCACCATCCAGCAAGCCTACAATGGAATTACTCACGCACAGCGGTGAGCATCATGAAATTGGTGATGGAGGATGGTTGATGATGACGACGGCGACGAATCCCCCTCTCCAGAGCCCCGAATGGACTCCACATCAGCTCTCCCGAGAGAGATTAGTGTAAGTGCATCTAGTGCCACCCCTAGTTGGTTTTGGAGTATTGACGACAAAGTTGGTTGAGGGACTAATGCGTTTGTGAGAATTGCAGGATAACGCAGGTAGTGTCCCTCATTGATTTGGTTTCCCTACCGGAGATGACCCCTAAAAATGTATGAAGACATTGAAGACAATGGTGGTAAGAGAAGATATTCTTATTGAAGACTATGACATGAGAAGACATTGCGTGAAGACTTTGGAGCGCGAAGACTGTGTGTTTTCGTCGTTTCTTTTCTTCTTTGTTGAGTCATAGGAACCACCGTACTGTTAAGTGGGGTCCAAGTGAACTAAGTCAGAGTGACTGAAGTGATGCTCAACCCAAATCCTATGTCTTCGAGCGAAGACAATGAGAGCAAATCTTATCCAGAGCTGGATGAGTCAGCTTTGCTTGTAGCCCAAGTAAAGTTGCCGCGTGTGTTTGAAATCTGACCATTGGAACACGTGTCAGTTCCTTAGTGACCCAGGGTCATTTTGGACAAATCAGGTCGGGTAGCCTAGTGGCTATAAATAGCCCACCCCCTACACCATAAATTGGTGGCTGCTCAGAGTTTGTGCACGGCTTTTGTCGTTTGAGAGCAACCCACTTCGAAGCATTTGAGAGAGAGAAATCCTTGCGAGGACAAAGCCCAAACATCCAGAGCCAAAGAGTGTTAGGCATCACTGAAGTCTTTCTGTCTATGTGACCTGAAGACTTATTACACTTGAGGACTATGAATCCTCCAGCCGGCTAGGCGTCGCGTTCTGAGCATCCAAGAGTCATTGTGGATTGCCGGTGAACGAAGTCTGTGAAGGTTTGGAAGTCTCCCTTGAAGACTTACCAGAGTGATTGGGCAAGGACTGGGTGTCCTTAGCTCAAGGGGAATAAGGTGAAGACACGGTCTTCTGAGTTTAATCTCAGCCTCCCTAACCAGACGTACAGTTGTCACAACAACTGGAACTGGTCCAACAAATCCCGTGTCTTCAACAAGCAACTGGTTCTATCCCTTCCAACCTTACTTAAGTTTGTCTTGATGAAGTCATTGCTTATCTGTTCATCTGTTTGACTTCATTGTTTGACTACTATTGTTGTTTGGCTTCATATTATCTTCCATCTTGATCCTTACTACCTTACAGCTATTAGTCCTATACTTTCACATCATTACATACTTGACTATGGCTTGTCTAGGGTAGTTTATCTTCCGTTGCATATCAATGAGGTTGTCTCTGTTGTTTGTCTTTGAAACTTCCAAGTTTTGAAGACTTTCATAAAAATCGCCGATTCACCCCCCCTCTAGTCGATACTAGCACTTTCAATTGGTATCAGAGCAAGGTACTCCCTTGTTCTGTGTGATTCGGTTTAACCACCTGGAGTTTCAGCTATGTCGACTGCAGGGATAATCAAGGTCTCCGCTGCTTGCCCCGTGTTCGATGGAACTGAATATCCCTACTAGAAGAATAAGATGCACATGCATCTTGAAGCCATTGATGTCGACCTCTGGTATGTCGTCAAGAATGGCATTCCCAAAACTGGTGAAGGTGTCACCCCCACTGATGTCAAGAAGTTCATTCAACTGGACTCCACTTTGAAGAACATCATCTGTGGTCATCTGACCAAAGGACAGTATGGTCGTGTGAGTGCTCTGGAAACGTCGAAGCTAGTCTGGGACTGGCTATCCAAGGTCAATGAAGGCGTTTCAACCCAGAGAGATCAAAGAATCAGTGTTCTCCGCAACCTCTTCAACCGCTTCAAGAGAAACGACAATGAGAATGTCCAGCTCACGTTTGATCGCCTCACTGATATCACAAATGAACTTCAAGCTCTTGGCGCAACTGAGATTACCAAGCATGAAATCGTCAAGACACTGCTGAGATCACTTGACAGCTCCTTTGACACCCTTGCCCTCATGATACAAGAACGTCCTGACTTTAAGACACTCGATCCGTCTGATATACTTGAGAGGCTCAACACACATGAGTTCCAGCTATCTGAGAAAAGAGATATCTATGGTCCAAGCTATGGCCGAGCTCGTGCTTTGAAGGCAAAAGTTGTTTCCTCATCTGAAGAAGAATCTGACTACAGTTCTAAAGATCCTGAAGACATTGGAAGGGAACTTGCTATGCTTGTGAAGAAGTTCCAGAAATTCACAAAGAAGAAAGGCTTCAGAAAGTCTTCACGATCTAGCTCTAGGAATGATGAAGCTTCCACACATGATCACAAGAAGAGAACCTGCCACAAGTGCAAGAAACCTGGTCACTACATATCTGAGTGTCCACAGTGGGACAATGAGAAGAAGAAGAAGAAAAGCAAGGAATATGATTCCGATGACAAAAAGAAGAAGAAATCCTCAAAGTCTTCTAAGTCTTCTTCCAAGTCTTCATCATACAAGAAGAGCTCATCTGGCAAGGCTCGTGCTTTTGTTGGCAAGGAAATGGATTCAGAGGAGGAGTCTGCTTCCGAGGAGGCGGAGGTGGAGTCTGGAGAGGAGTCTGACCCTGTCGTTGCAAGTCTGGCTCTAGCCACTGCCTATGTTGCCAAATCCATCTTCAACACCGAAGACAATGACTTCCACACCAACGCTGAAGCTAATGACGAAGACGATCCTACTCCCACCTACTGCTTCATGGCACGTGGTGCCAAGGTAAAATCACGCGATGCTTACTTTCAAACTTCAAGTGAAGATGACTCTGATTGTGAATCCAAACCCAGCTACAAAACACTTGCTAAAATTACAACTGAACAACAAAAGGCTATGGAACATACTCAAAAACTGTTAGACAAAAGCGATGACCTGTTGGATGTTGAAATGACACGTTCACAGTCCTTAGTTGATGACATAAAAAATCTTCATGCTAAGTACCAAGAACTTGAAGGTCGTCATGAATCGCTCTCAACAACTTATGAAAGGCTCTCCTATGACTATCTTCAAAGGAAACAAGAGCTTGAGAAATTGAGAGCGGCTCATGAAGATCTTCAAAAGGTGAATGAGTCACTTCGCGCTCAACAGATCAGTACCGCTCAGGAAGGATTTGAACCACCATGTTTAAAATGCATTGAGCGTGATAACGCTACATCTGTTGCTGAATGTTCCACTGCTGCTACTGTTTCATTGTCTTCACCTACTAATGTGGTCACTAACCCCTCTGCGGAGGATACCATTGCTGTTGCTGATGAAAATGCTATGTTGAAGACATTGCTTGAAACAGGGATGTACAAAAGTTTAAAGGGACATCAGACTCTCTGCGATGTCCTCAAAAAGCAGATTCTGAACCGAAACCCTAGGAAAGAAGGTGTTAGGTTCAAGAGGAAAATGAACGTTGATGGCTCATACTGGAAGCTTGAGTAGTACCCCAAAACCACATGGGTTGCTGCAAAGGGATCTTCAGTAGATCCATCTACCTTATCTGGCTTTACCTGTGCTAATCCTATTATCATTGATGAATCCTTTGATGCAAACTATAAGCTGTTCAAAAATCAGAATGGTGAAGTGTTTGCCAGGTACATTGGTACTAACTGCAGGAATGGACCACCTATGAAGAAGATCTTGGTACCTAAGCGGTACATCGAGAATCTTCCTGTGAATGTCTTCATGACACCACCTAGGAAGAAGACAAACCCCAGACCTATAGCTTCATATGGCCCAAAGGCTTCATACAGATACAGGACTCACATGAGTCACCCTAACGCTAATGTTTTGCAGGGAAATCATGCTCAGACTTATGAATATGAGCATGTATCTTCAAACCGCTATGTTCATAGGACTAAGAACTTTTCTGCTTATTCATATGAGTACCATTCATCTCCTGCAAGGCTATTTGCTAGGGCTTCAAAGTCAAAATTCTCAGATGCTGCACTTAGACTCATTGCTTCTAAGCCCCCACTGAAAATGTGGGTGGCAAAGAAGAACTAACTCTCTTTTGCAGAAAATGGTCTCCAGCCAGCAATCAATGGCGTCCGATACTATTGCTGGGGACCTAAAACTCACTAAGGACGCACGTTAAAATATCATTCTATATGCTTCACATCTGAATTTCTCATCAGTCAATGTCCTAACTTTGATATAAGCTGTGACTGTCCCTATATGTATCAAATGCATATGCTTCGCAACACTTGTGTGAAGCCTATCCTCCTAACTGCACTATAGGGTACATCACCAAAAGCTTCAGAATGGATCATGGACAGTGGATGCACAAATCATATGACTGATGATCGAAGTCTTCTCATGGACTCAACCTTACGTCCATCCGACAAGAGTCACATCACATTTGCTGACACTGGTAAAAGCAAAGTATTGGGACTAGGTAGAGTTGCAATCTCAAAGGATCAACACATGGATAAAGTGATGCTTGTTGAATCCCTTGGTTTCAACTTAATGTCTGTCTCAATGCTTTGTGACTTGAACATGATTGTGATATTTGGCAAATATCGTTGCCTTGTACTAATGGAATCTGACAAATCTCTAGTCTTTGAAGGGTATTGAAAAGATGATCTATACATGGTAGATTTCTCAGCAGGTCCACAGCTTGCCGTTTGTCTTCTCACAAAAGCTTCACAATGCTGGCTCTGGCATCGAAGGCTGGGACATGCTGGCATGAGAAACTTACACTCACTCGTCAAGAAGAAGCATGTCATTGGCATCGAAGATGTCAAGTTCAAGAAGGATCATCTGTGTGGTGCTTGTGAAGCTGGAAAGATGACAAGGGCAAAGCACCCATCGAAGACAATCATGACAACATCTCAACCCTTCGAGCTGTTACACATGGACTTATTTGGACCTACTCACTACTCCACCCTCACAACTACTGCCTGTCTCTGTGGCTTCGTCATTGTTGATGACTACTCAAGATACACATGGGTCCATATAATTCTTTACAAGACTGAAGTACAAGATGTTTTCAGACGCTTTGCAAATCGAGCAATGAACAATTATGGTGTGAAGATCAAGCACATCAGAAGTGACAATGGCACTGAATTCAAGAACACTGGACTTGATCTGTATCTGGATACTATGGGAATCACTCATGAGTTCTCTGCTCCAGACACACCTCAGCAAAATGGCATCGTTGAGCGCAAGAACAGAATCCTCATTGAGATGGCTTGAACAATGCTAGATGAGTACAAGACACCAAGAAAGTTCTGGCCCGAAGCTATTAATACAGCATGTCACATCATCAACCGTGTGTACGTTCATAAGCTTCTGAACAAAACATCATATGAGCTACTTACTGGCAAGAAGCCAAATGTCAGTTACTTCAGAGTATTTGGAGCAAGATGCTGGATCAAGGATCCCCATCACAAGTCAAATTTTGCACCTAAGGCTCACGAAGGCTTCATGCTTGGCTATGGAAAGGATTCACACTCCTACAGAGTCTTCAACCTTTATCTCTACAAAATCGTTGAAACTATGGATGTGAAATTTGATGAAACCAATGGTTCATAGAGAGAGATTCTGCCAAGCACACTGGATGAAGCTCCTTCAAATGAGGCAATCAAGCTGATGGGAACTGGTGAAATCATGCCCTCTGAAGCACAGCCTGAAGAGGAACTTATCATCTCTGCACCAAATCAACCTGAAGACAATGCTCAGTCCGAAGACAATCCTCCCAATGATGAAAATGATCAACCAGAGCAAAATCTTCGTCCTGTTCACCCTCGTGTTGCAAATGAAGTTAAATTGAGAAGATAATTGACAACATCAATGCACTTGGTCCACTCACTCGTTCAAGAGCAACTCAGCTAGCAAACTTCTGTGGGCACTTTTCTTTTGTGTCAATATCAGAACCCAAGAAAGTTGCTGAAGCTTTTATGGAACATGAATGGATTCAAGCCATGCAAGAAGAACTTCAACAGTTCAAGCTCAATAATGTCTGGGAACTTGTCAAGCGACCGGATCCTCGCAAGCATAACATTATTGGAACAAAATGGATATATCGCAACAAGCAAGATGAACATGGTCAAGTCGTCAGAAACAAAGCACGTCTTGTGGCTCAAGGATACACTCAAGTTGAAGGAATTGACTTCGATGAAACATTTGCTCCTGTTGCTAGGCTTGAAGCTATTCGCATACTACTAGCCTACGCAAATCATCACAATATCTTGCTATATCAAATGGATGTGAAGAGTGCATTTCTCAACGGCAAGATTGAAGAAGAAGTATATGTCGCACAACCACCTGGCTTTGAAGATCCAAAACATCCTGATATGGTGTACAAGCTGAACAAGGCACTGTATGGCCTCAAACAGGCTCCTCGTGCCTGGTATGATACAATCAAAGACTTCCTGAAGAGCAAAGGCTTCAAACCTGGATCCCTTGATCCCACTCTCTTCATGAAGACATATGATGGTGAACTGTTTGTGTGCCAAATATATGTGGATGACATAATCTTCGGATGCACCAACCAGAAGTACAGTGATGAGTTTGGGTACATGATGCAAGAGCAATATCAAATGTCCATGATGGGTGAGCTGAAGTTCTTCCTTGGTCTTAAAATTCGTCAGCAGAGGAATGGCATCTTCATATCTCAAGAGAAATACCTCAAAGATTGTCTGAAGAAGTTTGGAATGGAAGACTGCAAAGGCCACACGACGCCAATGCCAGCCAAGCACCATCTTGGTCCCGACGACAATGGTAAAGAGTTCGATCAAAAGGTATACCGCTCCATGATTGGTTCTTTGCTTTATTTAGGTGCATCTAGGCCAGATATTATGCTTAGTGTTTGCATGTGTGCTCGGTACCAAGCGGCACCAAACGAATCGCATCACTTAGCTGTGAAGCGAATTCTTAGATATTTGGCTTACACCCCAACACTCGGATTATGGTATCCCAAGGGCTCAAGATTTGATTTGGTTGGATTCTCGGATGCTGATTATGCTGGTGACAAGGTGGATCGCAAGTCTACCTCTGGCACATGTCATTTTCTTGGTCGATCACTTGTCTGTTGGTCTTCGAAGAAGCAAAACTGTGTATCACTCTCAACTGCTGAATCTGAATACATTGCTGCTGGATCTTGTTGTGCTCAGCTTCTATGGATGAAGAAAACTCTCAAGGATTATGGCATCAACCTGAAACAAGTACCTCTCTTCTGCGACAACGAGAGTGCCATCAAGATAGCCAACAATCCAGTCCAACATTCGAAGACAAAGCACATTGAAATTCGTCATCACTTTCTCAGAGATCATGTTATGAAGAAAGATATCGATATCATTCACGTCAACACTGATGAGCAACTGGCAGATATCTTCACAAAGCCCTTGGATGAGAAAAGGTTTTGAAAGTTACAGTGTGAGCTAAATATCTTAGAATCCTCTAATGTCCTGTGATCAGGCACACATCCTAACACTTATGCATGTTGATGACTTAGATGTGCAACACACAAAGTAATGTATATCTTCAATCAATGAAGATTTACACTCTGAGTGTGAATACATTAACATTGAATTTGACTTCGGAGCGCCACGATAATTGTGCGCCGTGTCTGGATCTAATACTTCCTATACGGTGGGTAACGCCACCACCAACTTTTCTAGTTTGAAGTGTTTCACTCAAGGCGTTATATTGCAATGACTTCGCATTTGGTTTGTCTTCAGTTTCAATTTGTCTTCACGACTTCCTGCACTATAATGATTTGATTGATTTTTGATATATATCTATACTAGTGTTCTGTCCTCTACAGCATTCACTTATAGCTATGCCTTCAAAGATTGGATCTTTTGAACTAAGTGAATGTGATCGGACCCTAACCTCTCTATGCTTACTATCTCAAAATCTATCTGTCCAAATCATATGCATTCTGTTGAAACTGTCGAATGTCTTCTCTGCGTCCTAATCAGCAGAAGGCAAAGAGACACACATTAAATCTGTTTTAATGGCTTATCTTTACTGTTGAAATCCGGAGAAGCTGGAACAACTCTCCGACATGCCTGGCGGGCGTGGGAACGTGGGACAACCCTGAGGGTGTTGCATGCTTGCCATGTTCCCCTCAGATGTGAACCGCCAGGGGCACCAGCGTAATTGCGCTGTGTCTCTCACCTACTTATAAATACCTCTCCCCGTGCGGTAAAGAAATACTTCTTCCACCTCTCCACCTCCGTCAAAACCCTAGCGCCACCTCTAGCTCGAGACGACGCCGGCGATGAAGCGCTTAGCTGCCGCGACTTCTCCGACGCCGTCCTCACGCCGGCCGCGAACATCGTCCTCTCCGTCGTCGCCGTAGGTGTCCTCCGTCGCCAAGTTAGGGCACGGTGGGCTGAACTGCTCGGTCTCCTATTCTTCTCCATCTAGCAGTTCTTCGTGCGGTAATTATAACTCTATTTTTACCACCTTTTTGATCTTCAAGATTCATCCTGTTTACCGAAAGTTGTTTCTGTCTATTCAAAGCTAGATCTATTCCGTCTGCATCTCATACTGCTTAGTCGATTCACTTAGATTTCTTCTAGTTTGATTCCTCACTTGTACTTATTCACGGATTGGTACAAATCTGGAACCAACTCACCTATGTAAGTGAATGTCTTTGCAATGAGGTCAATGTCTTCAAACTGATTTAACTTCAAAATCTTCTGAGAATGCATATGACCTCTTCCCCTTCCCTCGCATCTCTAATGCTGTCACAGGTACATGTCCGTGGGAGAATCCATTGGTTCTCATAGTCTGCATTCGTTTGCAGAATACTTGCAGCATCGTATAAATTCTCCTGAAGCCAGTTCCTGCTTGACCAGCAAGCGCAAATCTTTGAAGCCTCTGAACGTACTGAAGCCTTTCAGCTTGAAGTTCATGGCAACCGAGAAATCAGCAAGGAAGGGTGGCAAACAGCGCAGAGGAGGCACATCTAAAGATCTGCCTGATGACTTAGCAGAACTGTACAAGACAGATCCTGAAGAAAATTATCATCAGAGGAAGACGCGAATCCAATGGATTCGACGCTATTGGGCTGAGGAGTGGTTCAAGTACAGATTTGTGACAAAGGAATATGCAGAGAAAAATGCCATCAAGAAACCATGGGGTGATATCCTCTATCGAGGGCTTCAACCCAAGAGCCGAGCTGAAGCCATTGAGCAAGGCTTCTATCCATGCATGGTCCGTGGGCCACAGCCAGCGAACGCCGATCCCACTTCACTACTATGGTGTCGTGATGATTCGCTATTCAAGCGCAACTATCAGTTTGCTGTGGCTTCGGCCAAGGAGAACAAGAAGACCTTGGGTTTGGACTTCAATCCAGGTCCCTCTGCTCCCCGTGCTGATGGCTCCCGTGAAGCTAATCCCAATGTCATTGGCCCCTATGCCAACCTTGACGGCCTCATCACATACATCATGGTCCAAGGCGCCAGAGTAGATCATTCTGACAATGATGCTGACACTGATGAATCCCCTGCTCCTCCTCCTCCAAAGCCGCAGAAGCAAAAGAAGTCAAAGGCTTCAACCTTAGTTGCAAAGCCACCTCCGAAGACTTTGCGTGCGAAGCCACTGGCCACTGCACCTCCTGAAGCCAGTGTGCAATCTGAAGATCTGTCCCATATCTCCAAGAGAACGGACAAGAAAAAGCAGCTTGTTAGAACATCTGATCAGCGAGCTTTGACTCCTGCTGCCATTCTGCGTGAAGAACCCATTGATCTATCAAGTGATGAAGATCTTGCGGATGATGCCCTTGAGCAGCTGATCAAGAGCAAAGAAGAAGCAGAAATCTTCAGCAACCTGCCTCTCTTTGATGTAGCCATCATACACAATTTCATTGATGAGTGGTTCGACACCCCCAACGTCAGTTTTGAAGATTTACAGCTCCCAGTAGGCCTCAGTGTCGCCTTCAATGGCGCCATTGCTTCTGACCTAGCTCTTGCTCAGCGCATCGTTGCGCTCAAAAACAAGATTGATTTTGAGAAGGCTCAATTCAAGAAGCATGTGGCCAATCTGAGTGTTCAAGACGTCCGCAACTTCAAGGTCATGCTCCATGAGCTCAAAGAAGCTTTTCTGCAGAAACGCCAAGAAGCATAGGGCTCTCGAGAACACATGAAGCTTTTGGCTGATAAGTGTGTGCTTGCCTACAATGAGGCTGAGAAGCGCAAGTCCCTTGGCCGTCCAGGCATTGACCCCAGGATGGCTGCAAAGAGGAAGAAGAAGCACCCTGCTGAATAGCCTGAGCCATCACGCCAAGAAGCCCCTCGCATGATCTTCCCGAGCAGCATGACTGGCTCGAAGCCAAAGGTCACCACAACCGCTTCAGAACAGAAGAAGACAAAGGCTGCCGAGGCTGATGCGAGAAAGAGAAAGCATGCTGAAGCCTCTGATGCTGCTCCCTCCAAGAAGAAGCGCAAGACCAAGAAGACTAGGGCTGCTTCCACAGAGCCCTTAGTCATTGAACCTATTTCCGTGGTCCGTCCTGTGTCCGTACACCAAGAAAGAAGAATGGTTGTCGATGAGCCTGCTACCACAGAGGCTCATGAGACTGAAGATGTTCCAGCAGCTGAACCCAACGCTGCTGAAGACATTGGTCAAGATGACAATGTAAATGATGATGAAGTTCTTCCTCATATCGGACATCAAGTGGTATCATCGCCTGTTCGTACGAACAGCGAACTCATCAGCATTGGTCGTCCATTGACGCCAATTGCTCAGGATGCTTCGTGGGCTGATCACCCACAACAACACCAAGACTCCCCAGTACTCCCCAACAACAACAACAAGCTACACCCCCAGTGCAAGAAGAGGATGAAGACTTTCAGGCTCAACCAACTCCATCTCCTAACTTGAAGCCAGCGCTTCGCAGGCTTCGAAGAGGACAAAGGCCTGAAGTCCCTCTGTCGAGCGTTCCTGAAGGAGAAGTGCAACGTTCACCTGTTGCACGGCAAGTATTCTCTGAACCAGCTCCAACAGTGAACATCTCCATGTCTGAAGCACATGCTGCTGAAGACATTCCGGCTGCATCAGCCGAAGAAAAAGAAGAAGAAGTTCGTGTACCAACACCCCCAGCGATTGAAGAAGAGGCAGTTCTTGATTTGAACGTGCCTGTGCCCGACCCTCCTGTTCATCAAGAGGAGGTTGAAAATGTTGAGGCTGCCACAACCAACGCCAATGAAGCCTGTGACGTAGTCATGGCTGACGCCAATGTGGAGCCTGCACCAACCAGCGTGCCTGAAACCAATGAGGCCACTGTGCCCGAGGCAAATGTGGCCACTGAGGATGTTGACCCTGAAGTCAATGAGAACGCTGCACCTGAAGCTCATGAAAATGTCGCACCTGAAGCCCATGAGGATGCTGCACCTGACGCAAATCTGACAACTACTCCTGAAGCACCTGTTGTGAAGCCTGAACCCTCTGATGTTGCCCCTGCTCCTGTTCCGCCACCAAGGCCTCACACGATTGAGCAAGCATACGATCATGGTCAGCTTGTCACTGTCCGATGGCCTGTTCTGGTGCCTCCGCCTGCTACCTCCGGCCCCCAATTTGACTATCATGTTGAGCATCGGCCTCAAGTCCAGAAGCCAAAGCCGAGATTGCCAAGGTTTCCAGGTACTGCTAACTCCCCCGGGTCCTTCAATGCTAATGGCTTCAAGAGCCACAATACCTTCTTTGACAGCGCCAAGAACCCCTACTCCAAGCCACGGATTTCATCAGATCGGTTCTGGAGCTATCAGCAGAGAAGCTATTACTCATGCGTGCTATATGATCAAGGGCGCATTTTCCCTCATATGCGCCTTGACACTGAAGCCATTGCTGGACTGCCGTGCTTGGAAGAAGCACTTGACTGCTTTCACGATGCTGGTCTGCTCCATTTTGTGACAGACAAGGAACACTGGAATGAAGAGCTATTGCTTCAATTCTATGCCACTCTGCACATTCGCGGCTACTACAGAGACATCAAGACTTGGGTTCTCGAGTGGATGACTGGCAATGTTCATCATGAAGCCAAAGCTATGGATATCATCGAGCTTACTGGGCTAGCCACTCCTGGAGAACTGTATGAGCCTAACTGTCAGCTACATCGCAATGCTGTGGAGAGCATCTTTCATAAGACAGAACCCAATATGAGCCAGATGCTGAGCATGATGAAGCCTTTGCCATCTAACACTGAGTATCCCACACATTTCTTTGTTGAAGACCTTGAGTATCTGCCTCGCACCATATATCATATCATCAGGCGAACTCTATGGCCAGTCAAGGGACACTCATCATCAGCCAAGCTTGAAGGAGCCATGAAGACATTGGTCTTCTATATTCTTAATGGCATCAGCTTCAACACTCAGGAATTCTTCATCATGCAACTTGCTGCTTCTGGATCTGACCTGTTTGGTCTGAAGTTTTATGCTCCCTGGGTCATGCGCCTCATCAAGCGACACTCATCTGTCAATTATCAGCCCTCTTCTCGCAATCACATCATATTTCTGCCCGAGGTTGATATGTTAGTTGATGCTGTATATTCTGACCCTGCCAAGACGCCACTTTGTCTTCAGAACATTGAGCACCAAAGCTTCACTCAGCCTATTGAAGGTGTTCAAGCAGCAACAAGAGTCTACCCACTAGCTGGTAACACCCGTCTGCCTCACAGAGCGCCAACTGAAGCCACTGAAAGCACCATTGCGCAAAGGCCTCGGAAGCGTTCTCGTGTTCTTAATGACCGAGAGCTTCTTGTGGCTCTTCATCAGAAGCAGGATAAGCATCATTTCTGGCTCAAGCGCCAAATGCAAAGCCTCTTGGTGGATGTCAATCGCATTCGCAACCTTGCCACCAAGAATGCTTTTGTTGCTCATGAAACTTGCCGAAGATCATGGAAGAGTTTGACCCTGCTCAGTGCTGAAGCTGATCTTCAAGATGATGGCTTCAATGAAAGATTCCAGTTTGACTCCACTCCTCCAAGGACTGCTACCCTTCGTCGAACTCCATCTCTTGAAGACTCTGAATATTCCTCTTCCGCGGCAACAGTTAATGCCAGAGTGATCGATGATGAAGATGACGCTACTTCACCACCTCCAACTACAACTATGCGCATCGACACTGCACCAAGCTCGTCTGCACCGCCAACCAACGACGACAACCCTGCTGCTTCACCTACTCATGATGACGAGTAAATGCTCTATGTCTTCAAACCTTTTTGGTCATTACTGACAAAAGGGGGAGAATCATATGAGTTGATAGTCTTCAAGCGGGTTCATATGGGCGGTTGCATTATATTCTGCTGCGTGCTTACAACTCTTGCATTTTGAAACATTTGGTTCTTTGAGTTGTAACACCTAAACTTGATGGTCGTCTGCTACTTCTGCTACTTATCTGCTTTGCGATGATAAATTCCGCATGTGCGATGATAACTTCCGCACTTAGATCATTCTGCAGACATCCATTTTTCATTATGCATGTCATTCTTATTGCTATATCATTTCATGCATGATGAATTATCTTCATAAGTTGAAGTGGATCTCCACAAGTACAACCTGCCATGTGCATTTGCATTCCAAAAGCAAATTACTTATATGCACATCTTCAGGGGGAGCCCTTGCAACTTATGAAGACAAATTCCTATCCTTACAATTTCACATACTTTATCCCCGTTGAAAACTTCAACCAGTTTGTCATCAATCACCAAAAAGGGGGAGATTGTAAGTGCATCTAGTGCCACCCCTAGTTGGTTTTGGAGTATTGACGACAAAGTTGGTTGAGGGACTAATGTGTTTGTGAGAATTGCTGGATAACGCAGGTAGTGTCCCTCATTGATTCAGTTTCCCTACCGGAGATGACCCCTAAAAATGTATGAAGACATTGAAGACAATGGTGGTAAGAGAAGATATTCTTATTGAAGACTATGACATGAGAAGACATTGCGTGAAGACTTTGGAGCGCGGAGACTGTGTGTTTTCGTCGTTTCTTTTCTTCTTTGTTGAGTCATAGGAACCACCGTACTGTTAAGTGGGGTCCAAGTGAACTAAGTCAGAGTGACTGAAGTGATGCTCAACCCAAATCCTATCTCTTCGAGTGAAGACAATGAGAGCAAATCTTATCCAGAGCTGGATGAGTCAGCTTTGCTTGTAGCCCAAGTAAAGTTGCCGCGTGTGTTTGAAATCTGACCGTTGGAACACGTGTCAGTTCCTTAGTGACCCAGGGTCATTTTGGACAAATCAGGTCGGGTTGCCTAGTGGCTATAAATAGCCCACCCCCTACACCATAATTGGTGGCTGCTCAGAGTTTGTGCACGGCTTTTGCCGTTTGAGTGCAACCCACCTCGAAGAATTTGAGAGAGAGAAATCCTTGTGAGGACAAAGCCCAAACACCCAGAGCCAAAGAGTGTTAGGCATCACTGAAGTCTTTCTATCTGTGTGACCTAAAGACTTATTACACTTGAGGACTGTGAATCCTCCAGCCGGTTAGGCGTCGCGTTCTAAGCATCCAAGAGTCATTGTGGATTGCCGGTGAACAAAGTCTGTGAAGGTTTGGAAGTCTCCCTTGAAGACTTACCAGAGTGATTGGGCAAGGACTGGGTGTCCTTAGCTCAAGGGGAATAAGGTGAAGACATGGTCTTCTGAGTTTAATCTCAGCCTCCCTAACCAGACGTACAGTTGTCACAACAACTGGAACTGGTCCAACAAATCCTGTGTCTTCAACAAGCAACTGGTTCTATCCCTTCCGACCTTACTTAAGTTTGTCTTCATGAAGTCATTGCTTATCTGTTCATCTGTTTGACTTCATTGTTTGACCACTATTGTTGTTTGGCTTCATATTATCTTCCATCTTGATCCTTACTACCTTACAGCTATTAGTCCTGTACTTTCACATCATTACATACTTGACTATGGCTTGTCTAGGGTAGTTTATCTTCCGCTGCATATCAATTAGGTTGTCTCTGTTGTTTGTCTTCGAAACTTCCAAGTTTTGAAGACTTTGATAAAAATCTCCTATTCACCCCCCCTCTAGTCGATACTAGCACTTTCAATTAGGGCTTGGCGGCGGCTCCGTGTCGTAAAATGCGATGAAACTTTCTCTCTGATTTTTTTCTCCCCGAACGTGAATATATGGAGTTGGAGTTGAGGTCGGTGGAGGTCCAGGGGGCCCACGAGATAGGAGGGCGCGCCCTACAGGGGGGCGCCCCCCTGTCTCGTGGACAGGCCCTGGGCCCCCTGGTGTATTTCTTTCGCCCAGAAATTTCTATTAATTCCAAAAAGTGCCTCCGTGGATTTTCAGGACATTCTGAGAACTTTTCTTTTCTACACATAAAACAACATCATGGCAGTTTTGCTGAAAACAGCGTCAGTACGGGTTAGTTTCATTCAAATCATGCAAGTTAGAGTCCAAAACAAGGGCAAAAGTGTTTGGAAAAGTAGATACCTTGGAGACGTATCAGACAGCAGTCAAAATTATCCTTAGTGAGGACTAGGGAAATGTCTCTCGGTTATGGGGGGTGATAAAGAGTTCGTCGTAAAGAGTTACATTGATGCAAGCTTTTACATGGATCCAGATGACTCTAAAGTCTCAATCTAGATACATATTGAAAGTGGGAGCAATTACTAGAGTAGCTCCATGCAGAGCATTGTATACATAGAATATTTGCAAAATACATACGGTTCTGAATGTGACAGACCCATTGACTAAACTTCTCTCATGAGGAAAACATTATCACACCTTAGTACTCTTTGGGTGTTAATCACATAGGAATGTGAACTAGATTATTGACTCTAGTAAACCCTTTGGTTGTTGGTCACATGGCGATGTGAACTATGGGTGTTAATCACATACAGATGTGAACTATTGGTGTTAAATCACATGACGATGTGAACTAGATTATTGACTCTAGTGCAAGTGGGAGACTGAAAGAAATGTGCCCTCGAGGCAATAATAAAGTTATTATTTATTTCCTTATATCAAGATAAATGTTTATTATTCATGCTAGAATTGTATTAACTGGAAACTTAGTACATGTGGGAATTCATAGACAAAACGTATAGTCCCTAGTATGCCTCTACTTGACTAGCTCGTTAATGAAAGATGGTTATGTTTCCTGACCATAGACATGTGTTGTCATTTGATGAACGGGATCACATCATTAGGAGAATGATGTGACGGACATGACCCATCCGTTAGCTTAGCATTATGATCGTGTTAGTTTCATTGCTACTGCTTTCTTCATGACTTATACAAGTTCCTCAGACTATGAGATTATGCAACTCCCGAATACTGGAGGAACACTTTATGTGCTACCAAACGTCACAACGTAAAAGAGTTATAAAGGTGCTCTATAGGTATCTCCGAAGGTGTTTGTTGGGTTGGCATAGATCGAGATTAGGATTTGTCACTCTGTGATTCAGAGAGGTATCTCTGGGCCCTCTCGGTAATGCTCATCACTATAAGCCTTGCAAGCAATGTGACTAATGAGTTAGTTGCGGGATGAAGTATTACGAAATGAGTAAAGAGACTTGCCGGTAACAAGATTGAACTAGGTATGATGATACCGACGATCGAATCTCGGGCACATAACATACTGATGACAAAGGGAACAACGTATGTTGTTATGCGGTTTGACCTATAAAGATCTTCATAGAATATGTAGGAACCAATATGAGCATCCAGGTTCCGCTATTGGTTATTGACTGGAAGTGACTCTCGGTCATGTCTACATAGTTCTCGAACCCATAGGGTCCGCACGCTTAACGTTCGATGACGATCGATATTATGAGTTTATGTGTTTTGATGTACCAAAGGTTGTTCGGAGTCCCGGATGTGATCACGGACATGACGAGGAGTCTCGAAAAGGTCGAGATGTAAAGATTGATATACTGGATGACTACATTCGGACATCGGAAATGTTCCGGATAAGTTTTGTATAAAACCGGAGTACCGGGGGTTACCGGAACCCCCCGAGGAAGCTATTGGGCCTCATGGGCCTTAGTGGAGAAGAGAGAGGGCAGCCAGGAGGTGGCGCACGGCCCCCCTTGCCCTAGTCCGAATTGGACAAGGGGAAGGGGCGCCCCCCCTCTCCTTCCTTCTCTGCACCTCCTCCTTTCCCCTTCTCCTTGTTGGAATAGGAAAGGGGGGGGGGGCAAACCTACTTGGAGTAGGATTGCCCCCCTTGGCGCGCCTCCTCCCCTGGCCGGCCTCCTCCTCCCTCCCTCCTTTATATATGGAGGAAGGGGGGCACCCCAAAGACACACAAGTTGATTGTTTAGCCGTGTGCGGTGCCCCCCTCCACAGATTTCCACCTCGGTCATATCGTCGTAGTGCTTAGGCGAAGCCCTCCGCCGGTAACTTCATCATCACAGTCACCACACCGTCGTGCTGACGAAACTCTCCCTTGACCTCAGCTGGATCTAGAGTTCGTGGTACATCACCGAGCTGAACGTGTGCAGACCGCGGAGGTGCGTACCTTTGGTGCTAGGATCTGTCGGATCGTGAAGACGTATGACTACATCAACCGCGTTGTCATAACGCTTTCGCTTTTGGTCTACGAGGGTACGTAGACAACACTCTCCCCTCTTGTTGCTATGTATCACCTAGATAGATCTTGCGTGATCGTATGAATTTTTTTGAAATTACCGCGTTGCCCAACAATTCGAGCCGGGAGATTGCTTGGTGCCACCCTACCTTAATCTCCGCCAGCTTCACCAACCCCTCCGCCTCGCCCATCTGGAGTTTTGGAGTCAGCAGTTCCGCTCGCTACTCCTTTAGCTTCTTCATCAGCTCCCGAGCGTTCGCTCAAACGTAGAGTGTAGTCATTCATGTAGTGCATGTGCATCTGTTGTAGTATTTCTGCTTGTGTGCGCTTGTGTTTGCCTGTTTGGATCAGTTTTGTAGCTTGTTTGCTGTGTGCTTTATTGCAATTGATTGTTCCCTTGTGCTTCTTTGTTTTGAATCCTTGGGGTTACCCCCTTATGGAAATTGTTCATCAATCGACACCAGACCAGAAGAAGACGTGAGAAATATAGATATACACCCAGGGACTCAGTTAAAAGCAATGAGATTTTCCACTGATGGCATTGTATTGCCGACATCTGGTCCGGGTACCAAGTATAGTCTGCTCAGAATTTTAGTAACAAGTACCCGTCAGCGATACATCTTTATTGCAGAAATGAGTAAGCCAGCAGGAGAATCAAATCGGATCCAAGTCCAACCGTGTATTTTAAGTCCGAGGTATGGTCCGTACACAATGATTAATTCTGCCATGAGTCTGATTTGAAGCATGCGACACCCAGAAGTCAGTCCAAATATGCAATGAATTCAACAAGAAGGACAGTCCGCCAATTCCTATCATGCAAGTATCAGCAGCTGGAATGACAAGAATATATATGTTAATCCGTTCACAAAGCAAATTAGTCCAGTCCTTCTCAACAATTTATTAGCGAAGCATACAAGACACGATTCACCAGTCTACATCAGAAAGGTATAAATGGATTCTAGTGCAAGATATTCAGTCATCTCAATTGGATACTGTAAAAGTTTCTGGCATAATGTATCGAGTCTTCCCTAGTAAGTCTTTAAGGGGGGAAGCTTCTGAGGTACGATACCCAGTCTTCCTCAGCAAGTTATCCGCCAAAGGCTTCGAGCATAAGCTATCCAGTCTTCCGCATCACGATACCCCGATGGATTCCGAAGCAAGCTGCCCGGTCTTTTTGAGTATGACACTGGTACAAGATATTAAATAGTGGATTGTCAGCTTATGCACTACAAAAAAAATTACACTTCCGTGATGATACGTGTTTGTCACAGTAGGCCACGTTTTCTGTCATGCATGTACGTCCATGATGATTTTATGACAGAATCAAGATAGTCATACCTGTGCTATCGTAGAAGTGTTCCATGACATTACCAAAATTATCATCATGGAAGTGTCCACTTCCATGACGATAAATCGTGCGTCATAGAAGTGCTTTCGTCAAGGGTGACCGACACGTGGCATCCACCGTAACGGGACGCCATTAAGCTATCGGGTCCGGTTTTGGATCTGGTAACCCGCTAACAGCCATGACCAATGGGGATTTTCCACATGTAAAATTTTCATTGGATGGAGGAAACACGTGTTGCCTCACCGTTTGGACAGATGTCGTCCACTCATTGGACATGAGCCGCCTATGATACGTCGACACGTGGCACGACCCAACAGAGGCCCATTCCAGTGAAAAGGCCGGGCCTGTCAAAATAAGCGGGTTGGCCCATTAGCGGCCTACTTGTGTCAAGCCCATTTACAAGTACGGCACATACAAGTTAAACATAATCGACACATCAAAGGCCCATTCTAGATTCTACAATTTCTAGCCCATCATCAGTTTAAGCCCGTTAACGGCATGCTACGTTTTTTGGCCCAATTGTGGCTCGAGCTTCTTTGGGCTTGTTAGCAGGCCATCGTCAGTTCCAGCTCGTTAACGGCCCGGAACGTCTTTCGGCCTTTTCTCGGCCCATTATGCAGTTGGGCCAATTCTAGCCTACTGTGACTTTAGGCCTGTCATCGGCCCATTCGGTAAATGGGACAACTCTTAGCCCATTTTGTCCCTCGGTCTGCTAACGGCCCACACAACAGTTGGGCCTTTGAATTTAGGTCCATTAGGGGGCCACGGTCTGTAGGGCATCATTTCAGCCCAACGCGACTTTCGGCCTGTTAAAAGCCTAGTTTGCAAATTGGGCCTCCTCTAGCCCATAACACTTTCGGCCTCTTAGTGGCCCATAAAGTAAAAGGGCCGAGACAAAATTGACATTTATTTTGGCCTGCTAAAGGCCCGCGGGCCATTTCCATTTATACGGCCCTATCGAGCTTTAGGCCTGTTGACGGCCTGCTAAGAGCCATTGTTACGGTGGGCCACATCATTTGCGATCCACTTAATACTATTTTGACCAGCCCAATTAAGGTCTGCTTTGACTACACATGTTTGTTCGTTTGTAAAGCGTCAAGGAAATGTTTGGGCGTGTTGGCCCCCGTTTCAACAATATAGCATATTCAAGAAATATCCTACTCTATACTATCGCCTCTAAAAAACATACACTATACAATAAAAATACTAAGGCATAGAAACATAGAATAATCCTACACTATACAATGAAGAAATTACAGCTGAATATACCCACTGGGCATTATAGTTCGGCACGAGTGATAATAAAGCATACACAAACAACAAATTACATACACTGGACAAATAAAGCTCATACATCATGGATACGCATCAACAGAACTTACCATTTGAACCATAATCTCTTTAGAAAATAGGATTGGCCAGATTCACATAGCACAAATTTCAGTCTGCAAAATCTCCAATTCCTTCATGGTTACCTCAGTGTCTTGTTTTATTTTTTTGACTCCTGCATCAAATACCTGCATGTCGAGTCTCAACTTGTTGATTGTACGTTGAGAATGATGTACACGTTGTCTTGCCACCTCTAGTTGATGCTCGAGAACATCAACACATTCCAATTCCAATCCATAATCATTCGGTAACAGCCATGCCGCACTGCTCGCAGATCTTTGTGTTGATGTCACTTCATCCTGAAATGTTTCTGTGAGTACACATGACTAGGGCAAAAATATAGTTACAACAGTGAAGCAAGCAAGACAAACTATTTTGTACATGGCAAAACAGGACTAACAATAATGTTACACGTCATGAAGTATAAGCAGGTGATATTTTAAAAATTATAAAAAAGGTAGTCTGTGCAGCCTGCATACAGAAATCTCCCTTAGCTCAACAGTGGAGCATGATGTTGGGGCCCAATCCAAAACACGGACAAGTTACAAATTTAGTCAGCACGTTGCGTATAAGTAAGCAAGCAGTTGGCCATTCTATAGCTCAATTAAAGTCTTAGGGAGCATAATGAACAGTAGAGGGATTCATACAAACCGATAGAGGCAAAGGTGTCCCGTCTTTCGATGAGATGGTGGATTTCGCTTTGGTGGAAGTCGACTTTGACGATCTTACTACGAACGTGCGAGGACGTCGTGCCTTAGCAATCGCTAAACCAACTCCGAGGGGTTATTGACCACGCCGGAGCACGATAAACCTGACCATGAGGGTCTGTTTCCTGCGAGCAAACGAAGAACAAGCAAGAAACTGAGATTGCAATCTGGATATTGCGAATATAAGATGAAAGCTTTATTGATCAAGGTGGGGTTCTGTGACGCCTTTGTCTGGTCGTTGAACACAAACGAAGTACGCGAAGTTGCAGCTATGACGAACTCTTAATCTAAGCAAAACCTCCAAAGTCTAAACGGTGCCCTAAGGGCTGTATATATGGAGGAAGAGGGGGTGAATTTCGTGGCCCTTGGTGGAGGGGTCCGAAACTAACCCTATCTCTCGTTTCCCCACACATACGGACTCTAAAAATAACCTATACTTATGTATTTCAAAATTACATGGTCCTGACCCAATAATAAGGTGACGCAGCACCTAGAATAGCCTCTGGACGAAATTTATGAAGTGGCGTCTTGTATATTTCGTCCAAGGCTTCATGCACTCATTATGGTGGCTTCAAAGTCCTGAAATCATCACTTGTAACTCCGTTCTTGTCCCCCTTGTGCCTGCCATCATCTCCATGCTTGTTCTTGCTCCAATATTCATCCTTCTCCAATCTAGGCCCTTCATTTGTAAGCAAAACAAATGTATCCAATTTAGGCAGCATCATATTCTCATGAACATTAGAATCATTACCAAGAAACGAAAGTACCTGGTAATTTAGTTGGCGTGCGCGAGCTCTAGTAATTGGTCCAGTATGTATAGCAGTAGGGACTGTGGGTGTAACAATGGTATTGATGTCCTCATCATCCTCCCCTTCTTGAAATGAAGTCGTCCTCGACAGAAGTTCATCTTCCTCACCCAAATATGGCTTCAAATCTGCAATGTTAAAAGTGGGACTAACCCCAAAATCTGCAGGCAGCTCAAGTTTATATGCATTATCATTTACTTTCTCCAACACCTTAAAGGGACCAGCAGCATGTGGCATTAGCTTTGATTTGCGCAAATCAGGAAATCTATCCTTACGCAAATGTAACCAAACAAGATCTCCAGGTGCAAACACAACATGTTTCTATCCTTATCTCCAGCAAGTTTATATTTAGCATTCATACGCTCAATGTTTTCCTTAGTTAACTCATGCATTTTTAAAATCAATTCAGCACGTTCTTTAGCATCAAAATTAACCTTCTCCGAAGATGGAAGAGGCAACAAATCAATAGGTGCACGAGGTAGGAAACCATACGCAACTTCAAAAGGGCACATCTTAGTAGTAGAATGCAATGAACGATTATAAGCAAATTCAATATGAGGCAAGCATTCCTCCCACATTTTCTTATTATTCTTCAAAACAGCCCTAAGCATAGTAGACAATGTTCTATTGACTACTTCAGTTTGTCCATCAGTTTGGGGGTGACAAGTAGTACTAAAAAGCAGTTTAGTCCCCAACTTAGCCCATAAACATCTCCAAAAGTGGCTAAGAAATTTAGTATCACGATCTGAAACAATAGTATTTGGCACACCATGCAAAAGAATAATTTCACGAAAGAACAAATCAGCAACATTAACAACATCATCGCTTTTATGACATGGTATAAAGTGTGCCATTTTCGAGAATCTATCCACGACAACAAATATGCTATCCCTCCCCTTCTTTGTTCTAGGTAAAGCTAAGACAAAGTCCATAGGTATATCCTCCCAAGGAACACTAGGTACAGGCAAAGGCATATATAAACCATGAGGATTGAGTCGTGACTTAGCTTTTTGACATGTAGTGCAGCGAGCAATAAAACGCTCAACATCCCGTCTCATCTTTGGCCAAAAGAAATGTGTAGCAAGTACGTCCTCCGTCTTCTTCACGCCAAAGTGTCCCATTAGTCCTCCTCCATGCGCCTCCTGCAACAACAAAAGACGAACGGAGCTAGCTGGAATGCATAGCTTGTTAGCACGGAACACAAATCCATCATTAACGACAAACTTGTTCCATGTTCTTCCTTCTTTACAATTCTGCAATACATCTTTAAAATCAGCATCATGCACATATTGACCTTTGATGGTCTCCAAACCAAATATTTTGAAGTCAAGTTGTGAAAGCATAGTATAGCGACGAGACAATGCATCAGCAATAACATTTTCTTTACCCTTCTTGTGTTTAATGACATAAGGGAAAGTCTCAATGAATTCAACCCATTTAGCATGTCTACGATTCAGTTTAGCTTGACTTTTAATATGTTTCAAAGATTCATGATCAGAATGTATAACAAATTCTTTGGGCCATAAATAATGTTGCCATGTTTCTAAAGTCCTAACAAGAGCATATAATTATTTATCATAAGTAGAATAATTCAGACTAGGCCCACTCAATTTTTCAGAAAAGTATGCAACAGGTTTGCCATCTTGTAATAACACACCTCCTAATCCAATTCCACTAGCATCACATTCAAGCTCAAAAGTCTTATTAAAATCAGGAAGTTGGAGTAAAAGAGCATGTGTCAACTTATCTTTGAACACCATGAAGGCTTCTTCCTGTGCGGTACCCCAAACAAATGGCACATCCTTCTTTGTAAGCTCATTGAGAGGTGCAGCAATGGTGCTGAAATCTCTCACAAAACGCCTATAGAATCCAGCGAGGCCAAGAAAACTCCTCACTTGTGTGACCGTTTTGGGCTGCGGCCAACTCTCAATAGCTTCAATCTTGGCTTTATCAACTTCAATTCCCTGTGGAGTAACAACATAGCCAAGAAAAGACACTCGGTTGGTGCAAAAGGTGCACTTCCCAAGGTTACCAAGCAAACGTGCATCACGTAGAGCAATAAACACAGCACATAAATGTTCCAAATGTTCCTCCAAAGATCTGCTATAAATCAATATGTCATCAAAGTAAACTACCACAAATCGTCCAATGAAAGCACGTAAAACTTCGTTCATTAATCTCATGAAAGTACTAGGTGCATTAGTTAACCCAAAAGGCAAGACTAACCACTCATATAATCCAAACTTAGTTTTAAATGTTGTTTTCCATTCATCCCCCAATTTCATACGAATTTGATGGTATCCACTACGCAAATCAACTTTGGAGAATATTGTAGAGCCACTCAATTCATCAAGCATATCATCTAGCCTAGGAATAGGATGACGATAACGAATAGTAATATTATTAATGCCTCTACAATCAACACACATACGCGATGTACCATCCTTTTTCGGCACTAGAATAATAGGAACAGCACAAGGACTAAGGGATTTGCGTATATAACCTTTGTCGAGCAGCTCTTATACTTGACGCATAATCTCCTTCGTCTCCTCTGGATTGGTACGGTATGGCGCACGGTTTGGTAGTGAAGCAACGGGAATTAAGTCAATCTGATGCTCATTCCCTCGAATAGGTGGTAATCCCGGTGGCACGTCTTGTGGAAAGACATCAGCGAACTCCTGCAAAATGTTAGTGACAGCAGGAGGCAAAGCGGAAGGCACGTCCTCGAATGAAAATAATGCCTCTTTGCACACAAAAGCATAACAAACAGATTTGCTGAAATCTAGCTCATCAATGTCAGATTTGGTGGCAAATAAACATGCACTTTTCAATTTTATTTCAGAAGCAACACTAGATGGTTTATTATTAGGCTTCATTTGTTGCTCAAATTCTTTTGCCACAATCTGATTTTCGCTCTTATTCTTCTCCTGTTTTGCTTTATTAGCTCTATTAATATCATCTTTCAAAATAGAATCTGGAGTCATAGGAAGCAAAGTAATATTTTTATCCTTATGAACAAGAGTATACTGATTGTTTCTACCATGGTGTACAGAATTTTTATCAAATTGACATGGTCTACCAAGTAATACGGAACATGCTTGCAGAGGTACCACATCACAATCAACATAATCAGCATATGTAGAGATACTAAAATGCACACGAACAGTACGTGTTACCTTAACCTTGCCGCTGTTATTGAACCATTGGATGTAGTAAGGATGTGGATGTGGTCTTGTGGTGAGAGAAAGCTTCTCCACCAACTCCATGCTAGCCAAGTTGTTGCAGCTCCCTCCGTCTATGATGACGCGCACAGAACGTTCCTTCACAACTCCCTTGGTATGGAACAAATTGTGCCTCTGATTTTGCTCGGCTTGTGTGACCTGCACACTCAAAACACGTTGAGCAACTAAACATTCATACCTGTCAGCGTCTTCAGGAGCCATGTATTGCGTCTCATGATCAGAATCATCTCCACCGTGTTCTTCACGTGTAATAAGAGCCAACGTCTCCTCATCATAGTCACTAGCGGACTCATACCCACCATCCTCAGTAGCAATCATCACACGCTGAGATTTGCATTCTCTCACATAATGACCTCTTCCCTTACAACGACGACAAATAATATCACTGGTGTGCCCAGTTGATGCCATGGAAGAAGAAGAGCTCTGTGTAGGCTCGGCAGGTGCGCTCTTGGCAGATAGGGGAGGTTGTGCCTGCTTTCTTGTATCACGGCTGGAGGTAGCAGCTGATGGAGGTGCTGGTGTAGTGGAAGTAGAGGATGCATGCGGTGTCCATGATGAAAGTCGACCTGCAGAAAAGTTAGTTCGCGCCAACGCTTGTCGATCCTGCACTTCACGTTCAACTTTACAAGCAAGATGGAATAAACGAGTGATATTAGTATACTCCTTATACTCTAGAATGGTCTGAATCTCTCTATTTAATCCACCTATAAAACGCGCAAGCATAGCTTCATTCTCCTCAACAATACCACATCTAATCATGCCAGTTTGTAATTCCTGATAATATTCTTCTACAGAATTTTTTCCTTGTCTTAAACACTGCAATTTTTGAAGCAATTCACGTTGATAATATGGTGGAACCCAACGAGTACGCATACCAGTTTTCAAAGCAGCCCAAGTAGTGGGAATAGGATATAATCTACAATGTTCAGACCACCATACACATGCAAAACTAGTGAAAGCACAAACAGCAGCAGCAACCCGTCTCTCCTCGGGATATTGTAAACATGTAAAACGCTGTTCAGTTTCTAACTCCCAAGTAAGATATATATCAGGAACATATCTACCCTCAAATGGTGGAATATTCAATTTCAGTTTAGGAATATGGACATCTTCTCGTACCTGAGGTGGTGGTGTAGGCCTACCATTACGAATATATACCTGAGGTCGACCTGCTGGTGGTGGTGCTGGTGGCTGCACGTAATTCTGATTTTGATCAACCTCATCCTCATAATCGCCCGCATACTCATCATCCTCCTCGGTACCAGCAGCAGCAGTAGCAGGAGCCAAAGAATCACCAATAGCAGTAGCAGCGGCACCAGAATTTTGTCCTGGCTCAATAGGAACACGCTGAGCTCTTCCATACTGATTCGGAAGGGGGCGTAGTTGTTGTTGTTGCAGAGGTGCGATAGGTGCAGCCGGCCGTGGTTGTGGAAAACGCGCGAGAAATTCATTAAACTTGCTATCAAGCTTTGTTTCAAACGTCTTCTCAATGCCATCTATCTTCTCCATGGCCTCGTCAAATCTGTTTAGCACATCTTGCACCTGTCCACTCATCATTTGCTGAAATTTATCATGTAGCTGTTTGTTCGTCAGGTTCTCCCAATCAATCTCATCGGCTTGTGATCCTACCATGGTTAGCAGCAAATAGAAACACACAAGAATATGATCCTACAGACTACTAAGAAGTGGTGGTGGTGTATCACAAACCCGTCAAGCAAATCTCAAATTCTTACCAGTTCTTACCCAGCAGCAGGTGGTGATTGGCAACTGTTGTAGTCAAAACTCTCAAAGCTTGGATATAGCGATTACCAGGGAGAATCAAACGCACGACGTAGATGTATGTGGAGCTGGAAGGCTTATAATATGGTAGCAAAAAAAGGTCAGCAATAATCAATTCAGAGATGCAAAGTTGAATAAACGCTCAACGACGGTACTGTGCTGGTCCTAGGCTAGACCATGCTAGAGACGCAAGCCTAGAACACTAACAAAATCACGGCGCTGCACGTAAACAAGGGAAAAGCACACTCTGGAATTTTTTTTCGCTCCTTTTTTTTGCGCTGCTTTTTTTTGCGCTGCTCTTTTTTTTTTGCGAAAAATCACTATAATGGCGAGTGTCTCAAAACTCTTCCCAGGTTAAACTGACAGGATGGGCACGAAATTTTTTCGACCAATTTTTTTTTCGACTACCTGGACCCAAAAACTGGAAACGGATCAAAAAAAACTTTCTATAACGGTGACTGTCTCAATACGCTTAGAAACACCTAAAAATAGGATAGCCAGAATTTTTTTTGTCAAGTGCGTTTTCGGAAAATTTTGGGCCTAAATGGAGGGTGGTTTCCGGACTCTTTTTTTGGAAACCAACCTCTTCTACGGACGACAAAAGATTGCTGGAATCCGAAACCTACTCAGACAAGGAAACACGAATCGGAAATTAGATGGATCCCGAAAACAAACCTAATATGCAAGGAACTCGGATTGGTGGTGGATATATGGTGGTAGGATATGGCAGCGGTGGTGGTATATGATAGCGGCGGTGGTATATGGATACGTATTCGAAGCGGTGGCGGATAAGCGGTGGTGGTAGATGGCAGGGGCGATGATGATGGTGCGGCGGCGGCGTGACAACTTATGACCAGAACTCGAAACTCTAAAAGACTAGACTCTAAGACCAGCAACTAGACACGACGATGCAACCACAAATTCAACAACGCAAATATAGAAAAGATTATGCAAAGGCTCAGATTGGTTCAGATATGATGAACTAACCCTAATTTTTTTTGTGGCTTTTTCGTGGACTGTAGGTATGAAGAACAGACTCGATCTAAACTACGAAAAACTGTAAAATCTCACCGAGCAACCTGGAAATCTGATACCACTTGATAGAGGCAAAGGTGTCCCGTCTTTCGATGAGATGGTGGATTTCGCTTTGGTGGAAGTCGACTTTGACGATCCGACTACGAACATGCGAGGACGTCGCGCCTTAGCAATCGCTAAACCAACTCCGAGGGGTTATTGACCACGCCGAAGCACGATCAACCTGACCACGAGGGTCTGTTTCCTGCGAGCAAACAAAGAACAAGCAAGAAACTAAGATTGCAATCTGGATATTGCGAATATAAGATGAAAGCTTTATTGATCAAGGTGGGGTTCTGTGACGCCTTTGTCTGGTCGTTGAACACAAACGAAGTACGCGAAGTTGTAGCTATGGCGAACTTTTAATCTAAGAAAAACCTCCAAAGTCTAAACGGTGCCCTAAGGGCTGTATATATGGAGGAAGAGGGGGTGAATTTCGTGGCCCTTGGTGGAGGGGTCCGAAACTAACCCTATCTCTTGTTTCCCCACACATACGGACTCTAAAAATAGCCTATACTTATGTATTTCGAAATTACATGGTCCTGGCCCAATAATAAGGTGATGCAGCACCTAGAATAGCCTCTGGACGAAATTTATGAAGTGGCATCTTGTATATTTCGTCCAAGGCTTCATGCACTCATTATGGTGGCTTCAAAGTCCTGAAATCATCACTTGTAACTCCATTCTTGTCCCCCTTGCGCCTGCCATCATCTCCATGCTTGTTCTTGCTCCAATGTTCATCCTTCTCCAAGCTAGGCCCTTCATTTGTAAGCAAAACAAATGTATCCAATTTAGGCAGCATCATATTCTCATGAACATTAGAATCATTACCAAGAAACGAAAGTACCTGGTAATTTAGTTGGCGTGCGCGAGCTCTAGTAATTGGTCCAGTATGTATAGCAGTAGGGGCTGTGGGTGTAACAATGGTATTGATGTCCTCATCACAAACCTACTACAACAAGCAAAACTATGCGATCATTAGCCTAGTATAAACTAGATTATGGGCCTCATGCAATAATAGTTGGTTAATAGACTTCAAAGCTTCAGGCACACTTCGGCAGAGTTATTAAATGGTAAGGCCTTTAATTATGTCAACTAATAGTTATAAAAGTACCCAACATTAGGGATCATTGTTTGGGCATCTCATTAACCGAGGACAAATAAAGAAATTGAAAAGAGCAAATTAACTATGCCTGAAACAATCAAGGAATTGAATTGTTGAGTTGGATATAGTGACTTACCTTAACTGGTTGAAGAGGCTTAGCGCAGCTCCTACTTCTCTTGCAAGGCTCCTTCCTAACATCTTGTACATGGAAATCCTCAATCTTATCTTCATTGCACCCCCTTTGCAAGGTGACACAAACTAGTTACTCATCTCCTTGGAAGATAAATATGCATACTTTCCAGTCTATGAACACAAAAGGATGAGATTATAACAAAACAACACCACATAATGAAACATGCCACATCTCTTGCACTTGCACACAATGAAATGAGCATTTGCTATGTCTTCACTATGTAAAAACTAGGCATACCTTCGAATTGGATCTCTAGGTACTCTTGGAGAGCCTACTTTAGTGTACCGCCAAACCTTTATGTCACCTATGAGTTAGACAAGGCCCCACTACAGTAGCCCTTAGTGTTTAAATAGTTGACAAGCTCTGTTTAGAGTGTTAGGTCAAGAACAACAAGTAATCAAAGCAAATAGTCCTAGTATGGCTGGCTGATGCAAACAAGCAATTGAACAGATGTGTGAGCAAATCTTACATATCAAGAAAAGAAGCAAAGAAGGAGGCTTAAAGACCATCACTTGACTAACAAGATTTAAGGGGCATTTAAACATCATGTGCAATGTATGAACTAACATAAACATTGCATATTCGAGATTCTACAATGGAATGCACATGTATTAGGTTATGCCATGTATGATGATGCCTAAATGTACACTATAGCAGGCAAGAGTGATTCATCATTGCAAGCACAATTGAATTGCAGGTTAAGGGCCAATTTGATTCCGCCTTTTAAGGGCTTATTGTCAAAATAAGGCATAAAAGATGTAAAGAAGTAATTTTTGAGTTATGGACTTGGGATTAACTTATTCCGCTTTGGAGGGGGGTGTTTCGGGTAGAACCTCACTAAAAATTGAAGGGAAGGGGAATAGTGAAATGACACTGTTGTCTGCCTATATTACACTCAAAATGCAACTGCTCACGCCCGCGTCACACCTGACCCTCAAGTAAAAACAAACATGCAAGCGTTCATTGCCCTGGCCGCTTGCATCTCCTCTCCCCTTTCCCACTACCTCGATTCCCTACCTGCAGCGCTAGGGTTCCTCCAGCGAGCCGTCGCCACCGGTCCCATCTGGCCTGGTCCTCAACGATGCTCTGTCCAGCTAGGCTACATGGCCGGCGGGTAGGGGCAAATCTCCTCGGCTGCTCCTCCCTCTGGCACCGCCCCTCATTCTCATGGTCTCCAGCAGCTGCTCCACCGTGGTCCGTCCAATGCACTACTCCGGCGGGCGCCACACAACTACAGCTGATGCCACACTACGGCAGAAGGCACCTTATTCCCCCTCCCCTCCTCCCAGGCCGTGACCTTAAGGTACTGTTGAAGGATGACCTCATCCAACAAGGTGAGAATCTCCTCTGATTTTTTGCCAAATTTTCATTTTGATCCACTATACGATGAATTGTTATCAGCTGCTTCTGCTGCTGTTATATGATGCATTGCTATGAGCTGCTCCTGCTGCTGCTATATGATGAATTGCTATGAGCTGCTGCTACTATATGATGAATTGCTATGAGCTGCTGCTGCTGCTCTATGATGAGTTGCTATAAGCTGCTCCTGCTGCTGTATGATGAATTGCTATGAGCTGCTCCTGCTGCTGCTATATGATGAATTGCTATGAGCTGCTCCTCCTGCTGCTATATGATGAATTGCTGTGAGCTGCTCCTGCTGCTGCTATATGATGAATTGCTATGAGTTTGCCGAATTTCGGGTTCCGGCAGACCCTTGAGGTTCGAACACTGGGGTGCGCGCGGAAATTCAACCCTCTACCGGCTCGCTCCTCGCCGAATCGCTAGGACCTGAACTACCAAACTGGACAGCACAAGAGACACAAGATTTATACTGGTTCAGGCCACCATTGTGGTGTAATACCCTACTCCAATGTGTGGTGTGGTGGATTGCCTCTTGGGCTTGATGATGAACAATACAAGGGGAGAACAGCCTCGCAAGGGTCTGTTCTTGGCTGGCGCGATGAACTGCTAGGGGGAGTTCAGTCGCCTCTCTCTCTCTATATATATATATATATGTCTTCCTCTCCTTGTTTTCTCAATCCCCTACCTTGCGGGTGGCTAGTCCTATTTATAGGCAAAGGCCCTGGGCCTCTTCCCAAATATTGAGCGGGAAGGGCGCCAACAATTGGCCATTTTGAAGGGGAACAGCGGGTACACTTATCCTAACTAAAGTTGGTCCTCGCCTGTCAAAGGCTCTGGTGATGACGCCGGCTTGGGCTCCACAATGACTTCCTTCCGGCCGTTGGGCTGGTCTTGGTCTTGTTGCACCGAAATGGACGCCTTTGCTTGATGCTCTCGCCTGTGCTTGCTCCCTTTGCACCAAAGAGGAAGGGAGGACACTGCGCGGGCTGGCGCCCGACTGGCACCCTTGGTCGTCATGGCTTGCGTCATGGGCACCTCGCGAGGTACCCTGCCTTGAACTCTCCGCCTCCTCATGAGCCAGCCTGACGAGGCCGTGCCTGAGGAAGCTCCTTGTCGTCCGCCCCGTGAGGCTTGGCCCCTCGTGAGGGTCTTGAGCTTGCGTCGATGAAGATGGCCTGTGCTGGGCCTCCTTTGAGCCACGCCGCATGCCGCAGGCAGGCAAGTCTGGGGACCCCCGTTCCCAGAACGCCGACAGTAGCCCCCGGGCCCACAGCGTGCCCGAACTTGGCTGAGCAGAGAGGCGAAAGGGCAAGTGTGAAGTGCCGCGGGCCCTAACAGCCTGTGGCCTTGGGCGCCGCGTGGCAGTTGATTGGACGTGGGCGGCACTGCGTCCCCACGACGTCTCAGTAACTGCTCGGATTCGACAAGTCCCTGCATGCAAAGCGGGTCATGATTACCTATGATCGTGGAGGCCGTCGGTTGGCCTTCGCCGGCTATAAGTACCGAACGACGCGCGCCCTTCCAGCCTATCCTTCTGCTTCTCCTCCTTCCTCGGCCTTGCTCCGTCTTGCTGCAATGGCTCCGATCCGCCGGTTCTCCGCGGAAGAGAAGGGAAAGGCTCCCCAAGAGGATCCTGACCCACTTCCCCCGAAGAAGCGGCTTGCCCTCTGGTGTCTGGGCGAGGGCACTCGCCAGGAAGCGTCAAGACCTTGGTGCGAGCAGCCGCCACCAGGGTTCCTTCTTCCATTGTACGCGCACATTGGCGGCTCTGAAGGAGTCGACGCCAAACGCCACGAGCGGTGCCGCCGCCGACGCCGGCGGGTCACGAAGGTGTGCGTCTTCCCCCCTGGAGACCACGCCGAGGGCTCCTACCGAGAGTTCATGCTTCACGCCGCCACGCCTCCTAAGTCTTGGATTCGTCTCCCCTCTTTCTTCACCTCCGTCGTCCGGCAGGGGGAACCCCTAGGGCTCTGGTTGCAGCACGCCGGCTGCGGCACCCTTGCGACCGGGGCAGAGGTCACGGTCGTTGCCCCGAGCGAGGTCTTCATGACTCGAGGCTGGGGCGAGGTCGCCCGGGTCTGCAGGACGAGGGGCGCCCTCACGATCCATCTAGAGTACGAGGGTGCTTTGGTGATGTCCTTCAAGGTCTTCGATGCGGAGGGTCGTCGGCTGAAGTGCTGCCCCGGGAGAGGCGGTCGGGATCCTGCTGTAGCGAGACAGAGGCCGGCCGTCCGCTCCCTTGGCCTCTCCTCAGGCGACGGAGGCGCCAGAGGATCCAGTGACTCCTCCGAGCTCTTCGTGACACCGGAGATGAGCGACGACAGCTACAAGCCCCCGAGCCTGCGCCGTTCCCTGAGCAGGGTGGGCTCGTCAGGTCGTTGTCGCCCCTGATCTGGATGGGATTGGCGTCGGTGCTGGGCGGCCCACTATTGATGATGGCGTCTGCCGCGATGACCCCTGTAGTTAGGACTCCTTAGAATTCGCGCCTTTTGTTCCTGCGAGGGGCCAAGAATATACCCCACGGGGGCTTGTAAGATGTTTGTAGCTCCATCTGTCAATATGATCCCTATTGTGGAGCGGTGCGAGATGCTTATTCCGTTTTAGCTTAGTTCCGTCCTTCTAGACCTCGCGAGGTCTTGATGCTCTGCGCCGACAGGTCCCAGTCCCAAGGCGGCTTCAGCCGTCGCTGGTATGCCAGGTCGCGATGCCGTGGTCAAGGCCAGGAGGTGAGCGGCCCGAGGTCCGGTAAGAGCCCCTGAGTCGCGATGCTCAGGAGGTCCCCCTTAGTGCTCAAGTAGCCATCATTCGGTGAGAAAGGAGAGCGACGTTGCTAACACGGGATTGCATTTAGTGCGGGGATGGTGCTGCGATAACTAGTGTGTCCGGAGGGTGGCTTATCTCGAGGGTCAGGAAAATGCTTCCTGGTGCGGCGCTAGCCTTGGCCGTCGCGAGGTTGCTTGGCGATGCTCCTTGGGAGGACCCTGCAGGCTCACCACAGAAGGAACGAGGGTTTGTCGCGACAATCGACAGTTAGCCGTTAGTTGCTCTGGGGGAGCGTGAAAGGCCTAGCGAGGTGTATCTGGGCAACCGTGAGCCAGCACGGGACTCACAGGGCCCTACCTCAAGGCGGGTTGCGCCTGGCTCTGGGCCTTATCTTGGGGTGTGTTCCTGCAAATTTGGCCAGATGCCGGTGCTCTACGTCTTCGGGTCCCGACTCTCGGGCTAGTCTCAGCCGTCGCTGGCATGCCAGGTCGCGATGCCATGGACAAGACCAGAGGGTGAGGGCCGGAGAGCCGGTAGGAGCCCTGAGTCGCGATGCTCAGGCACCCCCCTTTAACGCGCAAGCTGGGTTAGATGACGAAACTCTACGTCCTCGAGTCTCGGCTCTCGGGCTGGTCTCAGCAGTCGCTGGCTTGCCAGGTCGCGATGCCATGGACAAGACCAGAGGGTGAGGGCCAGAAAGCCGGTAGGAGCCCTGAGTCGCGATGCTCAGGCACCCCCCTTTAATGTGCAAGATTCCGACACCTAGGAGAAAAAGGCACCAAATAACAAGCATGGTGGATCGAAAGCATAGTCCTAAGATAAACGCAAGAAGGATACATGCTGCTGGGACAGGCCCGAGCGGCTTGGGGATGATGCAGCCCGAGGGGCGCCCCCAATAAGATAAGCTAAGGACATGAAATAAAAGGGATACATGCCGTAGGGACGGACCCACGCGGCCAGGGAATAATGCGGCCCTGAAGGCGCTCCCAGCCAGAAATGAAACTTAAAAGATGTCACCTGATGATGTTGGGGACGAAGGGGTGTTGGTGTAGCAGACTCGGTGGGCTGCAGGAGCCGATCCTCACGAGCCCCCAGGCCCAGGGGCCTCTGGAGGCTCCGGAGGCGCTGGCGGCTCCTCGCGGGCCATCTCCATCTCCGCCAGGGCTGCGGCACGCCTGACCTCTTGAGCCTCCAAGATGGCCCTCATGAGACGCTGGTGCGCAGCAGCCGCGTTTGGCAGGCCGTAAGGCATGCGCACGTAGCTGTGGGGCGGACCCTCGCAACGTCCCACTCTCGAGGCCATAGGCGCTCTTGAGACGCGGCTTGGTTGAGCCCTTGTATGTCGATGCAGACGCGTAGCCCACCATCCTCACCTGGATGGGGGGCCACAGCGGGTAGGCGGCGGCTGCCTCTCATGACCCTTGACTCCTGTAACTCCTGAATGGCCTTGCTGACGAACTCCTGAGGGTTGGGCCCTCCTTGCCTTGCTCCTTCTTGAGGGAAACGTGCTTCGAAGGACGCCTCCACATGGTGCCCAAGCGCCTCCCTCGTGACCTTGGCGAGGTCGGCGGCCCTCCAGGGGAGAGCCCCCGAGCCCTGCCTGAGGAGGGCACCGGGTGCGCTTCCCTATGTGATGGAAGGAGGCTCCTCCTGGCCAGGCGCGGGCCCTGAGGGGCCTGCCTCCTGAGGGGCTGGGCCGGTTGATGTCTTCTTCTTCTTGGGGGCGGCCTCGAGAAGCCTCCTGCCTCCGCGGTCCGGGTCTTCCAGTGATGCGGCCTGAAAGGCTCGCTCCAGGGAGCACACTGCGTCTCTCTCTTCACAGGGCACCGTAATGACCCCGCCGCTTCCTGGCATCTTGAGGACGTTGTAGCCGTGGTGGGTTACGGCCATGAACTTGGCCAGCGCCGGGTACCCGAGGATGGCGTTGTACGGTAGGCGAATGTGGGCGACGTCGAAGTCGATGAGCTCGGTGCGGTAGTTGTCGCGAGCCCCGAAGGTGAAAGGAAGGCGGACCTGCCCTATCGGGACCCTGGAGCCGTCGGTGACTCCGGAGAAGGGTTTGGTTGGCTGAAGCTGACTGTAAGGCACTTGAAGATTGTTGAATGTTTCCACGGACAGGACGTTGAGCCCTGCCCCGCCGTCAATGAGGGTCCTGGTGACTAGCACGTTGCTGATGATTGGGGAACAAAGCATCGGGAGGACTCCGGCTGTGGCCGCGCACTTGAGCTGATCCGCCGAGCTGAACGTGATGGCACACGCCGACCACCTGAGAGGGCGCGTGGCCTCGAGCTTGGGGAGGACTGCATTCACTTCGCGGGCGAACTGCTTGAAGATGCGCTGAGAGGCTGGGGCTTGAGCTCCGCCTAGCATGCAGGCGATTGCACGCAGTTCCTGGAAGCCCCCAGCCCCCTCGTCCTGATGACGGTCTTCATTTCTCCTTGGCTGCGGCGGCAGCGGAGGGAGGCCTGCGTTCCCTTGCAGGTGATCCTCGCGAGGCTGATCCCTCCAGCCTCCCTTGCAACGCGGGTCATGCCAGCGGTCCTCGCGAGGTTGGTCACGCCACCCTTGGCGCGGGCCGCGGTCTTCCCAGTGTCCTGCATTCCTTCCTCCTCCTCGGCCGTAGCCCTGGTCGCTGCGATCTGGACATCTGCCGACCCATCCTTCACGCACGGCCTGGAGCTCTTGGCATTCATTTGTGTTGTGAGTGTGGAGGTCGTGGTACACGCAGTACCAACTACCCTTGGAGGATTCGGGCTGATCTCTGCCCCGCTTGGCGTCTGGCTCGGCCGCGAACACGGCAGCCCCCCTTGCGCTTCACGTCCTTAGCCTCGGGCTTCTTCTCTTCGGGGTCTGCGGTAGGTAGCTCGAGGAGGGAGAGGCGCCCCTCCTCAGCCCTGGCGCACTTGGTCGCCAAGTTGAACAGCTCCAAGGAGGTGCACAGGTCTTCATGCATCGCCAGCTCCTCCTTCATCTTGACGTCGCACACACCGTCGGAGAAGGCAGAGATGATGGCCTCCTCCGTTACCCTGGGGATCTTGAGGCGCGCATTGTTGAAGCGCGGGATGTACTTCTGCAGGGTTCCCCTGGTTGCTGCTTGATATGGCGCATGTCGCTCACGGCGGGTGGCCGGTCGGGAGTACCCTGGAAGTTGGCGATGAAGCGGGTGCGCATCTCATCCCAGGAAGAGATCATGCCTGGGGCCAGATTCAGGAGCCAGGTGCGGGCTCCGTCCTTGAGTGCCATGGGAAACCAGTTCGCCATGACCTTTTCGCCTCCGTTGGCAGCCTCGATGCCCAACTCGTAGAGTTGGAGGAACTCCGCAGGGTTAGCCGTGCCGTCGTAGCGAGGGGGCAGGTCTGGCTTGAACTTGCCGGGCCACGCGACGCTGCGCATCTCGGAGGTGAAGGCGCGGCAGCCCGCCGTGGCCACGGGGGGCCTTGGGCGATGGAGAGCTTGGTCCTGCGGGTCCCCATGCGCCACGGCTGGGGGCAGCGCAGGGTCTTGACATGCTGGAGGAGGGAGCGCTCGGGCAGCTTCTCGTGGGCGAGGGACTTCTTGGCAGCTCTGCTCTTGCCGCGCTGGCTCCTGGCGGAGCGGGTTCCGCCCAGGGGCCGCGTGCCTTGGGGCCATGGCGCCTTCTTGAGGAGGAGGCGGCTGAGGCGCCCCAGGAGCTTCATGGTCCGCGCAGGGCGGGGTGCGGTGCAGCGAGAAGGATGGTGCGGGGGCGCCTCCGGCGGCATGGACGAGCTCAGCGACTCGATCGAGCCATTCTTCGTAGACGTCGCTGATGGGGCGGTAGCGCAGGAGCTCATTTGCCGTGATGAGCGCATCTCAGGCCTCCATGGCCGCGCGGGGCGCGCGTGACGAAGAACCAGTGGGGGTGAGCGAGGGCGTGACGGTGCGGCCGTCCTGCCTCATGGACGGATGCTGGGACGATGCTTTCTGCTCGTTCCCCGCCGGGCCGGTGGCGGCGTTGACAGCAGGTGACGGGGAACGACGAGGGCGCCCGCCGACGGGAGCTGTCTGGGCGACATGGGAGGCGAGGGCGGCCCGGCGCTCGGCGTGAGCCCGACGAGTGTCAGACATGGTTGCATTGGTCGGGGAAGAACAAGACGGCGGAAGGCAGATTTCGGCGCACCCCTACCTGGCGCGCCAAATGTCGGATTTCGAGTTCCGGCAGACCCTTGAGGTTCGAACACTGGGGTGCGCGCGGAGATTCAACCCTCTACCGGCTCGCTCCTCGCCGAATCGCTAGGACCTAAACTACCAAACTGGACAGCACAAGAGACACAAGATTTATACTGGTTCAGGCCACCATTGTGGTGTAATACCCTACTCCAGTGTGTGTTGTGGTGGATTGCCTCTTGGGCTTGATGATGAACAATACAAGGGGAGAATAGCCTCGCGAGGGTCTGTTCTTGGCTGGCGCGATGAACTGCTAGGGGGAGTTCAGTCGCCTCTCTCTCTCTATGTCTTCCTCTCCATGTTTTCTCGATCCCCTACCTTGCGGGTGGCTATTCCTATTTATAGGCAAAGGCCCTGGGCCTCTTCCCAAATATTGAGTGGGAAGGGCGCCAACAATTGGCCATTTTGAAGGGGAACAACGGGTACACTTATCCTGACTAAAGTTGGTCCTCGCCTGTCAAAGGCTCTGGTGATGACGCCGGCTTGGGCTCCACAATGACTTCCTTCCGGCCGTTGGGCTGGTCTTGGTCTTGTTGCACCGAAATGGACGCCTTTGCTTGATGCTCTCGCCTGTGCTTGCTCCCTTTGCACCAAAGAGGAAAGGAGGACACTGCGCGGGCTGGCGCCCGACTGTCACCCTTGGTCGTCATGGCTTGCATCATGGGCACCTTGCGAGGTACCCTGCCTTGAACTCTCCGCCTCCTCATGAGCTAGCCTGGCGAGGCCGTGCCTGAGGAAGCTCCTTGTCGTCCGCCCCGCGAGGCTTGGCCCCTCGCGAGGGTCTTGAGCTTGCGTCGATGAAGATGGGCTGTGCTGGGCCTCCTTTGAGCCACGCCGCAGGCCACAGGCAGGCAAGTCTGGGGACCCCCATTCCCAGAACGCCGATAGAGTTGCTGCTGGTATATGATGAATTGCATACTGCTGTTGCTGCTGTATGATGATTTGCTTTGAGCTGCTGCTGCTATATGATGCTTTCAGGTGGTGCTGCTATATGATAATAACCAACCACTTGGACCATCGAATTTCAATAAATAATTGTTCTTATTTTAAATGTGGGTCATGCGTTCTTCGTTTAAATTAGGCAATGGGTTCTCTATGGAAGACATTGACCAAAGTAGATTGTGCCAAGTAGATGGTATCTTTGTATTTGCATTTTGAACAAGTAGTGATGGTTTGTTTTCCTATCATATTAATTACTGCACTGGGTTCAATTTGTGATGTTTGCAAGTCAAATTAATTTTCATATGGGCAGCAAAATGAAAAAAATATAATGCAATCTAGACTTTTCACTAATCATACCAAAGATAAGCTGAAAAGGAAGGCAATTAAAAGAACTGGTTGTCTTATTACATGGAGCTTATATTTACAGGTGCTTATTTTCTTAGGATAACTCGTAATAACTGTCCCTAAGAAACTTGGCAAATAGAACTGACATACAAATAACATGTCACAATGATTGCAATGGAGGAGTGACCTACCATAGCACACTGTATAGGCTCACCGCCGCCTCTCCTTTTTTGCGATGTTCCATGAAATTGCCACATACATCTTGTACTTTTTCATTGTGTAACCCTATCTGCAAGTTGACACGGCTAATTTCAGACATCTCTGCATGATAATACATTGCATATCCCTTGCACATATTTAAACCACCAATTAATTATTGTGTGCGTAGCATAAACTAGCCATGACTCTGTGTGTTAGACTAGCAGTCACTCCAAGGGAGCCTAATGTAGTGCACTGGAATTCCTACATGCCACCTACGATTTTGTGTAATGTACTGCCTCTGTTCCTAAATATATGTCTTTGTAGAGATTCCAGTATGGACCACATACAGATGTATATAGATGCATTTTCGAGTGTAGATTCACTCATTTTGCTCCGTATGTAGCCTATAGTGGAATCTTTAGAAAGACTTATATTTAGGAACGGAGGTACGAGGTAGTATCATGTTTGACATCTACATATCTAATTTAGAAGCCAGTAGTAGAAATCATTGTCTGCATAAAAGGATTACTGGTCGAAAATCCTAGCAAAGCACGCTGGCAGGCACAGAACAATACAAGAGAGAGAGAGATGCACTTACAAGATCATAGCAATGCCTCAGTCCAGGATCTTGGTTGGCCAAGATGTTAGATCCAGAAGAAACATCGTCCTTGTTGTTTTTGCCAGCTGCATAATAGGTAACAGTGACCTGTTAATATATTTGAAGTACATCGGGCAGGCGATGCTGGACGGGTTTAAAGGTGACAAGTACCTAGGCCGCGGTGGGTGCTTGGCATCTTGCCATATGGTGGGAATCAGGTTAGAAACGTCAAGGGTGATGACGCTACGCTGGCTGTCGGGGTTCGGTAAGGAGATCTAGAACCGTCGAGTAGGGTGTTTGTGGAGCGACTCCGGTAGGATGGACTATGGTGTGGGCGAAGTGGATCTATGGCCGTGGATGAGGGCGTTAGTGAAGCTGCTCCGGTGGTTGGGTTAAGGATGGTGTCGACAATGCGGATCTGCGGCCGTGGACGGGGCGCAGAAGCTGCTCTGGTAGGTTGGATGAGGGTGCCAGGAAGCAGATCTGAGGCCGTGGACTTGTCAGTTGGCAAAGCGGCCCTGGTAGGGTTGAGAATGGTATAGGCGAAGCTACTCCGGTAGGGTTGACGATGGAGTCGGCGAAGCGGCTCCGGTAGGGTTGAGGAAGGTTCAGCGAACAGGATCAGAGGCCGTAGACGAGGGCGTCGGTGGGGCGGCTGCGCGGGGGGTGGGGGGTGTGGACGAAGTGTCTCCGGTGGGGAGTACGAATGAGCCGCTGCAGATGCGCTGCGGTTGATGTGAGTACCGGCAAAGCAGATCCGGCGCCGTGGACAAGGCCGGCACTGAATGGGCTGTGGTACAGTGGTGGATGAGAAGTCTACTTGTTTCTAGGGGAGGTGGGAGGGGTAGATGCGGCCGTAGAAGCAGATTCGGCAAGGTGGCCGTCGCTGGCAGTGAATGAGCTCTGGTACGCCAGTGGATGAGCAGTCTAGGGTTTTGACAAGGGAGGGGTAGAAAGGCCGATGAAGTATGGACGGCGTGATGTAAGATGCTCTGGTGCTATGGAGTTAGTCGTTTTTGCAGGAGGGGGAGAGGAAATTGGGGTGCCGTGTTGTGGGGGAACCGGAAGTTACCAAAGCAGCCCCGACCTATTATGTAGATGAGAGCGGTATTGTAACTATTGGTCTCCGTGCACCAAGGACAAAAGGGGAATTTCACATGCTAAAGACTAGGTTGCGGAAATTTTAGAAGGAGGCGGGAGATTTTGCCGCCCGCATCGTATCTAGTTTCAACTAATTTCGGCACGTGCTATCGGGAAGGTCATGCGAGACTGTGTACACGAGGCACGCGTCAGCAGTTAATAACTGGTGTGAAGTCCACCCTAGAAAAAAGATAATAACTCGGGATGATGCGCCGATAACTTGGACGTTCACACAGGTGCGACCAATCGTACGAGTGTAGAGGCTCGTTCACAAAAAAAGGGATCAAACGCTCAACCTATGTATTTCTCGTGTAAATAGATAATTTAGTGCCATTGTATTTACTTTAAACATAGGCATTGACGTGTTAGTGTAGAGGCGCACAAAAAGAAATGGATATTGTAGTCCCACAAAAGAAATGGAGATTGTAGTCCGCAACTTAAAAGTGTTACCTCATATGATTACATAGCCTCCATTTCATAAATTGCATACCCGTTGAATTCATATATGAATATTACATATATTAGTTCATAATAGAACCTTAAATCATCCAAGACTAATGAATTTGAATGCAAGAGTAACAATGGTGCATGTACATGATAGCTACATTGGTTGTTTGAAGAAACATCACTGTAACTTTGGCATGCACAACTGAAAAGGTTTATTTAGATAGAAAAACCTGTGATATGTGAGTGTCCAATCTTTATAGTGTTGAATCGATATTGTACCTTTGGCCATAAAACGAAGTAGATATTGATTTATGTTCAAGCGATGCACGTCCACGAACGCTAGATAGTGATACGTGAATGAATTGTGCAATCTCTCTCACACGCATACATATCGCATTTCCCTGTGGGAATGGGAATCACACACGCACACTTCGTGTATTTCTCTCCCTCTGTCAAGGTTAGAATTCGTCTTTCTACCCCGTCCTATAGGTCTCTCACACAGAAACACACACGCTCTCTCTCTTGAACATGCCCACCCCTTTAATTCCGCCCACCCACAGCCACTAATGTGTCAAAGTATAATTATGTCTGTCACACATATTCCTAAGGTTACCTCGAGTTCCGAAACCATATGAATACATACAATGGGATTCCAGCAGAGCACCTTTTGTTTTGAGATTTCGCTCTCTCTCTTTCTCTCTATCTCTCTCTCTCTCTCTCACACACACACACACACACACGTACACATTGTTTTTCGCTTCATTTTTTCCAGCACTTGCATGCACACTGTTTGTTTATCTTCGTGATGCTTTAAGTATGCCTCACACACATGCTATCTACCTACCCCTTAATATAGCTAGATATGTGTCACACAAACTCCTTCTCCCTACTAGCAAGATACCCATGTGTTGCATGGAACATCAAGATGCATTTGTATGAGTAGTTTATCTTGTGGGAGAAAAGGATGAACGAGGGAATGCCTTATTTGCAAATGTGGAGAGGGGTGTGGGTATCTTTTTGCAAAATTGCCATAGTTTCCTTCCTATCTGCCGGATATAAAACGGATCACCTTATTGCAGGATGGCAGGAACACCATCATCACCAACTCTATTTTTATAAGAGTAGAGATATGTAAGTGTCACTGCCCTCCCCACACACAACCACCCACCCACCCACACACACACACACTTCCCGACACTGAAGGAGTAGGGTGACACCTCGATCTTGATATTAATCCATCGACTGGCTTCTCTCTCAAACAGACACACACACACACACAAACACACACACTACCCAACACCGAAGGAGTATGGTGGCACCTCGATCTTGATAGTAATCTATCTACTCCTCTTTCAAACACACACACATACACACACACTCACCAGTTGTGCCTCTGTGCCTACCGCACACACTCGATACGTCTTTCTCTCCCTCCCCCTCCCCCCACCCCAACAATGACAGCAGAAGGGTGACAACTTGATCTGATCGTAATCTGTCAATTGGTTTCTCTCTCAAACATTGTGTCTCTGTGCCTCGCTCAGTAGCCCCCTCGATATGTAGACTTCTCGCGCGCGCACAGCTGTAGTGACGATGATGCTGAACCCAGCGTGCCTCGTTTTTACCGGCCTCATGTGATAGTTTTCACCCTATTTTCTGTTAATTAACAAGGCAACCTTTTCTTTGGTACTACTAGTGAATCGGAAATCATTCGGGGAAGACATAAAATATATCACTTCAACCCAACTATCATAGTAACTATTTTAAAAGAAACTAGCTAGATGCCCATGCGTTGCACGAAACATCAAGATGCATTTGTATGAGTAGTTTATCTTGTCAGAGAAAAGGATGAATGAGGGAATGCCTTATTTGCGAACGTGGAGAGGGGTGTGTGTGTATATTTTTGCAGAATTGCCATAGTTTCCTTCCTATCCGTTAGATATAAATCCGATGGCCTATATTGCAGGATGGCACGCTCACCATCATCACCAACTCTGTTTTCTACTCCCTCCATTCCTAAATATTTGTATTTTTAGAGATTTCAACAGGTGACTACATACGGAGAAAAATGAGTGAATCAACACTCTAAAATATGTCTACATACACATCCGTATGTGGTAGTCCATTTGAAATCTGAAAAAGGCAAATATTTTGGAAAAGATGGAGTATAGGAGTAGACATGGAGATATATGTCCAGCATGGTCTACAACAAAAATGCACTGGACTGGTTAGCACCGGATGCTCGCAACGCGATGACCTGAGTTCGAATTCTGTCTTTCACTTTAGATTTTTATATTATGTATTACTTACTTAATATATACTTCTTTCGCTACTATACTCACAGTGGAACCCACATAGTACTTAGAATACAAGATTAAGGATGGACTTGTTTCTTTTTAACTTCCTGCACGAAGATATAGCCACCCTGCAAGTCACGTGTACACTGTACATGCAATTAACTTTTTTATTGAGGGAGAATCATACACGCAATTAACTCAAATGGATTGGATGTCACTCTATTATTTCCAGCATAAGAGCATCTCCAACGACAGCCGACAAATTTCCTCCCGCTTCCTTCCACGGAGGACGACATCAAACGCCAGCGGCATACATTTTCACAACTCTAACCAACCAGATGAAATTCGTGCAAACACGGACTGATTTCATATAAGCATCAAGGATTTCGTATAAAAAGCCAGATCTTAATATGAACATGATGGATTTCATTATATTTACATGAACTAAGCGGTGCTAATCCGGCTCTCTTGGTATAATTAATACTCCCTCCATCTGGAAATACTTGTCCTAGAAATGGATGTATCTAGACTAATTTTAGTTATAAATACATACAATTTATCCATTCTTTGAACAAATATTTCCCGCCAGCTGGAGAGGGAGTACCTAATCTAAATGGCCGCCTGCGTATCCCTTTGTCTTCCTCATGTACGGCAGACACTTGCGGGGTCGACGAAGGTCCTCGGAAGAGACGAAGCAGTAAAGAAACTACCTGAATGCGCAGTCGTCGCCTCGGTGGTGGCCTTCATGGGATCCAAGTGGCGGCGGCCTCCCGTGTTCTACTTCTCCTCGATGATGGCGGCGGACACGGAGAAGCTGGCCACTGACTCGTCGCTCTCCATGCACCCGGCTTCTGTCTCTACCTGCATGGCGCTACCACAGGCACGGGAGGCGCGGCTGCAGGCACGGGAGGCGCGCCCACAGACACGGGAGGCGCGGCCACCGCAGACACTGGTGGCGTGGTACGATGCGAAAGTGACGATGCTCGTACTGGCATGCTTGCCGCCATGCCGGCGTGGAGCAACTCGCTACTCCTCATCGAGCTGAACTAGAGCAGCGAGCTGCTGAACCACGCGCCTTCTTGGGGCGGCAACTAGCTCCGTCGGGCCAAGCGAGGTTGGTGAAGCACCGAGCAGCCTCGCCCATATCCGGAGGGCTCGGCGGGCCACCCAGCCGGGTAGTATGCTGGAGAACGGCTCCTCAGAAGCCATCGGAAGAGTGGAGAAAATGGTGAAGGAGGAGATGGGGGAGTGGCGGAGGGGTGCGATTCTTGCCCGCTATCTGTCTGGCCTCGTTTAAATAGAGGGCGGCAGTAGGAGCTTAGCCGACATCTCGCCTTGTTTAAACTGAGGGCGGATGGGAGGAGCTCAGCCGGTGTTGCGTTTAATTCCGGCCTGCTCATGAACGGACATGTGGCCGGAGTAGGTTTCTCGGTTTGCATGCGGGTTTAACGGAGGGGTTTGATGGAGGCAAGGAGGTGTGTTCAGCCGGGCGTGCGGTGGGTGGCGTAGTACTATTCAATTTGACAGTGGGTGGCACAGTTCCCGATACGACTTTAATGCAGACAAGGGAGGGGGTAGCGGTTCCGGAAATGTTGAACGGCCAATGCATCCTCCTTCAATTAATGCATGAGGGAAGTAATGGGAGGACGACCGGGAAAAGAGGCTGCACGATGTGAATGCAACACAGTTTGCCCTCATATAAAGGTGCCCCTCCATTCCAATGTATCTACCACATCATACGCACCGAAGCATTTGCCTAAGCACCTACACTAAGCGCAAAAGTGCTCACCCTAGACACATTGTGGTGATTTGCGCGAGCGGCCAGCGGCTGTGCCAGATGGTCCATGACGCCGGCCTGCGGCATGGCACCGAGGATTGTCTCTAGACGGTTTTGGCGACCGGCTGGTGGATGGCTGCCATCGACGCCAACTACGACTCTCAGTTGCACCAGATGATCGTTGCCACCACCAACAAGTTGACAGTCCTCATGAAGCTCGCGGACGACATCGCCGTACTCCTCCAGCCCGCGCGCTCGGGCTCCTCATTACCTACCACCCTAATCGTCCTCCATGGTCGGAACCTCTTTCAAGCACTGGTGGCCCTGCGACTGCTCGCCGACGCCACGAAAATGTCCACCTGGAGGTCGCGCTCACCGCGAGGCGCCTCGCCCTGCAAGAATTCATCGACCTACACATGCACGTGTATGAGCAAATCATGTACATAGGTATCTACAAGGCCAGTGAGGACGCTATGATGTTGGCCTTCCTCAATCGGCTGGAAGCCTTAGATGCCTTTGCTGAGAAGCACCTTGACCTCGCCGCCAAAGCTGCCTCTCCTTAGCCACCGGTCGGTGGCCCGGCGTACTAAGTTGAGGAGGAGGAGGTCGTATGTTGATGGATGCATCTTTCTTATTGCCTCCTGTAACCACCACTGTGATCGCATCATCGTGGCTTTAATTCTTGCTATGCTATTGCATTCTTGTTCCAGGCAATACCGACATGTGCGATCCCTTTGCTTAATTGTATGCATCACTGTAACTAGTACTCCATCCATCAATTTATAAGTCTTGCTTACCTTTTCAATCAACTTCGTGCAACGCGCGGGCATCTTGCTAGAAACACTAGAACATGTCGGACCGCATGTGACCAAACCGATGATGCGCCAACCTAGCTACTACATACCTGCTTATCTGGCGGAAATAACCCCGCCCTAGCATTTCCAATCGTTATTTCTATCTATCGATCGTGCCAAGGAGCAGAACCAAATGTTACAATTTATACATGTTTCTCTACTCCTACTCCTATAAAGACTCAGTTGGTGATGGTGGTATGTCTGCCATCCGTGGTTTCTGACCATTAGATCTGCAACTAATGGTTGTGAGGTAAGTTGTGGCATTTCTGCAACAATAGCCCACTTCTCTGCTCCAATTTGCAGAAAACCCCTTATTATCTTGAAAGCAACCACATCCCTCCCTCACCTCATCAAAATAACCCGAGAAATATATTTTGAGTGAAAAGTAATATATTAGGAGTATATCAAAACAAGAGTGATTTCTTTCAAGTTTGTGAACAAGTACTACTAATCTACTACTTTGGATCTGTCGCAACGCACTGGCACATTGCTAGTAAAAGGAAAAGGCCTGCCACGTTCGCGTCACACCCCCACATGCCCGGGAATCGGGAGTATTCCACGGCCCGTCCGGCACGACACATAGCTTAGGGAAGGCGTGTTGCCTAGCATTTTCACTTTCAAGTGGGACCGCCATCGAGCAAACCGACTATTGGCAAACCGCACCCCGCCCGCCGCCGGGTTGGAAAACAGAAACGAGGGGAAGATCTAGCTGTAGCACGGAAGCCAAGAAATTTAGTGTCAGATGGGGCTCATTGATAGAGTAGGAGCATTCTGTACTACTACTGCTACTAGTACCAAGTTTGTACTATACAACTAGTACTACCACTATACAACTAGGTACGTGCACAACACAGCATCGTATGAACAAAAAATGGGAAGGTCTTGTTTTGAGTCGTGTACCTTTTTTCCAATCAACATAGTATGAATAATATGATGTGGGGGCACCCATGAAGCTTATGTGGCTTGGTTGCATGGCTATGAAAGGTTAGAGAAAATAAATAGATAATGTGTTTAGAGTGCACTCCACTAAATAGGTATACTTTGAATCCATTGCAACGCACGGGCTGGCACATCTATATCTATACCCCTATATAGTGTGTGAATAACGAAGTTGGTCATTGGATGAACCCAATCCTACGGTATAAAGATGGAAAATCCAAGCACTACTAGCCGTTGGATACATCTACATTCCCCTAGATTCTGCCACATGTAGAATCTAGAAGACTTCAAGGTTGAACTTAGGGTATGTTTGGTTCATGACTAACTTTTCCACAACTAAGCTTAGGCAAAGTGTGGCTGCCACAAAAAGTGTGGCTAACAAAATTGCCACCACAAGTGTGGAAAGATTTGGCAAGAAGTTGAGTCTATGACATGTGGACCATGTAGCTTTAAAAGTGTGCCAAGCCACAAGTGTGGCAATGAACCAAACACATGCCTAAGAGATTGTGGCACGCCTAAGCTTAGGCGTGGCAACCTTAGGCTGCAAATCAAACATCTATACCCCTATATAGTATGTGAATAACTTTGAAAGTTGGTCGTTGGACGAAGCCAATCCGACGGTACAAAGATGGCAAATCCGAGCACTACTGGCCATTGGAAATCATCTACATTCCACCAGATTCTGCCAAATGTAGAATCTAGAAGACTCCATGGTTGAACTTAAGCATAATGCACAATCCACCAGAATCTCACGCGTGCGATGCATGTGTACCTTACTAGTTGGTAGTAGTAAGTAACAAATTCCGGGTATGGCACGAGCTCGTACCGCAGGAGCACCACAAGGCCTGCCGCAGGAGTTACATTTCCCTCTCAAGGCCCATGGGACTGAGCTTCAGTGGCTTAGTGCACCGGCCTATGAGTCAATGACATGCAGACCTTAAATGCGGTTGGCCAACATGTTATTCTCATGGTGGTGGCGTGGTTCGTGACTCACTCGTTCGAGATGAACCAGCCGGTGGCCATGGCGAGGATGCCACGTCAGGGCGTCAGGGCGTTACGAGGCGTAAATGGCGACACCGGCGGGTACTACCTGTAGTACAGAAGTACTCCAGCTGAGGATTGATGCCCGGGATGAAAAATGTGTCATAGCCGCTGGATGAAAATTCGATGGTGCGGGAGTACGGATCGGAGCACAGCAGCGGAGTAGGCAAACTGCATCCAATCGGGTGTGGGTGTGGTAGAAAGTTGATGGTCGCCGCATTTCAGCTGGCCTGCATGTCATGCACACAAAGGCAGAGGAGTGGTGGGGCCGAGAGGGATGAGGTGCACGTCGGGGGGATGAGGATCCCCTGACGTGAACAATCCTACCATTGGGTCACTGACATGTGGGTCCCCCCAAGCGTGGGTCCCACCTATCAGCGAAGGAAAGGCAGAGTAAGGCAGTGATAGCCACATCAGAGGATCCATGTCCATGTCGAGGGATGTCGTGCCGTAGGTTGGAGTAGCGTCGTGGGAATCGCGTGTGGGTGTGGCAGTGGTAGAAACAACAAACGTGATGGTCGTCGTGGTTCAACTTTCATGGAGAAGCTGTCATGTCTGCTGACACATGTATATCAAAACTAGAGTGTTTATATTTCAAGCCCGTGAACAAGTATTATTCTACTACTTTGGATCCATTGCAACGCACGGGCCAACACATTAGTAGTAGTAGTCTCTATCTCTATCTCTACTCTTATAAAAAACAGAGTTGTTAATGATGGTGTGCCTGCCATCCTGTAGTATAGACCGTCCGATTTATATCTGATGGATAGGAAGGAAACTATGGCAATTTTGCAAAAAGATACCCACAGTCCTCTCCGCATTTGCAAATAACGCATTCCCTCGTTCATCCTTTTCTCCCATAAGATAAACTACTCATACACTAGTAAGGTACACATGCATTGAACACATGAGATTTGGAAACCAAATTATGAATAAATACACACTATAGCATGTAAAGCTTTGAGTCATATATGCATGATGTAGATGTTTGTTTAGTTCTTATAGTTCATCTCAATCAAAATCAATTAGTTTTATAAAAATGTTAATATTCATGGGGTTGTGCATTGTAAAGCATAAAGTAAAGAACAAATAATGGCAATCTATTTAGAAAAAAAAGTTTGAGCAATTATGATACGAAAGATTCTAGAACAAAGGAGAAGTGCTTGTGTTTTGAGGTTTGTGCATTATGCTTAAGTTCAACCATGGAGTCTTCTAAAGTGTACATGTGGCAGAATATGGTGAAATGTTGATGATATCCAACGGCCAGTAGTGCTCGGATTTGCCATCTCTGCACTGTCAGATTAGCTTCAACTAGCGACCATCTTTTAAAGTTATTCGCACACTATATAGGGGTATAGAAATGCATCTTGATGTTCCGCGCAACGCATGAGCATCTTGCTAGTACTCTTATACTAGCAGGATATATACTCTTATAAAAAGCAGAGTTGGTGATGATGGTGCGCCTGCCATCCTGCAATATAGGCCGTTCCATTTATATCCGACGGATAGGAAGGAAACTATGACAATTTTCCCGCACTACTCTCCACATTTGAAGATAAGGCCTTCCCTCATTCATCCTTTTCTCCCACAAGATCTTGATGTTCCGTGCAATGCACAGGCATCTTGCTAGTCTTATAAAAAACAGAGTTGGTGATGATGATGTGCCTGCCATCCTACAATATAGGCCGTCTTATATCTGAAGGATAGGAAGAAAACTATGGCAATTTTGCAAAAAGATACCTACACCCCTCTCCACATTTGCAAATAAGGCCTTCCCTCGTTCATGCTTTTCTCTCACAAGAGAAACTACTCACACAAATGCATCTTGATGTTCCGTGCAACGCACAAGGATGTTTCGTTGGGGGTCTCTCCAGCGTGGTGTGGCCGTAGTTGCAAGTTGACGCCCCTTGAGATGCCGACGTTGAGGGGCACTCGGATTTCCTCCGATGAGCAGGTAAGATGAGTTTGATCACGTAGTAAATGCATTCTAAAGACTAGTTCCGTGTCCATTTCCTAATTCTCCCCCTGCCCACTGTTTCATAGTTTAGGCTCGGTGCGAGTGGAGATTGGCTCGCATATGTACGGGAGGGTACCGACATCAATTTGCACAACATTTATAACGGTGACACCGTTCCTGTAGAACCTTTGTCCAACATTGGGACTAGCCATGCAACGGGCCACCGCCTGAATTTGTATGATGGAACCATGGTGAGATTGAAGAAGATAGCACGAACCTTGCACATGGCGGTCAAAGGTGAACAATGCTGTTTGCGGCCGATTTGTTGCCGTACGAGTAAGAAGACGCTGTGCTCCTTTCTAACCACATCTTCGCGGTGACAACCTAGTGGACTTGTTTCGTATCGGACACATCCTACGGTATACTCCCTCTCTCCCAGTTTATTTGTGTTAAGTTTTTTCGTTTTATTAGTTTCAAATTCAAATTTAGAGCTCCCCATCACATGTTGAGATTACAATGTACATTAAATCATTGCGTGCATGTATAGTAAAGAAACAAATCTCGAGTTTGGCACGAGTTCCTGGAGCGGTAGCACCACAAGGCCTGGCACATGAGTTACATTTCCCTCTCAGGGCCCTCCGAACTGAGCTTCAGTGCCTTACTACACCTGCACAAGTATAACGGGAACGACACAAGGACTTAAGCTTTCACGTACATGACCGTTGTCGATTAGTTGTTGTACTTGCCGTTGGATCTCCTTAGTTTCTTCGGTGTTGACGTGATATGGAGCTTTGTTTGGGAGAGGCGCTCCGAGGATGAGGTTGATTCGATGCTCAATGCCTCGTAGAAGAGGTAGACCCGGAGGTAGCTCATCGGGGAATATATCTTGGAATTCCTGCAAAAGAGATTGAAACACTAAAGGTAGCTCGTGAGAGGTGTTATTTTTTGGTTCCCCATCCTTGCACACAAGGACAAAGTGCATCACACTCGATGGGTTCTCACACACTTCTCTCATCTCACTTTTTGTGGCAAATAGTATGAGTTTTCTCTCTAGGCGAAGAGGCGCTCAAGTTTGGCTTGTGGCTCTCACTCAGTTTTTGGTGGATCACTTTGTCACTCTTCTCTCCATGATGGGTGGCTGTCTTGTCGGCTATTACTTGACTAGGAGACTGATAGAGGCAAAGTGTCCCATCTTTCGATGATATGGTGGCTATCATTTTGGACGAAGTCGACTTTGACGATCTGACTACAAACGTGCGAGGACGTCGCGCCTTAGCAAGCGCTAAACCAACTCCGAGAGGTTATTGACCATGCCGGAGCACGATCAACCTGACCATGAAGGTCTTTTTCCTGTAGGCAAACGAAGAACAAGCAAGAAACTAAGATTGCAATCTGGATATTGCGAATATAAGAGGAAAGCTTTATTGATCAAGGTGGGGTTCTGTGACTCCTTTGTCTGGTCGTTGAACACAAATGAATTACGCGAAGTTTCAAGCTATTGCGAACTTTAATCTAAACAAAACCCAAAGTCTAAATGTGCCCTAAGGGCTGTATATATGGAGGAAGAGGGGGGGATTTCGTGGCTGTTGGTGGAGGGGTCCGAAATCAACCCTATCTCTTGTTTCCCCACACATACAGACTCTAAAAATAGCCTATACTTATGTATTTCGAAATTACATGGGCCTGGCCCAATAATAAGGTGACGCAGCACCTAGAATAGCCTCGCGACGAAATTTATGAAGTGGCATCTTGTATATTTCGTCCAAGGCTTCATGCACCCATTATGGTGGATTCAAAGTCCTGAAATCATCACTTGTAACTCCGTTCTTGTTCCCCTTGCGCATGCCATCATCTCGTTGCTTGTTCTTGCTCCAATTTTCATCCTTCTCCAAGCTAGGCCCTTCATTTGTAAGCAAAAAAAATGTATCCAATTTAGGAAGCATCATATTCTCATGAACATTAGAATCATTACCAAGAAACGAAAGTACCTCATAATTTAATTGGCGTGCGCGAGCTCTAGTTATTTGTCCAGTATATGTAGCAGTAGGGCTGTGGGTGTAACTATGGTATTGATGTCCTCATCATCCTCCCCTTCTTGAAAGGAAGTCGTCCTTGACGGAAGCTCATCTTCCTCACCCAAATAAGGCTTCAAATCTGCAATGTTAAAAGTGGGACTAACCACAAAATCTGCAGGCAGCTCAAGTTTATATGCATTATCATTTATTTTCTCCAACACCTTAAAAGGACCATTAGCACAAGGGATTAGCTTTGATTTGCACAAATCAGGAAATATATCCTTACGCAAATGTAACCAAACAAGATCTCCAGGTGCAAACACAACATGTTTTCTACCCTTATCTCCAGCAAGTTTATATTTAGCATTCATACGGTCAGTGTTTTCCTTAGTTAACTCATGCATTTTTAAAATCATTTCAACACGTTGTTTAGCATCAAAATTAACCTTCTCCGAAGATGGAAGAGGCTACAAATCAATAGGTGCACGAGGTAGGAAACCAGACACAACTTCAAAAGGGCACATCTTAGTAGTAGAATGCAATGAACGATTATAAGCAAATTCAATATGAGGCAAGCATTCCTCCCACATTTTCTTATTATTCTTCAAAACAGCCCTAAGCATAGTAGACAATGTTCTATTGACTACTTCGGTTTGTCCATCAGTTTGGGGGTGACAAGTAGTATTAAAAAGCAGTTTAGTCCCCAACTTAGCCCATAAACATCTCCAAAAGTGGCTAAGAAATTTTGTATCACGATCTGAAACAATAGTATTTGGCACACCATGCAAGCGAATAATTTCACGAAAGAACAAATCAGCAACATTAACAGCATCATCGCTTTTATGACATGGTATAAAGTGTGCCATTTTCGAGAATCTATCCACGACAACAAATATGCTATCCCTCCCCTTCTTTGTTCTAGGTAAACCTAAAACAAAGTCCATAGATATATCCTCCCAAGGAACACTAGGTACAGGCAAATGCATATATAAACCATGAGGATTGAGTCATGACTTAGCTTTTTGACATGTAGTGCAGCGAGCAATAAAACGCTCAACATCCCGTCTCATCTTTGGCCAAAAAATGTGTAGCAAGTACGTCCTCCGACTTCTTCACGCCAAAGTATCCCATTAATCCTCCTCCATGCGCCTCCTGCAACAACAAAAGATGAACGGAGCTAGCTAGAATGCATAGCTTGTTAGCACGGTACACAAATCCATCATTAACAACGAACTTGTTCCACATTCTTCCTTCTTTACAATTCTGCATTACATCTTTAAAATCAGCATCATGCACATATTGATCTTTGATGGTCTCCAAACCAAATATTTGAAGTCAACTTGTGAAAGCATAGTATAGCGAGGAGACCATGCATCGGCAATAACATTTTCTTTTCCCTTCTTGTGTTTAATGACATAAGGGAAAGTCTCAATGAATTCAACCCATTTAGCATGTCTACGATTTAGTTTAGGTTGAATTTTAATATGTTTCAAAGATTCATGATCAGAGTGTATAACAAATTCTTTGGGCCATAAATAATGTTGCCATGTTTCTAAAGTCCGAACATGAGCATATAATTCTTTATCATAAGTAGAATAATTCAGACTAGGCCCACTCAATTTTTTCAGAAAAGTATGCAACATGTTTGCCATCTTGTAATAACACACCTCCTAATCCAATTCCACTAGCATCACATTCAAGCTCAAAAGTCTTATTAAAATCAGGAAGTTGGAGCAAAGGAGCATGTGTCAACTTATCTTTCAATACCGTGAAGGCTTCTTCTTGTGCGGTACCCCAAACAAAAGGCACATCCTTCTTTGTAAGCTCATTGAGAGGTGCAGCAATGGTGCTGAAATCTCTCACAAAACGCCTATAGAATCAGCGAGGCCAAGAAAACTCCTCACTTGTGTGACTGTTTTGGGCTGCAGCCAACTCTCAATAGCTTCAATCTTGGCTTTGTCAACTTCAATTCCCTGTGGAGTAACAACATAGCCAAGAAAAGATACTCGGTCGGTGCAAAAGGTGCACTTCCCAAGGTTACCAAACAAACGTGCATCACGTAGAGCAATAAAAACAGCACGTAAATGTTCCAAATGTTCTTCCAAAGATCTACTACAAATCAATATGTCATCAAAGTAAAGTACCACAAATCGTCCAATGAAAGCACGTAAAACTTCGGTCATTAATCTCACGAAAGTACTAGGTGCATTAGTTAACCCAAAAGGCATGACTAACCACCTCATATAATCCAAACTTAGTTTTAAATGCTATTTTCCATTCATCTCCCAATTTCATACGAATTTGATGGTATCCACTATGCAAATCAACTTTGGAGAATATTGTAGAGCCACTCAATTCATCAAGCATATCATCTAGCCTAGGAATAGGATGACGATAACGAATAGTAATATTATTAATGCCTCTACAATCAACACACATACGTGATGTACCATCCTTTTTCGGCACTAGAATAATAGGAACGGCACAAGAACTAAGGGATTCACATATATAACCTTTGTCGAGCAGCTCCTGTACTTGACGCATAATCTCCTTCGTCTCCTTTAGATTGGTACAATATGGTGCACGGTTGGGTAATGATGCACCGGAAATTAAGTCAATCTGATGCTCAATCCCTCGAATGGGAGGTAATCCCGGTGGCACGTCTTGTGGAAAGACGTCAGCGAACTCCTGCAAAATGTAGACAGCAGGAGGCAAAGAGGAAGGCACGTTCTCCAATGAAAATAATGCCTCTTTGCACACAAAAGCATAGCAAACAGATTTGCTAAAATGTATCTCATCAATATCAGATTTAGTGGCAAGTAAACATGCACTTTTCAATTTAATTTCAGAAGCAACACTAGATGGTTTACTATTAGGCTTCATTTGTTGCTCAAATTCTTTTGCCACAATCTGATTTTCATTCTTATTTTTCTCCTGTTTTGCTTTAGTAGCTCTACTAATATCATCTTTCAAAATGGACTCGGGAGTCATAGGAAGCAAAGTAATATTTTTATCCATATGAACAAGAGTATACTGATTGCTTCTACCATGGTGTACATAACTTTTATCAAATTGCCATGGTCGACCACGTAATAAGGAACATGCTTGCATAGGTACCACATCAAAATCAACATAATCAGCATATGTAGAGATACTAAAATGCACACGAACAGTACGTGTTACCTTAACCTTGCCGCTGTTGTTGAACCATTGGATATAGTAAGGATGTGGATGTGGTCTCGTGGTCAGAGATAGCTTCTCCAGCATCTCCATGCTAGCCAAATTGTTGTAGCTCCCTCCGTCTATGATGACGCGCACAGAACGTTCCTTCACAATGCCCTTTGTATGGAACAAATTGTGCCTCTGATTTTGCTCAGCTTGTGTGACCTGCACACTCAAAACACGTTGAGCAACTAAACATTCATACCTGTCAGCGTCTTCAGGAGCCATGTATTGCGTCTCATGATCAGAATCATCTCCACCATGTTCTTCACGTGTAATAAGAGCCAAAGTCTCCACATCATTGTCACTAGCGGACTCATACCCACCATCCTCAGTAGCAATCATCACACGCTGGGATTTGCATTCTCTCGCATAATGACCTCTTCCCTTACAACAACGACAAATAATATCACTTGTGTGCCCTGTGGATGCCATGGAAGAAGAAGAACTCTGTGCAGGCCCGGTAGGTGCGCTCTTGGCAGATAATGGTGGTTGTGCCTGCTTTATTGTATCACGGCTGGAGGTGGCACCTGATGGAGGTGCTGGTGCAGTTGAAGTAGAAGATGCACGCGGTGTCCATGATGAAGGTCGGCCTGCAGAAAAGTTAGTTTGCGCCAATGCTTGTCGATCCTGCACTTGACGTTCAGCTTTACAAGAAAGATGGAATAAACGAGTGATATTAGTATACTCCTTATACTCTAGAATGGTCTAAATCTCTCTATTTAATCCACCCATAAAATGTGCAAGCATAGGTTCATTCTCCTCAACAACACCACATCTAATCATGCCAGTTTGTAATTCCTGATAATATTCTTCTACAGAATTTTTCCCTTGTCTTAAACGCTGCAATTTTTGAAGCAATTCACGTTGATAATATGGTGGAACCCAACGAGTACGCATAGTAGTTTTCGAAGCAGCCCAAGTAGTTGGAATAGGATATAATCGACAATGTTCAGACCACCATACACATGCAAAACTAGTGAAAGCACAAACAGCAGCAGCAACCCGTCTCTCCTTAGGATTGTAAACATGTAAAACGTTGTTCAGTTTCTAACTCCCAAGTAAGATATATATCAGGAACATATCTACCCTCAAATGGTGGAATATTCAATTTCAGTTTAGGAATATGGTCATTATCTCGTACCTGAGGTGGTGGTGCAGGCCTACCGTTGCGAATAAATACCTGAGGTCGACCTGCTGGTGGTGGTGCTGGTGGCTGCACGTAGTTCTGATTTTGATCAACCTCATCCTCGTAATAGTCCTCCACCTCTATATTAACAACAGGAGCTACAGAAGCACCAACAACGGTAGCAGCGGCACCAGATATTTGTCCTGGCTCAATAGGAACACGCTGTGCTCGTCCTACTGTATCGCGGCTAGAACTAGTTGTGGAAGACATTGGAGTAATTCATCGAACTTGGCGTCCAACTTGTTGTCAATTGTCTTTTCAATGTCATCCATCCTCTCCAATGCCTTTCCAAAGCTGGCCATCACGTCTCCCACCTGTTGACCCAACATTTGATGAAACTTATCATGAAGCTCCTTGTTCGTCATGTTCTCCCAGTCAATCTCGTCGGCTTATGTTCCTGCCATAGTTAGCAGCAATAGAAACAGACAAGAATATGATCCTACAGACTACTGGAATATGGTGGTGGTGGAGTGTCACAAATCCGTCAAGCGAATCTCAAATTCTTACCAGTTCTTACCCAGCAGCAGGTGGTGATCGGCAACCGTTGTAGTCAAAACTCTCAAAGCTTGGATAGAGCGATTACCAGGGAGAGTCAAACGCACGACGTAGATGTATGTGGAGCTGGGAAGGCTTATAATATGGTAGCAAAAAGGATCAGCAATAATCAATTCAGAGATGCAAAGTTGAATAAACGCTCAACGACGGTACTATGCTGGTCCTAGGCTAGACCGTGGTAGAGACGCGAGCCTAGAACACTAACAAAATCACGGCGCTACTCGTAAACAAGGGAAAAGTACACTCTGGAAAAAATCGCTCTTTTTTTGTGCTCTTTATTTTTTTTGCGCTCCTCTTTTCTTTTTTTTCTTTTTTTGCGAAAAATCACTATAATGGCGAGTGTCTCAAAACTCTTCCCAGGTCAAACTGACAGGATGGGCACGAAATTTTTTTGACATTTTTTTTTCGGAAATCAGGGCAGCGACGACGAAAAAGTGCGACAAAAAATCACTATGATGGCGAGTGTCTCAAAACACTCCCTGGGACCTAAAAATAGGATAGGGAGAAAATATTTTCGATCGCCGAAATTTTGGCCTAAAAACTGCCCGGGGGTCTCCAGACTCCTTTTTCGAAACCTACTCAGGCAAGGAAACACGAATCGGAAACTAGATGGATCTCGAAAACAAACCTAATATGAAAGGAACTCGGATTGGTGGTGGAAATATGGTGGTAGGATATGGCAGCGGTGGTGGTATATGGTAGCGGTGGAGGTATGTGGATACGGATTGGTGGTGGTATATGGATACGGATCAGTGGTGGTATATGGATACGGATCAGTGGTGGTATATGGATACGGGTTCAGAGCGGTGGCGGATAAGTGGTGGTGGTAGATGGCAGGGGCGATGATGATGGTCCGGCAGCGACGTGACAACTTATGATCAGAACTCGAAACTCTAAAAGACTAGACTCCAAAACCAGTAACTAGACACGACGAAGCCCCCAAGTGGGTTTGGCAGTTTGCCGATCAAAGTGGGTATCGACAGCTATGTTCTCTTTGGTTCGAATATGACCTATGTTTGAACAGGAAGCCCCCAAGTGATCATGGCTAGATTCAGATATGATCATAAGCCGAACCAAAGGGAAAGCCGGATTTAGATATGATCCGCTCCCTGTTGGTTGTTTCCACCACCTGATAAAGAGGACACATGAACTTTTGAAGGTGAAAAGGACAGAGGTCCTGCTTTATTGCTTTATATAATATATATACATTGTCAAAATATATACCTCTTGAGAGCCGGTGGCTCAAGTATAGTAAGGCCGAAGATGGGCGATATTCCACGGCCGGCGGGTCTCCTCCTCCGACTTACGTGAGTCTTTGTGCTCTCGAACATCGATGAGGTAATATGACCCGTTGTTCAGATTCTTGCTGACCACAAAGGGTCCTTCCCAAGGAGGGGATAGCTTGTGCATATCAGACTGATCCTGGATGAGCCGGAGCTCTAAGTCGCCTTCCTGAAAGGTTCTGCTTCTAACCCGGCGGCTGTGATAGCGGCGCAGGTCTTGCTGGTAAATCGTCAAGCGGGCTATTGCTAAGTCTCGCTCCTCATCCAACAAGTCAAGTGCATCCTGACGAGCTTTTTCATTATCAGCCTCAACATAAGCTGCCACGCAGGGTGAATCGTGCCGGATGTCACTTGGCAGGACTGCCTCTGCTCCATACGCCATGAAGAAAGGGGTGTAACCTGTAGATCTGTTAGGTGTAGTGTTGATTCTCCATAGCACAGAGGGTAACTCCTCCACCCAACAACCCGGAGTTCGCTGCAAGGGAACCAAGAGCCCGGGTTTGATACCCTTCAAGATCTCTTGATTAGCTCTTTCTGCTTGACCATTGGATTGAGGATGAGCAACAGCTGAAACATCAAGCTGGATATGTTCTCGTTGACAGAACTCTTCCATGGCACCCTTGGAGAGATTAGTGCCATTATCAGTTATGATGCTGTGTGGAAAACCAAAACGAAAAACCACCTTTTTCATGAATTGAACAGCCGTGGCTGCATCACACTTACTGACCGGCTCCGCCTCAACCCACTTCGTAAACTTATCCACTGCCACCAGGAGGTGTGTATTTTTATCCTTAGACCTCTTGAAAGGTCCAACCATGTCAAGCCCCCAGACTGCAAATGGCCAAGTTATTGGAATCATTCTCAATTCTTGAGCCGGCACATGAGCTCGTCGTGAGAATTTTTGACATCCGTCACATTTGCTGACTAGATCTTCCGCATCAGCATGAGCCATCAGCCAATAGAAACCATGAGGGAAAGCCTTGGCCACAAGAGATTTTGAACCGGCATGATGACCACAATCCCCTTCATGGATCTCACGAAGTATCTCCTGACCTTCCGCAGGCGACACACAAAGTTGAAATGCCCCCGTGACACTGCGGTGATGTAACTCGCCATGAACAATCGTCATGGATTTGGACCGCCTGATGATTTGTCTTGCCAAGGTCTCATCCTCAGGCAACTCTCCCCAGGTCATATAGGCCAAATATGGCACTGTCCAATCCGGGATGATGTGAAGAGCTGCCACCAGCTGTGCCTTCGGGTCTGGCACTGCTAGTTCCTCCTCTGTAGGTACCTTGAAAGAAGGATTATGCAAAACATCGAGAAAGGTGTTAGGCGGCACCGGCTTACGCTGAGATCCCAACCGACTTAAAGCATCAGCCGCCTCATTCTTCCTTCGATCAATGTGCTCCACTTGATAACCTTTGAAGTGCCCAACCACGGCATCTACTTCACGGCGGTAAGCCGCAATAAGGGGATCCTTGGAGTCCCACTTGCCTGACACCTATTGGGCCATGAGATCTGAATCGCCCAAGCACCTTACCCGGCTCAAATTCATCTCTTTGGTCATCCGGAGACAATGGAGTAAGGCTTCGTACTCAGCTGCAATGTTAGTACAAGGAAACATAAGCCGGAGCACATAACAAAATTTGTCACCTCAAGGGGAAGTTAAAACAACTCCAGCCCCCGAGCCTTCTAACTGCCTGGACCCATCAAAGTGAATAGTCCAATATGTGTTATCTGGCTTCTCCTCAGGTGCCTGCAACTCTGTCCAATCATTGATAAAGTCCACCAAGGCTTGAGATTTAATAGCAGTACGTGGCATATACTTCAAACCATGAGGCCCAAGCTCAATAGCCCACTTGGCGACTCGTCCTGTGGCTTCCCTGTTCTGGATGATGTCCCCCAAGGGGGCAGAACTTACCACAGTTTTGGGATGACTTTGGAAGTACTGCTTCAGCTTCCGGCTTGCCATAAACACTCTGTAAACAAGTTTCTGCCAATGTGGATACCTTTGTTTAGACTCAATGAGCACCTCACTGATGTAGTAAATCGGCCGTTGAACCGGATGCTCCTTTCCAGCCTCCTTACGCTCCACCACGATGGCAACACTGATGGCTCGTGAATTAGCAGCCACATATAACAGCAACGACTCTTTATCAATGGGAGCCGCAAGGATCAGTGGCTCAGACAACTGTCTCTTTAAATCTTCAAAGGCAGTATCAGCAGCATCACTCTAGACAAAAGTGTTCGTTTTCTTCATCATCTGATACAGCGGTAGGGCCTTCTCACCAAACCGGCTTATGAACCGGCTTAAAGCAGCAACACGCCCCGCCAGTCGCTGAACATCATTGATGCACGCCGATTTAGCCAGAGAGGTAATCGCCTTGATATTCTCCGAATTAGCTTCAATGCCTCTGTTTGAGACCAGAAAACCCAAGAGCTTGCCTGAAGGTACCCCAAACACACACTTGGCCGGGTTAAGCATCATCTTATAAACCCGGAGATTATCAAAGGTCTCTTTCAAGTCAGATATCAATGTTTCCTTCTCTCTGGACTTCACCACGATGTCATCCACATAAGCATGAACATTGTGCCCAATTTGATCGTGGAGACAATTCTGTACACATCGCTGATAAGTCGCCTCAACACTCTTGATCCCAAATGGCGTAGATACATAACAGAAGGCTCCAAACGGAGTGATGAAAGCCATCTTCTCCTGGTCCTTAACTGCCATTTTGATCTGATGAGAACCAGAGTAAGCATCCAAAAAGCTTAACCGCTCGCAACCTGCCGTAGGATCAATGATTTGATCAATACGGGGGAGAGCAAAGGGATCAGCCGGACAAGCCTTATTTAAGTCCGTGTAATCCACACACATCCGCCAGGTGCCATTCTTCTTGAGCACGAGCACCGGGTTAGCCAACCACTCCGGGTGAAAAACTTCAACAATAAACCCAGCGGCTAAGAGCCGGGCGACTTCCTCTCCAATAGCTTTCCGCCTCTCTTCGTTGAACTGTCGAAGAAACTACCTGACCGGCTTATACTTCGAATCAATATTAAGAGTGTGCTCAGCGAGTTCTCTCGGTACACCTGGCATGTCAGAAGGTTTCCATGCAAAGATGTCCCGGTTCTCACGGATGAACTCGATGAGCGCGCCTTCCTATTTAGGATCCAAATTGGCACTGATACTGAACTGTTTAGATGAATCACCTGGATTGAAATCCACAAGCTTGGTTTCAGCAGCTGACTTAAACTTCATCGCCGGGTCATGCTCGGTGGTTGGCTTCTTTAGAGAGGTCATATCCGCCGGGTCAATGTTGTCTTGATAAAACTGCAGTTCCTCTGCTGCACAAACAGACTCAGCATAAGCCGCATCGCCCTCCTAACATTCCAGGGCTACCTTTCGACTTCCATGCACGGTGATGGTGCCCTTGTCACTACTAGGAAAAGGCATGCTAGTGGCGCACCAGTTTTGCCTTCTAATGGCGCACTACTAGTGCGCCACTAGCATCACGCCATTAGAATTAAATTCTAATGGCGCACCACTGGTGCGCCATTAGTATCTGGTGTTCTAATGGCGCACCACCTAGTGCGCCATTAGTATTGCCAACAGTGCGCCATTAGAATTCCTCCCAGGGGGCCATATGTACCCATGTGCTTTGGCATACTAATGGCGCACCGGCGGGTGATGCGCCATTAGTGTGATTATCTTAGTGCGCCATTAGTGTCTTGTGTGCTGCGCCACTAGTATGAATATTAGGGACTTTTTTTCTTTTCTAATATTTTCACAGGTTACAAAATATATTATTGGACAGAATTTAGACAACACCACACAACAACAGCAGATTCATCGAATATAATAGAAGATTAGTCTCCGAATACAAATCATCATATTAGTCTCCGAATTCAAAAGACCAAACAAATATAGAACATTACAAGTCTCGAGACCGCGAGTAGCGAGTTTGTCTTCACATTACAAGTCGATATCGACCATCTAAACTACCATCACATAGAAGAGAGTTGTGGTCATCATGATGAGCATCATCGCGATCAAACTGGTCTTCATCCGGTTCCTCCAACACTCCCTCCTCTCTCCCGCTAGATAGCGGGCGTATCTAGATTCGGCCTCCGCCCTAGTGGTGTACCCTTTGTAACTGTTACCACTGAAATGGTGAACCTGTCTCCGACACTCCTCCCAGTTGTCGTAGACTCCGGGAACCTTACCCTTGTACACGACATACAACGGCATCTCTATGCACAAGCCAAACAACAGACAATACATAAACAATATGTAAGTATGCAACAAAAGGATCGGAAGAGAAAAGCAAGACATTAATAGCACGATTCATGGTCCTACTAATAAATAGCATCGATTACATCTAAGTTGAACGACTGTCCAAACCAAAGAGACATACAAATTCATTAAAGTTTAATTACAACATGAGCCAATCAATGTTTCAGAACTACACATCACTACTTTCGACTCGACTCATCGGACAGGAGCGTGGATGAAGCCGCCGTCTGTCGCGATGGTCATGAAATCGCGGTCGTTGTCACCCTGCATTTGTAGAATTCCATCTATCTCATTGTTGGATGGTTGATATCTGAGGAAGAACTGCCCCGACATATGAAGGACATCTTGATGGATGATGTCCGCAAAGTCCGACTGGATGCGAAAGAATTCTTGTCTGAGGTCCGCGTCCTGGATTGCCGACAAGTTCGCGGCCAAATCTTTGAGATTATCTGGTAGCAGAAGTTGATGATGGTCCCTTACGATCGCCCGCATGTGATGGAGGGCGTAGTAGGCATCCTTCTGACCGCCAGGCGGCTGCTTGACGCAGCAGAACTTCGTATTGTGTGAGAACATGTGCTTGCCGTACTTACGAACAGTCCTGGTGAAGGTGCCTCCAGATTTGGCGTAGCCGGGGAGAACATCATCAAGAACTTTCTTGACATTTGTGTAGTCTATCTTGGAGTTACGGTTTGGGTCGAAATATGTGGCCATGGAATATTTCGGGCTTAAGAGGATGAGTGTGCAATGTGTGTCACTGCACAGAACACGGAATGTTAGAAAAAAAATGATCAAAATCTAAGAAATCATATGTTACGGGGCGGTTAAGGGATGACTTACTCGGGAAAGTAAGCCACAAGGAAGTTATCCTTATCTGGGTTTGCCAGAATGACGCCTTCGAGGTGTGACCTCGCAACTTGGCGGTCCCCAACGCTGCTCAAGTGCTTGGCACGCATGTTGAAGGGGTCGACTAGCACGATATCCGGGGTCTTGTCTCTAATGATCCACATCTCCATACTCAGCGAAAACAGCCGAATGAAGGTGTAGTGCAGCGGATGAAGGTTAAACATAGCAAAGATGTCATCGAACCGCAGGACGATCGTACCCCCGATGTCGCCATCCACAAAGCCCTTGCCCTCTAGCACCTTGGCCACGAAAACCGGGTATGCCACATCCTTCTCTCTGAGACGCCGCTTCTCCAAAGAAAGAACACTGTCGTGCAGACTCCGCATAGCACCGGTTGCAGCATTCAGCATATTTGGCGGTAGCATTGCCCTACCCGCCACATGCACCCTCCTCGAGATATCCTTTGGTGAAGGTGGCCCGTCCTGAGCACGGATCAAACTCGGTGCCGGCTGGCTTGCACCGGCGCCCTTGTTAGTCTTTCGTTTCCGTCCCTTCTTCTTGATCTCCTGTAATGGGACCGAGTTCTGCTCACAGACTGCCTTCTTGAGCGTGTTGGGGCTGATAATATTTCGCACCTTAGCTATCTGAGGCTCGGTGAGGGCGGGAGCTGGAGGCGTCTCCTAAGAACTGAACGCCAGACGACGCCTATTGCAATTGGATTTCTCCGCCATACTAGCTAGATTGCGGTCGTCTTGGTTGGGTTCTTGAGAAAGAGGCCCGCAGAACTCGTCAGCGTACCCATGTTCGGCAAAGTACTTATCGACTTTGGTAAATGTACCGTCGTCGTTGTCGTTGTCGTCGTCGTCTGGATCCTGTGCCATAGGGCTGTCTGGATCCTGTGCCATAGGGATGTCCGACATAGGGATGTCCGGCAGGTCCGGTAGCGTTGCGGCGTTCTTGCCATGGCTTGGCGCCGGCACGACTGGCAGTCTTGTCTGTGGGGTGGTGTCCCCCGCCCCCAAACGAATCTGGCTCTTCGGCCAAAGCAGCGGCCAGTTTACGCAGGCGCTGAGGGTCATCTCATCTTCTTCGTCGGCCCCAGCGGGTCGAACCGGAGGTAACAGCTCCTCGCAGCCTGGCAGCACCTGAACCACTTCAACCCTATACACTGTGGTTGGCATCGGATTACCGTGGAACATGCGGTTGCCCGGTTGAACGATTCTGCCCTTGGAGACATCGACCAACTCGGCGCCCACGAAGTGCAGAAGAGTGCAAGGAACGTCGGCGGTGCCCTGCGAAAACATGTACAGGGCGTCAGGGATGCCCAGTCAAAGGCAATGAGATGAAGTCATCAGCCGAGAGGCTTATTTACCGTGATGCCGTCGAGCTCGGCTAATGTCGAGGCACCGCCAACGGCGGGCGTGCAACTGACAGAGGGGGCGCTTGCTGGCGAGGTGCCGGCCGGCGTACACCCGGGTGCATTAAGCTCCAATGCCCGTGTCGGCGCCGGAGACACGAATACCGCCTCCGCCGGACACACCAATGGCGCCGCCGCCGGAGACACCAATGGCGCCGCCGGAGACACCAATGGCGCCGCCTGCGCGCTGTGCGAGTTGCTGGCCGTGAAGCTGGGAACCGGGGAGGCCCCTGTTGGCCACCCGCAATCCACGTCGTCAGCTCATGAATCAACGTAGGCACCATGGCATTGAGCTTCGTTCCCAGTTGTTGTTCCACTTGCTCTTGGACAAGCTCCGGAATCTGCGCCACTTGTGCCTTGTGTGCTTCAACCTCGCGCGTCTGGCTTTCCGAGCTGGCCTTTTTCTCCTTCGGCACACCAACGATATAGTATGACCCCCATTTTGTGGACAAGCCTTTGCCGGCCACACGACCAGCTGACGTCGGCTTAGTGAGCTTATCCTTGCTTTTCATTATGTTCAATGCCCTATTTAAAGGGGTGTCGAAAGGGGAGGTCTGAGACGACCCCGCGCTACTGCTTTCAGTTTCCTGGGAAAGGAACGTGAACCATTTAGAAATATTGGGGATTAATTAGAGTGCAACCATATGGAGCTAATTACGCGGGGGTGTATTCCTTACCAGAACAAGCTCAAGCGCCCTGGTCTTCAGATCCGTGGTAAGCTCCTTTGTTATCGGGTCCTCCTTGTATCGGGCCCTGACATAGTTCCTGGTCTGCTTGTTACCGCTGTATTTCTCGAAGCGGGGGGGTAGGCCTTGCTCGGCACGCTCCGCGTCCTCCTTGTCCCATATAGGCTCCGCCACTCTGTAACCGCCAAGACCGAGTTTGTGTTCCCCTAAGTTCAACTCCCGCATTTCTTTCCCCCACTGACTTGATTCGGAGGTTGCACTGGTCGAGCACTTGATCTTGAACTCCTTGTACTCATCTTCGCTCATCAAAGGATATTTCGCCTTGATCTTCTCATAACTATCACCTTTATCAATCATTTTCTTCACCGCGCTTCTCCAAGTAGACAGGGCCGTGCTCATCTTCGTGAGGGCGGCACTGTTCACTTTATTCCCTGAGAGGGGTGTGTTTTCAAATTCGGCGGGGAACTTGTATCGTTCGTGCAGCTTCGTGAAGAGGAGGTTGCGCAAATTCCCTCGGTCCTTATGCCTAAGGTTCTCGGTGTTGATCGAGACGGTGCTCCGGAGAATGCACCCGAGCTGAACCGAGTACCCCTTGACTATATGTTTGGGCTCCGTTGGATTCCCGTCGGAGTCCACTTGAGTGAATTCCTCCTTGACGGTGCGGAGCACATTCAGACGCCGGTCCTTCCTTTGCTTCTTCGATTGGCTGCCATCTGTGTGTGCGCCGCCATCATCAGTGGTGGCATCCTCGGCGACACCATCAGTGGTGTCATCCCCGACGCCACTAGGGGTTGTGTAATCAGGATCGGTGTCTTCCGTGGCGTCCTCATATCGGTGAGGTTGTTCCTCCATCTCCTAGGACAGCTCCCAGAATTGCTTGCCGCCCGAACCACCGGCCTCATCGTTGTGGGCCATGTTTCGCTCTAAATAGGAAAAAAGTTTGGTCAAAAAGTTGGTTATTGTCAAGGAACAAGATCATGGTCTCATCATTTAGGGTTTGTCGACACCGAGGCACCCTAAAAGCCTAAGCTTTCATCATTTAGGGTTTGTCGACGTCGAGGCACCCTAAAAGCCTACGCGTACATCATTTAGGTTCTCATCGACACCGAGGCATCCGGGGCAGCCAAGTTAAGTTTTCATCATTTAGGGTTTATCGATGCCGAGGCACCCTAGGTTGGGCCTAATCACTTGGCACTAATCACTTGGCTCTATTGCCACCTATGTTGGGTTTACAATCTTGGGTTTATGGATGCTAAGGAGAATTCTAAGTTGAGCCTAATGACTTGGCTCTATTGCCACCTATGGTTTAATGCAGCAAGAATAAAGGGGCAGTTGATCCTACTTAATTAAGTACTAAGATACCCTGGCCCATGCATTAGTCACAAGTACCCCATATGTCCTATTTTTAGCAAAGTCATGCTAAAATTCATGGAAAATTTCAGCATGACCTTTGCTGAAAATAGGACATATGGAGTACTCGAATTTGCCGGAACGGAAGTTAATCAACATTCAGGCAAACTCAAGGGCCTCTCGGGGTACCTGCAAATTCATCACGACACGATGATCGGAGACAAAACCCAGCAAACTAGCACCACAATGTGCCTCTACTTTCATATGGATGAAAAGGCCACAGACCATATGGTCCTCTGCTTTCATATGGACAAAAATCAGCTCAACTTATGTGAGCTTCCATTCTAGATCTAACAGGTCACCCAACAAAAAATCATCAATAGTTTTAGCTAGAAAAAAATCATGGATTGCTGTTAACTGAAAATTAGTGAAAGAAACTGTTGCTGATCATGGACAAAAATCATCAATAGTTGTACACTACACATGCTTAAACTCTGAGAAAGTGTACTGTTATGGTCAAAACTGAATGTTGATTGCTTGCATCATCTACTCTGAATGATATTAATTAGTCAAAGAAGAAAGCAAATAGATATTTTCTCTCACAACTCGGATTGCTCACTGTCTTGTTCTGCTACATATTAATATTTAAAATTAGTTGTTGCAAACAGAAATAACTCATGAGATCCTTTTTGTTCTTCTCTAATCCTTCAATTTCAGGTCTGTTCCCTATATCATACATTAATTCAAGATTACTTAAAAAGTCGCCTTGCAGTCAGAGAATCTGGGTGCAGAGAGAAAAAAGGGTATAAAGTATGGACTATGACTATTGTTAAGTGTGGTACTACCGAACACATACATATCAAGATTCAAGAGCACATGCATACTGTTATAATAAACTTGTCTAATAAAAAGTGGATATAATATTATGAACTGCACAATGGCATAAAACAGAGCTGAGGCAATCCTGAAGCAAATGCCTAATTTTGTTAGTTAAACACTACAAGGCTAAGGGGCACTAGCACACTAGTAAGTGATAGGCAACCGTCCTACATGGAAATGTGAAGAGTTACATGGATGAGTACCAGCTCTAAGTGAAGGCTCAATGGATTCAAGATCAACCAACTGAAGTTGCCCAAACCTGCAAGGAAAAGAGAGAATAATGATTTCGAACTGCTTCTGATGGCATACATAAGCATAAGTTCAGTCCCCCAAATCAAGCATGGTTTCTTACTGCCCACCTAAACAACCACCACCACAAGGAGCAGATGCAGATAACTCACTCAAAAAGACTAATAAACACCAGTTGCAGAAGGATCACTTCCTTTTAACCTTACTAATGATATATATGTTGCCTTATTGCAACATTGCTAATAGAGGATGACATCAATTTTCTGAAATAGCTATAACAGAACATGCATAATCAATCAGCTAGAGAGCTTTTTGCCCTTTCTCTCTCGGGGATAATTCAATGATCCAGTAAAACCATGAGGAGACTAACTTCTAGGTTTTTTTGAGAATTATCTGCTTTTTATATAATATAAGGGAAGAGTTATCTACTTTTTTTTAGAATTGTTTGCTTTTTATATCTGACAGAACCCAGTTCAGGTTACCACAAATTCATTCAAAAAAATGAGTCAACATGTACACTTATTTTCGATTGGAGGGAGTGGTACATTTTATTGCGAGCACACCTGAAGCCACAACAAGGCTGACATTTGGTTCCTAGCTTTATCATTACATACCAGCCAAACCGAACACAAAACTAACGGTATGTTTCACCTTGCAATCAGATCATGGAGTGAAAAACCACTGACCCAAACACCCAACTGTTTGATGAACTCTAGCTAAAACATCCCATATAATCTTCTATAAATTTCTTAAGAGAAACATACCCAAGAGCTTGAAATTTACAAGCTTGCAGGCTACCGTAGGGGGAAGGAGGAGAACGGGGGAGAGGTGAGGAATCACCTGTGGGATAACGGCAGGCTGCCGTAGGAGGACGCCGGTGTCGAGGAGGCAGCGGGCGGCGGCGCGTCGAGGAGGCGGCGCGTCGAGGAGGAGGAGGCACGTCGAGGAGGTGGCGTGTCAAGGAGGCGGCGTGTCGAGGAGGAGGCAGTGGAGGCGGGACAGCGGAGGGTTCGGCCGGCTGGGCGCGCCGCGGCAGCGGGCCGGCAGCGGTGGCGGCGGCTAGGAACCCTAGCTGTCGTGCTCGGGAGGGAGGTTGACGCAGGCAGGGCCGCGGGGGGAGGGGGACGGCGAGGGCGCGGGCGCGGGCGGAGGTGGGACGGTGAGGGAGGTGGCGCTCGGCTCGAGGAGGGGGGACGGTGAGGGAGGACGGCGAGCACATCGAGGGCGCAGGCGGGGGGAGGGGGACGGTGAGGGGGGATGGCGAACACGGGGGGGGGGCAGCGGGAGAGATTAGAGAGATTAGGGATTTAGTGTGGGGGGAAGCTTTCTAATGGCGCACCACCATCTCGTGCGCCATAAGTACGACTATTCTAATGGCGCACCAGCGCTCGGTGCGCCATTAGAATTTTGTTTTAATCTAGCCCACTAGCCCTATCTACAACCTAACCCTATCTACAACAGAACCCACCCACTAGCCCGACTGGTTAGCACGCAACACACACACTAGGAGGTCCTGGGCTCGATTCCTAGGCTCCCCAATATTTTTTTATGCATTTTAAATGTTGTTTTTATATTTATTTGTGTTTAAATATGTTCAAACTTGTTTAAATCATAAACGTAATATTTTTTATAAAAACAGTAATAATTTTTTAAAAAATATGTTCAAATTTCTTACTTGAAAATATCATCGGCGGCGGCGGTGGAGCGGGGGAGGGTGCGGGGATCGAGATCGAGATGGAGGGGGAATCGAGATCGAGATGGAGGGGGATCGAGATCAAGTGTCCTCATGAATTCAAAAAGTGCCCATGAAATTTAAAAATATTCATGATATCAAAAAGTGCCCATGAAATACAATCTAGAAATGAAGACTACGATTTAAATACAATCGATCTTAGCTAGCTATCTGTTCACAATCTTCTTGCCCTTCTTTTTCGCAAATGGAGTTCTTCTGTGGAACAGACGTCCTTTAGGTAGGGTGGTCCTGCTTCTTCTTGTGGTGTGTGCTGCTACTTCAACGTCGTCGTCATGTTCGATCTTCGGGTCGCCGTACTTGTCGAAGTCTTGCTCATTGGCTACTCCATCCATTCTGATGATCTTCCTTTTGCCTCTCCTCACGACAACACGACTGGGCTTTGGCGGGTCGGTAATGAAGAAGCATTGGTCCACTTGGGAAGCCAGTACCCATGGCTCATTTTTCGCGGTGACGTTTGCGCTCGCGGTCTTGGATTTGGCTTCGGGTATAACCATGGTGGTGAAATATCGGTCTTCTTTTAGGACGTTCTTGGCCCATCTGACACAGAACATCGGCACCTTCTCTCCAGCGTAGCTCAGCTCCCAGATCTCCTCGATCCTTCCGTAGTATCTGTCCTTGTCCTTACCGGTGTAGGATTCCATCGTTACCCCAGAGTTCTGATAACCATCGCTCTTCATGTCCTTGTCCTCGGTGTAGAATGTGTAGCCGTTGATATCGTACGCCTCATAGGTCATCAGGTTGTGCTCGGCACCCTGTGACAAGGCGAATATGAGTTGTTCTTCCGCGGAAGAATCTTCATGTAAAGGGTACGACAGAAGCTTCTTCTTGAACCAACGCGTGAAACATGAGTTGTGCTCTTTGAGTATATCTCCGTCCGTCCTCTGTTGGCCTCGGTCATTGTACGTCTTCTCAATAAAGGTTTTGTGCTCTACCACCCAAGGATTGACCACGTCTATGTGTTGTAGCGCGACTAGGTTTGCTCTTTCAAAGTCGGCGAGTCGACCCTCGAAGTCGACATGCATTTCGCGGCAACCCTCACGGTGACCCCATCCAGCGAGCCTGCCGAGGTGCCTGTTGACGGGAAGACCAACGGGGTTCTCGATGCCAAGATAATTCGTGCAGTAGGAGATGCACTCTTCGGTCAGAAAGCCCCTGGCTATACTTCCCTCTAGACGTGACATGTTCCGAACGTATCCTTTGATGACACCATTCATCCTTTCGAACGGCATCATGCTGTGCAGGAACGTCGGCCCTAGTTGGATGATATCCTCCACGATATGGACCAGCAGATGCACCATAACGTCTAAGAATGCGGGCGGGAAGTACATCTCAAGCTCGCATAGTATCACCACGATCTCTTCATGTAGCCTTCTGAGTTGCCTCACGCCAATCGACTTCTAAGAGATGACGTCGAAAAAGTTGCATAGGCCAAATAGCGTTTCACGGACGTGCGCGTCCATGATCCCACGGATTGCAACTGGAAGTATCTGCGTCATCAGCACGTGACAGTCGTGAGACTTCATCCCGCTAAACTTCTGCTTCGCTGGGTCTAGGTATCTGCTTATCTTCCCCGCGTAACCATAAGGAAGTTTTACTCCTAGGAGGCAGGTGAAAAACTGCTCGATCTCCTCCTGACTTAGAGTGAAGCACACGGGAGGGTAGTCATTTCCGGTCTTCTTGGCCTTTTTGCCTTTGCGACGACTTTCTGTGTCCTGCTTCACCTCATCATCATCATCATCATCATCATCATCATCATCATCATCATCATCATCATCATCATCATCATCATCATTAGCGTGAAGCTCCTGCCTGACGCCCATTGATTTCAAGTCTGCCCTTGCTTTCGGCCCATCTTTGGTCCTCTCTGGCATGTTGAGCAGGGTACCAAGCAGACTCTCGCACACGTTCTTCGTGATATGTATGACATCAAGGCTGTGAGGCACAAGGTGGATCTTCCAGTACGTCAAGTCCCAGAAAACAGACCTCGTTTTCTATACCTTCAGCAGCGGCTCTAGCGCCTTTCGCTTCTTTCCCGGCTCTGGTGCCTTTTGCTTCTTTCCCGGCAGTGGGCAGTCTTTCCAATTTTTCAACAGCTCGTCTATTTCCTCGCCGCTCCTCGTACACGGGCGTTTTCGGGGTTCAGTTTCACCATCGAACAGATCCTTGCGTTTCCTCCACGGGTCATTGTCGCGAAGCCACCTTCGATGTCCCATGAACACGGTTTTCGAAGACCCGGGATCTCTATCTAGCTGGCGATACATTGTGTCATCCATGCACCTTACGCATCCAGAAAATCCGTGGACTACCTGCCCCGCGAGATATCCGTAACCGAGATAGTCGTGCACTGTCGTGAGCAGTGTGGCTCTCATAGGGAAATATTCTTTCTCTGTGGCGTCCCACGTATTGGCTGGCGTTTTCCACAGCGTGTCTAGCTCCTCCTTCAGCAGCCCCAGACACAGATTGATGTCGTTCCCTGGTTGTTTCGGCCCTTCAATTAGCATACTCATGTGAATGTACTTCCTCTTCATGCACAACTAGGGGGGAAGGTTGTACATCCACACAAACACAGGCCAAGTGCTATGTGTGCTTCTCTGGCTGCCAAATGGATTGACTCCATCGGTGCTCGCGCCCAACACGATGTTCCTTGGATCCTTCCCAAATTCTGGGTATTCGATGTTCAACGCTTGCCACTGGCTCGCATCCTTAGGGTGACTCAGAAATCTTGTCTTTTTTATTTATCTCCGGATCATTTCTGTCATCTTCCCGCTTCTTCTCCTCCCTATCCGCGTGCCAATGCAGGAGCTTTGCTACCTTAGGGTCCGCGAAATACCGCTGCAGACGAGGAGTGATGGGAAAGTACCACACCAATTTTCGAGGAGCTTTCTTCCTCTTCTTGTATCGAGTGACGCTGCACACCGGACATATGGTAGACTCCGCGTGCTCGTCCCGATAAATGATGCAATTGTTCATGCACACATGGTATTTCACGTGCGGTAAATCCAGAGGACACACGATTTTCTTCGCCTCCTCGAAACTGGTCGGGCACTTGTTCCCCTTGGGAAGACGTTCGTGCCAGAATGACATGTTCTCGTCGAAGCATGCATCGGTCATTTTGTGTTTTACCTTCATCTCCAGAGCCATGAGCGTTACTTTCAGGCGGGTATCCTCGGGCCTGCATCCTTCATACAATGGAGTAACCGCGTCTATCTCTAGTTGATCCAGCTTGGCTTTCTCTCGGGCGGCAGCTCTTGCGTTATCCGTCTGCTTGAGAAGCAGCTCTTGAATATGAGGGTCCTACACCCAGCCTCCATCATCGTCTGCTCCGGCATCTTCATCTTCATGATCATGCCCTTCGTCTTGATCTTCCCCATCATCATTTATGACATCTTCTACATGATGATTGTGTACAGCATCACCATCGTGATCATGTCCTGGAGATTCTTCGTCTTCTCGCCCGCCCTCGCCGCGGTGGTACTTGTCTTGTTGCCCTTTCTCATTTCTTGCCCGGCCCCCATGAACGACTTCATAGTCATCTTCATCACCTTGCCAACGATAGCCATCCATGAAACCACGCAAGAGCAAGTGGTCCCGCACCTGCCCGGAATCCGGGTCCGCAATAAGGCTCTTCAGCTTGCATCTTCGACACGGACATCTTATCTCCGTCTCGTTCTTTTGAAGCATCTCGGCCTTCGCGGAGCTCAAAAACCTATTCACGATGCCTTCAGTCATCGTGCGGACCATGGTCGCCTGCGGGGTAGAGCAAAACGATATTTTAGAACCAAGAAAAAATTTGGCATGACCTTCCCTAAAAATCGGACCAAAAAGAATGCATAGTGCCAAAATTCTCGCCGAAACGGAAATGAATCAAAACATTCCGGCAAAATATTGGCAACTATCGCATTTCAAATACCGGTACCTTCAAACACAAACATATATGCAACACCACAAACACATGCAACACCACAAACATACATAGATCTAGCTAGGCCACAAAAAGTGCATGTGCACGTTGTTGGAGCGAGCTAGGGAGAAAAAAAGTAGATCTACATCATGAAGATAGCTTTCCCCTTACTTACCTATCAAAAAAAGGTAATTTCACCACTTAATTTTGATGAATCTATGGTGGAAATGAGGTGAGGAGGAGGAGGCAGCCGAGACAAGCTTGGAGGAGGAGGTGGAGAGAATGAAGTGGGGAAAGTGAGTGGGTAGGTGGGCTGTCCAAAATATCTTATTGGTCCCAGGTTACTAATGGCGCACCAGCACATAATGCGCCATTAGTAACCCTGGTTACTAATGGCGCACCTGCAAGTGGTGCGCCATTAGTACTTTTTGCAGAAAAGTAAAAAAAACATATGTATACTAATGGCGCACTGTGGAAAAGTGCGCCATTAGTAGTTTAAACTACTAATGGCGCACTGTGGTACGGTGCGCCATTAGTAGGTTTGCAAAAAAGTAAAAAAAATAATATATACTAATGGCGCACTGTCTTGGCCGTGCGCCATTACTAGTTCTAACTAGTAATGGCGCACTTTGTCATCATGCGCCATTAGTTTGTATGGAAAATGGGAAAAAAAATCAATAGTAGTGGCGCACCGTGAGACTGGTGCGCCATTAGTGTCTTCCACACTAATGGCGCACCAGCAACCAGTGCGCCATTAGTATATAGTAGTGGCGCACTCTCTACCTGGTGCGCCATTAGAATCAGTCCTATCTATAGCCCTTTTCCTAGTAGTGTGTGACCTGGCATCTTAAGCTGCAGATAAACATAACACGGTCGTGCCATGAACTTGGCATAAGCCAGCCGCCCAAACAGAGCATGATATGGACTCCTGATTTTGACTACCTCAAACGTCAATTTCTCAGCCCTGGAATCATATTCATCTCCAAAGGTGACTTCCAGTTCAATCTTGCCAACCGGGTAAGCCAATTTACCAGGAACCACTCCATGAAAAACAGTGTTGGACGTCTTCAAATTCTTATCAGTTAACCCCATGCGCCGAAAGGTCTCATAATAGAGGATATTGATGCTGCTACCCACGTCCATGAATACCTTAGTGAATTTATATCCACCAACCTGAGGTGCTACCACCAAGGCTAACTGACCCGGATTATCAACCCGGAGGGGGTGATCTGCCCTGCTCCATAAAACAGGCTGCTCTGACCACCTTAAATAACAGGGAACCGCCGGCTCAACAGAATTCACGGCCCTCTTATGAATCTTCTGGTCACGTTTGCACAAGCTGGTGGTGAAGACGTGATACTGCCCACTATTCAGCTGCTTCGGATGGCTTTGATAACCCGACTGCTGCTGCTGTTGCTCCCCTTGACCAGACTGCTGTTGATTATAACCACCTTGATGTCCCTGAAAGCCAGAGCTTGAACCGCCGCCCGGGCCGTGAAAGCCACCCGCTCCTGAACCGCCGCCTGACCCATGATTGCCATCAAACATGTTGGAATTCTTGAAAGCCTTCATGATCGCGCAATCTTTCCATAAGTGAGTGGCGGGTCATTCCCGGGTGCCGTGTCTCGGGCAAGGCTCATTGAGTAGCTGCTCAAGAGATGGGCCTGACCCGCCAGATCTAGGGGGTGGTTTTCCCTTACGTCTCTGATTATTTCCCTGCACATTGGCATTGGCCACAAACTCCGGGTTACCTTCTGCCTTACACTTATTGACTCCTTGATTCATCGGGTTATGTTGCTGGCCCTTTCCATTGCCATTCTTCTTTCCCTTCCTTGTCTTTTCCTCATCAGACGTGGGATCCTTGGTACTATCAGAGTCGGCATATTTGACTAAAGCTGTCGCTTCGTACCCATGTCGTTGCAATCACGCTTAAGGCGCCCCAGTTTCTGTCTCAGCGGCTCAAGGCGACAGGTCTTCTCCAACATAAGGACTGCAGAGCCGGCTTCCATCTTGTCAGATGAATGTATTATCTCCTTGACCCGGCGTACCCAATGAGTCGTGGATTCACCCTCCTCCTACTTACAATTTGTCAAGTCCACAATCGACATAGATTGCTTGCAAGTGTCCTTGAAGTTCTAGATGAACCAAGCCTTTAGCTCTGCCCACGGATTAATGGAATTGGGTGGCAAGCCCTTTAACCAAGACCGGGCTGTTCCGTCTAACATCATGGTGAAATACTTAGCCATTGCTGTGTCGCTGACCTCCAACAGCTCCATGGCCATCTCATAACTTTCAATCCACGCTCCGGGCTATAAGTCGGCCGTGTAATTCGGTACCTTTCGAGGTCCCTTGAAGTCCTTGGGCAAATGTACATTACGCAGAGCAGGTACCAAACAAGGAACACCGCTGGTTCTAGTAGCCACTCCCGTCTCAATGGAAGTCGTCGGATACTCTGGGAAATCTTGATGAGCCGTCTGTTGAGCCGCTAGCTGTGCCGCCCGCTCGTTCTCCTGACGTATTCGGTCTCGCACCGGATTATAGCCACCGGGCTGGTTACGGTGCTGGGCGTTGCTTGACAAAGCTTCTGACTCCATGTGCCTACTGTAACTTGGACTCCGGTTTTGACGAGGCGGTGCTAACCAAGGTGGAGGAGTTGAATGAATCCTGTCCCGGCTATAAGAATAAGTCTCTTGCTGAGCCAGGTCCGTCTGGATAAGTTCTCTGACCCTCTGGGTCTCCACCGCTGTCTGGTCATCACCGTCCACTGGGAGAGCCACCAAGCGCGCCGATGCTACGATTAAGTTCTCCAAGGGGTTGGAAAAGTGACCCGGCGGTATGGGCACGTAATGGGGTGGTGCCATGCTCCCATGAGGAGGTGCCATCTCCTGAGGCTGAGCCTGTCCTCCTGTTCCGGCTGTCATAAACTGATTTGCATCTGGCGGGTTACTTGGGCCGGCTCCGGGTGTAGCAAAAAGATTCCGAGGATCATAAACCGGAGGTAAACGGGACTGGGTTTTCTGATGTCTCCTCCTCATCACCTCGTTAGACGCATTTAGGCTCATCGTGAGCTGGTAGGCTTCTGACTGTAGCCACTGTGCCCGCGCATCCAAAGCCGCCCGTTCTGTGGCTAACCTGGTGTCCTCAGCTACCAAGACCTCCTTGGCCCGAGCTATCTCCTCGCGCACCCGTGCCACCTCTGCATCATGCTCATCTTTATTTGTAGGGATAACTGTGGCGGTTAACAGGGCTGTAAGCTTATCCATGAGATCTATCAGCACTTGAGCCGACGGGCGCACAAGGCCTCCTGCCCTGGCTGCTCTGTCCCGGACATTATTGTCGTAGCGGCTATAGAGTTTTGGCCGGGTTGAGTCCCAGCCATGAAGACTCCTACCCATCTTGGTGGCTCATAGGGGTCCGAAATACTAGTGCCATCGGAACAGCCCCCGAGCATGCCGTCTTGCACTTGGTACAGCAAATCTGTTGAATCGGCGGACGAATTACCGTCAGAGAGGACAGCCGTCTCACCACCATCGTCAGATCCTTCAGAAAGTTCCTCTCCGTGGATGCAGCCCACGAAGGCACGCTTCATGACGGGCTGAACTCGGGCCTTTCTCGCACGTTGTGCCGTCTCGACGAGGTCGGTGCAGTTGTCTGGCTCAGGGCCCGGCTCACCAATCCGGCCGATGAAGACGTGGATTCCGCCGAAGGGGACTCGGTACCCGTACTAAATTGAGTCGGCATCGGGGCCCCAGCCTTCTTCGTATATGTAGATCTTGCCGCGACGTCTCTTGGTCATCCGGCCCACTACGTATCCCTTGAGCCCTTCGAAGTTTCCCTTCAAGAACTCAAATCCACCGTGCGCTGGCCCCACGGTGGGCGCCAACTGTCGTGGAATTGTCACGTCAGGTGTCCTAGTGAAAGGACTTAGTTGTGGAGCCATCGCAACTAGGAAGCTTGAAGGGGTTAATCAGGACAAGAGACACAAGAGGTTTATACTAGTTCGGCCCCTTACGGTGAAGGTAAGGCCTACGTCTAGTTGGGTTGGTATTGCTTGATGTTTCGATGACCAGGGAGCGAGATACGCTATGCCCGGTTCTCGATGAGTTGTTCCTTGCCCTAAACCGCCAGCGGGTCGTCCCCTTATATACACGGGTGGACGCCTTGCGGCCTACAGAGTTCCGGCCGGCTCATAGACAGTGTCCGGCTCGGTGACTAGTTAGGTCTACCTTATGTTACAAGTCATATCATTATGGAGGTTTACCACTATGGGCCTTAAGCCGCCTGTGGGCCTTAAACCCTTTATTGAACCACCATCTTCAAGCTTGGTCTTGGGCTTCTTTCTGATGAGTCTTCTTCGCGTAACCCGGCCCCTCCTGGGAGGCTTACACAAATAGTTATATCCCCAACAACGATGCAACCGCAAATTCAACAACGCAGAAACAGAAAAGATTACGCAATGGCTTAGACTGGTTCGGATATGATGAACAAACCCTAATTTTTTTATGGCTTTTTCGTGGACTATAGGTATGAAGAACAGACTCGATCTAAACTAGAAAAAACTATAAAATCTCACCGAGCAACCTGGAAATATGATACCACTTGATAGAGGCAAAGGTGTCCCGTCTTTCGATGAGATGGTGGCTATCGTTTTGGAGGAAGTCAACTTTGACGATCCGACTACGAACGTGCGAGGACGTCGCACCTTAACAAACGCTAAACCAATTCCGAGAGGTTATTGACCACGCCGGAGCATGATCAACCTGACCACGAACGTCTGTTTCCTGTAGGCAAGCGAAGAACAAGCAAGAAACTAAGATTGCAATATGGATATTGCGAATATAAGAGGAAAGCTTTATTGATCAAGGTGGGGTTCTGGGACGCCTTTGTCTGGTCGTTGAACACAAACGAAGTACGCGAAGTTGCAGCTATGGCAAACTTTAATCTAAACAAAACCCAAAGTCTAAACGGTTCCCTAAGGGCTGTATATATGGAGGAAGAGGGGGGTGGGATTTCGTGTCCCTTGGTGGAGGGGTCCGAAATCAACCCTATCTCTTGTTTCCCCACACATACGGACTCTAAAAATAGCCTATACTTATGTATTTCGAAATTACATGGGCCTGGCCCAATAATAAGGTGACGCAGCACCTATGATGTAGGGCGGAACCCTAGGGGCCGATCTTTCATGTTTGGAGTGGATCCTATGGGGAAACACGAAGAACGCGCGGAAATCACAAGGGAAAACACGGGGAGAAACGAGAGAATCACTCAACCGACAAGTAATCGATCACACAAGGGCTAGATCACCGACAACATAAGGTAACACATGATCCAAAATCAACAAGGGGAGGATACAAAGGGAACCGTTCTTCTCCGTGAGGAGGTCTTGATTGTCTTCTCCGAATGGAGGCCTTGAATCCGAATGGATCTTCTCCAAAGAGGCATGATCCCTCACGTGGAGTAGATCCGGTACAGATGAGCAGAGCTCTATCTCTAAATGAGCTATCACAATGCTAAGTCTCAAAGTGAGGAGAAGGAGTCCTATATATAGTCTAGCGTGCGAAGGGGTACATGGGCTCAGCCCAACACGCGCGCGCAGGCGCTGGGAAGACCGGGTGTCCGGGCATCGGGCCGGATGTCCGATAGCTTGCGAGGGGCCAAATGTCCGGGCTGGCGCAGATGGCTATTCTGCTCTCTGGATGGGCGACGCCGGATGTCCGCTCGGAGGGGCCAGATGTCCGCTACTTCGGGAGGCGCCAGATGTCCGGGGCGATCGCCGGATGTCTGGGATGACGGGACAAGCTTCTGTGCTCCCTGGATGCCGGTGCCGGATGTCCGGGATTTTGGCCGGATTTCTGGTGGGGGCCGGATGTCCGGGCTAGACGCCGGATGTCCGGTCGCTGTAGTTTCTTCTGCAGTGGGCTGGCCGTGTAGATCTCCAGGGGCCGGATGTCCGGGGCAAGGTTGTCGGAATCGTGATTTTGAATCGGATCGGAGCTTCGACGGTAGGATCGCAAATCATAGAATCTTCACTATGAGGATCGTAGAAACGTAGATTCTATGAGCTAAAATCGTAGAATCATAGGGGTTAGTTCGGATCGTAAAGTCGTAGAATTGTATAACAGAATCGCGATTCTGACAACCTTGGTCCGGGGTCCTGGCCGGATGTCCGGTGCCTGGAGGCTCTTCTTGCCTTCTTCCATTGGTCCTCTTCTTCCATGGACTTGGGGTCTTGACCATCTTCATGTGCATCCTCGGGGGGGTCCTCTTGGTACCTAATCACGCACAACATTCCGGATTGAGGTAGTAGCCGTTTCTCGAGAGGATCATATGAGATATCACTAAGGAGAGAAGTCACCTCGGTCTCGAGAGCTCTAGCTCGTGCTCTAGTCATGGGTCTCTTGGTGCTTGGTGAGATGATGGAAGGTCCATGGGGATGACCGAAGGATGCTCCGCATCGTCTCCCCCTCCCCTTGGGAAAGATCCGACCTCGGATCAAAATCCTCATCACCATGGTACGGCGAGAGATCAGAGACGTTGAAGATGTCGCTCACGTTGTACTTGTCGCGTGGGAGATCGATCTTGTAAGCGTTGTTGTTGTAGCGTGCTATCACCCTGAAGGGTCCGTCGGCTCGAGGGAGAAGCTTGGACTTGCGTTCGTTGGGGAAGCGGTCCTTGCGAAGTTGTAGCCACACTAGGTCTCCAATGTTGAATATCATGGGATTCTTGTTGACGTTGAGCTTGGTCGTGAGTCGTTGTACTTGGCGCTCGATGGTGTGCCTTGTGTCTTCATGCACCTCTTGATGTAGCTTGAACGGGCACTTGCGTCGAGGTTGGTGCGCTCTTGTACAGGAAGAGGTAGAATGTCCAATGGGGACAATGGGTTGAAGCCGTAGACGACCTCGAAGGGGGACTGGCCGGTCGTTGAATGTCTTGCACGGTTGTAGGCGTACTCGGCGGTGGGTAGACACTCCTCCCACTCCTTGATGTTCTTCTTGATCAACACGCGAAGTAGAGTGGAGAGTGTACGGTTCGTCACCTCCATTTGGCCGTCGGTTTGAGGATGGTATGCGTATGAGAACAAGAGCTTGATTCTGAGCTTGGCGCATAGGGTCTTCAAAAGTAACTCAAGAACTTGACGTCGCAGTCGGAGACGATTGTCTTTGGTACTCCATGGAGACGCAAGATTTCCCTACAAAAGAGATTTGCAATGTGTGAAGCATCGTCTATCTTGTTGCAAGGAATGGAATGTGCCATCTTAGGAAATCGGTCCACAACAACAAACACGGAATCCTTGCCATTTTGAGTTCTAGGCAAACCAAGTACAAAATCCATGCTAATGTCTTCCCAAGGTTGATAAGGAATAGGAAGAGGCATGTAAAGAGCATGGGATTGAGCTTTAGACTTAGCTCTGAGACATGTAGAGCATTGGGTGGTGAAGCGTGAGACGTCGCGGAACATCTTGGGCCAAAAGTAGTTCTTGGAGAGCGTGGAAAATGTCTTATGTCGTCAAAAATGTCCCATGAGTCCGCCTCCATGAGCCTCTTGCAAAAGTAGCAAACGAAGAGAAGACTCGGGAATGCATAGTTTGTTAGCTCTCATAAGATAACCATCCTTGATGTAATATTGTTCCCAAGATGTATGCGTCAAACACTTAGCATAAGAAGTAGCAAAAGATGGATCATTAGCATACAAGTCTTTTATGTGCTCAAAGCCAATAACATTCAACTCAAGTTTAGTGACAAGCGTGCATATGCGTGAAAGTGCATCAGCAACTACATTTTCCTTACCCTTAATGTACTTGATCACATAGGGGAAAGATTCAATAAATTCACTCCATTTGGCATGTCGCTTGTTCAACTTAGTTTGACCTTTTAAGTACTTAAGCGTTTCGTGATCGGTATGGATGACAAACTCATGAGGTCTAAGATAATGTTCCCAAACATGTAGCACACGCACTAAAGCATACAATTCTTTGTCATAGATGTGATAGTTAAGTTGAGCACCGGAGAGTTTTTCACTAAAATATGCAATGGCTCGTTTGTCTTGCATCAAAACTCAGCAAATTCCGGTACCACTTGCATCACAATGAACCTGAAAAGTTTTGTCAAAGTTGGGCAAAGCAAGAATCAGAGCATGAGTAATCAAGGACTTTAGCTCATCAAAAGCGGTGGGTTGCAAAGATCCCCAAACAAAAGGAGCATTCTTCTTACTCAAAGCATGCAAAGGAGCGGCAATAGTGCTAAAGTCTCACAAAGCGACGATAAAAACCCGCAAGACCAAGAAAACTACGCACTTGTTGCAAATTCGTGGGTTGGGGCCAAGTTTTAATTGCTTCAATTTTAGATTCATCAACATGGACACCCTTTGAGGATACAACAAAACCCAAGAAAACCACTTTGTCAACACCAAATGTGCATTTTTTTCATGTTGGCATAAAGACGTTCCTTGCGAAGGGTTTGCAAACAGCCCTAACATGATTAAGATGCTCTTTCATGGTTTTGCTAAACACAAGAATATCATTGAAGTAAACCACAACAAATACTCCAATATAAGGGCGAAGCACATAATGCATGAGATGCACGAAAGTGCCGGGAGCCTCCGATAAACCCATAGGCATAACTAACCACTCATATAAGACAAATTTGGTTTTGAAAGTAGTTTTCCATTCATCACCCTCTTGTATGTGGATTTGATAATAGCCACTTTTAAGATCAATTTTTGATAAAATCTTGGCTCCACTAAGTTCATCAATCATATCATCTAAGCGAGGAATGGGATGCCTATAGCGAACGGTAATAGCATTTATAAGTCTACAATCGGAATAGAAGCGGAACTTCCATCGGGCTTAGGCACAAGTATAACCAGAACGACACAAGGGCTTAGGCTTTCACGTACTTGACCATTGTCGATTAGTTGTTGTACTTGCCGTTGGATCTCCTTAGTTTCTTCCGGGTTGACGCGGTATGGAGCTTTGTTTGGTAGGGGCACTCCGGGGATGAGGTCGATTCGATGCTCAATGCCTCGTAGAGGAGGTAGACCCGGAGGTAGCTCATCGGGAAAACATCTTGGAATTCCCGCAAAATAGATTGAAACACTAAAGGTAGCTCGTGAGGGGTGTTAGTTTTTTGTTCTTCATCCTTGGACACAAGGACAAAGTGCATAACACTCGATGGGTTCTCACACACTTCTCTCATCTCACTTTTTGTGGCAAATAGGACTAGGTTTTTGTCTCTAGGCGAAGAGGCACTCAAGTTTGGCTTGTGGCTCTCACTCAGTTTTGGGTGGATCACTTTCTCACTCTTCTCTCCATGATGGGTGGCTTGCTTGTCGGCTATCACTTGACTGGAGACATAGCTCGTAGCACATATTCCTTCCCTTTCATCTTGAAGCTATAGTGATTGGTGCGCCCGTTGTGGATGACACCACAGTCAAATTGCCATGTGATGTAGGGCGGAACCCTAGGGGCCGATCTTTCACGTTTGGAGTGGATCCTACGAGGAATCACGAAGAACACGCGGAAGCACAAAGGGGAAACATGGGGAAAACAAGAGGGAATCACGAAACCGACAAGGAATCAATCACACAAGTGCTAGATCACCGAAAACAAAGAGTAACACATGATCCACAATCAACAAAGGTAAGGATACAAAGGAACCGTTCTTCTCCGAGAGGTGGTCTTGAATCCATGAGGGGATCTTCCCGTAAAGGGGTCTTGAATCCAAGTGGATCTTCTCCGAAGAGGCCGCGGTCTCTCACGAGGAGGAGATCCGATGGATGAGCGAGGCTCTATCTCACAAATGAGCTAAATCAACGCTAACCCTAAAACATAGGTGGAGGGGGAGGCCGGATGCGCTGCACGCAGGCAGGGGAGGCCGAATGTCCGGGCGTCGGGCCGGATGTCCGGGCCTTCGTGAGGTGCCGGATGTCCGGGCTAGCGGGCCGGATGTCCGGGCTGGAGTGGCCGACTCTTCTTCTCTCTGGATAGCGTGCGCCGGATTTTCGGGTAGGCGTCGAATGTCCGGCCCGTCACGGGGCGCCGGATGTCCGGGGGTCGGCCGGATGTCCGGCCGCTGTAGAGTCGCCTGGCTTCTGCCTCTCTCTGGTCTTCTTCTGGTTGGTGGCGCTGGATGTTCGGGCTCCTGCCGGATGTCCGGCCACTGTAGCTCCGCGGTGACTCCACTTGAGGCGCTTCTTGATCCTTGTACTTGGCATCCTCGCTAGCTCTTCCGTTGGATGTGGTGGCTCCGTGGCTTTCCTCTAAGTACCTGATCATGCATATGACACACGTTGGAGGTAGTAGCCATGTCTCACATGTAGAAAGAGAAGGTTCGGAGAGGAGCGAGTTCACCTTGTGTCCAATGGCGTATGTTTGAGGTCTCGTCATATGTCCTCTTGGGGTTTGGAGAGTAGTCGGAGTGTACATGGGGATGAACGTGGGATGCTCCGCATCATCTCCCCCCCTTGGGAAAGATCCGACCTCGGATCGCGATCCTCATCACCATGGAAGCGGTTGTCGTAGACGGACTTGTAGTTGGACGAAGTTGAAGACATGGAGCAATCCAAGTAGTCCAAAGTGTCGCCGGAGTGATAGACATGCAAAAATTGCAAACACAAGCAACACTCGAAAATACAATGGTTAGCGCACACAAAGGGTCCATCATGTAAGAATGAGTCCGTGCGGCAAGATTGGTCGTGATAAAGCACATGAAGCTTATCGAGATGATCTAGAATGAGATGCAAAACATTCATGGGTGGAAATGCAATCATTGTGCACGCAAATGTGTTGTAAATAAGATCAATGCAACCACGGTGCAAAATGATGTCATAGTGAGACGGTTTATCAATAGCATGAATATGGCAATGGATGCTCAACATGTGTATGCTATCATGCAATTGATGGTGGACAATATGATCATGATGTATGAATATGCCATCAAGGTAGATCACAACAATTTTGCTAAGGAAGTGCACAAGCTCATATATCATGGATGACATTGGAATATAAGATGCAACAAGGCAATCATAATGTAAGTCAATCCATGCATGGGGTGCAAACTTGTGGTGAGTATGATATGTCCATCGAGCATGACATGTATGAGCACAATCAACAAATATGGATGTGTGAGTGCAATGTGTCAAAGGAGTGTTGATGTACCAGTGCTCGATGTCATGGCATGGGTGGAATTCCAAAGGTGCATCCCATAAGTGCGAGCGCTCCTCAATGTGAAGGTCCATGTAGCCAATCTCCAATGTCGCTCCTCAGGTCGCGAGATGTATCATGTAGACAACAAGAAGGAAACAACAATTAAAGAGTGACCCATCCAATATGCAAACTTGAGGATGGCTCAAAGGGAAGGAGTTCACCTTTAGTAGATTCTCGCAAATGTTGGTGTTGCACATCGTTTATGCCTTTGCATGACCAAGTTGTCGCATAACGACATCGCCTTGTGAAACCTCCAAAATGAAAGAACATGACAAACACTCGGAAAAACAAATGAGGTTAGAGGAAATGCAAAACCTATCATTCGAGTGGTAAGATACCCAACAAGTGTATGCATCATGCTCATCATAAGAAAGTACAAGGGAGCGTGTCATAGTATGGAGGCATATGATGCAAGAACAACCAAGTACAATAGGCTCAATCAAACAAGCATGCATCACAAGTAAGGTGTCGAAGTCTCCAAGATCAATAAGCATAGTATGGTTGCACTCAATACAAGTGGATATGAAAGAGGCAACTAATGGACACAAGAGATAACGATCAAGATATATCATGTGAGAGGCATGAGCATATATGTCATCAACCCAAGAAAGCAAGTAATAGTGGAACATGGGTGATGCAACATAGCAAGCAATCATAGGATCAAGTCAAGCAAGCTAGTAGTGCGAAGATGCAACATACTAGAAGGAATCATGGCAAGCATGTCATGTGTGCAAATAGTGGGCATGAATAATTCACATGTCATAGCACAAGCATGAAAGCAAGATATGAGTAAAATGTCATCAATGTATTGGCGAGAGACCATATGTAAATATCAATGGGGCATCATGACTCTCCCAACACAACAAGCATCAATAACATGGGGCACATGATAAATATGGCAATAGCAACAAGGGTCTCCACCAAGCATGCAAATACACATAGGAATATCATAATGGTGCATCATGGGTAAATGCAAGCAAGGGTCACAATTGCATGGCAAAGTCATGTAAAGAGGCATAACATGCAAAGTGAACACGATAGTATGGGCATAAGGTGACAAGTGGTAGATAGCCCATAGCCATGTGAGAGCCAAGTAAAAGCGATGCACGTAGTCGTTGCGCGAAGGGAACAATGGTATGGATAGTCCACGGGATCCCAAGTCATCATTGCTCTCAAGAGCTCGTTTCGTCAACTCTTGGGATTGAGAGGTTGACGAGTATACATGAGTACCTACACAAAACAAAGACAAAGGAAAAATTGTGTGTGCGTGGTATATGTACACATCATCCATCATGATGCGCACGTTCATGTGTCGGTTAGCACAAAATATCAAATGATCAAATAAATGAGATGCGTGATATAGAAACATGTCATCCATCATGATAGGTTTGTTGCTATGTATGACATAATGGTGACTCAAAGGATGTAATGCATCATGAGGTATTTCTAGAGCATTGTTATTCATGGAATGCATATGATGTACACTATCATGGGAATCATGCAAAGTATGAAATGCATCAAGATCTCCTAATATGTATGAGGAAACTATGGGGGTCTCCTCATGAGCATTAGTGGTACGTCACATGGAGAATATTGACAACATCCAAAACAATGCATATTTGGAACAATGTGATCATGGCATGACATAGTAGATGAATTGCACATATCATGTAAAGGAAGCATGGCAATATCATCACATGAAAAACAAAAGCCAATGACCATCATCTCGTCATCTATGCCATAAGTGCAAATGGGATTGATCTTAATGGGGCATGCAAAGTTACTATATTGAGATTGTAATGATGCAATATGGGAGATCTCACTCATAGCATATGACAAGTTCAATGGATTGTCAAACATGACGTGAGCAAAAGAATTTTCACATGATATCCTATGAAGCATAGCATCACAACTAGGCAACTCAACATGCTCATCATGATATTCATCATAAATAGGTAAGTCAAGGCATGAAGAAGTCGCACTAGCATGAAGCATGGGAATAGGTGGATCAACATCATGCAAGCAATCATTGGTAAGATAGTCCTCTAGTGGGACAAGAGAAGCACCCTCACCTATGTTACCTTTGGTGCGTCGCTCATGTGTTGTAGGTGAGGTGTTGAAGATCCAATCGTTGTCATCTTCATCTTGATGGAACCATGTGGGGGGTGCATCATTGTCCACCATGGCCATCAGTTTTCCCGTTGGAGGGATGCACTTGTCGAGGGTAGGCATGTCGTCATGTAGGAGACCTAGCACCAAAGAAGAAAACACACTAGGAGTAGAGGTTAAGTCGTTAGAAATCATAGTGGCCTCACATGCCGTCTCAACTACCTCACTCACTACGTGTTATGGCTCACTCACTCCCTCAAGAATGCACTCACTCATATGGTTTGTGGAGTCACTCAAATTGCTCTCAACCTCACATAGGATGTGTGGCATGCTCTCATGTGTGGGGCTAGTGGTGGTCACACTCATCCTCTCATAGGAAATGCTCTCAATGTCACGTATGGTGGAGTCACTCATGTCACTCATGGGATGGTGGCTCTCCTCACATGACAAATTGGGCATCTCGACATATGTGGGTGTTGGAGAGGTGTAGGTGCAAATGTCTCCATGCGCGGTCGTGTAGCTTGACTCGGATTATGAGTCCAATATGGGCACCGCCTTCATCTTGTTGAAGAGGTTCGCGCTCGTCTCCTTGGTCGAAGGGGATGGCCCTTGCTCGACCGTCTTGTCACCGTCTTGGTGTTGGAGGCCCATATGATGTGGCACCTCATAGCTTGTCTCCATGACCGAAGGGAATTTCCCATGCTCGGCCATCTTCCTTGGGGGGCTTCCGAAGATGGAAGTGTCGCCCTCGCTCGTAGGTAGTCGCCTTGGACTTGATGAAGTCGTTGTAGGCGTACTCGTTGGAAGTAGGCGAAGATGCCGTACGTCCAAAGGCCAAGATGCCTTGATAGCACTTGGCGAAGATGCCAAAGTGGTTGTTGTAGCCGTAGCGCCGTCTTGGTGGTGGTCTTCTCGCGGTCTTCTATTTTGCTTATGAAGCTTCGACTTGGCATGTAGTAGGTCTTGTTGGGACTTGTGCATTTGCGCTTGTGGATCATCTTCATGATGATGATGTCGTTGTCGTGCTTGAGCTCGTAGTAGATGTCGTTCGTCGTCGTCGTGCACATGTTGCTTGGAGGTGACTTGCCCTTCATGACGATGTTGATCACAATTGTGACGGTGGTCATCACGAAGATGTGGATGTGGACGAATTGCGCTTGCATCATGTTCGCGCTCCGAAGACTCGTGGATTGAATGTCGCCGCCTTGAAGATGATGAAGGGGAAGAAGACTTGATCAAGGCTCTAACCTCCTCCATCCTTGCATCTTGCTCCTCTTTATGTGTGGAAAGCTTCTTGTCGATGTAGTCCCTTTTCCTTGCTTCGGAGTGATGAATGTCGATGGAGATGTTCTCGATGCGCTCTCGCAATCTTGATTGTGCGCCTTGTATTTATCGTTGTAGTTCGAAGATGGACGCTTTGTTGATGTAGTTGTTCACGCCGTCGTTGTTGTCATAGACCGGAGATGAAATGCCTTGCCTATCCATCACAAGACTCAAGCAAATATGAGTGGGAGAAATAGAAGAACTTATACCAATGTACCTTGACCGATGTTGACAATGAATCAAGTTCACTCAAATGCGGACAATGAAATAGCACTATTGGTACCAATCCTTGTCGGTTCTCACACCTACACAAGTAAAGCTTATGGAGGAGCTCGGTGAGGATAGTGGCACAAAAATTTAATGCAAAATGTTAGCAAGAGTCAATAATGTTGAAAGAGATTCACAAATTCGCAAGTGAAACAAATAGACCAATAGCAATGAAAGGTACATGGAAATGCACACACGGATAGATAAATGAGGTCGTGCAACCAAGGAATGAGCACAAAATGTGGAATCCACGAAAAACGCTCGTGTTGCACAACTCAAGAGATACGCTAGCACGATTGCTCTATAGGAGGATACGACACGTGTGCACAACCTATAGGATGCAAAATGGATAAACTTTCTATCCCAAGTATGCTATGTATGTATGGTTCCCGGTGTTTCTCTCAAGATGATCCAAGATGATCGGATATGACAATCTTATATGCAATGTGGTAAGATGCTATGGCACTTGCTTACAAGCTTCTTTGCTCTCTTTCTTTTGCATAAAAGCTTTATTTGTTTTTTTTTCTATGGCCACTTTTGCACAATGCACAAACAAAGATAGCAATTGTGTATATGCGGGAACAAACTTGTGACACAAGATATGATACCAATATATGCACCATGATGATATGGTATGTATGCTATGGGAAGTATGATCACTAATGGCACAAGTAACGTTGCCGGCAATACTCAAATGGCTAGTCTCGATAGGCAAGTAACACAAAATGGGCTAGGGGTTAACAATGCAATGGCAAGGGGAATATACAATGGAGGGATACCACGATACCAATATAATATGGAGGTTACCGTCCTTGGCGATGATGAGTGGCGGTGTTCTTGATGTAGATACCAAGATGATGGAGACTCGTCCCTAAGTAGCCGAAACACCTTAGGAAACGGAAAAACCGCGAACTCAAAATCTCAAACGTCAAATGTCAAAATGGTGGTAGTGGAAAGTGGTGGTGGTTTGCACTTGGCAATGAGTAAGTGGAATGATGGGCTATACACGTGTCGGAGTTGAAGTTGCCGTCCCTAAGTAGCCTAAACACCTTAGGAGACACAAGCCACAACTCAAACAAAATTGGGTTTAGTCGGGTTGGCGAAATGTATGGTGGGCAAGGTTATGAGAAAGTGGTGGTGGTGGTTGATGAGGAAGCAACCGTCCCTAAGTAGCCGAAACACTTTAGGAGACTCGAATCACTACTCAAGCAACCACTAAAGCTATATGGATCAAAATGGGTTTGGTTGCGAAAGGCGGTGGTGGTTATGCGGATGTTGTGGTGGAAGCCCTAGGCAAAGATGCCAAAATTCACAAAACTTGATGGAGTCAAATGGTGTTGGTGGTATTTTTGTGGGATGGGGGATGTCAATAGCTTCAAAACGAGCTAAAGAACGTCAAAATCATACTCCGGATGAATTAGTTATGGCCGAAACGGTGAAACAGGAAAAATCTGAAATGACAGCGGGCGGACATCCGGGGGTTTGGCCGGATTTCCGGTGGCTGAATGTCCAGAAATGTGCGCGAAATGCGCTCCAGGGGCCGGATGTCCGGGCCAATGGCCAGATGTCCGGGCAGGCCGTATGTCCGCTGGTCGGGCCGGATGTCGGGATCCCAATCCGAGGATGAACTCGAGGAACTCGATTTTCGGGCGGAAATTGATGATTTCGGGGGCAAAATTGGAGAGATTTTGTGGATGGAAAGTGGGGAAATTTGGGGGAAAGCTAGATCCACTTGAAACCAAGCAAATCCATGGATCAAAATCAACAAAACATCATCAAACCAACAAATCACAAAAAAAATTGGGGCTATTTTTTTGGTGGGGATTTTTGGATTTTGGACGAAATCAACTAAATCAAGCTAGAAAAAGAGAGGTAGGGGCTCCAAAAACGTGATCAACGTGGCTCATGATACCAAGATGATGTAGGACGGAACCCTAGGGGCCGATCTTTCACGTTTAGAGTGGATCCTATGGGGAATCACGAAGAACACGCGGAAGCACAAAGGGGAAACATGGGGAAAACAAGAGGGAATCACGAAACCGACAAGGAATCAATCACACATGTGCTAGATCACCGAAAACAATGAGTAACACATGATCCACAATCAACAAAGGTAAGGATACAAAGGAACCGTTCTTCTCCGAGAGGAGGTCTTGAATCCACAAGGGGATCTTCCCGTAAAGGGGTCTTGAATCCAAGTGGATCTTCTCCGAAGAGGCCGCGGTCTCTCACGAGGAGGAGATCCGATGGATGAGCGAGGCTCTATCTCACAAATGAGCTAAATCAACGCTAACCCTAAAACATAGGTGGAGGGGGAGTATATATAGTCTAAGGGGCGAAGGGATACATGGGCCTCGGCCCAGATGCGCTGCACGCAGGCAGGGGAGGCCGGATGTCCGGGCATCGGGCCGGATGTCCGGGCCTTCGCGAGGTGCCAGATGTCCGGGCTGGAGTGGCCGATTCTTATGCTCTCTAGATAGCGTGCGCCGGATTTCCGGGCAGGCATTGAATGTCCGGCCCGTCACGGGGCGCCGGATGTCCGGGGGTCGGCCGGATGTCCGGCCGCTGTAGAGTCGCCTGGCTTCTGCCTCTCTCTGGTCTTCTTCTGGTTGGTGGCGCCGGACGTCCGGGCTCCTGACGGATGTCCGGCCGCTGTAGCTCTGCGGTGACTCCACTTGAGGCGCTTCTTGATCCTTGTACTTGGCGTACTCGCTAGCTCTTCCGTTGGATGTGGTGGCTCCGTGGCTTTCCTCTAAGTACCTGATCATGCATAGGACACACGTTGGAGGTAGTAGCCATGTCTCACATGTAGAAAGAGAAGGTTCGGAGAGGAGCGAGTTCACCTTGTGTCCAATGGCGTATGTTTGAGGTCTCGTCATATGTCCTCTTGGGGTTTGGAGAGTAGTCGGAGTGTACATGGGGATGAACGTGGGATTCTCCGCATCACCATGGCCTACCAAGAAGGAGGTGGCAAATGGTCATGGGGACCACATCACACTCCAAAGTGTCTTCATATGCACCAATTTTGAAGGAGACTTGGACAGTATGCTCAACTTGTATAGTGCCGGAGTCACTTAGCCATTGAACCTTGTAGGGGTGCGGGTGCTTCCTTTTGACCAATTGAAGCTTGGAGCATAGTACTTCACTTGCCAAGTTGTGACAACTACCTCCATCGATGATGACCTTGACAGACCGTCCATTGATGCCGGCCTTTGTGTGGAAGATGTGGCATCTTTGGTCTTCTTCTTGTTGATGTTGAAGAGTCAAGACCTTGGAGACAACGAGGGCGGGGCTCGAATCCTCATCACAAAAGACTTGATCATCTTCATCCTCGTTCACGCGCCGGTGCACGGCCACTTGCTCAAGAGCTTCCATCTCCTCATCACTCATGGAGTCATATGTGCCATCGTCGTTGAGGATCATGGTGCGCTTGTTTGTGCATTCATAGGACTTGTGGCCTCGGCCGCCGCAAGTGAAACACTCGAAGGAGCTTGTCTTGACGGTCTCATCGGTCGGAGTAGATGAAGAAGCACGCGTCTTGAAGTTGCTTGTAGTAGGAGGAAGACGACTTGAACTTGACGAAGTTTTCTTGTAACTTGACTTGTCGTCATTCCTTGGAGAAGGCTTGGTTGATGTAGATGTTGGAGGAGTTGTTAAAGCTTGATTGTTGGAGAAGTCGTAGGTCTTGGATGAGTACTTGGCGTACTTGAAGTCATCTTGCACTTGACGTTCCGCCTTGATCGCTTGATGCACGAGTTCAATGAGGTTGGAAGTCGGCGATCTTCTTGATGTGATGATTGAGTCCATTCAAGAATCGTGCCATTGTTTTCTCATCATCTTCTGTGACATTGGCTCGAATCATGGCTATATCCATTTCCTTGTAGTATTCTTCAACACTCTTTGTTCCTTGCTTGAGGAGTTGTAGCTTCTTTAAGAGATCGCGATTGTAGCAGGTCGGCACAAAACGTGCTCGCATGACATCCTTCATTTGAGCCCAAGTGGTGATTGGAGGTTCACCTCTTGCTTGTCGGCGCTCAAGGACTTGTTCCCACCATATAAGCACATAGTCTTGGAACTCTAGTGATGCCATAGCGATCTTCTTCTCTTCCTCATAGTTGTGCAAACGAAAGTTTTTGTCGACCTTCAATGCCGATGAGAGGTACTCTTCCGGATCATTGCTTCCATTGAACTTGGGCATTGTGAATTTGAGCTTGCCGTAGCGTTGCTCTTCACTGTGTTGTTGGCGATGGTGATGATGACGCCCTTGACAGTGAGGGTAATCATCCTCATGTTGCTCTTGGCGTGGAGGAAGTCCATGATCAACTTGCGCTTGTTGAACTTGAGGTTGAGGAGGAGCTTGACGAGCTTGTGGAGCTTGACGTTGCACACGTGGTTGATAGTACCTCTCTTGGATTTCTTCTCGAAGGGCTTCCTCTCGATTGCTCCGTTCGCGATTGCGGTTGGCAATAGCTCGACTTGATTCTTGAAGGGCACGTTGCGCTTCAAGAGCTTGCGCTTCACGTAGTTGTTGTTGAAGACATTGAGCCTCGGCGTCTTGTTGCTCTTGGTGTAGATGCGCTCGTTCTTCTTCTTCTTGGCGACAAAGACGTTGTCGTTCTTGAGCTTGGACAAAAGCGTCTTGGTTTGAGTGAGAAGAGGGACTTGCTCATCGACTTGCTCTTGTGAATGCTTGACGTGTAGCGGGTTACGAGATGCATGACGGTCTTGACGCGTGGCTCGTCGAAGAGTGTTTGATGACGGTGTACTTGAGCCGGAGAAGGAGTCGTCGGAGTGTCGACTTGAGTGGCTCCGTCTTGAGTATGACAATGTAGAAGGAGGTCGGTTCACCAACAAGGTGCGGATCTCGTCCATTCTTTCATTGTTCTCTTGCTTGTGAGCATCGAGCTTGTTGTCGAAGTAGTCTCTTATACGTTGGTTGGAGAGTCGCAAGTCGGTGGCGAGGTTGTCGATGCGGTCGTTCATTGCTTGTTGCTCTTGATGCGATGCTTGTTGTGCACCAAAGAGGTGGCTCTTGGTGACGTATGATGACATGTCGTCATCTTGCTCGATGAAGAGTGGGTTGGTAGAAGTACTCGGCCTATCCATCATTCCAAGCAAAATGTGAGTGGCAGAAGGAGAAGAACTTATACCAATGTACCTTGACCGATGTTGATGATGAATCAAGTTCACTCAAATGCGGACAATGAAATAGCACTATTGGTACCACTTCTTGTCGGTTCTCACACCTACGTAAGTAAAAGCTTATGGTGGAGCTTGGTTAGGATGGTGGCACAAAATTTGATGCAATTGAAAGTGAGATTCAATAATGTTGGAAAAGATTCACAAATTTGCAAATGCGACAAGTAGACCAAGCAAGTAGTGGTTCACGGAAACACACACGCAAATAGATAAATTGGATTGTGAAAACAAAAAGTGAGACAAAATGTGAAATCCACGAAAATGCTCTTGTTGCAGAATACTAGAGAGACGCTAGCACGATTGCACAATAGGCGGATACGGAGCTTGTGCACAACCTACTAGGCAAAACTGCAACTATCTCTATCCCAAGTATGCTATATGTATGGTATTTCGGTGCTATGATCCAAGATGATCTTATATGACAATCTTAATGTATTATGATGCTATGGTTCTTGCTTATAAGCTCTTTTCTTATCTTTCCTCTTTGCTTGAAAGCTTTGGTGGCTCTTTCACTTTTGAGCTCTTTTCTCATGCAAAACTTCACGAACCAAGATAGCAATTGTGTATGCGATGATAACTTTGTGACACACAAGTTGATGCCAAGATATGCACCACGGTGGTATGGTATGTATGCTATGGAGTATGATCACTAATGTGCACAAGTCACGTTGCCGACAATACTCAATGGCTAGTCTCGATGGGTAAGCTACGCAAAAGTACGGCCATGTGGGGTATCAATGCAATTGCAAGGTATGACAAAGATGTCATCGAAGTTACCGTCCTTGGCGATGATGAGTAGTTGATGGAGATGAGCGGTGGTGATGGTGACGTCAAGCCGTACCTATATAGTCAAAACACAATAGGACACGGGAACCACAACCCAAAATCTCAAAGACCAAAATGTGTCAAAATCGACATAGGAGGTAGAGGTGAGCGGTGGTGGTGTTTGTGGAAAGAGTTGGGGGTATGCGGAAGTAAGCGTGGGCACCGGGTAAAATTGGGCGAAAGTACGCGGAAATGGGCACGGGGGATGGAGTTTCTGCTGCCAGGGGCCGGATGTTCGGGCCAGCTGCCGGATGTCCGGTGGACACGGGGCGGATGTCCGGGCTCCTGGATCGGGGATGAACACGATGAAATCCACGGGAAAAATTTCAACTCCTGGGCAAAATTCGGACGAATTGGTGGATGGAAATCGCAGGAGAGATGGGGAAAATCTAGATCAACTCGATGCAAAGCAGACCCGTGGATCCAATCCAACAAAACTTCATCACACCAACAAATCACAAAAAAAAATTGGGGCTATTTTTGGTGGGGATTTTTGGATTTAGGATGAGAAAAACAAAATCAAGCTAGAAAACACGGGTTAGGGGCTCCAAAAACGTGATTAACGTGGCTCATGATACCAAGGTGATGTAGGGTGGAACCCTAGGGGGCGATCTTTCACGTTTGGAGTGGATCCTACGGGGAAACACGAAGAACGCGCGGAAATCACAAGGGAAAACACGGGGAGAAACAAGAGAATCACTCAACCAACAAGTAATCGATCACACAAGGGCTAGATCACTGACAGCATAAGGTAACACATGATCCAAAATCAACAAGGGGAGGATACAAAGGGAACTGTGCTTCTTCGTGAGGAGGTCTTGATTGTCTTCTCCAGATAGAGGCCTTGAATCCGAATGGATCTTCTCCGGAGAGGCACGATCCCTCACGTGGAGTAGATCCGGTACGGATGAGCATAGCTCTATCTCTAAATGAGCTATCACAATGCTAAGACTCAAAGTGAGGAGGAGGAGTCCTATATATAGGCTAGGGGGCAAAGGGGTACATGGGCTCAGCCCGGCACGCTCGCCCAGGCGCTGGGAAGGCCGGACGTCCGGGCGTCGGGCCAGATGTCTGGTGGCTCACGAGGAGCCGGATGTCCGGGATGAGGGGCCGGATGTCCGGGCTGGCGCAGATGGCTGTTCTGCTATCTGGATGGGCGACGCCGGATGTCCGCTCGGAGGGGCCGGTTGTCCGCTGCTTTGGGAGGCGCCGGATGTCCGGGGCGATCACCGGATGTCCGGTATGACGAGACTAGCTTCTGTGCTCCTTGGATGCCGGTGCTAGATGTCCGGGATTTGGGCCGGATTTCCGGTGGGGACCGGATGCCCGGGCTGGATGCCGGATGTCCGGTCGATGTAGTTTCTTCTGCAGAGGGCTGGCCGTGTAGATCTCCAGGGGCCGGATGTCCGGGGTTCTGGTCGGATGTCCAGTGCCTAGAGGCTGTTCTAGCCTTCTTCCATTGGTCCTGTTCTTCCATGGACTTGCGGTCTTGACCATCTTCATGTGCATCCTCGGGAGGGTCCTCTTGGTATTGGGCCAGACCCATGTAATTTCGAAATACATAAGTGTAGGCTATTTTTAGAGTCCGTATGTGTGGGGAAACAAGAGATAGTGTTAGTTTCGGACCCCTCCACCAAGGGCCACGAAATTCCCCTCTCTTGCTCCATATATACAGCCCTTAGGGCACCGTTTAGACTTTGAGTTTAGTTTAGATTAAAAGTTTGCCATAGCTGCAACTTCGCGTACTTCGTTTGTGTCAAACGACCAGACCAAGACGTCACAGAACCCCACCTTCATTAATAAAGCTTTCCTCTTATATTCGCAATATCCAGATTGCAATCTCAGTTTCTTGCTTGTTCTTCGTTTGCTCGCAGGAAACAGACCCTCGTGGTCAGGTTGATCGTGCTCCAGCGTGGTCAATAACCCCTCGGAAGTTGGTTTAGCGATTTCTAAGGCGCGACGTCTCGCACATTCGTAGTCGGATCGTCAAGGTCGACTCCCACATAAAATGATAGCAACCATCTCATCGAAACATTGGGACACCATTTCTTGTATCAAGTGGTATCAGATTTTCAGGTTGCTCGGTGAGATTTTACAGTTTTTCGTAGTTTAGATCGAGTCTGTTCTTCATACCTACAGTCCATGAAAAAGCCAAAAAAAGGGTTAGTTCATCCTGTCCGAACCAATCTGAGCCTTTGCATAATCTTTTCTGTATTTGCTTTGTTGAATTTGCGGTTGCATCGTCGTGTCAAGTTGCTGGTCTTAGCGTCTAGTCCTTTAGAGTGCTAGTCCGAGTCCAGTATTTTGTTACTCTATTTTGGATTTCGAGATCACGCCATACTCTGAGTCGGGACAGAGTAGGACTCCCGAACTTCGTGCTACCCGTAGTAGAAAAAATAGTCCCAGTTTAAAAAAAACTAAGTCTGGAAAATTCTGGCTAGGCAGTTTTTAGGCTATTTGTAGACTTTTTCGAAAAAAATTGTTGCGGAGCAAAAAAAAGAGGAAAAAAGTGCAAAAAAAAGTGAAAAAAATAGAGAAAAAATTCAGAGTGTGCTCCTCCCTTGATTACGTGTTGCGCCGTGATTTTTTTAGTGTTCTAGGCTCGCGTCTCTAGCTCGGTCTAGCCTAGGACCAGCACAGTACCGCCGTTGAGCGTTTATTCAACTTTGCATCTCTGAATTGATTATTGCTGACCCTTTTTGCTACCATATTATAAGCCTTCCCAGCTCCACATACATCTACGTTGTGCGTTTGACTCTCCCTAGTAACCACTCTATCCAAGCTTTGAGAGTTTTGACTACAACCGTTGCCGATCACCACCTGCTGCTGGGTAAGAACTGGTAAGAATTTGAGATTCACTTGATGGAATTGTGACACCCCACCACCACCATATTCTAGTAGTCTTTAAGATCATATTCTTGTCTGTTTCTATTGCTGCTAACTATGGCAGGAATACTAGCCGATGAGATTGACTGGGAGAACATGACGAACAAGGAGCTTCATGATAAGTTTCATCAAACAGGAGGAAGACGTGATGGCCAGCTTTGGAAAGGCATTGGAGAGGATGGATGACATTGAGAAGACAATTGACACCAAGTTGGACGCCAAGTTCGATGAATTACTCAAACGTCTCCCACAACCAGTTCTATGCCGCGATACAGTAGGGCGAGCACAGCGTGTTCCTATTGAGCCAGGACAAAATTCTGTTGCCACTGCTACTGCTGTTGATGCTTCTTTGGCTCCTGCTACTGCTGCTGCTGGTACCCAGGAGGATGATGAGTATGCGAGCGATTATGAGGATGAGGTTGATCAAAATCAGAACTACGTGCAGCCACCAGCACCACCACCAGCAGGTCGACCTCAGGTATATAATCGCAATGGTAGGCCTGCACCACCACCTCAGGTACGAGATCATGACCATGTTCCTATACTGAAATTGAATATTCCACCATTTGAGGGTAGATATTTTCCTGATATATATCTTACTTGGGAGTTAGAAACTAAACAATGTTTTACATGTTTACAATATCCCGAGGAGAGACGGGTTACTGCTGCTGTTTGTGCTTTCACTAGTTTTGCATGTGTATGGTGGTCTGAACATTGTAGATCATATCCTATTCCAGCTACTTGGGCTGCTTTGAAAACCGCTACGCGTACTCATTGGGTTCCACCATATTATCATCGTGAATTGCTTCAAAAATTGCAGTGTTTAAGACAAGGAAAAAATCCTATAGAAGAATATTATCAGGAATTACAAACTGGCATGATTAGATGTGGTATTGTTGAGGAGAATGAAGCTATGCTTGCACGTTTTATGGGTGGATTAAATAGAGAGATTCAGACCATTCTAGAGTATAAGGAGTATACTAATATCACTCGTTTATTCCATCTTGCTTGTAAAGCTGAACGTGAAGTGCAGGATCGACAAGCATTGGCGCGAACTAACTTTTATGCAGGTCGACCTTCATCATGGACACCGTGTGCATCTTCTACTTCCACTTCACCAGCACCTCCATCAGGTGCCACCTCCAGCCATGATACAAGAAAGCAGCACAACCACCATTATCTGCCAAGAGCGCACCTGCCGGGCCTGCACAGTGTTCTTCTTCTTCCATGGCATCAATAGGGCACACAAGTGATATTATTTGTCGTCGTTGTAAGGGAAGAGGTCATTATGCGAGAGAATGCAAATCTCAGCATGTGATGATTGCTACTGAGGAGGGTGGGTATGAGTCCGCTAGTGACTATGATGAGGAGACTTTGGCTCTTATTACACGTGAAGAACATGGTGGAGATGATTCTGATCATGAGACGCAATACATGGCTCCTGAAGACGCTGACAGGTATGAATGTTTAGTTGCTCAATGTGCTTTGAGTGTGCAGGTCACACAAGCTGAGCAAAATCAGAGGCATAATTTGTTTCATACAAAGGGAGTTGTGAAGGAGCGTTCTATGCGCGTCACCATAGATGGAGGGAGCTGCAACAACTTGCCTAGCATGGAGATGGTGGAGAAGCTATCTCTCACCACAAGGCCACATCCACATCCTTACTATATCCAATGGTTGAACAACAGCGGCAAGTTTAAGGTAACACGTATTGTTCGTGTGCATTTTAGTATCTCTACATATGCTGATTATGTTGATTGTGATGTGGTACCTATGCAAGCATGTTCCTTATTACTTGGTCGACCATGGCAATTTGATAAAAATTCTGTACACCATGGTAGAAACAATAAGTATACTCTTGTTCATAAGGATAAAAATATTACTTTGCTTCCTATGACTCCTGATTCCATTTTGAAAGATGATATCAATAGAGCTAATAAAGCAAAACAGGAGAAAAATAAGAGTGAAAATCAGAGTGTGGCAAAAGAATTTGAGCAACAAATGAAGCCTAATAGTAAACCATCTAGTGTTGCTTCTGAAATTAAATTGAAAAGTGCATGTTTACTTGCCACTAAATCTGATATTGATGAGCTAGATTTCAGCAAATCTGTTTGCTATGCTTTTGTGTGCAAAGAGGCATTATTTTCATTTGAGGACGTGCCTTCCTCTTTGCCTCCAGTTGTCACTAACATTTTGCAGGAGTTCACTGACGTCTTTCCACAAGACGTGCCATCGGGATTACCGCCAATTCAAGGGATTGAGCATCAGATTGACTTAATTCCCGGTGCTTCACTGCCAAACCGTGCGCCATACCGTACCAATCTAGAGGAGACGAAGGAGATTATGCGTCAAGTACAGGAGCTTCTCGACAGAGGTTATATACGCGAATCCCTTAGTCCTTGTGCTGTTCCTATTATTCTAGTGTCGAAAAAGGATGGTACATCGCGTATGTGTGTTGATTGTAGAGGCATTAATAATATTACTATTCGTTATCGTCATCCTATTCCTAGGCTAGATGATATGGTTGATGAATTGAGTGGCTCTACAATATTCTCCAAAGTTGATTTGCATAGTGGATACCATCGAATTCGTATGAAATTGGGGGATGAATGGAAAACAGCCTTTAAAACTAAGTTTGGATTATATGAGTGGTTAGTCATGCCTTTTGGGTTAACTAATGCACCTCGTACTTTCATGAGATTAATGAACGAAATTTTACGTGCTTTCATTGGACGATTTGTGATAGTTTACTTTGATGACATTTTTAATTTATAGCAGATCTTTGGAGGAACATTTGGAACATTTACGTGTTGTTTTTATTGCTCTACGTGATGCACGTTTGTTTGGTAACCTTGGGAAGTGCACCTTTTGCACCAACCGAGTGTCTTCTCTTGGCTATGTTGTTACTCCATAGGGAATTGAAGTTGATAAAGCCAAGATTGAATCTATTGAGAGTTGGCTACAACCCAAAACGGTCACACAAGTGAGGAGTTTTCTTGGCCTCACTGGATTCTATAGGCGTTTTGTGAGAGATTTTAGCACCATTGCTGCACCTCTCAATGAGCTTAAAAAGAAGGATGTGCCTTTTGTTTGGGGTACCGCACAGGAAGAAGCTTTCACGATGTTGAAAGATAAGTTGACACATGCTCCTTTACTCCAACTTCCTGATTTTAATAAGACATTTGAGCTTGAATGTGATGCTAGTAGAATTGGTTTAGGAGGTGTGTTATTACAAGATGGCAAACCTGTTGCATACTTTTCTGAAAAATTGAGTGGGCCTAGTCTGAATTATTCTTCTTATGATAAAGAATTATACGCTCTTGTTTGGACTTTAGAAACATGGCAACATTATTTATGGCCCAAAGAATTTGTTATACATTCTGATCTTGAATCTTTGAAACATATTAAAAGTCAAGCTAAACTGAATTGTAGACATGCTAAATGGGTTGAATTCATTGAGACTTTCCCTTATGTCATTAAACACAAGAAGGGTAAAGAAAATGTTATTGCTGATGCGTTGTCTCGTCGCTATACTATGCTTTCACAACTTGACTTCAAAATATTTGGTTTGGAGACCATCAAAGATCAATATGTGCATGATGCTGATTTTAAAGATGTATTGCAGAATTGTGAAGAAGGAAGAACATGGAACAAGTTCGTCGTTAATGATGGATTTGTGTTCCATGATAACAAGCTATGCATTCCAGCTAGCTCTATTCGTCTTTTGTTGTTGTAGGAGGCGCATGGAGGAGGAATAATGGGACACTTTGGCATGAAGAAGACGGAGGACGTACTTGCTACTCATTTATTTTGGCCAAAGATGAGACGGGATGTTGAGCGCTTTGTTGCTCGCTGCACTACATGTCAAAAAGCTAAGTCACGACTCAATCCTCATAGTTTATATATGCCTTTGCCTGTACGTAGTGTTCCTTGGGAGGATATATCTATGGACTTTGTTTTGGGTTTACCTCGAACAAAGAAGGGGAGGGATAGCATATTTGTTGTCGTGGATAGATTTTTGAAAATGGCACACTTTATACCATGTCATAAAAGCGAGGATGCTGTTAACGTTGCTGATTTGTTCTTTCGTGAAATTATTCGCTTGCATGGTGTGCCAAATTCTATTGTTTTAGATCGCGGTACTAAATTTCTTAGCCACTTTTGGAGATGTTTATGGGCTAAGTTGGGGACTAAACTGCTTTTTAGTACTACTTGTCACCCCCAAACTAATGGACAAACTGAAGTAGTCAATAGGACATTGTCTTCTATTCTTACGATTGTCTTGAAGAATAATAAGAAAATGTGGGAGGAATTCTTGCCTCATATTGAATTTTCTTATAATCGTTCATTGCATTCTACTACTAAGATGTGCCCTTTTGAAGTTGTGTATGGTTTCCTACCTCGTGCACCTATTGATTTGTTGCCTCTTCCATCTTCGGAGAAGGTTAATTTTGATGCTAAACAATGTGTTGAAATGATTTTAAAAATGCATGAGTTAACTAAGGAAAACATTGAACGTATGAATGTTAAATATAAACTTGCTGGAGATAAGGGTAGAAAACATGTTATGTTTGCACTTGGAGATCTTGCTTGGTTACATTTGTGTCACGATAGATTTCCTAATTTGCGCAAATAAAAGCTAATGCCTCGGGCTGATGGTCCTTTTAAGGTGTTGGAGAAAATAAATGATAATGCATATAAACTTGAGCTGCCTGTAGATTTTGGGGTTAGTCCCACTTTTAACATTGCAGATTTGAAGCCTTATTTGAGTGAGGAAGATGAGCTTCTATCGAGGACGACTTCATTTCAAGAAGGGGAGGATGATGAGGACATCAATACCATTGTTACACCCACAGCCCCTACTGCTACATATACTGGACAATTTACTAGAGCTCGCGCACGCCAATTAAATTATCAGGTACTGTCGTTTCTTGGTAATGATTCTAATGTTCATGAGAATATGATGTTGCTTAAATTGGATACATTTGTTTTGCTTACAAATGAAGGGCCTAGCTTGGAGAAGGATGAACATTGGAGCAAGAACAAGCATGCAGACGATGGCATGTGCAAGGGGAACAAGAACGGTGTCACAAGTGATGATTTTAGGACTTTGAACCCACCATAATGGGTGCATGAAGCCTTGGACAAAATATACAAGATGCCACTTCATAAATTTTGTCCCGAGGCTATTCTACGTGTCGCGTCACCTTATTATTGGGCCAGGCCCATGTAATTTCGAAATACATAAGTATAGGTTATTTTTAGAGTCCGTATGTGTGGGGAAACAATATATAGGGTTAGTTTTGGACCCCTCCAACAAGGGCCACGAAATTCCCCCCTCTTCCTCCATATATACAGCCCTTAGGGCACCGTTTAGACTTTGGGGTTTAGTTTAGATTAAAGTTTTCCATAGCTGCAACTTCGTGTACTTCGTTTGTGTTCAACGACCAAACAATATCCAGATTGATCAATAAATCTTTCCTCTTATATTCGCAATATCCAGATTGCAATCTTAGTTTCTTACTTGTTCTTCGTTTGCCTGCAGGAAATAGACCTTCGTGGTCAGGTTGATCGTGCTCCGGCGTGGTCAATAACCTCTCGGAGTTGGTTTAGCGATTGCTAAGGCGCGACGTCCTCGCACGTTCGTAGTCGGATTGTCAAACTCGACTTCCTCCAAAATGATAGCCACCATCTCATCGAAAGACGGGACACCTTTGCCTCTATCAGGAGATGTAGTTGTTCACGCCATCGTTGTTGTCGTAGACCGGAGAGGAAATGCCTTGCCTATCCATCACAAGACTCGAGAAAATATGAGTGGGAGAAAGAGAAGAACTATACCAATGTTGAAGATGGATCAATGATCACTCAAATGTGCAACAAGGAAATAGCACAATTGGTACCAATTCTTATCGGTTCTCACACCTACACAAGTAAGGCTTTTGGTGGAGCTCGGTGAGGATAGTGGTACGAAAAATTGATGCAAAATGTTAGCAAGAGTAAATAATGTTGAAAGAGATTCACAAATTCGCAAGCGAAACAAGTAGACCAATAGCAATATGTGGCACATGGAAACACATACACGAATAGATAAATGGGGTCGTGCAACCAAGGAATGAGCACAAAATGTGGAATCCACGGAAAACGCTCATGTTGCACAACTCAAGAGAGACGCTAGCACGACTGCTCTATAGGAGGATAAGACACTTGTGCACAACCTATAAGATGCAAAATATATGGACTTTTATCCCAAGTATGCTATATATGTATGGTTCCCGGTGTTTCTCACAAGATGATCCAAGATGATCGGATATGACAATCTTATATGCAATGTGGTATGATGCTATGGCACTTGCTTACAAGCTTCTTTGCTCTCTCTCTCTCTTGCTTAAAAGCTTTATTTCTTTTATTTTGTATGGCCACTTTTGCACAATGCACAAACGAATATAGCAATTGTGTATATGCGGGAACAAACTTGTGACACACGATATGATACCAAGATATGCACCACGATGATATGGTATCTATGCCACTGTTTGGGATATCGCTTATCATTATCGTCTGGGTCGGCTAGAGATAAGAGATTAATCAGGAAATCGGGCGATTAATCGATTTTATCGGTGGACTATTAATCGGTCAGTTCTTTTTAAAAGTCATAGGTTTCAAGCACTGATAAGATAAAAATAGATACAATCTTCAGTAAAATAGCATGCCTTTAAATATGACAATACTACAGAACACTACATCAATATATAACAATAGGCATAGAACATGCCCTTTTTTGCATGTTCCAAAATTCAAATAGGGCAGCAATTCATACTACAACAGTGCATATGCTAGTAAGTAGGACAACACTACAGCAACACATGTACTGTTTTTGCATGTCTCAAAGAGTGCATACATAATAAATATTACATGGCAGATACACTTAATAGTTGAAAGCAGTACAGTACAACAGTGCATATAATAGTCTTGCTGCTTTGCAAGCAAATACAGAAGGTCCAGAATAGTTCAAAGTTCAAACAAGTTTAACAAGGTCATCAGAAAACATAAATAACATAGTTTCTTGCTACTTTGCTTTTGCTAGCAGTAGCACACAGCCAAACGCCAATCAGCACATAGTCCTTCCTTTGCTCTCTGATTCTCACAACTCACAACCAAAAGTCCAAAATAAACTACACAAAAAGCTCTACAAATCTACAATACCAAATTATCAAAGAATTGCAGCATCTATTCATCTATAGCGACTAAAATCAAAGGGCGGCAACAGCATGTATTAGACTCCTGGAAGGGCAGCAACACATCTACAATTCTTTGACTTAAATCAAAGGGCAGGAGCAGCATCATCTATTCTACATTCTACTGATCTACATTAGCATCTACACATCTACACATCGGCATCTAAATTTATCTTGCACAAACAAAACTAAAAAACAGTAGAAAGAAAGAAAAAAATGCACCGCTCTGCTCTCCTGGAAGGAGCAGAGTTGGCCTCCTTACTGCCGGAGGAGGGAGTCGCAGACATGTGCAGGAAGTGGCGCGACGGCGAGATGCTCCTGGAGACGGGAGTCGAGGAAGGGGTCGCGGTGCTCTGCTCTCCTGGAGGAAGGGCGGACGTGGTGACGGCCGCGAGATGCTCCAGACGTCGGGCGTGCTCCTGGAGGAACGGTATGCTCCGGCCGTCGGGCTCCTGGAGGAACGACAAAAGTGGTGGCGGCGGCGAGATGCCCCGGCTGCCAGGCGTCGGGATCCTAGCGACGCTCTCCTGCTGCTGGCTGCTAGCTGAAGGAAGATGGAGATGGTGCAGGTGACTGGGGTGTTGGGGAAGAGGAGGAGTGGAGGAGGAGATCCAGAGGACGGGCAGCAACAGCAGTGCTAGCTCCGGCCGCCGGAGCCAAGCAGGGTGGCGGCGGCAGTGTGGATCGGGAAGGTGGAGGCGGTAGTGTGGATGGTGAACATGGCGGCGGTGTGGACAGGAAAGAGGAAACCCTATCGAGCGGGCATGTTTTGTGGTTTGCGGGGGAAGGGGGGCCCATTTTGAGGTTTCTGTACAGAGGGCCCATACCGATTAATCGGAATATTTGCGATAAATCGGTTGTCAGGCCGATAAATCGGCCCAATAGATTAATGTCGACGATATGGCCTTATCTTAGCGGCCACACCCTGAGTAGCGATTAATTGACCGATTAATCGGCGAATCGGCCAATTTCTTAAACAATGATGTATGCTATGGGAAGTATAGATCACTAATGTGCACAAGTAACGTTGCCGGCAATACTCAAATGCCTAGTATCGATAGGCAAGTGACGCAAAATGGGCTAGGGGTTAACAATGCAATGGCAAGGGCAATATATAATGGAGGGGTACCACGATACCAAGATGATATGGAGGCTACCGTCGAGAGTTTCTCGTTTGTACGCCACGGACGGATGATGGTGAAGTGGTCAAAGTCGATGATGACCTCGAGGCGACGATGAGTGGCGGTGTTCTTGATGTAGAAACCAAGATGATGGAGACTCATCCCTAAGTAGCCGAAACACCTTAGTAAACGGAAAAACCGCGAACTCAAATTCTCAAACGTCAAATGTCAAAATGGTGGTAGCGGGAATGCGGTGGTGGTTTGCACTTGGCAAACCGGAAGTATTGGTGGAGACCCAAGTAGCCATAGTTGACCGAGTTATGGTGGTGGAAGCCTATGATGGGCTATACATGGAGTCAAAGTTAAAAGCACATCCCTAAGTAGCCAAAACACCTTAGGAGACACAACTCTCAACACAACAAAATTGGGTTAAGTTGGGGTGGCGGAAGTGTATGGTGGGCAAGCCTATGCCGAAGTTATGGTGGTGGTTGATGAAGAAGCAACCATCCCTAAGTAGCCGAAACACCTTATGAGACTCAAGTTACTACTCAAACAACCTCAAATGCTATGGGGAACCAAATGGGTTAGGTTGCAGAAGTCGGTGGTGGCAATGCAGATGTTATGGTGCAAGGCCTAGGCAAGGATGGCAAAGTTCCAAAATTTTGATGGAGTCAAATGGTGGTGAAACCAACGTGAGAACCTCGGGCATGTTGAGAGATTCAAAACGAGCCAAAGAACACTCAAATCGGAGTTCGGAGCGAAAAGTTATGACGTAAACGGTGAAGAAGGCTGATGCTGAAATTTAGGGGAAAGTTTCTGGTTAGGCCGGAAGTTCCGGGGGTCGCGGAAAAAGTCTGGGGACTTTGGGTGAACTCTCTGTTTAGCCCAGAAGTTCCGGGGTTAGGACGGAAGTTCCGGGGGTCGCGGAATTTCTTCCGGGACGAACCCTAAATTCCAGATCTGAGAACGGGGGCGGAAAAACACGATTTCCGGGGCAAAATTGAGACAATTTCGTGGATGGAAAAGGGGGAAAAGAAGGGGAATGCTAGATCCACTCATAACACAGAGAATCCATGGATCAAAATCAACAAAACATCATCAAAACCAACAAATCACAAAAAAATTGGGGCTATTTTTTGTGGGGATTTTCGGATTTAGTACGAAATCAACAAAATCAAGCTAGAAAACAAAGGGTAGGGGCTCCAAAAACGTGATCAATGTGGCTCATGATACCAAGATGATGTAGGGCGGAACACTAGGGGACGATCTTTCACGTTTGGGGAGGATCCCTGCGAGGAACACGAAGAACGCGCGGAAGGAATCAAGGGAAATCACGGGGGAACACAAGAGAAAACACTCAACCAACACGAATATGATCACACATGTGCTAGATCCAAGAAACACAAAGAGATACACAGTCCAAATCCAACAAAGGACGATACAAGCTGCGGTAGCTCATCTCCGAGAGGAGGACTTGAATCCACGAGGGATCTTCCCGTAAAGGGGTCTTGAATCCATGGGGGATCTTCTCCGAAGAGGCCGCGGTCTCTCACTAGGAGGCGGGGGAGTATATATAGTGCTAGCCCACGAAGGGGTAAGTGAGAGGGGGATACATGGTGAAGCGGAGCATTCTTAGATCATCCCCACGGACACTACTTCGACTACACAAGCTCCAAGTGGACCCATGACAAGAGGTCGAGCACGTGCCATCCAATCCGAGGTTAACTCTCTCCTTGTTGAACTTCCCTTTGACCCACTTGAGACATGGCTACTACCTCAAACGGAGAAGCTTTGTGTGCTTAGGTACCAAGGAACCAACCTCGAAGAAGCTACAGTACAAGATGGACGTCGAGAGCAAGAGGAGAAGCTTTCCAGCCTGGAACGAGCAGTACTACCGCCCACGACAAGCGGTACTGCCGCTGAACCCAACCAAGCGGCACTACCGCTCTACATCCGCCCTCCTACCACCGAACCCGAAAAACTCATGTGATCGAACAGCTCCAGAGTGGCACTACCGCCCCATCAAAGTGGCACTACCGCTGAAGCTCTTCAAGCGGTACTACCGCCCGAGGGTCCGGTACTACTGCCCTGCCTGTGTACAGCGTATCCGGGCCGAGGCCCATGTACTCATTTCACCCCTCTTTTACCCCTTCGAAGGCTTAGACTATAAATAGACCTTCCCCTCGTCCTTTCTAGGGTTACCATTGTGATAGCTCATCTTGAGATAGAGCATATCTCATCCGTACCGGATCTACTCCACGCGAGGGACCGTGCCTCCTCGGAGAAGATCCATTCAGATTCAAGGCCTCCATCCGGAGAAGACAATCAAGACCTCCTCACGGAGAAGAACGGTTACTCTTGTATCTTTCCTTTGTTGATTTTGAATCTTGTGCTACCTTATTCTTTCGGTCTAGCCCTTGTGTGATCGATTACTTGTCGGTTGAGTGTTTCTCTCGTTTCTCCCCGTGATTTCCCTTGTGTTCTTCCGCGTGTTCTTTGTGTTTCTCCGTAGGATCCACTCCCAACGTGAAAGATCAACCCCATAGGGTTCCGCCCTACATCATCTTGGATCATGAGCCAGGTTGATCACGTTTTTGGAGCCCCTACCCCGCGTTTTCTAGCTTGATTTTGTTGTTTTCGTCCTAAATCCGAAAATCCCCACCAAAAATAGCCCCCAATTTTTTTGTGATTTGTTGGTTTGATGATGTTTTGTTGATTTTGATCCGTGGATTTGTGTGGTTTCGAGTGGATCTAGCATCCCCTCAAGTTTCCCCTCTTTCCATCCACGAAATCTATCCAATTTTGCCCCAGAAATTATCTTTTTCCGCCCCAAAATCGCGCCCCGATTCGATCTGCGAAGAATCCCAACACGAGCGGTACTACCGCCGTCAAAGCGGTACTACCGCTGAGCACCACAAGCGGTACTACAGCCACGCAAACGGTACTACCGCCAGGCCTTGTTTCAGCCCAAAACAGTCAAAAAATCCTGACACGAGCGGTACTACCGCCCATCCAAGTGGTACTACCGCCCATGCCAGTTTCAGCATTCCGAGTTTCACCATTTTCATCATAACTTCCACATCCGGAGTTTGATTTTTGCGTTCTTTAGCTCATTCAGAAGCTATTGACATCCCCCATCCACCTAGATAGGCTAAAACATCATTGAACACCATCTAATGTTCCGAACATTGGCATCTTTGCCTAGGGATTTCACCACATCATCCGCTATACCACCTCCTCTTTCCGCTACCACCATTGTTGCTTTTGGTCTTTCAGAATTTGAGTTGTGGTTCCTGTGTACTATTGTTTCGGCTATATAGGTACGGTTCTACGTCAACATCACCACCGCTCATCTTCGCCAAGGACTCATCATCGCCAAGGATGGTAACTTCGACGAGATCTTTGTTATCCCATGCCATTGCATTGATAACCACATAGCCTTACTTTTGCGTTGCTTACCCATCGAGACTAGCTATTGAGTATTGCCGGTAACGTGACTTGTGCACATTAGTGATCATACTCCATAGCATACATACTATACCATAGTGGTGCATATCTTGGCATCAACTTTTGTGTCACAAAGTTGTCATCGCATACACAATTGCTATCTTGGTTCGTGAAGTTTTGCATGAGAAAAGAGCTCAAAACAGAAAGAGCCAATCAAGATTTTAAGCAAAAGATAAAGATAAGCAAAGAGCTTATAAGCAAGAACCATAGCATCATACTACATTAATATTGTCATATCCGATCATCTTGGATCATATAACCGAAATACCATACATATAGCATACTTGGGATATATACTCCCCCACCTCCTCCTAGTTAGGGTTAGCAAAGGATTAGCTCATTTAAGATAAAGCTTTGCTCATCCATACGGATCTTCTCCTCGTGAGAGACCACAGCCTCTTCAGAGAAGATCCACCATGGATTCAAGACCTCTTTACGGGAAGATCCCTCGTGGATTCAAGACCTCCTCTCGGAGATGAGCTACCGCCACTTGTATCGTCCTTTGTTGGATTTGGACCGTGAATCTCTTTGTGTTCCTTAGATCTAGCACATGTGTGATCATATTCATGTTGGTTGAGTATTTCTCTTGTTTTCCCCCATGATTTCCCTCGTGTTCTTCTGCGAGTTCTTCGTGTTCCTCGTAGGGATATTCTCCAAATGTGAAAGATCGGCCCCTAGGGTTCCGTCCTACATCATTGTGTCTGCTTTCTTGTATCACGGCTGGAGGTCGCAGCTGATAGAGGTGCTGGTGCAGTGGAACTAGAGGATGCATGCGGTGTCCATGATGAAGGTCGACCTGCAGAAAAGTTAGTTCGCGCCAATGCTTGTCGATCCTGCACTTCACATTCAGCTTTACAAGCAAGATGGAATAAACGAGTGATATTAGTATACTCCTTATACTCTAGAATGGTCTGAATCTCTCATTTAATCCACCCATAAAATGTGCAAGCATAGCTTCATTCTCCTCAACAATTCCACATCTAATCATGCTAGTTTGTAATTCCTGATAATATTCTTCTACAAAAAAAATTCCTTGTCTTAAACGCTGAAATTTGTGAAGCAATTCATGTTGATAATATGGTCGAACCCAATGAGTACGCATAACAGTTTTCAAAGCAGCCCAAGTAGCTGGAATAGGATATAATCTACAATGTTCAGACCACCATACACATGCAAAACTAGTGAAAGCACAAACAGCAGCAGCAACCCGTCTCTCCTCGGGATATTGTAAACATGTAAAACATTGTTCAGTTTCTAACTCCCATGTAAGATATATATCAGGAACATATCTACCGTCAAATGGTGGAATATTCAATTTCAGTTTAGGAATATGGTCATTATCTCGTACCTGAGGTGGTGGTGCAGGCCTACCATTGCGATTATATACCTGAGGTCAACGTGCTGGTGGTGGTGCTGGTGGCTGCACATAGGTTTGATTTTGGTCAACCTTATCCTCATAATCGCCCGCATACTCATCATCCTCCTCGGTACCAGCAGCAGCAGTAGCAGGAGCCAAAGAAGTATCAACAAAAGGTACAGCAGCACCAGAAGTTTGGCCATCCTCAAGAGGAACACGCTTCGCTTGTCCATACTGATTCGAAATGGGGCGTTGTTGTTGTCGTTGCAGAGGTGCGATAGGTGCAGCCGGCGGTGGTTGTGGAAAACGCACGAGCAATTCATTAAACTTGTTATCAAGCTTTGTCTCGAACGTCTTCTCAATGCCATCTATCTTCTCCAGGGCCTCTTCAAATCTGTTTAGCACATCTTGCACCTGTCCACTCATCATTTGCTGAAATTTATCATGTAGTTGTTAGTTCGTCAGGTTCTCCCAATCAGTCTCATCGGCTTGTGATCCTGCCATGGTTAGTAGCAAATAGAAACACACAAGAATATGATCCTACAGACTACTAGGAAGTGGTGGTGGTGTATCAAAAACCCGTCAAGCAAATCTCAAATTCTTACCAGCTCTTACCCAGCAGCAGGTGGTAATCGGCAACCGTTGTAGTCAAAACTCTCAAAGCTTGGATAGAGCGATGGCCAGGGAGAGTCAAACGCATGACGTAGATATATGTGGAACTGGGAAGGCTTATGATATGGTAGCGAAAAGGATCAACAATAATTAATTCAGAGATGCAAAGTTGAATAAACGCTCAACGACGTTACTGTGCTGGTCCTAGGCTAGACCATGCTAGAGACGCGAGCCTAGAACACTAACAAAACCACGGCACTGCACGTAAACAAGGGAGGAGCACACTCTGAATTTTTTTCTCTTTTTTTTCACTTTTTTTGCACTTTTTTTTTCCTTTTCTTTTGCTCCACAATTTTTTTCGAAAAAGTCTACAAATGGTCTAGAAACTGCCTAGCCAGAATTTTCCAGACTTAGCTTTTTTTTGAAACTGGAGCTATTTTTCTACTGCGGGTATCAGGAAAGTTCGGAAGTCCTTCTCTGTCATGACTCGGAGTATCGCGTGGTCTGGAAGTCGAAAACAAAGCAGCAAATACTGGACTCGGACTATAACTAATGGCGGATATGAATCTGGTGGAAACTCGGACTGGTGGCGGAGATATGTAGGGCGGTGGAACACGGACTGGTGGCGAATCTGTGATGGAGGTGGACCTGGATTATCGTGATGGCGGAGGATATGTGGTATATGGCTGCGGTGATGACGATGGTGGTAGATGGCAGCGGTGATGACGATGGTGGTATATGGCAGCGGTGATGATGATGATGCGGCGGAGGCATGACAACTTGTGAACAGAACTCGAAACTCTAAAGGACTAGACACTAAGACCAGCAACTACACACGATGATGCAACTGGAAATTCAATAACGCAAATACAGAAAAGATTATGCAATGGCTCAGACTGGTTTGGATATGATGAACTAACCCTAATTTTTTTTGATGGCTTTTTCGTGGACTTTAGGTATGAAGAACACACTCGATCTAAACTACGAAAAATTGTAATATCTCACCGAGCAACCTGGAAATCTGATACCACTTGATAGAGGCAAAGGTGTCCCGTCTTTCGATGAGATGGTGGCTATCGTTTTGGTGGAAGTCGATTTTGACGACCCGACTATGAACGTGCGAGGACGTGCCGCCTTAGCTATCGCTAAACCAACTTCGAGAGGTTATTGACCACGCCGGAGCATGATCAAACTGACCACGAAGGTCTATTTCCTGCAAGCAAACGAAGAACAAGCAAGAAACTAAGATTGCAATCTGGATATTGCGAATAACAGAGGAAAGCTTTATTAATGAAGGTGGGCTTCTGTGACGCCTTTGTCTGGTCGTTGAACACAAACGAAGTACGCGAAGTTGCAGCTATGGCGAACTTTTAAAATAAACAAAACCCAAAGTCTAAACGGTGCCCTAAGAGCTGTATATATGGAGGAAGAGGGTGGGGGGGGGGGGATTTCGTGGCCCTTGGTGGAGGGGTCCGAAACCAACCCTATCTCTTGTTTCCCCACACATACGGACTCTAAAAATAGCCTATACTTATGTATTTCGAAATTACATGGGCCGGCCCAATAAAAACGTGACGCAGCACCTAGAATAGCCTTTGGACGAAATTTATGAAGTTGCGTCTTGTATATTTCGTTCAAGGCTTTTCATGCACTCGTTATGGTGGCTTCAAAGCCCTAAAATCATCACTTGTAACTCTGTTCTTGTTCCCCTTGTGCATGCCATCATCTCCATGCTTGTTCTTGCTCCAATGTTCATCCTTCTCCAAGCTAGGCCCTTCATTTATAAGCAAAACAAATGTATCCAATTTAGGCAGCATCATATTCTCATGAACATTAGAATCATTACCAAGAAACAAAAATACCTGGTAATTTTGTTGGAATGCGCGAGCTCTAGTAATTGGTCCAGTATGTATAGTAGCACGGGTTGTGGGTGTAACAATGGTATTGATGTCCTCATCACGTGTGATGCATGCTTGTTTGATTGAGCCTCTTGTATTTGGTTGTTCTTGCATCATATGCCTCCATACTATGAAATGCTCCCTTGTCCTTTCTTATGATGAGTATGATGCATACACTTGTTGGGTATCTTACCACACGAATGATAGGTTTTGCACTTCCGCTGACCTCATTTGTTTTTCCGAGTGTTTGTCATGTTATTTCATTTTGGAGGATTCACAAGGCGATGCCATTATGCGGCAACTTGGTCATGCAAAGGCATACACGATGTGCAACACCAACATTTACGAGAATCTCCTAAAGGTGAACTCTTTCCCTTTGAGCCATCCTCAATTACGCATATTGGATGGGTCATTCTTTCATTGTTGTCTCCTTCTTCTTGTCTACATGATACATCTATTGGAGGGATGACCGACATTGAAGATTGGCTCTATGGACCTTCACATTGAGGAGCGCTCGCACTTATTGGATGCACCACCGAAACTTCACTCATGCCACGACATCGAGCATTGGTACACCAACACCTCCATATTTGTTGATTGTGCTCACACATGTCATGCTCGATGGACATTTCATACACACCACAAGTTTGCGCCGTATGCATGGATTGTCTCACATTATGCTTGCCTTGTTTCACTATTTCCATGTCATCCATGATATATGAGCTTGTGCATTTCCTTAGCAAATTTTTTGTGATTTACCTTGATGGCATATTCATACATCATGATAATATTGACCACCATCAATTGCATGATACCATACACATATTGAGCATCAATTGCCATATTCATGCTATTGATGAACCATCTCTCTATGACATCATTTTGCACAATGGTAGAATTTGTCGCTTTGTGCACCATGCTAATTACCCCATGAATGCTTTGCATATCAATCAATATCATCTTGATAAGCTTCATGCGCTTTGTCACGAACCATCTTGCCGCATGGACTCATATTTACTTCATGGACACTTTGTGTGCGCTAACCATTGTATTTCCAAGTGTACTTTCTGTTTGCTCATTTTGCATGTACCACATACCGGAGACACCTCGGAGTACTTGGATTGCGCAACGCCTTCATCTACGTCCAACTACAAGTCCGTCCACGACAAACGTTTCCATGGTGATGAGGATCACGATCCGAGGTCGGATCTTTCCCAAGGGGGGTGGGGGGAGATGATGTGGAGCATCCCACGTTCATCCCCATGTACACTCCGACTACTCTTCAAGCCCCAAGAAGACATATGACGAAACCTCGAACATATGGCATTGGACACAAGGTGAATTCACTCCTCTTCGAACCGTCACTTTCTGCATGTGAGACATGGCTACTACCTCATGCATGGACCTTGCATACACTCAGGTACAACGAAGATGACCATGGAGAATCCAAGGACCAAGGCCAAGCATGGAAGAGGAGAAGGAAGAAGAAGAACGGAGCAAGACAGGACTTGCCCGGATCATCCGTAGCCTCAGTCAGACGATCCAGACCAAGCCCGGATGATCCACACCCTCACCCGGACGATCCGGGTAATGTTCCCGACGACACCCGAAGCCCGCTCGACGAAGCCGGATCATCCGGACGGCCGCCCGGTGATGAGGACATCAATACCATTGTTACACCCACAGCCCCTGCTGCTATACATACTAGACCAATTACTAGAGCTCGCGCACGCCAATTAAATTACCAGGTACTTCCGTTTCTTAGTAATGATTTTAATGTTCATGAGAATATGATGCTGCCTAAATTGGATACATTTGTTTTTCTTACAAATGAAGGGCCTAGCTTGGAGAAGGATGAACATTGGAGCAAGAACAAGCATGGAGATGATGGCATGCGCAAGGGGAACAAAAACAGAGTTACAAGTGATGATTTCAGGATGTTGAAGCCACAATAATGAGTGCATGAAGCCTTGGACGAAATATACAAGATCCTACTTCATAACTTTCATCCAGAGGCTATTCTAGGTGCTGCATCACCTTATTATTGTGCCAGGCCCATGTATTTTCGAAATACTTGAGTATAGGCTGTTTTTAGAGTCCGTATGTGTGGGGAAACAAGAGATAGGGTAGGTTTCTGATGAGGACATCAATACCATTGTTACACCCACAGCCCCTACTGCTACATATACTGGACCAATTACTAGAGCTCGCGCACGCCAATTAAATTATCAGGTACTTACGTTTCTTGGTAATGATTCTAATGTTCATGAGAATATGATGCTGCCTAAATTGGATCCATTTGTTTTGCTTACAAATGAAGGGCCTAGGTTGGAGAAGGATGAACATTGGAGCAAGAACAAGCATGGAGATGATGTTATGCGCAAGGGGAACAAGAACGGAGTTACAAGTGATGATTTCAGGTCTTTGAAGCCACCATAATGGGTGCATGAAGCCTTGGACGAAATATACAAGATGCCACTTCATAAATTTAGGTGTTGTGTCACCTTATTATTAGGCCAGGCCCATGGAATTTCGAAATACATAGGTATAGGTTATTTTTAGAGTCCGTATGTGTGGGGAAACAAGAGATAGGGTTGATTTCGGACCCCTCCACCAAGGGCCACGAAATTCCCCCCTCTTCCTCCATATATACAGCCCTTAGGGCACCGTTTAGACTTTGGGTTTTGTTTAGATTAAAGTTCGCCATAGCTGCAACTTCGCGTATTTCGTTTGTGTTCAACGACCAGACAGAGGCGTCACAGAACCCAACCTTGATCAATAAAGCTTTCCTCTTATATTCGCAATATCCAGATTGCAATCTTAGTTTCTTGCTTGTTCTTCGTTTGCCTGCAGGAAACAGACCTTTATGGTGAGGTTGATCGTGCTCCGGCATGGTCAATCACCTCTCGGAGTTAGTTTAGCGATTGCTAAGGCGCGACGTCCTCGCACGTTCGTAGTCGGATCATCAAAGTCGACTTCCTCCAAAACGATAGCCACAATCTCATCAAAAGACGGGACACCTTTGCCTCTATCAGTTTCGGACCCCTTCCGCAAGGGCCACGAAATTCCCCCCTCTTCCTCCATATGTACAACCCTTAGGGCGTCATTTAGACTTTGGGTTTTGTTTAGATTAAAGTTCTCCATAGCTGCAACTTCGCGTACTTCATTTGTGTTCAATGACCAGACAAAGGCGTCACAGAACCCCACCTTGATCAATAAAGCTTTCCTCTTATATTCGCAATATCCAGATTCCAATCTTTGTTTCTTGCTTGTTCTTCATTTGCCTGCAGGAACAAACCTTCGTGGTCAGGTTGATCGTGCTCCGGCGTGGTCAATAACCTCTCGGAGTTGGTTTAGCGATTGCTAAGGCGCGACGTCCTCGCATGTTTGTAGTCGGATCGTCAAAGTCGACTTCCACCAAAACGATAGCCACCATCTCATCGAAAGACGGGACACCTTTGCCTCTATCAAGTGGTGTCAGATTTCCAGGTTGCTCGGTGAGATTTTACAGTTTTTCGTAGTTTAGATCGAGTCTATTCTTCATACCCATAGTCCACAGAAAAGCCACAAACAAAAATTAGGATCAGTTCATCCTATCCAATCCAGTCTAAGCCATTGCATAGTCTTTTCAGTATTTTGCTTTGTTGAATTTGCGGTTGCATCATCGTGTCTAGTTGCTGGTCTTAGCGTCTAGTCCTTTAGAGTTTCGAGTTCTGTTCACGGGTTTTCACGCCGCCGCCGCACCATCAATATCTGCAGCCATATACGACCACCACACCAGATCCATCATCCGCTGCCATATACTACCACTACACCAGATACATCGGCCCTACCATCTACCATCACCATTTATCTACCACCGCTCCGAGTCTATATACCACCACTGATCCGAGTCCATATACCACCACCGATCCATATCCATATATCACCACCACTCCGAGTCCATCTCATATTAGGTTTACTTTCGAGATCTATTTATTTCCATATTTGTGTTTCCTTGTTTGAGTAGGTTTCGGATTCCAGCAATCTTTTGTCATCCGTAGAAGAGGTTGGTTTCCAAAAAAAGAGTCTAGAAACCACCCTCCGTTTAGGCCCAACATTTTCCAAAAACGCACTTGACAAAAAAAAATCTGGCTATCCTATTTTTAGGTGTTTCCAAGCGTATTGAGACAGTCACCGTTATAGAAAGTTTTTTTTGACCCGTTTCCAGTTTTTGTGTCCACGCAGTCGAAAAGAAAAATTTGGTCAAAAAATTTTCGTGTCTATCCTGTTATCTTGACTTGAGAAGAGTTTTGAGACACTCGCCGTTATAGTGATTTTCGGCAAAAAAAGGACCGCAAGGAAAAAAAAGAGCAAAAAAAAATTCAGAGTGTGCTTCTCCCTTGTTTCCGCGCAGCGTCGTGATTTTGTTAGTGTTCTAGGCTCGCGTCTCTAGCACAGTCTAGCCTAGGACCAGCACAGTCCCGTCGTTGAGCGTTTATTCAACTTTGCATCTCTGAATTGATTAATACTAACCCTTTTTGCTACCATATTATAAGCCTTCCCAGCTGCACATACATCTAGGTCGTGCGTTTGACTCTCCCTGGTAATCACTCTATCCAAGCTTTGAGAGTTTTGATTACAACGGTTGCCGATCACCACCTGCTGCTGGGTAAGAACTGGTAAGAATTTGAGATTCGCTTCAAGGATTTGTGACACACCACCACCACCACCGCTTCCTAGTAGTCTGTAGGATCATATTATTTTGTGTTTCTATTGCTGCGAACCATGGCAAGATCATGAGCCGACGAGATTGACTGGGAGAACATGACGAACAAGGAGCTTCATGATAAGTTTCATCAAATGTTGGGTCAACAGGTGGAAGACGTGATAGCCAGTTTTGGGAAGGCATTGGAGTGGATGGATGACATTGAGAAGACAATTGACACCAAGTTGGACGCCAAGTTTGATGAATTAGTCAAACGTCTCCCACAACCAGTTCTACGCCGCGATATAGTAGGGCGAGCACAGCGTGTTCGTGGCCGGGCTGGGGAGGCCACGAGCACCTATGGGGCAGGAGGTGCCCCTTTGTTTGTCCGGCAAGGGAGCGGAGGGCGCACGCAGAGCAGATCGAGGCGAGGGAGCGCGCGGGGGATTTTTACCCAGCTTCAGAGCTCTCCGGAGAGATAAAACTCCTACTGCTGCTTTGTGTGTTTTTATTCTGTTCTTGCTCGAGAGAGCGGGCGTGGCCTTGAATCAGCCAAACTGAGGGACCGAACCCCTTCTACGTGCGCATGGGCCTCCCTTTTATAAGCTAAAGGGGTCATCGACAGGTGGCAGCGTAGAAAGAGGGGTAGAAAGGTAAAAACGCGGGTTGGTACAACTACTACCAACTGTGTCCCCTACCTAACACTGACAGCAAGGGACAAGGGCATTTAATGCCCGTCCGGTCGCCCCAACAGTGCAAAGAAGCGACCGTTAGAGGCGCCACCGATTGCCACGATGGCCTCCTTGTCAGCTCCTTTTGCCACCTCGCATCGCATGGCAGCACAGCGCCTTGCCACGTGCACCAGGAGCGATCCTGGGGCGACACGTCGTCGGGTGTGCTGGAGCGCGGGTGCAGGGCGGCAGCCTTGCCGCGGCAAGCGCCTTGCCGCGGCCCTTGTCTTGTCGCACCAGCAAGCTTGCCGCTCGCCGGGCCTTGCCGGGACGCGCGGGGCGTCGCGGCAAGTTTCTTGAAGTGCCTTGGATGGCCTTCCCGGCAAGCTCCTCTTGCCGGGGCCTTTGTCCTTCCAGGCAAGCTCCTCTTGCCGGGTCCTTGGTTGGCCTTCCCGGCAAGCTCCTCTTGCCGGGGCCTTGGTTGGCTTTCCCGGCAAGCTCCTCTTGCCGGGGCTTTTAGCTTGAGTGCTTTGTTCTCGAACGGTGTCAAAGTAGCCGTGGAGGATCTTGGCGGGCACTCGGCAAGCCCCGCCGCGGGTCGCTGCGACTGCCCGTGCACATGTTCGGGGTACTAAGGTACCCCCTACTTTAGTACACCGATAGGAGCCCCTGGGCCTGGGCCATACACGGTGCCGAGCGCTGTTGGGCCAGGCCCAAAACTGTGCACGGGCATGCGCGGCCTGGGTCCACACTAAATCTGACTCTGTGCCCACCGCGCTCCCTTGCAACGGCATGCGTCAATCGCGGCGTAGTGGGACACGTGGGTGGCGTGCGCGATTTTCGAGGCGTCCACCCCCCCCACCCCGCCCGTGACCGCGGGGAGAGGCTAGGTCACCTCATCTGTTGCCTTGGCTCTGCATCCCCACCACGCGGCTCCCATGTACTCGGGGTCGCGGACGGTGGAAGTGGGAAACCGAGCCGTCACGGGCGGAGGCAGCGGGTCGGCTCCGATTCCCTGCTCCTCCTGTGCCCTGATTCGCCGAGTGGGGCGGCCGAGCCCCCACCTCGCTCCTTTAAGAAGGGCGAGAGGGGAGCGCAGAAACCCGCACTTTCTCATCTCCTCCTTTCTTCAACTTCTGCTTTCCTTCCCCCCATCCGCCATGGAGGAAGGGACCCTGGCCCTTCATCGGTAGCGGCGAGGGTCGCCGCCAGACAGCGCATCCCTCCCTATCCCGCGCCCGTGGTGGCGGAGCCAGCCACGAGGGGAAGAGGGAGGGGGCGCGGTCGTGGACGGGGCCGAGAACGAGGTTGAGGCGCTCGGGGAAGAGGTGGTCGGGGCGACGCTGCATCTCCGCCTCCACCGACGGTTCCTCCCCTCGCGGAGGTCCATACAGGGGACGACCCTTGCGAGTTCTTCGTCAGGCTGCGCCGGGCGCCTCGTCGTCGTCTCCGGCTCCCAGCTCCTTTTGCGAGCGCGATGGAGCCGGAGCCGCCCGAGATGCTGAGATTGCGCATGAGGGGCTGTGGGATCAGCGGCACGCGAGTCCACGTTGTATCCCCAGCCCCTGGCGTGATGTGTCTTGACCGTGGATGGAAGACGTTCGCCCGTATCCACAGCTTGACGGCGGGGTTTACCCTCCATTTTAAGTTAATGGAGGGCGACCTCCTCTCCGTCAAGGTCTTCGGGGACTCCGGCATCCGGGCAAGGTGCTGCGTGGGCAGCTCCTCCGATAGCGAAGACTCCCCCTCGAGCGAGAGTGACGAGGAGGAGAGCGACATCGACGACGAGGGTAGCGGGAGGCTGGGCGGCGAGTCCGACTAGGTGTCGGGCGCCGCTCCGCGCGTCACCGGCGACCCCATCATCCGCGTCGCCGGCACCTTGAACTCCCCGGGGTCGTCTCCTTGGGCGGCTGGCGTAGGGAGGCGGCAGAAGAGGAAGAGGGCTGGCGGCAAGGCCGTCACGTCGGAGTACGAGGGCGTGGCGCCCTCGACAGCGTGCTGACGTCCTGCCGCCCCGTCTTCGAGCTCTGCTTCCGGCGCCACCATCACCATCCAGCCTTCGGACGGCCCCGGGGATGTTCTCTTGGTGTCTTCTGGCACCTGTAGCTCGCCTAGGCACCCCTTTTGCCCTTCTCGCCTCCTTGACCTACCTCCTGAAAAGAGGGACAGGAAAAGGATTACGGGCATCTTATCTTTTTAGTTTGTAAGCCTTCGGGCCTTAGCTGCGTTTAAGACTTGTAATCCTCTCTTTCATGTTTTTCATCCTCTATGGACTGTACCCGAGCGGGATGTTTTTTTAATGAAAAAGGGAAGCTTGCTATGTCCTTTACTTGATTTTGTGTCTTGTATGTTTTTACCCTGCGACTTGAGGGAACTTGCCGGCGCAAGCACGCTTGCTGAGTGCGGGACATCAGCAGCCCGCTGGCGGTGCTGCGTCCGGCAAGAAACCTTGCCGGGGCTAGTTGCGCAACTTAGTCACGGGCCGGTTCCTCCGCGCACAGGTTTTACACACAAGGCACGATCGTTCAAGGACGCGGCTTCGCGTTCCCCAGTCCATAAGAGGATGCATGACGAGGGACGAAAAACTTATCTGGTATCGTAGCTTCCGGCAACCTTGGCTTGCCACAGACGAAACTTGATATTCGCGGCCTCCGGCTACACTGGCTTGCCGGGGTCTAGGTGCCGGCGCGTCCTTCTTCTTCTTCTTGGTCGCTGTCATTTCAGTTATGAGAACGTTTTAGTCAGCGCCGCAATAAGTTATTTTTGCAACATGACTCAACTCTGGGCATTGTCTGCTATGTTACTTCCTTTACTTGATTCCGCCCCTTGTGTGTTTTCGCCCTACGCTTTGAGGGAAACTTGCCGGTGCAAGCACACTTGCTGAGTGCGGGACATCAGCAGCCCGCTGGCGGTGCTGCATCCGGCAAGAAACCTGGTCGGGGCTAGTTGCAGCGCGCTTGTATCGTTGAGCGGACTCGAAACAAATCAAGGGCTTAACTTAGCCACGAGCCGGCTCCTCCGCGCATAGGTTTTTACACACAAGGCACGGTCGTTCAAGGAATATAACCTTGCTCGCCATGTTATATCCTTTACTCTGTCACATCCCTTGTATGTTGTCGCCCTACGCTTTGAGGGAAACTTGCCGGCGCAAGCACACTTGCTGAGTGCGGAACATCAGCAGCCCGCTGGCGGTGCTGCGTCCGGCAAGAAACCTTGTCGGGGCTAATTGCAGCTCACTTGTATTGTTGAGCGGACTCGAAACAAATCAAGGGCGCAACTTAGCCGCGAGTCGATTCCTCCGCGCACAGGTTTTCCATACAAGGCACGGACATTCAAGGAATATAACTTCAAAATTTAAAACTTGATCATGCTCAAACTTTGGCAACTTAGCTTTTCTGTCGCTGGTGCTCCGGCGAGGCCATGCTCCTTTGAACGACACCCAGCCCACACCTCTGTCCTTTCCTCCTCGAAGCTTTTGGCGTTAGCTTTGCGGCTATGGTAGCGATGCAAAGCTTGCCGGTAGCGAGCAGCTCGCACAGCAGCCTGAAGACGATCTTCCTCGAGGAGCAGCGCGTTATCTTTTCCGCGGCTGCTCTCGCTCTAGCTCACTGTAACGGAGCACTCGAGGCGATCCGTACTCGAGGGGAAAGGGGTCGAGAATGTCGAGCCCCCAGCCCGAAAATGGCCAGTGTAAAGGAATTGTTCGGAGACCTTGAGCTGGCTGATGAATCTGTTTGGAGTGGAAGTGGCACGCTTCACACTTGGTTACTTGTGCAGTTACATCCTGGAGGGCTGTCGGCCGGAAGAAACCTTGCCGGAAGGCTTTGCCGGCAAGTGCTCTTGCGCCAATGTGGTGACCACATATGCCTCCACGTATCTCCGCCAACAGCTCCTGTCCATCTTCCCGGGAAATGCACTTCAATTTCACTCCGTTGAATCTTTTTCTGTACAGTATGTCATCGACAAACTGGTACATACTAGATTGCCGGGCTACTTTTTCCGCTTCTTCCTGTTCCTCGGGAAGTTCTCCTGTCTGAAGGAAATGGACAATCTGCTGTGCCCATGCCGGAGCTTGTGGCTCGACGGCAAGGACTAAAGGCGCGAATGCTGCTGCGGGAACATCCGCTTCTACGGCAAGAATCTGAGATCTTGCCGGAGCGTAATGCTCCCCGGCAAGCGTGTCGGGACACAGCTTGTCGGGAGCGTCTGCTTCAATGAAACAAGCCCCGGGGCTTGTCGGAGCAGTCTGCTCCTTAGCACTCTCTCTGTCGATCCCGGGGACCTTCTTGGCGGTGGCTCCGGGGAGTTCTGCCGGAAGGTAGTCGCCGGCAACCAAGTTTCTCTTCTTGCTCTGTCCAGTTGATGGTGTCACAGATGGCTGAGTCAGCTTGAGCACAAAAATCCCTGGTTCCACAGGCAACTTGAGTGCGGCGCACTTTGACAGACCATCTGCAATGTCATTCTGAGCTCTTGGAACGTGTTCCATTTGCAGGCCGTCAAAGTGCTCTTCTAGCTTCCTCACTTTATCGATGTAGGCTTCCATCAACGGACTCTGATAATAACGGACTCTGATAATCTTTGTTAACTTGACGGACGACAAGCTGTGAGTCACCCCTGACAATAAGCTTCTTGATCCCAAGTTCTGCCGCGATCCTGAGTCCGGCAAGCAAGCCTTCATACTCTGCCGTATTATTCGTTGCTTGCTCCTTGGGAAAGTGCATTTGGACCACGTACTTGAGGTGCTCTCCGGTGGGTGCGACAAGTAGTACGCCCGCACCGGCGCCTTGCAGCGAGAAGGCACCATCGAAGTACATGATCCATTCCTTGCTAGCTTCCTTGACGGGGATGCTCCTCTTCGGAGTTTCTTCATCAGGCGTTGGCATCCATTCTGCTATGAATTCTGCCAAGGCTCGGCTCTGGATAGTTGAGGTACTCTCGAACTTGAGGCCAAAGCTTGACAATTCCAGTGCCCACTCGACAATCCTGCCTGTTGCCTATGGATTCTGCAATATCCTCTTCAACGGAAAGCGAGTGACCACTGTGATCTCATGCGCTTGGAAGTAATGGCGCAGCTTCCTCGAGGCCATTAGGAGGCCGAAGAGCAACTTCTGCACACCAGAGTACCTTGATCTAGCCCCCTGCAGAAGGGAACTGACAAAGTAAACTGGGCGCTGCACCATCTTCTTCTGTTTCTCTTCTTGTGGCTGCGCGGACCCATTCTTGCCGGAACCAGAACTTGCTGGATTGGGGCTTGTCGGGCCAGAGCTTGTCGGAGCAGCCCCCTGCTTGTCGCTGGGCTCGCTTGCCACGGTTGCTGGCCCATCATCTGCCTCCCTTTCCGCTACTAACGCAGCACTAACCACTTGGTTGGTTGCCGCCAGATATAGCAGCAACTTCTCTTGTGGCTTAGGTGCGACAAGTGTTGGAGTAGAGGATAGGTATCTCTTCAGGTCCTGCAGCGCAGCCTCCGCTTCCGGAGTCCATTTCATCGGACCTGCCTTTTTCAAAATCTTGAAAAATGGCAGGGCGCGCTCAGCGGACTTAGAGATGAACCTACTCAGAGCAGCAACACAGCCGGCAAGCCTTCACACATCCTTGACGCGCTTCGGTGCTTCGATTTGCTCAATGGCCTTGATATTGTCGGGATTAGCTTCAATCCCCCTCTGGGACACAAAGAATCCGAGAAGTTTGCCGGAAGGAACTCCAAACACACACTTCTCGGGATTCAACTTGAGGTTGACCCTGCGCAGATTTGCAAAAGTCTCGTCCAAATCTTGGATCAAACTCTCTTTGTCCTTGCTCTTGACCACTATGTCATCCATGTAAGCTTCTACATTTCTGTGCAGCTGTGGCTCAAAAGCATGACTGACTACTCTTGCAAATGTTGAACCAGCATTCTTTAATCCGAAGGGAATTCGTACAAAGCAGTACGTGCCACATGGAGTAATGAACGCTGTTTTCTCTTCATCCTCTTCTGCCATGAAGATCTGATGATATCCTGAATATGCATCAAGGAATGAAAGCAGATCACATCCTGCCGTGGAATCGACAATCTGGTCAATGCGCGCCAAGGGAAATGGAACCTTGGGGCAAGCTTTATTAACATCAGTGAAGTCAATACAAAGCCTCCACTTCCCGTTTGCTTTGCGCACGACTACTGGATTGGCTAACCACGTCGGATGGAGCACTCCTCGGACTAGGCCTGCTGCTTCCAACTTCCTGATCTCTTCTGTAATGAATTCTTGACGCTCTACTGCTTGCTTTCTAACTCTCTACTTGACGGGCCGCGCGTGAGGACAGACGGCAAGGTGGTGCTCAATTACTTTCCTGGGAACACCGGGGATGTCAGATGGTTGCCATGCAAACACATCGACATTCGCCCGCAGGAAAGCAACAAGCGCGCTTTCCTATTTAGGATCAAGCGTGGCACTGATGGTGAAGGTGCCACCAGTGCCGTCCTCCTTGGCGGCCACTTTCTTGGTCTCCGGTGAAGCTATCTTCGCCTTCTTGCACTTGCCGGTGGAGCTCGATGGTGCGTCCTCGACGGTAGCGCAGCACTCCGAAGAGGTGCGCTTGCCGGAGTAGGCATCAGAGCTATTCTTGCCGGACTTGGCCTTCTTCTTCCCCCCGGGAGCTTCAGCGGCAAGTGGTTTGCGTTCTGCTGCGGCTTCTGCTTCCCGGTAGATCTTGTCGGTACAGATGAGTGCATCCTTCTTGTCACCTTGGACAGAAATGACACTTATCGGACCAGGCATCTTGAGCACATTGTAGGCATAGTGAGAGGCTGCCATGAACTTGGCGAGCGCTAGACGGCCAAGTATCCCATTGTATGGCAATGGGAAATCAGCAACGTCAAATGTGACTCTCTCTGTCCTGAAATTCAGCTCGCTGCCAAATGTCACTGGCAGTGTGATCTTCCCCTTCGGCTTGCTCCTTCCCGGGTTTATTCCTTGAAAGGTACCAGTCTCTTCGAGCTCGCTATCGGGGATCTGGAGCTTCTTGAGCACAGCGGATGAGATCAGATTTAGGCCGGCCCCGCCGTCAACCAGCATCTTCGTGACCCTGAGATTGCGGATTGTTGGTGAAACCAACATCGGCAAGCACCCGACCGCAGTAATGCGGTTAGGGTGATCTTCAACGTCGAAGATGATGGGCGTGCTGGACCACTTTAGGGGCTTGCGCGACTCAACGGACGGTTCTGCTGCGTTCACTTCCCGCACCCACTGTTTGAGCTAGCGGTGCGAGGTGTGCAGAGAAGCACCGCCATCGACGCACAACACCTCTGTCGCCTTCTGGAACTCTTGCTCGTCAGTCTCATCTTCCTCCATCTCATCATCCTCATCTTCGTCTTGGTCCTTGTCGCGGCCGCGGGGAGGCCTGTCCCCTTGCCGCGGCTTGGCCTTGTCACGGCGCCCTCCCCGGGCAGGATACTTCTTGCCGGATCCTCCGCCACCTTGCCGGGCCTTCTCCTTGTCGCGGCGCTCGTATTCAGCTTTCTGTAGCTCCTCCATCTACTCAACTTTCTTGCAGGCTTGGAGATCATGGCCCTTGGTGCGGTGGATCTTGCAATACTGCTTGCCGGAGCCATCCTGCTTGTCGGCGGCCACCACAGCCTTGCCGGAATCACCAGCTCTAGCCTTCTCGGAACCGCCTCCGCTGCTGGATTGCTCAACAGCTAGCATGTCCTCAACCTTCCTCTTTTTGTTATTCCGCCTCCGTTTCCTCTTTGCCGGAGGGGCGTCCTCACTGTCAGATCCTTCTGCTGCAGCATTCTCTCCGGGGAGTCTCCTCCCCTCCTCAGCCCGTCCACACTTGTCGGCCAGAGCATATAGCTCGCTGACATCCCTGATTTTGCACATCGCCATCTCCTCCCTCATCCTGCGGTTACACACGTTCTGATGGAACGCGCTGATAACTGTGGCAGGGTGGACGTCTGGGATGTTGCGCTGCACCTGACTGAATCTCTATATATACTTGCGCAGGGGTTCTCCCTCCTTCTGGGCGAGCAGGTGAAGATCACTCTCCTGGCCATGTGGTTTGTGGCCGCCTGTAAAGGCGCCAACAAACTGATGGCACAAGTCCGCCCACGAAGAGATGGAGTTGTCTGGCAAGTGCATGAGCCAAGATCTGACGTTGGGCTTGAGTACCAGCGGGAAGTAGTTGGCGAGGATCTTCTCGTCGCGCCCTCCGGCAGCCTGCACCGCGATGGTGTAGATGCTGAGGAACTCTGACGGATGTATCCTGCCATCGTACTTCTCGGGCACGTCTGGCTTGAAGTTCTTGGTACTGGGCCACTGGACTTGCCGCAGCTCACGGGTGAACGCGGGGCAACCTGCCGCGTACGGCAAGTCGCCGGGTTCCCCTGGCGCATGCATGTCGACAGTGGGCCCAGCGCGTCGGTCAGATTGACGTCGCGCTTCTCTTCGACGCTCGATGCGAGTGCGAGCGTCTTCGTGTCGTCGTTCTTGGAGAACTTGGCGTTGATCGCGGCGAGCTCGCGGGTCCGACGACGCGGTGGAGTCGGTGTCGAGGTTGGCCCGGCGAGTCGGCGATCTTGGCCTTCGGGGCGGGGAGCGCGCAGTGATGGCACCCCCAGCAGTCTCGTCGGCATCGGCTTGCGCCTGGGCTTCTTGCCAGGGCTTCGATGTGCTCGGTTGTCGGGGCTTGTCGCCGTTGGCGAAGCCAATGAGGCTATAAATGGCGGCCCTCCAGTCGTCGATCTTGTCCGGCGCCGGAGGGTAATCTAGAAGCAGCTGGGCTCGGGCCAGCGCTTCCTCTGGAGTCTTGGGCGGCGGTGGCGAGCGGTGCGAGGTGCGAGACATGCTCAAACTTCTAACAGTGTTAGAAGGAGCAAAATCTCGCACAGGCGACTGCACTGCGCTCGTGCCAGCATGTTGGCGCGCATGCTGGCCTTGAGCGTCCCGCGACCCACCAGCTTGGCCTTGTTCCAATGCGAGTACGGTGCTAGGAGCACCGTGGCGTTGCTGATCCTGCACCTCCTGGGAGGGGTGCGGGGGATATGCAAAAGCTGAATCTTGCGGGGCCTTGTCCTTGGACCGGGTGACGATGCGCGTCCCCCTACCGGCGCCCGCTCCTCTGCCGGCGTCTGCCCCACCGCCCGTTTGCTCCAGTGGCGGTAGGGAAGTCGCAGACGGAGCGGCCAATTCAGAAGTCTTCTTCTTTGGTGGCATGTCGACGAAGATGTTGATGTAGCGCATGTAGACGTCGGATCAGATACGCATAGCCTCGACGCCCCCCTACCTGGCGCGCCAGAGATGTTCGTGGCCGGGCTGGGGAGTCCACGAGCACCTATGGGGCAGGAGGTGCCCCTTTGTTTGTCCGGCAAGGGAGCGGAGGGCGCACGCAGAGCAGATCGAGGCGAGGGAGCGCGCGGAGGATTTTTACCCAGCTTCGGAGCTCTTCGGAGAGATAAAACTCCTACTGCTGCTTTGTGTGTTTTTATTCTGTTCTTGCTCGAGAGAGCGGGCGTGGCCTTGAATCAGCCGAACTGAGGGACCGAACCCCTTCTACGTGCGCATGGGCCTCCCTTTTATAAGCTAAAGGGGTCACCGACAGGTGGCAGCGTAGAAAGAGGGGTAGAAAGGTAAAAACGCGGGTTGGTACAACTACTACCAACTGTGTCCCCTACCTAACTCTGACAGCAGGGGACAAGGGCATTTAATGCCCGTCCGGTCGCCCCAACAGTGCAAGGAAGCGACCGTTAGAGGCGCCACCGATTGCCACGATGGCCTCCTTGTTAGCTCCTTTTGCCACCTCGCACCGCATGGCTGCACAACGCCTTGCCACGTGCACCAGGAGTGATCCTGGGGCGACACGTCGTCGGGTGTGCTGGAGCGCGGGTGCAGGGCGGCAGCCTTGCCGCGGCAAGCGCCTTGCCGCGGCCCTTGTCTTGTCGCACCAGCAAGCTTGCCGCTCGCCGGGCCTTGCCGGGACGCGCGGGGCGTCGCGGCAAGTTTCTTGAAGTGCCTTGGATGGCCTTCCCGGCAAGCTCCTCTTGCCAGGGCCTTTGTCCTTCCCGGCAAGCTCCTCTTGCCGGGGCCTTGGTTGGCCTTCCCGGCAAGCTCCTCTTGCCGGAGCCTTGGTTGGCTTTCCCGGCAGGCTCCTCTTGCTGGGGCTTTTAGCTTGAGTGCTTTGTTCTCGAACGGTGTCAAAGTAGCCGTGGAGGATCTTGGCGGGCACCCGGCAAGCCCCGCCGCGGGTCGCTGCGACTGCCCGTGCACAAGTTCGGGGTACTAAGGTACCCCCTACTTTAGTACACCGACACAGTGTGTTCCTATTGAGCCAGGACAAAATTCTGTTGTCGCTGCTACTGCTGTTGGTGCTTCTATAGCTCCTGCTGCTACTGCAGAGGTGGAGGACTATTACGAGGATGAGGTTGATCAAAATCATAACTACGTGCAGCCACCAGCACCACCACCAGCAGGTCAACCTCAGGTTTTTATTCACAACGGTAGGCCTGCACCACCACCTCAGGTACGAGATCATGACCATGTTCCTAAACTGAAATTGAATATTCCACCGTTTGAGGGTAGATATATTCCTGGTGTATATCTTACTTGGGAGTTAGAAACTGAACAATGTTTTACATGTTTACAATATCCCGAGGAGAGACGGGTTGCTGCTGCTGTTTGTGCTTTCACTAGTTTTGCATGTGTATGGTGGTCTGAACATTGTAGATTATATCCTATTCCAGCTACTTGGGCTGCTTTGCAGACTGCTATGTGTACTCATTGGGTTCCACCATATTATCAACGTGAATTGCTTCAAAAATTGCAGCGTTTAAGACAAGGAAAAAATTCTGTAGAAGAATATTATCAGGAATTACAAACTGGCATGATTAGATGTGGTATTGTTGAGGAGAATGAAGCTATGCTTGCACGTTTATGGGTGGATTAAATAGAGAGATTCAAACCATTCTAGAGTATAAGGAGTATACTAATATCACTCATTTATTTCATCTTCCTTGTAAAGCTGAACGTGAAGTGCAGGATCGACAAGCATTGGAGTGAACTAACTTTTATGCAGGTCGACCTTCATCATGGACACCACGTGCATCTTCTACTTCCACTGCACCAGCACCTCCATTAGGTGCCACCTCCAGCCGTGATACAAGAAAGCAGGCACAACCACCACTATCTGCCAAGAGCGCACCTGCCGGGCCTACACAGAGCTCTTCTTCTTCCATGGCATCAACTGGGCACACAAGTGATATTATTTGTCATCGTTGTAAGGGAAGAGGTCATTATGCGAGCGAATGCAAATCTCAGCGTGTGATGATTGCTACTGAGGATGGTGGGTATGAGTCTGCTAGTGACTATGATGAGGAGACTTTGGCTCTTATTACACGTGAAGAACACGGTGGAGATGATTCTGATCATGAGACGCAATACGTGGCTCCTGAAGACGCTGACAGGTATGAATGCTTAGTTGCTCAACGTGTTTTGAGTGTGCAGGTCACACAAGCTGAGCAAAATTAGAGGCATAATTTGTTCCTTACAAAGGGAGTTGTGAAGGAACATTCTGTGCGCGTCATCATAGACGGAGGGAGCTGCAACAACTTGGCTAGCATGGAGATGGTGGAGAAGCTCTCTCTCACCACAAGACCACATCCACATGCTTACTACATCCAATGGTTCAACAACAGTGGCAAGGTTAAGGTAACATCTATTTTTCGTGTGCATTTTAGTATCTCTACATATGCTGATTATGTTGATTGTGATGTGGTACATATGCAAGCATGTTCCTTATTACTTGGTAGACCATGGCAATTGATAAAAATTCTGTACACCATGGTCAAAACAATCAGTATACTCTTGTTCATAAGGATAAAAATATTACTTTGCTTCCTATGACTCCTGATTCCATTTTGAAAGATGATATTAATAGAGGTAATAAAGCAAAACAGGAGAAGAATAAGAGTGAAAATCATATTGTGGCAAAAGAATTTGAGCAACAAATGAAGCCTAATAATAAACCATCTTGCGTTTCTTCTGAAATTAAATTGAAAAGTGCATGTTTATTGGCCACCAAATCTGATATTGTTGAGCTAGATTTCAGCAAATCTGTTTGCTATGCTTTTGTGTGCAAAGAGGCATTGTTTTCATTCGAGGACGTGCCTTCCTCTTTGCCTCCTTCTGTCACTAACATTTTGCAGGAGTTCGCTGACGTCTTTCCACAAGACATGCCACCGGGATCACCGCCTATTCGAGGGATTGAGCATCAGATTGACTTAATTCCCGGTGCTTCACTGCCAAATCGTGCGCCATACCGTACCAATCTAGAGGAGACGAAGGAGATTATGCGTCAAGTACAAGAGCTTCTCAACAAAGGTTATATACACGAATCCGTTAGTCCTTGTGATGTTCCTATTATTTTAGTGCCGAAAAAGGATAGTACATCGCGTATGTGTGTTGACTGTAGAGGCATTAATAATACTACTATTTGTTATCGTCATCCTATTCCTAGGCTAGATGATATGCTTGATGAATTGAGTGGCTCTATAAAATTCTCCAAAATTGATTTGCGTAGTGGATACCATCAAATTCGTATTAAATTGGGGGATGAATGGAAAACAACATTTAAAACTAAGTTTGGATTATATGAGTGGTTAGTCATGCCTTTTGGGTAAACTAACGCACCTCGTACTTTCATGAGATTAATGAACGAAGTTTTACGTGGTTTCATTGGACGATTTGTGGTAGTTTACTTTGATGACATTTTAATTTATAGCAGATCTTTGGAGGAACATTTGGAACATTTACGTGCTATTTTTATTGCTCTACGTGATGCACGTTTGTTTGGTAACCTTGGGAAGTGCACCTTTTGCACCCACCGAGTGTCTTCTCTTGGCTATATTGTTACTCCACAGGGAATTGAAGTTGATAAAGCCAAGATTGAAGCTATTGAGAGTTGGCCACAACCCAAAATGGTCACACAAGTGAGGAGTTTTCTTGGCCTTACTGGATTCTATAGGTGTTTTGTGAGAGATTTTAGCACCATTGCTACACCTCTCAATGAGCTTAAAAAGAAGGATGTGCCTTTTGTTTGGGGTACCGCACAGGAAGAAGCTTTCACGGTGTTGAAAGATAAGTTGACACATGCTCCTTTACTCAAACTTCCTGATTTTAATAAGACATTTGAGCTTGAATGTGATGCTAGTGGAATTGGATTAGGAGGTGTGTTATTACAAGATGGCAAACCTGTTGCATACTTTTCTGAAAAATTGAGTGGGCCTAGTCTGAATTATTCTTCTTATGATAAAGAATTATACACTCTTGTTTGGACTTTAGAAACATGACAACATTATTTATGGCCCAAAGAATTTGTTATACATTCTGATCTTGAATCTTTGAAACATATTAAAAGTTAAGCTAAACTGAAACATAGACATGCTAAATGGGTTGAATTCATTGAGACTTTCCCTTATGTCATTAAACACAAGAAGGGTAAAGAAAATGTTATTGCTGATGCATTGTCTCGTCACTATACTATGCTTTCACAACTTGACTTCAAAATATTTGGTTTGGAGACCATCAAAGATCAATATGTGCATGATGCTGATTTTAAAGATGTATTGCAGAATTGTGAAGAAGGAAGAACATGGAACAAGTTTGTCGTTAATGATGGATTTGTGTTCCGTGATAACAAGCTATGCATTCCAGCTAGCTCCGTTCGTCTTTTGTTGTTGCAGGAGGCGCATGGAGGACTAATGGGACACTTTGGCATGAAGAAGACGGAGGACAAACTTGCTACACATTTCTTTTGGCCAAAGATGAGGCGGGATGTTGAGCGCTTTGTTGCTCGCTGCACAACATGTCAAAAAGCCAAGTCAAGACTCAATCCTCATGGTTTATATATGCCTTTGCCTGTACCTAGTGTTCCTTGGGAGGATATGATAGAGGCAAAGATGTCCCGTCTTTCGACGAGATGGTGGCTATCGTTTTCTGTGGTAGTCGAGCTTGACGATCCGACTACGAATGTGCGTGACGTCGCGCCTTAGCAATCGCTAAACCAACTTCCGAGGGGTTATTGGCCACGCCGGAGCACGATCAACCTGACCACGAGGGTCTGTTTCCTGCGAGCAAACGAAGAACAAGCAAGAAACTGAGATTGCAATCTGGATATTGCGAATATAAGATGAAAGCTTTATTGATCAAGATGGGGTTCCGTGACGTCTTGGTCTGGTCGTTGAACACAAACAAAGTACGCGAAGTTGCTGCTATGGTGAACTTTAATCTAAACAAAACCCAAAGTCTAAACGACGCCCTAAGGGCTGTATATATGGAGGTAGAGGGGGCAATTTCGTGGCCCTTGGGGAAGGGGTCCGAAACCAACCCTATCTCTTGTTTCCCCACACATACAGACTCTAAAAACAGCTTATACTCAAGTATTTCGAAAATACATGGACCTGGCCCAATAATGAGGTGACGCAGCTCCTAGAATAGCCTCTGGACGAAAGTTATGAAGTAGCATCTTGTATATTTCGTCCAAGGCTTCATGCACTCATTATGGTGGCTTCAACGTCCTGAAATCATCACTTGTAACTCCGTTCTTATTCCCCTTGCGCATGCCATCATCTCCATGCTTGTTCTTGCTCCAATGTTCATCCTTCTCCAAGCTAGGCCCTACATTTGTAAGCAAAACAAATGTATCCAATTTATGCAGCATCATATTCTCATGAACATTAGAATCATTACCAAGAAACGAAAGTACCTGGTAATTTAATTGGCGTGCGCGAGCTCTAGTAATTGGTCCAGTATGCATAGCAGCAGGGGCTGTGGGTGTAACAATGGTATTGAAGTCCTAATCAAGATATATCTATGGACTTTATTTTAGGTTTACCTCGAACAAAGAAGGGGAGGGATAGCATATTTGTTGCCGTGGAAAGATTCTCGAAAATGGCACACTTTATACCATGTCATAAAAGCGATGATGCTGTTAATGTTGCTGATTAGTTCTTTTGTGAAATTATTCGCTTGCATGGTGTGCCAAATACTATTGTTTCAGATCGTGATACTAAATTTCTTAGCCACTTTTGGAGATGTTTATGGGCTAAGTTGGGGACTAAACTGCTTTTTAGTACTACTTGTCACCCCCAAACTGATGGACAAACTGAAGTAGTCAATAGAACATCGTCTACTATGCTTAGGGTTGTTTTGAAGAATAATAAGAAAATGTGGGAAGAATGCTTGCCTCATATCGAATTTGCTTATAATCCTTCATTGCATTCTACTACTAAGATGTGCCCTTTTGAAGTTGTGTATGGTTTACTACCTCGTGCACCTATTGATTTGTTGCCTCTTCCATCTTCGGAGAAGGTTAATTTTGATGCTAAACAACGTGCTAAATTAATTTTGAAAATGCATGAGTTAACTAAGGAAAACATTGAGCGTATGAATGCTAAATATAAACTTGCTGGAGATAAGGGTAGAAAACATGTTGTGTTTGCACATGGAGATCCTCTTTGGTTACATTTGCGTAAGGATAGATTTCCCGATTTGCGCAAATCAAAGCTAATGCCACGTGCCGATGGCCCTTTTAATGTGTTAGAGAAAATAAATGATAATGCATATAAACTTGAGCTGCCAGCAGATTTTGGGGTTAGTCCCACTTTTAACATTGCAGATTTGAAGCCTTATTTGGGTGAGGAAGATGAGCTTCCGTCGAGGACGACTTCATTTCAAGAAGGGGAGGATGATGAGGACATCAATACCATTGTTACACCCACAGCCCCTACTGCTATACATACTGGACCAATTACTAGAGCTCGCGCACGCCAATTAAATTACCAGGAACTTTCGTTTCTTGGTAATGATTCTAATGTTCATGAGAATATGATGCTGCGTAAATTGGATACATTTGTTTTGCTTACAAATGAAGGGCCTAGCTTGGAGAAGGATCAACATTGGAGCAAGAACAAGCATGGAGATGATGGCATGCGCAAGGGGAACAAGAATAGAGTTACAAGTGATGATTTCAGGACGTTGAAGCCACCATAATGAGTGCATGAAGCCTTGGACGAAATATACAAGATGCTACTTCATAACTTTTGTCCAGAGGATATTCTGGGTGATGCATCACCTTATTATTGGGCCAGGCCCATGTATTTTCGAAATACTTGAGTATAGGCTGTTTTTAGAGTCCGTGTGTGTGGGGAAACAAGATATAGGGTTGGGTTAGGACCCCTTCCCCAAGGGCCACGAAATTTCCCCCTCTTCCTCCATATATACAGCCCTTAGGGCGTCGTTTAGACTTTGGGTTTTGTTTAGCTTAAAGTTCGCCATAGCTGCAACTTCGCGTACTTCGTTTGTGTTCAACGACCAGACAAAGGCATCACAGAACCCCACCTTGATCAATAAAGCTTTCCTCTTATATTCAAAATATCCAGATTGCAATCTTAGTTTCTTGCTTGTTCTTCATTGGCCTGCAGGAAACAGACCTTCGTGGTCAGGTTGATCGTGCTCCGGCGTGGTCAATAACCTCTTGGATTTGGTTTAGCGATTGCTAAGGCGCGACGTCCTCGCACGTTCGTAGTCGGATCGTCAAAGTCGACTTCCACCAAAATGATAGCCACCATCTCATCGAAAGATGGGACACCTTTGCCTCTGTCACCTGGATCATCCCGACCAACACCCGGATCATCCGGACCCCGCCTACGTGCGTGACTTGGGCCGAGGCCCGTGTACCCCTTCACCCCTCACTTACCCCTTCGTGGCTTACACTACATATAGACCCCCTCCTCCTCCTAGATAGGGTTAGCATTGGTTTAGCTCATTTGAGATAGAGCTTTGCTCATCCATACGGATCTCCTCCTCGTGAGAGACCGCGGCCTCTTCGGAGAAGATCCACCTGGATTCAAGACCCCTTTATGGGAAGATCCCTCGTGGATTCAAGACCTCCTGTCGGAGATGAACTACCAACACTTGTATCGTCCTTTGTTGGATTTGGATCTTGTACCCTTTTGTGTTTCGAGGATCTAGCACATGTGTGACTTTATTCTTGTTGGTTGAGTGCTCTCTCGTGTTTTTCCCTCGTTCCCCTCCTCGTGTTCTTCGTGTTCTTCGTAGGGATCTGCTCCAAATGTGAAAGATCGGCCTCTAGGGTTCTACCCTACATCACTTAGGGACGGCAACTTCATCTCCGGCATGTGTATAGCCCATCTTTCCACTTCCACATTGCCAAGTGCAAACCACCACCGCTTTCCGCTACCACCATTTTGACATTTGACGTTTGAGATTTTGAGTTCACGGTTTTTCCGTTTCCTAAGGTGTTTCGGCTACTTAGGGACGAGTCTCCATCATCTTGGTTTCTACATCAAGAACACCGCCACTCATCATCGCCACGGACGGTAACCTCCATATCATCTTGGTATCGTGGTATCCCTCCATTGTATATTCCCCTTGCCATTGCATAGTTAACCCCTAGCCCATTTTGTGTTACTTGCCTATCGAGACTAGCCATTTGAGTATTGCCGGCAACATGACTTGTGCACATTAGTGATCATACTTCCCATAGCATACATACCATATCATCGTGGTGCATATCTTGGTATCATATCTTGTGTCACAAGTTTGTTCCTGCATATACACAATTGCTATCTTGGTTTGTGCATTGTGCAATAGTGGCCATACAAAAAAAGAAACAAAGCTTTTAAGCAAAAGAAAGAGAGCAAACAAGCTTCTAAGCAAGTGCCATAGAATCATACCACATTGCACATAAGATTGTCATATTCGATCATCTTGGATCATCTTGAGAGAAACACCGGGAACCATACATACATAGCATACTTGGGATAAAAGTTGCTACATTTTGCAGCTTATAGGTTGTGCACAAGTGTCATATCCGCCTATAGAGCAATCGTGCTAGCGTATCTCTTGAGTTGTGCAACATGAGCATTTTCCGTGGATTCCACATTTTGTGCTCATTCCTTGGTTGCACGAGCCCATTTATCTATCCGTGTGTGTGTCTCCGTGTGCCATCCATATTGCTATTGGTCTACTTCTCTCGCTTGCAAATTTGTGAATCTCTTTCAACATTATTCACTCTTGCTAACATTTTGCATTAAATTTTTGTGCCACTATCCTCACCAAGCTCCAGCATAAGCTTTACTTGTGTAGGTATGAGAACCGACAATGATAGAGGCAAAGGTGTCCCGTCTTTCGATGAGGTGATGGATATCGCTTTGGTGGAAGTCGACTCTGACGATCCGACTAAGAACGTGCGAAGACGTAGCGCCTTAGCAATCGCTAAACCAACTCCGAGAGGTTATTGACCACGCCAGAGCACGATCAACCTAACCACGAAGGTCTATTTCCTGCAAGCAAACGAAGAACAAGCAAGAAACTAAGATTGCAATCTGGATATTGCGAATAACAGAGGAAAGCTTTATTGATCAAGGTGGGGTTCTGTGACACCTTTGTCTGGTCGTTGAACACAAACGAAGTACGCGAAGTTGCAGCTATAGCGAACTTTTAATCTAAACAAAACCCAAATTCTAAACGGTGCCCTAAGGGCTGTATATATGGAGGAAGAGGGGGTGAATTTCGTGGCCCTTGGTGGAGGGGTCCGAAATTAACCCTATCTCTTGTTTCCCCACACATACGGACTCTAAAAATAGCCTATACTTATGTATTTCAAAATTACATGGGCCCGGCCCAATAATAAGGTGACGCAGCACCTAGAATAGCCTCGAGACCAAATTTATGGAGTGGCATCTTGTATATTTCGTCCAAGGCTTCATGCACCCATTATGGTGGCTTCAAAGTCCTGAAATCATCACTTGTAACTCCGTTCTTGTTCCCCTTGCGCATGCCATCATCTCCATGCTTGTTCTTGCTCCAATGTTCATCCTTCTCCAAGCTAGGCCCTTCATTTGTAAGCAAAACAAATGTATCCAATTTAGGAAGCATCGTATTCTCATGAACATTAGAATCATTACCAAGAAACGAAAGTACCTGATAATTTAATTGGCGTGCGTGAGCTCTAGTAATTGGTCCAGTATATGTAGCAGTAGGGGCTGTGGGTGTAACAATAGTATTGATGTCCTCATCACCCTCCCCTTCTTGAAATGAAGTCGTCCTTGATGGAAGCTCATCTTCCTCACCCAAATAAGGCTTCAAATCTGCAATGTTAAAATTAGGACTAGCCCCAAAATCTGCAGGCAGCTCAAGTTTATATGCGTTATCATTTATTTTCTCCAACACCTTAAAAGGACCATCAGCACGTGGCATTAACTTTGATTTGCGCAAATCGTGAAATCTATCCTTACGCAAATGTAACCAAACAAGATCTCCAGGTGCAAACACAACATGTTTTCTACCCTTATCTCCAGCAAGTTTATATTTAGCATTCATATGCTCAATGTTTTCTTTAGTTAACTCATGCATTTTTAAAATCAATTCAGCATGTTCTTTAGCATCAAAATTAACCTTCTCCGAAGATGGAAGAGGCAACAAATCAATAGGTGCTCGAGGTAGGAAACCATACACAATTTCAAAAGGGCACATCTTAGTAGTAGAATGCAATGAATGATTATAAGAGAATTCAATATGAGGCAAGCATTCTTCCCATAGTTTCTTATTATTCTTCAAAACAGCCCTAAGCATAGTAGACAATGTTCTATTGACTACTTCAGTTTGTCCATCAGTTTGGGGGTAACAAGTAGTACTAAAAAGCATATTGGTCCCCAACTTAGCCCATAAACATCTCCAAAAGTGGCTAAGAAATTTAATATCACGATCTAAAACAATAGTATTGGGCACACCATGCAAGCGAATAATTTCATGAAAGAACAAATCAGTAACATTAACGGCATCATCGCTTTTTTGACATGGTATAAAGTGTGCCATTTTCGAGAATCTATCCACGACAACAAATATGCTATCCCTCCCCTTCTTTGTTCGAGGTAAACCTAAAACAAAGTCCATAGATATATCCTCCCAAGGAACACTAGGTACAGACAAAGGCATATATAAACCATGAGGATTGAGTCGTGACTTTGCTTTTTGACAGGTAGTGCAGCGAGCAATAAAACACTCAGCATCCTGTCTCATCTTTGGCCAAAAGAAATGTGTAGCAAGTACGTCCTCCGTCTTCTTCACGCCAATGTGTCCCATTAATCCCCCTCCATGCGCCTCCTGCAACAACAAAAGACGAATAGAGCTAGCTGGAATGCATAGCTTGTTATCACGGAACACAAATCCATCATTAATGACAAACCTGTTCCATGTTCTTCCTTCTTCACAATTCTGCAATACATCTTTAAAATCAGCATCATGGACATATTGATCTTTGATGGTCTCCAAACCAAATATTTTGAAGTCAAGTTGTGAAAGCATAGTATAGCGACGAGACATATTGATCTTTGATGGTCTCCAAACCAAACATTTTCTTTACCCTTCTTGTGTTTAATGACATAAGGGAAAGTCTCAATGAATTCAACCCATTTAGCATGTCTACAATTTAGTTTAGCTTGACTTTTAATATGTTTCAAAGATTCAAGATCAGAATGTATAACAAATTCTTTGGGCCATAAATAATGTTGCCATGTTTCTAAAGTCCAAACAAGAGCGTATAATTCTTTATCATAAGAAGAATAATTCAGACTAGGCCCACTCATTTTTCAGAAAAGTATGCAACAGGTTTGCCATCTTGTAATAACACACCTCCTAAACCAATTCCACTAGCATCACATTCAAGCTCAAATGTCTTATTAAAATCAGGAAGTTGGAGTAAAGGAGCATGTGTCAACTTATCTTTCAACACCGTGAAAGCTTCTTCCTGTGCGGTACCCCAAACAAAAGGCACATCCTTCTTTTTAAGCTCATTGAGAGGTGCAGCAATGGTGCTAAAATCTCTCACAAAACGCCTATAGAATCCAGTGAGGCCAAGAAAACTCCTCCCTTGTGTGACCGTTTTGGGCTGCGACCAACTCTCAATAGCATCAATCTTGGCTTTATTAACTTCAATTCCCTGTGGAGTAACAACATGGCCAAGAGAAGACACTCGGTCGGTGCAAAAGGTGCACTTCCCAAGGTTACCAGACAAACGTGCATCACGTAGAGAAATAAAAACAGCACGTAAATGTTCCAAATGTTCCTCCAAAGATCTTCTATAAATTAAAATGTCATCAAAGTAAACTACCACAAATCGTCCAATGAAAGCACGTAAAACATCGTTCGTTAATCTCATGAAAGTACGAGGTGCATTAGTTTACCCAAAAGGCATGACTAACCACTCATATAATCCAAACTTAGTTTTAAATGTTGTTTTCCATTCATCCCCCAATTTAATACGAATTTGATGGTATCCACTACGCAAATCAACTTTGGAGAATTTTGTAGAGCCACTCAATTCATCAAGCATATCATCTAGCCTAGGAATAGGATGACGATAACGAATAGTAATATTATTAATGCCTCTATAATCAACACACATACGCGATGTACCATCCTTTTTCGTCACTAAAATAATAGAAACAACACAAGGACTAAGGGATTCGCGTATATAACCTTTGTCGAGAAGCTCTTGTACTTGACGCATAATCTCCTTCGTCTCCTTTGGATTGGTACGGTATGGTGCATGGTTGGGTAGCGATGCACCAGGAATTAAGTCAATTTGATGTTCAATCCCTCGGATAGGTGGTAATCTCGGTGGCACATCTTGTGGGAAGACGTCAGCGAACTCCTGCAAAATGTTAGTGACAGCAGGGGGCAAAGAGGAAGGCACGTCCTCGAATAAAAATAATGCCTCTTTGCACACAAAAGCATAACAAACAGATTTGCTAAAATCTAGCTCATCAATATCAGATTTAGTGGCAAGTGAACATGCACTTTTCAATTTAATTTCAGAAGCAATACTAGATGGTTTATTATTAGGCTTCATTTGTTGCTCAAATTCTTTTGCCAGAATATGATTTTCACTCTTATTCTTCTCCTGTTTTGCTTTATTATCTCTATTAATATCATCTTTCAAAATGGATTCAGGAGTCATAGGAAGCAAAGTAATATTTTTATCCTTATGAACAAGAGTATACTGATTGTTGCTACCATGGTGGATAGAATTTTTATCAAAATGCCATGGTCGACCAAGTAATAAGGAACATTGAGGGAGTCCTGGACTAGGGGGTGTTCGGACAGCCGAACTATCAACGTCCGCCGGACTGCGAGACTACGAAGATACAAGATTGAAGACTCCGGCTCATTTCCGGAAGGTACTTTACTTGGCGTGGAAGGCAAGCTTGGCGATACAGATACGTAGATCTCCTACTATTGTAACCGACTCTGTGTAACCCTAGCCCTCTCCGGTATCTATATAAACCGGAGGGCTTTAGTCCGTAGGACAACATACACAACATACAATCATACCATAGGTTAGCTTCTAGGGTTTAGCCTCCTTGATCTGGTGGTAGATCTACTCTTGTACTACCCATATCATCAATATTAATCGAGCAGGACGTAGGGTTTTACCTCCATCGAGAGGGCCCGAACCTGGGTAAAAACATCGTGTCCCTCATCTCCTGTTACCATCCGCCTAGATGCACAGTTCGGGACCCCCTACCCGAGATCCGCCGGTTTTGACACCGACAAACATGCTTGCATAGGCACCACATCACAATCAACATAATCAGCATATGTAGAGATACTAAAATGCACACGAACAGTACGTGTTACCTTAACCTTGCCGCTGTTGTTGAACCATTGGATGTAGTAAGGATGTTGATACGGGGCTAACCTGGTGTAGGCCGATCTTTCACGTTTGGAGTGGGATCCCTTGAAGAACATGATGAACACGGGGAAGAACGGAGAGAAATCACAAGGGAAAACACTCAAGAACAAGTCTAATCACACATCCACTACACAATCAAACACACAAGATCACAAGGTACATGAACAACAAAGGGAAAGATACAAGGTAAGGTTCATCTCCAAGAGGAGGTCTTGATGATATCCTAGACGGATCTTCCCACGAGGGGGTCTTGATGATATCCCGTGGGATCTGCTCCTAGATGGAGGTCTTGGCCTCCAATGGAGTGGTAATCTCTCTCTCTCTCAACAGTAGAGGTAGGAGCAAAGCTCACCTAAGAATGAGCTATCATATTTGCTTCCCCTAGAAAGGAGGTGGAGGTGGTCTAGTTATAGTCTAAGCCATGAAGGGGGTAAGTGGGAGAGGGATACAAGGCCAAAGGACCACGGCTGCGCACAGGCAGGGCGGTAGTACCGGACACATGAGTGGTAGTACCGCTTGGAGGGTCTGAGCGGTAGTACCGCTTGCTTTGGACGGTAGTACCGCCCTTTCTGGACTGGGCATGTCCTTCTTCTTCCGTCTTTTCTTCCAGGCTACCCTCGCGGATGGTGTAGTGGTTCCTTGGCGCTTGCACTCCCCCTCGACATCCGTGATGCTCCAACAATACCTATGCATGCACACAGGAGAAGTGTCAAGTAGTATACCATCCTCGAAGGAGAAGATTCACCTTTATGTATGAGAAGTAGAGGTCGCACGTGTCACTTGCCAAATGGACTCTTGACATGGTGATGACCGTAGGATGCTCTGCATCATCCCCTCCCCCATGGAAAAGATCCAACGTCGGATCGAAAACCAAATCACCATGGGAAAGAGATGGTGTTGCCGTGTAGGAGCGGTCAATCACCAAGTTCTTGTTATCTTGAAGCTCGAAATGGGCACTCTCGAATGTCGCACCATCTTGTGATTCCTTCAAAAGGAGCAAATAGAACAAACACTTGGAAAAAGAAATGTGGTTAGCGTTAGTGCAAAACCAAGCATTCAAGAGGTGATTCACCAAACAAGTGTTGTCATCAAGCATATCATAGGGTGTGATAAAGGATTGTGACATGGCATGTAAGCATATCAATCGAGCACAAGCAAAAATATCATGGGAACAAGCATGTAAATGTGAGGTAGAGATGCAAATATGTGTGACAAGAGCATAAGCATCTACCTCAAGGTCATAGCAAGCATTCACAAATTGATCAATGAAAGGTCTATGGTAGGCATAGGAAAGATTCACAACACCAAATAAAATGAAGTGTCTAAACACATGGGTCAAGTGCAAGACAATCCAAGCATAACGTGCATAGGGTGTAGTGAATATAGTGTGGCACTCAACACAATAGAAAGAGCAAATGTGCATCATGTGTGAGGCAGTCAAGTCAAGCATGAGACAAGCAATGGGACATGGCATATGTGAAGAAATGACATTGGTGCAACCAAGCATATCATAGGGGCAAGTAATCCAAGAATTGGATGCAACACACAAGGCATATATATCATGATGCGTGGGAATGTGATAATGGCAAGTCAAAGCAAGATCTCTAGCAAGTGCGCAATCAAGTGGTCCAAGATGACCAATAAGTCTCACGGTGCAAGCAACACAAGTAGTATGATCCGCAATATCCATGCTCAAGAAAGATGTCACCTTGAAGGCATGTCCTTGTGCATTCTTCACAATGCTGAAGCGCAAGCAAACACGGTGTAGAAGCGAGTCGTGGTAGAATGTATGAGGCTCGCTCTCAAGAGCTTGAATGGTCAACTCACGTGAAGTGGAAGTCGAAACAAAGTCCTAGTATCCTACACATGCACACAACAAAACAAAGAACATATGCACATGGTAGATAAACACATCATCCATCATGTTGGTTCTCATCTTGTGCACATAATGATTAGAAGCACAAGTGCATGAATAATATGATGCAATAATGGCAATATTCATGGCACTAGGTATATGGTGCAAAGAAGTAAGACAAACATGCTTCACAAGTAATATGTCAAAATCTCCAAACATATGTGAGAATGCTAGGGGGGCAAACTCATGAGCAAGACTAATAGCATGGTTGCATTCAATACATGGAAAATCTAGCATGAGAGAGGCCACATATGGAGATATGTGACAAGAAGCAATAACAGTCATGTGCAAAGCGTGTAGATGGTTTTCATCAACCGCATGAAATGAGCAAGTATGAGTCATTGGTGATGCAACATAAGCAAGCATAGAGATCAAGTCGTGCAAACTAGTGGAGCGAAGATGCAACACACTAGAGTAAATCATGGCAATCATGTCATGTGAGCAAATACTAGGCATAGACAATGCACATGACATATCGCAAGCACAAACACAAAGCAAGATGAAAGTATCATCATAGGAATGGTGCACAAAACAAACATGGCAATAACAAGCAATATCTCCACCAAGCTTGCAAATACACATACGAGTGCTAGAATCAATCATCATGTGTAATGCAAAGCATGGGTCACAAATGCATGGCACAGGCATAGGAATGGGCATATCATGCAAAGTGAACATGGCAAGATGGGCATATAATATGTAATGAACAACAACCCATAGCCAAGTGAGGGCCATGTAGAAGAAATGCGCGAAGTCTTTGCGCGAAGAGAGCGGTGGGAAGGACATTCCATGGGATCCCAAGTCATCATTGCTTTCTAGAGCTCGTTTTGTCAACTCGTGGGATTGCGAGGTTGACAAGTATTCATGGGTACCTACACAAAAGAGACACAAACCAAAGAAATTGTGCGCGTGGTAAATGTACACATCATCCATCATGATGTGTTGTGCAGATGTGAGTTAGCACAAGATAAGCATCGCTCAAAGAAATTTGATGCATGGTATAAGAACATGTCATCCATCATGAAAGAATAGTTCTTGTGTATGACACGATGGGGACACAAATTGAGAATGCAAGTATATGGCACATCAATAGCATTTTTATTCATGGGAAACATATGGTGCACATAATTATTGGGATCATGCAATGGATGTGATGGATCAAAATCTCCTAACATGTATGAGGAAACTATGGGGGTCTCCTCATGAGCAATAGCGGAAACATCATATGGAGAAAATGGACAACATCCAAAACAATGCATATCCGAAGCTAGGTAGGCATGGCATGGCATATGAGATAAATGATGCAAAGGGAGCATATCAATATCATCGCAAGAAAAACAAATGCCAATAACCATGGGCTTGTCATCTATGCCATAAGTGCAAATTGGGTTTATTTTAATGGCATATGCATAGTCACTATGAAGAGATTGCAAATATGACATATGATGGATCTCATGCATAGCATATGACAAGTCAATCGGATTATAAAACATGATGTGACCTAAAGAATTGTCACAAGAAATCCTATGTAAAATGGCATCACTACTAATAGACTCCACATGAGAATCATCATATTCATCATAAATGGGCAAATCATCACATGGGGAAATCATACTAGCATGAAGCAAGGTACTAGGTGGATCAACATCATGCAAGCAATCAATGACAAGAATGTCCACTAGTGGGACTAGAGGATCACCGTCACCTTTGTTACCTATGTCATTCCACTCAAGTGGTGTAGGTGAGGTGGGAAAGACCAAATGGTGGTCATCTTCATGTTGATGGAACCATGTGGGGGGTGCATCATATTCCACCATGGTCATCTTCTTGTCCAAAGGGAGGACGAAGTCATCGAGTATTGGCGCGTCATCATATATAGGACCTAGCACCAAATGAGAAGACACAATAGAGGTAGAGGTCAAGTTGTTAGAAATGCAAATGGCCTCACAAGACCTATGAACTATCTCACTCTCTCTATGTGGTGGTTCAGTCACTCCCTCAAGGTAGGTGCACTCAAACTCACATATGGTGGAGTCACTCATCTCACTCAAGTGGTGGGGGTTGTGGCTCTCCTCACATGGTAATTGGGGCAACTCATCATATATGGGGTTAGTGGTGAAGTCACTGTCACTCTCAATATGGTGGCAAAGGCACTCAAGTCATCATACATCGCCGTGGTCAATGGGAAAATCCCATGCTCAACCATCTCGTCGTCGTCACCGTGTATGAAGGCCGAAGATGGCACATCACCACTCTCCTCCATGACCAAAGGGAAAATCCCATGCTCGATCATCTAATCACTGTCGCCGTGGATGAAGGCCGAAGATGGCACATCATCGCTCTTGCCTCCTAAGATGGAAGCATCATCCTCGCTCGCCACCTTGTCACTTGCCTCCAAAGCTTGGTCCTTGAAGGTCTCCATAGTCGTACTTGTCGCCGCACCATCTTGAAAAGGAGTCAAGGTAGACTCGGCATCATCAATGCCACAAAGAGGGATGGCGGTGAAGTCGCACTTGGGAGCATCGTCTTGGAGCTTGTCGGGCTTGTACATCATGGTGGTACTAGCCTCATGCTTGTCGTAGAGCTTGGTCGCCGCGAAGTTTGCTTTGGGTGGAGAAGCCTTGGTCTTCATGAGTTCTTGTTGTGCCTTGAGAGCACCAATGTAGTAGTCGTCGATGGACTTGTAGTTCTTGAGAAAGATAGTCTTGGAGATGTCATTGTTCAATCCCATCATGAAGTGGAACAACATCAAAATGGGGTCGTCCACGCCGGCTAGTCGCAAGGCAATCTTCATCTCCTTGAAGTACGCGTCGATGGACTTGGATCCTTGGATGGTGTTCTCCAATTGGCGTCGAAGTTGTTCCGTGTATGTTGGAGGCACAAACTCTCACCGCAAAGCTCTCTTCGTCTTGGGCCAACTCATGTCGTAGTACTCCGAAGGTGTGTGAAGCCACCATGCCAATGCGTAGTCGTGGAAATTTCTTGTGGCGCACTTCACTTGATCTTCGGGACGAACTTGATGTAGCTTGAGGTAGTCGTCCATCAAACGCTCCCACTCGAGATACTCCTCGGGTTCTTGAGTCCCATAGAAAGGAATTGCATGGTCGATGTCGAGGTCGTAGTATCTTGATGAAGTTGCGGACATGAGGTTGGGGAGCTTCTCTTGAGCATAGCCTTGAGGTTCTTGTTGGCGAAGATGCCGTATGTCCGTAGGCGAAGATGCCTTGAAGTCGCTTGGCGAAGATGCCAAGGGAGATGGTGAAGTCATTGAGCAGTTGTTGATGTAGAGCTCTTGACCTTCACGTTCTTGTTGGTGATGGTGTCGATGCCGATGTGATCTTGCCGGAGATGGTAGCTCGGAAGCATGTGCTCTTGAGCGTCTTCTCGAAGATGAGGAAGATCGCTTGTAGAACTTGATGAGGGCTTTGATCTCCTCCATTTGAGCTTGCATCTTGGCGTCGGAGTTGTTGTTCGTGGCATCGAACTCGTCGTTGTTGTTGTAGACCGAAGGTGAAATGCCTTGCCTATCCATCACAAGACTCAAGTAGAGGTGAGTAGGAAATGAGATAAACAATACTAAGTTACCTTTTCCCAAAGTTGAGGATGTATCCCGTTTCACTCAATGAGAGATGAAAGAATAGTGGAATTGGTACCGGACTTGTTCACTCACACCTATCAAGTAAAGCTTATGGTAGAGCTCGGTGAGGATAGTGGCACAAAAAATTGATGCAAAATGTTAGCAAGAGTCAATAATGTTGAAAGAGATTCACATATTCGCAAGCGAAACAAGTAGACCAATAGCAATATGTGGCACACGGAAACACACACACGGATAGATAAATGGGGTTGTGCAACCAAGGATTGAGCACAAAATGTGGAATCCACGGAAAACGCTCGTGTTGCACAACTCAAGAGAGATGCTACCACGATTGCTCAATAGGCGGATACGGCACTTGTGCACAACCTATAAGATGCAAAATGGATAAACTTTCTATCCCAAGTATGCTATGTATGTATGGTTCCCGGTGTTTCTCACACAATGATCCAAAATGATCAAGTATGATACCATATGATATATTTTGATGCTATGGCTATTGCTTACAAGCTTCTTTGCTCTCTTTCTTTTCTTAAAAGCTTTATTCTCTCTCTTTTTTTATGGCCACTTTTGCACAATGCACAAACCAAAATAGCAATTGTATATATGCGGGAACAAACTTGTGACACAAGATATGACACCAATATGATATGGTATGTATGCAATGGATGGTGTAGATCACTAATGTGCACAAGTAACGTGGCCCGGCAATACTCAAATGGCTAGTCTCGATAGGCAAGTGACGCAAAATGGGCTAGGGGTTAACAATGCAATTGCAAGGGAATATACAATGGTGTCGTTGAGGTTACCGTCCTTGGCGATGATGAGAGGCGGTGTTGCCGATGTCGACCCGATCCTAGTTAGCCGAAACACCCTAGGAAACGGAAAAACCACAACTCAAAATCTCAAGGACAAATGTCAAATGGTGGTAACGGAATGCGGTGGTGGTTTGCACTTGGCCATGCGGAAGTGGAGTGATGGTCTATACACGGTGTCGGAGTTGAAGCAATGGTCCCTAAGTAGCCGAAACACCTTAGGAGACACAAGCCACAACTCAAACAAGCTCAAACAAAATTGGGTTAAGTTTGGGTGGTGGAGATGTATGGTGGGCACGTCTATGCGGAAGTGGTGGTGGTGGTTGATGAAGAAACAACCGTCCCTAAGTAGCCGAAGCACCTTAGGAGACTCGAATCACTACTCAAGCAACCACTAATGCTAAGGGGAACAAAATGGTTTAGGTTGCGGAAGTCGGTGGTGGCTATGCGGATGATATGGTGGAGGGCCTAGGCAAACTTGCCAAATTTTCAAAAATTTGATGGAGTCAAATGGTGTTGGTGGTATTTTTGTGGGAAGGGGAATGTTAAGAGCTTCAAAACGAGCTAAAGAACGTCAAAATCGGAGTTCGGATGAATTAGTTATGGCCGAAACGGTGAAACTCGGAATGCTGAAACTGGGAGGTGCGGAAGTACCGCTTGTGATGGGCGGTAGTACCGCTCGTGTCGGGATTTTTCGACTGTTTCAGGCTGAAACTGGGCTGGGGGCGGTAGTACCGCTTGTGGTGCTCAGCGGTAGTACCGCTTGGAGGGGCGGTAGTACCGCTCGTGTCGGGATTCTTCACAGATCGAATCGGGGCGCGATTTTGGGGCGGAAAAGGATGATTTCGGGGGCAAAATTTGACGAATTTCGTGGGTGGAAGGTGGGGAAACTTGGGGAGATGCTAGATCCACTAGAAACCAAGCAAATCCATGGATCAAAATCAACAAAACATCATCAAACCAACAAATCACAAAAAAAAAATTGGGGCTATTTTTGGTGGGGATTTTTGGATTTAGGACGAAATCAAGCAAAAGAAGGCTAGAAAACAATGGGAGGGACTCCAAATACGTGATAAACGTGGCTCATGATACCATATGATACAGGGCTAACCCGGTGTAGGCCGATCTTTTACGTTTGGAGTGGGATCCCTTGAAGAACACGATGAACACGGGTTAGAACGGAGAGAAATCACAAGGGGAAACACTCAAGAACACGTCTAATCACACATCCACTAGACAATCAAACACACAAGATCACAAGGTACATGAACAACAAAGGGAAAGATACAAGGTAAGGTTCATCTCCAAGAGGAGGTCTTGATGATATCCTAGACGGATCTTCCCACGAGGGGGTCTTGATGATATCCCGTGGGATCTTCTCCTAGATGGAGGTCTTGGCCTCCAATAGAGTGGTAGTCTCTCTCTCTCAAGAGTAGAGGTAGGAGCAAAGCTCACCTACGAATGAGCTATCATATTTGCTTCCCCTAGAAAGGAGGTGGAGGTGGTCTATTTATAGTCTAAGCCATGAAGGGGTAAGTGGGAGAGGGATACAAGGCCAAAGGCCCGCGGCTGCGCACAGGCAGGGCGGTAGTACCGGACACATGAGCAGTAGTACCGCTTGGAGGGTCTGAGCGGTAGTACCGCTTGCTTTGGGCAGTAGTACCGCCCTTTCTGGACTGGGCAGGTCCTTCTTCTTCCGTCTTCGCTTCCAGGCTTCCCTCGCGGATGGTGTAGTGGTTCCTTGGCGCTTGCACTCCTCCTCGACATCCGTGAAGCTCCAACAATACCTATGCATGCACACAGGAGAAGTGTCAAGTAGTATACCATCCTCGAAGGGGTCAAGCAAACACGTGTAAAGGAGAAGATTCACCTTTATGTATGAGAAGTAGAGGTCGCACATGTCACTTGCCAAACGGACTCTTGACATGGTGATGACCGTAGGATGCTCTGCATCAGATGTGGATGTGGTCTTGTGGTGAGAGGTAGCTTCTCCACCATCTCCATGCTAGCCAAGTTGTTGCAACTCCCTCCGTCTATGATAACATGCACATAACGTTCCTTCACAACTCCCTTTGTATGGAACAAATTATGCCTGTGATTTTGCTCAGCTTGTGTGACCTGCACACTCAAAACATGTTGAGCAACTAAACATTGATACCTGTCGGCGTCTTCAGGAGCCATGTATTGTGTCTCATGATCAGAATCATATCCACCATGTTCTTCACGTGTAATAAGGGCCAAAGGCTCCTCATCATAGTCACTAGCGGACTCATACCCACCATCCTCAGTAGTAATCATCACACGCTGAGATTTGCATTCTCGCGCATAATGACCTCTTCCCTTACAACGACGACAAATAATATCACTTGTGTGCCCTATTGATGCCATGGAAGAAGAAGAGCTCTGTGTAGGTCCGGCAGGTGCGCCCTTGGCAGATAGTGGTTGTTGTGCCCGCTTTTTTGTATCACGGCTAGAGGTGGCAGCTGATGGAGGTGCTGGTGTAGTGGAAGTAGAAGATGCACGCGGTGTCCATGAGGAAGGTCGACCTGCAGAAAAGTTAGTGTGCGCCATTGCTTGTCGATCCTGCACTTCACGTTCAGCTTTACAAGCAAGATGGAATAAACGAGTGATATTAGTATACTCCTTACACTCTAGAATGGTCTGAATCTCTCTATTTAATCCACTCGTAAAACGTGCAAGCATAGCTTCATTCTCCTCAACAATACCACATCTAATCATGCCAGTTTGTAATTCCTCATAATATTCTTCTACAGAATTTTTTCCTTGTCTTAAACACTGCAATTTTTGAAGCAATTCACATTGATAATATGGTGGAGCCCAACAAGTACGCATAGCAATTTTGAAAGCCGCCCAAGTAGCTGGAATAGGATATAATCTACAATGTTCAGACCACCATACACATGCAAAACTAGTGAAAGCAAAAATAGCGGAGCAACTCGTCTCTCCTCGGGATATTGTAAACATGTAAAACATTGTTCAGTTTCTACCTGCCAAGTAAGATATATATCAGGAACATATCTACCCTCAAATGGTGGAATATTCAATTTCAGTTTAGGAACATGGTCATGATCTCGTACCTGAGGTGGTGGTGCTGGCCTACCATTGTGATTATATACCTGAGGTCGACCTGCTGGTGGTGGTGCTGGTGGCTGCACGTAGTTCTGATTTTGATCAACCTCAACCTCATAATCGCCTGCATACTCATCCTCCTCCTGGATACCAGCAGCAGCAGTAGTAGGAGCCAAAGAAGCATCAACAACAGGTACAGCAACACCAGAAGTTTGGCCATCCTCAAGAGGAACACACTGCGCTCGTGCATACTGATTTGGAAGGGGGCGTTGTTGTTGTCGTTGCAGAGGTGCGATAGGTGCAGCCGGCGGTGGTTGTGGAAAACGCGCGAGCAATTTATTAAACTTGTTATCAAGCTTTGTTTCGGACGTCTTCTCAATGCCATCTATCTTCTCCATGGCCTCTTCAAATCTGTTGAGCACATCTTGCACCTGTCCACTCATCATTTGCTGAAATTTATCATGTAGCTGTTTGTTTGTCAAGTTCTCCCTACCAGTCTCATCGGCTTGTGATCCCGCCATGGTTAGCAGCAAATAGAAACAAACAAGAATATGATCCTATAGACTACTAGGAATAGGTGGTGGTGTATCACAAACCCGTCAAGCAAATATCAAATTCTTACCAGTTCTTACCCAGCAGCAGGAGATGATCGGCAACCATTGTAGTCAAAACTCTCAAATCTTGGATAAAGCGATTACCAGGGAGAGTCAAACGCACGACGTAGATGTATGTGGAGCTGGGAAGGCTTATAATATGGTAGCAAAAAGGGTCAGCAATAATCAATTCAGAGACAAAAAGTTGAATAAACGCTCAACGATGGTACTATGCTGGTCCTAGGCTAGACCGTGCTAGAGACGCGAGCCTAGAACACTAACAAAATCATGGCGCTGCACGTAAACAAGGGAAAAGCACACTAGATTTTTTTTCGCTCTGTTTTTTTTGCACTGCTCTTTTTTTTGCGCTGCTCTTTTTTTTGTGACAAATCACTATAATGGCGAGTGTCTCAAAACTCTTCCTAGGTCAAACTGACAGGATGTGCACGAAATTTTTTAACAATTTTTTTTCCGGAAATCAAGGCAGCGACAACGAAAAAGTGCGACAAAAAATCACTATGATGGCGAATGTCTCAAAACACTCCTTGGGACCTAAAAATAGGATAGGGAAAAAATATTTTCAATCGCGTGCCTAATAATTGCCCGGGGGTCTCGAGACTCTTTTTTTTTTGAAACCTACTCAGGCAAGGAAACACGAATCGGAAATTAGATGGATCTCGGAAACAAACCTAATACGAAAAGAACTCGGATTGGTGGTAGGATATGGCAGTGGTGGTGGTATATGATAGCGGTGGTGGTATATGGATATGGATCGGTGGTATATGGCAGCGTTGGTGGGATATGGCAGCGGTGGTGGTATATGGCAGTGGTGGTTTGTATAAGGCAGCATTGGTGGGATATGGCAGCGGTGGTGGTATATGGCAACAACGATGAAGATGGTGCGGCGGCGGTGTGACAAACTGTGACAGAACTCGAAACTCTAAAGGACTAGACGCTAAGACCAGCAACTAGACACGACGATGCAACCGCAAATTCAACAAAGCAAAACCCTAAAAAGATTATGCAAAGGCTCAGATTGGTTCGGATATGATGAACTAACCCTAATTTTTTTGTGTGGCTTTTTCATGGACTGTAGGTATGAAGAACCGACTCGATCTAAACTACGAAAAACTCTAAAATCTCACCGAGCAACATGGAAATCTTATACCACTTGATAGAGGCAAAGGTGTCGGGTCTTTCGATGAGATGATGGATATCGCTTTCGTGGAAGTCGACTTTGACGATCCGACTACGAACGTGCGAAGACGTTGCGCCTTAGCAATCACTAAACCAACTCCGAGAGGTTATTGACCACACCGGAGCACGATCAACCTGACCACGAACGTCTATTTCCTATAAGCAAACGAAGAACAAGCAAGAAACAAAGATTGCAATCTATATATTGCAAATAACAGAGGAAAGCTTTATTGATCAAGGTGGGGTTCTGTGATGCCTTTGTCTAGTCGTTGAACACAAATGAAGTACGTGAAGTTGCAGCTATGGCGAACTTTTAATCTTAACAAAACCCAAAGTCTAAACGCTGCCCCAAGGGCTGTATATATGGAGGAAGAGGGGGTGAATTTCGTGGCCCTTGGTGGATGAGTCCGAAACTAACCCTACCTCTTGTTTCCCCACACATACGAACTCTAAAAATAGCCTATACTTATGTATTTCGAAATTACATGGCCCTGGCCCAATAATAAGGTGACGCAGCACCTAGAATAGCATCGGGACGAAATTTATGAAGTGGCATCTTGCATATTTCGTCCAAGGCTTCATGCACTCATTATGGTGGCTTCAAAGTCCTGAAATCATCACTTGTAACTCCGTTCTTGTTCCCCTTGCGCATGCCATCATCTCCATGCACTCGGTATAGGCTATTTTAAGAGTCCGTATGTGTGGGGAAACAAGAGGTAGGGTTTATTTCGGACCCCTCCACCAAGGGCCACAAAATTCCCCCTCTTCCTCCATATATACAGCCCTTAGGGCACCGTTTAGAGTTTGGGTTTTGTTTAGATTAAAAGTTTGCCATAGCTGCAACTTCGCGTACTTCGTTTGTGTTCAACGACCAGATAAAGACGTCACAAAACCCCACCTTGATCAATAAAGCTTTCATCTTATATTCGCAATATCTAGATTGCAATCTCAGTTTCTTGCTTGTTCTTCATTTGCTCGTAGGAAACAGACCCTCGTGGTCAGGTTGATCGTGCTTCGGCGTGGTCAATAACCTCTCAGAGTTGGTTTAGCAATTGCTAAGGCACGACGTCCTCGCACGTTCGTAGTCGGATTGTCAAAGTCGACTTCCACCAAAGCGAAATCCATCATCTCATCGAAAGATGGGACACCTTTGCCTCTATCAATTATGCCATACATAATAACAAACCTCTCATGATGGATGTCATGTTTCTATATCACGCATCTCATTTATTTGAGCATTGGATATTTTGTGCTAACCGACACATGCATGTGCGCATCATGATGGATGATGTGTACATATATCACGCACACACAATTTTTCCTTTGCCTTTGTTTTGTGTAGGTACTCACATATACTCGTCAACCTGATGCGGAGCATCCTTCGGTCATCCCCATGGACCTTCCATCGCCTCACCAAGCACCAAGAGGACCCATGACTAGAGCACGAGCTAGAGCTCTCGAGACCAAGGTGACTTCTCTCTTTAGTGATATCTCATATGATCCTCTCGAGACATGGCTACTACCTCAATCCGAAATGTTGTGCATGATTAGGTACCAAGAGGACCCCCCCCCCCGAGGATGCACATGAAGATGGTGAAGACCCCAAGTCCCTGGAAGAAGAGAACCAATGGAAGAAGGCAAGAACAGCCTCCAGGCACCGGACATCCGGCCAGGACCCCGGACATCCAGCCCCTGGAGATCTACACGGCCAGCCCTCTGCAGAAGAAACTACAGCGACCGGACATCCGGCCCCCACCGGAAATCCGGCCGAAATCCCGGACATCCGGCACCGGTGTCCAGGGAGCAGAGAAGCTTGCCCCGTCAGCCCGGACATCAGGCGCCTCCCGAAGCCGCGGACATCCGGTCCCTCCAAGCGGACATCCGGCGTCGCCCATCCAGAGAGCAGAACAGCCATCTGCGCCAGCCCAGACATCCGGCCCCTCAGCCCGGACATCCGGCCCCTCGCGAGCCACCGGACATCCGGCCCGACGCCCAGACGTCCGGCCTTCCCAGCGCCTGCGCGCACGTGTTGGGCTGAGCCCATGTACCCCTTCGCCCCTAGCCTATATATAAGACTCCTCCTCCTCACTTTGAGACATAGCATTGTGATAGCTCATTTAGAGATAGAGCTCTGCTCATCCATACCGGATCTACTCCATGTGAGGGATCGTGCCTCTTCGGAGAAGATCCATTCGGATTCAAGGCCTCCATCCGGAGAAGACAATCAAGACCTCCTCACGGAGAAGAACGGTTCCCTTTGTATCCTCCCCTTGTTGATTTTGTATCATGTGTTACCTTATGCTTTCGGTGATCTAGCCCTTGTGTGATCGATTACTTGTCGGTTGAGTGATTCTCTCATTTCTCTCCGTGTTTTCCCTTGTGATTTTCGTGCGTTCTTCGTGTTTCCCCGTAGGATCCACTCCAAACGTGAAAGATCGGCCCCTAGGGTTCCGCCCTACATCATCTTGGTATCATGAGCCACGTTGATCACGTTTTTGGAGCCCCTACCCCATGTTTTCTAGCTTGATTTTGTTGTTTTCGTCCTAAATCCGAAAATCCCCACCAAAAATAGCCCAATTTTTTTTTGTGATTTGTTGTTGTGATGAAGTTTTGTTGGATTTGATCCACGGATTTACTTTGCATCGAGTTGATCTAGCTTTTCCCCATCTCTCCCACGATTTCCATCCACCAATTCGTCCGAATTTTGCCTCGGAGTTGCAATTTTCCCCGTGGAGTTCATCGTGTTCGTCCCCGATCCAGAGCCCGGACATCCACCCTGTGTCCACCAGACATCCGGTGCCCCAGACATCCGGTAGCTGGCCCGGACATCCGGCCCCTGGGAGCAGCAACTCCACCCCCCACGCCCATTTCCGCATACTTTCGCCCAATTTTGCCCCGGTGCCCACGCTTACTTCCGCATACCCCCAACGCTTTCCACAAACACCACCACTGCTCACCGCTACCTCCTATGTTGATTTTGACACGTTTTGGTCTTTGAGATTTTGAGTTGTGGTTCCCGTGTCCTATTGTGTTTCGGCTATATAGGTATGGTTCGACGTCAACATCACGACCGTTCATCTCCATCGACTACTCATCATCGCCAAGGACGGTAACTTTGACGACATCTTTGTCATACCTTGCAATTGTATTGATACCCCACATGGACTTACTTTTGCGTAGCTTACCAATCGAGACTAGCCATTGAGTATTGCTGGCAACGTGACTTGTGCAAATTAGTGATCATACTCCATAGCATACACACCATACCATCGTGGTGCATAATTTGGCATCAACCTGTGTGTCACAAAGTTGTCATAGCATACACAATTGCTATCTTGGTTCGTGAAGTTTTGCATCAGAAAAGAGCTCAAAAGTGAAAGAGCCACCCAAGCTTTTAAGCAAAGAGGAAAGATAAGCAAAGAGCTTATAAGCAAGATGATGTAGGGAGGAACCCTAGGGGCCGATCTTTCACGTTTGGAGAGGATCCTACGGGGAAAACACGAAGAACACAAGGAAGAACACTAGGAAATCATGGGGGAGAACAAGAGAAACACTCAGCCGACAAGAGATCAATCATACAAGGTCTAGATCACCGAAGCACGAGTAACACGAGATACAAAGTCAACAACGGATGATACACGAGTAACCGTTCTTCTCTATGAGGAGGTCTTGTTTGTCTTCTCCGGATGGAGGCCTTGAATCTTAAAGGATCTTCTCCGAGGAGGCACGGTCCCTCACGTGGAGTAGATCCGGTACGGATGAGCAGTGCTCTATCTCAAAATGAGCTATCACAATGCTAAGTCTCGAAGTGAGGAGGAGGAGTCCTATATATAGGCTAGGGGGCGAAGGGGTACATGGGCTCAGCCCAACACGCGCACGCATGCGCTGGCCGAATGATCCGGGGGTGGAGCCGGATGATCCGGGCAGGTCCGGATGATCCGGGTGGTGGCCCGGATGAGCTAGAGACTCGGCTGGTGGCGGTGCAGGTCCGGAAGTCCGGCTGGGGGTCCGGACGTCCGGGCAGGGTCCGGATGATCCGGGACGTGGTGGGAGCTTCGGGTGTCTTCGGGGCGAGTTAGCCGGATCGTTCGGGCCGGGGTCCGGATCGTCCGGGCTCTGTCCGGATCGTCTGGGCCGCCGTCCGGATCGTCCGGCTAGTCTGGGACTTGGCACTTTTCCTCTCCGTCTTCACGCATGTCTTCCGCTTCCGGTTCTCCTTGCTTCCTAGGTTCTCCATGGTTAACTCCTTGGTACCCGAGTATGCATAGTGTTTCCTTTGAGGTAGTAACCATGTCTCATGTGAATCGAAAGGGAGTTGTGAGAGGGGTGATGTCACCTTGGTTTCAAGAGCTCTTGCACATGCTCGAGTCATAGGTCCAAGTGGTGTTGTAGGGGATGTAGATGCGTCCATGGGGATGATCGTGGGATGCTCCGCATCATCCCCCCCCCCCCCCCCGGGAAAGATCCGACCTCGGATCAAATCATCACCATGGTAAGGCAAGAGGTCTTTGACGTTGAAGATGTTGCTCACATTGTACTGGTCGCTTGGTAGGTCGATCTTGTAAGCGTTGTTGTTGTAGCGTGCTCGCACCTTGAAGGGTCCATCGGCTCGAGGGAGAAGTTTGGACTTGCATTCGTTGGGTAAGCGGTCCTTGCGAAGGTGTAGCCACACGAGATCGCCTATGTTGAAGATCATGGGTTGCTTATTGACGTTGAGCTTGGTCACTAGTTTGTACTTGGTGCTCGATGGTGTTCCTTGTATCCTCAGGCATCTTCTTGATGTAGCTTGCTCGTGCACTCGCATCCATGTTGGTGCGCTCTTGTAGAGGAAGAGGTAGAATGTCCAATGGTGACAACGGGTTGAAGCCGTAGACGACCTCGAAGGGGGACTTGCCGGTAGTTGAATGTCTTGCACGGTTGTAGGCGTACTCGGCGATGGGTAGACACGCTTCCCACTCCTTGATGTTCTTCTTGATCAACACGCAAAGTAGAGTGGAGAGAGTCCGGTTCGTCACCTCCGTTTGGCCGTCGGTTTGAGGATGGTATGCGGATGAGAACAAGAGCTTGATTCCGAGCTTGGCGCATAGCGTCTTGCAAAAGTAACTCAAGAACTTGACGTCACGATCGGAGATGATTGTCTTTGGAACTCCATGGAGGTGCAAGATTTCCCTACAAAAGAGATTTGCAATGTGCGAAGAATCGTCTATCTTGTTGCAAGGAATGAAATGTGCCATCTTAGAAAATCAGTCCACAACAACAAACACGAAATCCTTTCCATTTTGAGTTCAAGGCAAACCAAGTACAAAATCCATGCTAATGTCTTCCCAATGTTGATAAGGAATAGGAAGAGGCATGTAAAGACCATGAGATTGAGCTTTAGACTTAGCTTTGCGACGTGTAGAGCATTGGGTGGTGAAGTGTGGCGAATGTCTTGTCGCGTCCAAAATGTCCCATGAGTCCGCCTCCATGAGCCTCTTGCAAAAGGAGCAAATGAAGAGAAGACTCGGGAATCAATAGTTTGTTAGCTCTCATAAGATAACCATCCTTGATGTAATATTGTTCCCAAGATGTATGCGTCCAACATTTAGCATAAGGAGTCGCAAAAGATGGATCATTATCATACAAGTCTTTAATGTGCTCAAAGCCAATAGCATTCAACTCAAGTTTAGTGACAAGCGTGCATATGCCTGAAAGTGCATCCGCAACTACATTTTCCTTACCCTTAATGTACTTGATCACATAGGGGAAAGATTCAATAAATTCACTCCATTTGGCATGACGCTTGTTCAACTTAGTTTCACCTTTTAAGTACTTAAGCGTTTCATGATCGGTATGGATGACAAACTCATGAGGTCTAAGATAAAGTTCCCAAACCTGTAGCACACGCACTAAAGCATACAATTCCTTGTCATATATGGGATAGTTAAGTTGAGCACCGGAGAGTTTTTCACTAAAATATGCAATGACTCATTTTTCTTGCATCAAAACTGCGTCAATTCCGGTACCACTTGCATCACAATGAACCTCTAAAGTTTTGTCAAAATTGGGCAAAGCAAGAATTGGAGCATGAGTAAGCAAAGACTTGAGCTCATCAAAAGCGGTGGATTACAAAGATCCTAAAACAAAAGGAGCATTCTTCTTACTCTAGGCATGCAAAGGAGCGGCAATAGTGCTAAAATCTTTCACAAAGCGATGATAAAAACCCGCAAGACCAAGAAAACTATGCACTTGTTGCAAATTGGTGGGTTGGGGCCAAGTTTTAATTGCTTCAATTTCAGATTAATCAACATGGACACCCTTGGAAGAGACAACAAAACCCAAGAAAACCACTTTGTCAACACCAAATGTGATTTTTTTCATGTTGGCATAAACACGTTCCTTGCGAAGGGTTTGCAAGATGGCCCTAACATGACTAAGATGATCTTTCATGGTTTTGCTAAACACAAGAATATCATCGAAGTAAACCACAACAAAGACTCCAACATAAGGGCGAAGCACATAATGCATAAGACGCATGAAAGTACCGGGAGCCTCCGGTAAACCCATAGGCATGACTAACCACTCATATAAGCCAAATTTGGTTTTGAAAGCAGTTTTCCATTCATCACCCTCTTGAATGCGGATTTGATAATAGCCACTTTTAAGGTCAATTTTTGAGAAAAAGTTGGCTCCGCTAAGTTCATCAAGCATATCATCTAAGCGAGGAATGGGATGCCTATAGTGAACGGTAATAGCATTTATAGGTCTACAATCGGAGCACAAGCGGAAACTTCCATCTGGCTTAGGCACACGTATAACGGGAACGACACAAGGGCTTAAGCTTTCACGTACATGACCATTGTCTATGAGTTATTGTACTTGCTGTTGGATCTACTTTGTTTCTTCGGGGTTGACACGGTATGGAGCTTTGTTTGGGAGAGGCACTCCGGGGATGAGGTTGATTCGATGCTCAATGCCTCGAAGAGGAGGTAGACCCAGAGGTAGCTCATCGGGGAAAACATCTTGAAATTCCTGCAAAAGAGATTGAAACACTAAAGGTAGCTCATAAGAGGTGTTAGCTTTTGGTTCCCCATCCTTGCACATAAGGACAAAGTGCATCACACTCGAAGGGTTCTCACACACTTCTCTCATCTCACTTTTTGTGGCAAATAATATGAGGTTTTTCTCTCTAGGCGAAGAGGCGCTCAAGTTTGGCTTGTGGCTCTCACTCACTTTTGGGTGATCACTTTCTCACTCTTCTCTCCATGATGGGTGGCTTGCTTGTCGGCTATCACTTGACTAGGAGACATAGGTCATAGTACATATTCCTTCCCTTTCATCTTGAAGCTATAGTGATTGGTACGCCCATTGTGGATGACACCACGGTCGAATTGCCAATGTCGATCAAGAAGGAGGTGGCGAACGGTCATTGGGACCACATCACACTCCAAAGTGTCCTCATATGCGCCAATTTTGAAGAAGACTTGGACCATATGCTCAACTTGGATAGTGCCGGAGTCACTTAGCCATTGAACCTTGTAGGGGTGCGGGTGCTTCCTCTTGATCAATTGAAGCTTGGAGCATAGTTCTTCACTTGCCAATTTGTGACAACTACCTCCATCGGTGATGACCTTGACGGACCTTCCATTGATGTCGGCCTTAGTGTGGAAGATGTGGCATCTTTGGTCTTATTCTTGTTGATGTTGAAGAGTCAAGACCTTGGAGACAACGAGAGCGGGGCTCGAATCCTCATCACAAAAGATTTGATTATCTTCATCCTCGTTCACGCGCCGGTGCATGGCCACTTGCTCAAGAGCTTCCATCTCCTCATCACTCATGGAGTCGTAGGTTCCATCGTCGTTGAGGATCATGGTGCGCTTGTTTGTGCATTCATAGGACTTGTGGCCTCGGCCGCCGCAAGTGAAACATTTGAAGGAGCTTGTCTTGACAGTCTCATCGGTCGGTGTAGATGAAGAAGCACGCGTCTTGAAGTTGTTTGTAGTAGGAGGAAGACGACTTGAACTTGCCGAAGTTTTCTTGTAACTTGACTTGTCGTCATTGCTTGGAGAAGGCTTGGTTGATGTAGATGTTGGAGTAGTTGTGGAAGCTTGGGTGTTGGAGAAGCCGTAGGTCTTGGACGAGTACTTGGTGTACTTGAAGTCATCTTGCACTTAACGTTCCGCCTTTGTAGCTTGATGTACGAGCTCAATGAGGTTTGAGTAGGGTTGGAAGTCAGCGATCTTCTTGATGGGATGATTGAGTCCATTCAAGAATCGTGCCATTGTTTGCTCATCATCTTCTGTGACATTGGCTCGAATCATGGCTATCTCCATTTCCTTGTAGTATTCCTCAACACTCTTTGTTCCTTGCTTGAGGAGTTGTAGCTTCTTGAAGAGATCGCGGTTGTAGTAGGTTGGCACAAAACGTCCTCCCATGACTTCCTGCATTTGAGCCCAAGTGGTAATTGGAGGTTCACCTCTCGCTTGTCGGCGCTCAAGGATTTGTTCCCACCATATGAGCACATAGTCTTGGAACTCAAATGATGCCATAGCGATCTTCTTCTCTTCCTCATAGTTGTGCAAACTAAAGATTTTGTTGACCTTCAATGCCCATGAGAGGTATTCTTTGGGGTCATTGCTTCCATTGAACTTGGGCATTGTGAATTTGAGCTTGCCATAGCGTTGCTCTTCATTGTGTTGTTGGCGATGGTGATGATGACGTCCTTGACGTGGAGGGTAGTCATCCTCATGTTGCTCTTGGTGTGGAGGAAGTCCATGATCAACTTGCTCTTGTTGAACCTGAGGTTGAGGTGGGGTTTGACGAGCTTGTGGAGGAGCTTGAGGAACTTGACGGTGCGCGCGTGGTTGGTAGTTCCTCTCTTGGATTTCTTCTCGAAGTGCTTCCTCTTGATTGCGCCGTTCGCGATTGCGGTTGGCGATGGCTCAACTTGATTCTTGAAGGGCACGTTGCACCTCAAGAGCTTGCACTTCACGTTGTTTTTGTTGAAGACGTTGAGCCTTGGCGTCTTGTTCCTCTTGATGGATACGCGCTCGTGCTTCCTCTTGGCGACGAAGACATTGTCATTCTTGAGCTTGAGCAAAAGCGACTTGGTTTGATTGAGGTCGAGGGACTTGCTCATCGACTTGCTCTTGTGAATGCTTGTCGTGTAGCAGGTTGCGAGATGCATGATGGTCTTGACGTGCGGCTCATCGAAAAGTGTTCGATGATGGTGTACTTGAGCGGGAGAAGGAGTCGTCGGAGTGTCGACTTGAGTGTCTCCGTCTTGAGTATGACGATGTAGAAGGAGGCTGGTTCACTAACAAGGCGCAAATCTCGTCCATCCTTGCATCGTTCTCTTGCTTCTGCGCGTCGAGCTTGTTGTCGAAGTAGTCTCTTGTACGTTGCTCAGAGAGTCGCAAGTCGGTGGCGAGGTTGTCGATGCGGTCATTCATTGCTTGTTGGTCTTGATGCAACGCTCGTTGTGCACCAAAGAGGTGGCTCTTGGTGACGTATTGATGTAGGGCGGAACCCTAGGGGCCGATCTTTCACGTTTGGAGTGGATCCTACGGGGAAACACGAAGAACGCACGGAAAACACAAGGGAAAACACGGGGAGAAATGAGAGAATCACTCAACCGACAAGTAATCGATCACACAAGGGCTAGATACCGAACACATAAGGTAGCACAAGATTCAAAATAGACAAAGGAAAGATACAAAGGTAGCCATTCTTCTCCGTGAGGAGGTCTTGATTGTCTTCCCTTGAAGGGGTCTTGAATCTGCTTGGGGGATCTTCTCCAAAGAGGTCGTGAGCTCCAAGGAGAAGTAACCAAGTGGATGAGCAAGGCTCTCACACAAAATATGAGCTAAACCAATGCTAACCCTAAAACGTACGGGATGAGGGAGTATAAATAGTCAAAGGGCGAAGGGGTACATGGGTCACGGCCCAAAGGAGCTGCACGCAGGCAGAGGGCGCCGGATGTCCGGGCGCTCACGAGGTGCCTGATGTCCGGGCTGGAGGGGCCGGATGTCCAGGCCAGTGGAGTTAACTCTTCTATTCACTGGATGGGCGACGCCGGATGTCCGCTCAGAGGGGCCGGAAGTCTGCGGCTTCGGGAGGCGCTGGATGTCCGGGGCGATCGCCGGATGTCCGGGCTGACGGGGCAAGCTCCTGTGCTCCCTGGACGCCAGTGCCGGATGTCCGGGACTTATGCCGGATTTCCGGTGGGGGCCGGATTTCCGGTCCCTGTATCTTCTTCTGCAGATGCTTGGCCTTGTGAATCCCCAGGGGCCGGATGTCCGGGGTCCTGGCCGGATGTCTGGTGCCTAGAGTCTGTTCTTGCCTTCTTCCATTGGTTCTCTTCTTCCATGGACTTGGGGTCTTGACCATCTTCATGTGCATCCTTGGGAGGGTCCTCTTGGTACCTAATCATGCACAACATTCCGGATTGAGGTAGTAGCCATGTCTCGATAGGATCATATGAGATATCATTAAGGAAAGAAGTCACCTCGGTCTCGAGAGCTCTAGCTCGTGCTCTAGTCATGGGTCCTCTTGGGGCTTGGTGAGGCGATGGAAGGTCCATGGGGATGACCGAAGGATGCTCCGCATCATCTCCACCCCTTGGGAAAGATCCGACCTCGGATCGAAATCCTAATCACCATGGTACGGGGAGAGATCGGAGAAGTTGAAGATGTCGCTCACGTTGTACTTTTCGCGTGGGAGATCGATCTTGTAAGCGTTGTTGTTGTAGCGTGCTAGCACCTTGACGGGTCCGTCGGAATGAGGGATAAGTTTGGACTTGTGTTCGTTGGGGAAGCGGTCCTTATGAAGATGTAGCCACACGAGGTCTCCAATGTTGAAAATCATGGGACGCTTGTTGACGTTGAGCTTGGTCGCTAGTCGTTATACTTGGCGCTCGATGGTGTGCCTTGTATCTTCATGCATCTTCTTGATGTAGCTTGCACGGTCACTTTCGTCGAGGTTGGTGCACTCTTGTAGAGGAAGAGGTAGAATGTCCAATGGGGACAACGGGTTGAAACCGTAGACGACCTCGAAGGGGGACTTGCCGGACGTCGAATGTCTTGCACGGTTGTAGGCGTACTCAGCGATGGGTAGACACTCTCCCACTCCTTGATGTTCTTCTAGATCAGCACGCGAAGTAGAGTGGAGAGTGTATGGTTCGTCACCTCCGTTTGGCCGTCGGTTTGAGGATGATATGCGGATGAGAACAAGAGCTTGATTCTGAGCTTGGCGCATAGGGTCTTCCAAAAGTAACTCAAGAACTTGACGTCGCGGTCGGAGACGATTGTCTTTGGTACTCCATGGAGACGCAAGATTTCCCTACAAAAGAGATTTGCGATGTGTGAAGCATCTTCTATCTTGTTGCAAGGGATGAAATGTGCCATCTTAGAAAATTGGTCCACAACAACAAACACGGAATCCTTGCCATTTTTAATTCTAGGCAAACCAAGTACAAAATCCATGCTAATGTCTTCCCAAGTTTGATAATGAATAGGAAGAGGCATGTAAAGACCATGGGATTGAGCTTTAGACTTAGCTTTGCGACATGTAGAGCATCGGGTGATGAAGCGTGAGACGTCGCGGAACATATTGGGCCAAAAATAGTTCTTGGAGAGCGTGGCGAATGTCTTGTCGTGTCCGAGATGTCCCATGAGTCTGCCTCCATGAGCCTCTTGCAAAAGGAGCAAACGAAGAGAAGACTCGCGAATGCATAGTTTGTTAGCTCTCATAAGATAACCATCGTTGATGTAATATTGTTCCCAAGATGTATGCGTCAAACATTTAGCATAAGGACTCGCAAAAGATGGATCATTAGCATACAAGTCTTTTATGTGCTCAAAGCAAATAACATTCAACTCAAGTTTAGTTACAGGCGTGCATATGCGTGAAAGTGCATCGGCAACTACATTTTCCTTACCCTTAATGTACTTGATCACGTAGGGAAAAGATTCAATAAATTCACTCCATTTGGCATGACGCTTGTTCAACTTAGTTTGACCTTTTAAGTACTTAAGCGTTTCATGATCGGTATGTATGACGAACTCATGAGGTCTAAGATAATGATCCCAAACATGTAGCACACGCACTAAAGCATACAATTCTTTGTCATAGATGGGATAGTTAAGTTGAGCACCGGAGAGTTTTTTCACTAAAATATGCAATGGCTCGTTTTTCTTGCATCAAAACTCCGCCAATTCCGGTACCACTTGCATCACAATGAACCTCAAAAGTTTTGTCAAAATTGGGCAATGCAAGAATCGGAGCATGAGTAAGCAATGATTTGATATCATCAAAAGTGGTGGATTGCAAAGATCCCAAACAAAAGGAGCATTCTTCTTACTGAAGGCATGCAAAGGAGCGGCAATAGTGCTAAAGTCTTTCACAAAGCGACGGTAAAAACCTGCTAGACCAAGAAAACTACGCACTTGTTGCAAATTGGTGGGTTGGGGCCAAGTTTTAATTGCTTTAATTTTAGATTCATTAACATGGACACCCTTGGAAGATACAACAAAACCCAAGAAAACCACTTTCTCAACACCAAATGTGCACTTTTTCATGTTTGCATAAAGACTTTCCTTGCGAAGGGTTTGCAAAACAGCCCTAACATGATTAAGATGTTCTTTCATGGTTTTGCTAAACACAAGAATATCATCGAAATAAACCACAACAAAGTCTCCAATATGAGGGTGAAGCACATAATGCATGAGACGCACGAAAGTACCAGGAGCCTCCGGTAAACCCATAGGCATAACTAACCACTCATATAAGCCAAATTTGGTTTTGAAAGCAGTTTTCCATTCATCACCCTCTTGAATGCGGATTTGATAATAGCCACTTTTAAGATCAATTTTTGAGAAAAAGTTGGCTCCACTAAGTTCATCAAGCATATCACCTAAGCGAGGAATGGGATGCCTATAGCGAATGCTAATAGCATTTATAGGTCTACAATCGGAACACAAGCGGAAACTTCCATCGGGTTAGGCACAATTATAACCGGAAAGGCATAAGGGCTTAAGCTTTCACGTACATGACCGTTGTCGATTAGTTGTTGTACTTGCCATTGAATCTCCTTGGTTTCTTCGGGATTGACACGGTATGGAGCTTTGTTTGGAAGTGGCGCTCCAGGGATGAGGTCGATTCGATGCTCAATGCCTCTTAGAGGAGGTAGACCCGGAGGTAGCTCATCGGGGAAAACATCTTGGAATTCCTGCAAAAGAGATTGAAACACTAAAGGAAGCTCGTGAGAGGTGTTAGTTTTGGGTTCCCCATCCTTGCACACAAGGACAAAGTGCATCACACTCGATGGGTTCTCACACACTTCTCTCATCTCACTTTTTGTGGCAAATAGGACTAAGTGTTTCTCTCTAGGCGAAGAGGTGCTCAAGTTTGTCTTGTGGCTCTCACTCACTTTTGGGTGGATCACTTTCTCACGTATGATGACATGTCGTCGTCTTGCTCGATGAAGAGTGGGTTGGTAGAAGTACTCGGCCTATCCATCATTCCAAGCAAACTGTGAGTTGTAAGAAGAGAAGAACTTATACCAATGTACCTTGACCGATGTTGATGATGAATCAAGTTCACTCAAATGCGGACAATGAAATAGCACTATTGGTACCAATCCGTGACAGTTCTCACACCTACACAAGTAAAAGCTTATGGTGGAGCTTGGTTAGGATTGTGGCACAAAATTGATTGCAATTGTTAGTTTGACTCAAAGATGTTGAAAAAGATTCACAAATTCGCAAATGCAACAAGTAGACCAAGCAAGTAGTGGAACACGGAAACACACACGCAAATAGAATAATGGGATTGTGCAAACCAAAAATGAGCCAAAATGTGGAATCCACGAAAATGCTCTTGTTGCACAATACTCGAGAGACGCTAGCATGATTGCACAATTGGTGGATACGGAGCTTGTGCACAACCTAGTAGGCAAAAATGCAACAATTTCTATCCCAAGTATGCTATATGTACGGTATTTCGGTGTTATGATCCAAGATGATCGAGTATGACAATCTTAATGTTGTACGATGCTATGGTTCTTGCTTATAAGCTCTTTGCTTATCTTTCTGTTTTGCTTAAAAGCTTTGTTGGCTCTTTCACTTTTGAGCTCTTTTCTCATGTGATACTTCACGAACCAAGATAGCAATTGTGTATGCGATGACAACTTTGTGACACAAGAGATGATATGGTATGTATGGTATGGTATGATCACTAATGTGCACAAGTCACGTTGCCGGCAATACTCAATGGCTAGTCTCGATGGGTAAGCTACGCAAAAGATGGGATATGATGGTTATCAACGCAATTGCAAGGTATGACAAATATGTCGTCGAAGTTACCGTTCGTAGCGAAGATGAGTAGTCGATGAAGATGAGCGTTGGTGATGTTGATGTTGCACCGTACCTAAATAGCCGAAACACAATAGGACACGGGAAATCACAACTCAAATTCTCGAACCCAAAGTCGAATGGTGGTACGGAGGTTGTGTCGTGGGGTTTTGGCAGGTGAACATGGTGGTGCTCGAAGTGGGTAAGTGTGTAGGCGTAGGTGGTGGTGGTGGAGAACTGCAGAAATGCAGTTTCGATAGAGGAAGCCGGATGATCCGGGCGCATCCGAATGATCCGGGTTAGGGTCCGGATGATCCGGGCAGGTCAATCGCAATCGGGAACTGCTCGGGATGAACACGAAAACAGCGAGAATTTCGACGATTCTGCGGATTTTGGATGGATTTCGAGGGGGAGAAGGTGGGGAAAAGTAAGATCAATGACTTACACACCGAATCCACGGATCAAAATCAACAAATCATCATCAAAACCAACAAATCACAAAAAAAATTGGGGGCTATTTTTGGTGGGTATTTTCGGATTTAGGACGAAAACAACAAAATCAAGCTAGAAAACACGGGGTAGGGGCTCCAAAACATGATCAACGTGGCTCATGATACCAAGATGATGTAGGCTGGAACCCCAGGGGCCGATCTTTCACGTTTGGAGAGGATCCTACGGGGAAAACACGAAGAACGCGCAGAAGAACACGAGGAAATCACGGGAGAGAACGAGAGAAACACTCAACCGACAAGAGATCGATCACACAAGGTCTAGATCACCGAAGCATGAGTAACACGAGATACAAAGTCAACAACGGACGATACACGAGTAACCGTTCTTCTCCGTGAGGAGCTCTTGATTGTCTTCTCCGGATGGAGGCCTTGAATCCGAAAGGATCTTCTCCGAGGAGGCACGGTCCCTCACGTGGAGTAGATTCGGTACAGATGAGAAGTGATCTATCTCAAAATGAGCTATCACAATGCTAAGTCTCGAAGTGAGGAGGAGGAGTCCTATATATAGGATAGGGGGCGAAGCGGTACATGGGCTCAGCCCAACACGCGCGCGCAGACGCTAGCCTGATGATCCGGGGTTGGAGCCAGATGATTTGGGCTGGTCCGGATGGTCCGTGTGGAGGCCCAGATGAGCTGGAGACTCGGCTGGTAGCGGTGCAGGTCCGGATGTCCGGCTGGGGGTCCGGACGTCCGGGCAGGGTCCGGAAGATCCGGGATGTGGTCCGGATGATCCGGCTTCAGGTGGGAGCTTCGGGTGTCTTCGGGGCAAGTTAGCCGGATCGTCCGGGCCGGGATCCGGATCGTCCGGGCTCTGTCCAGAATGTTCGGGCCGCCGTTCGGATCATCCGGCTAGTCTGGGACTTGGTGCTTTTCCTCTACGTCTTCACACATGTCTTCCGTTTCCGGTTCTCCTTGCTTCCTAGCTTCTCCATGGTTAACTCCTCGATACCTGAGTATGCATAGCGTTTCCGTTTGAGGTAGTAACCATGTCTCATGTGAATCGAAAGGCAGTTGTGAGAGGAGTGATGTCACCTCGGTTTCAAGAGCTCTTGCACGTGCTTGAGTCATAGGTCCAAGTGGTGTTGTAGGGGATGTAGATGCATCCATGGGGATGATCGTGGGATGCTCCGCATCACAAGAACCATAGCATCATACTACATTAAGATTGTCATATAACATCATCTTGGATCATAGCACCGAAATACCATACATATAGCATACTTGGGATACAAATCGTTTCATTTTTGCCTAGTAGGTTGTGCACAAGCTCCGTATCCGCCTATTGTGCAATCGTGCTAGCGTCTCTCTAGTATTGTGCAACAAGAGCATTTTCGTGGATTCCACATTTTGCCTCACTTTTGGTTTGCACAATCCCATTTATCAATTTGCGTGTGTGTTTCCGTGTACCACTACTCGCTTGGTCTACTTGTTGCATTTGCAAATTTGTGAATCTTTTCCAACATTATTGAATCTCACTTTCAGTTGCATCAAATTTTGTGCCACCATCCTAACCAAGCTCCACCATAAGCTTTTACTTGTGTAGGTGTGAGAACCGACAAGAATTGGTACCAATAGTGCTATTTCATTGTCCGCATTTGAGTGAACTTGATTCATCATAAACATCGGTCAAGGTACATTGGTATAAGTTCTTGTCCTTCTACCACTCACATTTTGCTTGGAATGATGGATAGGCCGAGTACTTCTACCAACCCACTCTTCATCGAGCAAGACGACGACATGTCATCATACGTCACCAAGAGCCACCTCTTCGGTGCACAACGAGCATTGCATCAAGAGCAACAAGCAATGAATGACCGCATCGACAACCTCGCCACCGACTTGCGACTCTCCGAGCAACGTATAAGAGACTACTTCGACAACAAGCTCGACGCGCACAAGCAAGAGAACGATGCAAGAATGGACGAGATCCGCGCCTAGTTGGTGAACCGGCCTCCTTCTACATCGTCATACTCAAGACGGAGCCACTCAAGTCGACACTCCGACGACTCCTTCTCCGGCTCAAGTACACCGTCATCAAACATTCTTCGACGAGCCGCGCGTCAAGACCATCATGCATCTCCCAACCTGCTACACGTCAAGCATTCACAAGAGCAAGTCGATGAGAAAGTCCCTCGTCCGCACTCAAACCAAGATGCTTTTGCTCAAGCTCAAGAACGACAACGTCTTCGTCACCAAGAAGAAGAAGAACGAGCGCGTCTACACCAAGAGCAACAAGACGCCGAGGCTCATCGTCTTCAACACCAACTACGTGAAACGCAAGCTCTTGAGGCGCAGCGTGCCCTTCAAGAATCAAGTCGAGCTATCACCAACCGCAATCACGAATGGCACAATCAAGAGGAAGCCCTTCGAGAAGAAATCCAAGAGAGGAACTATCAACCACGTGTGCAACGTCAAGCTCCACAAGCTCCTCCACAAGCTCATCAAGCTCCTCCTCAACCTCAAGTTCAACAAGCACAAGTTGATCATGGACTTCCTCCATGCCAAGAGCAACATGAGGATGATTACCCTCACCGTCAAGGGCATCATCATCACCATCGCTAGCAACACAATGAAGAGCAACTCTATGGCAAGCTCAAATTCACAATGCCCAACTTCAATGGAAGCAATGATCCGGAAGAGTACCTCTCATGGGAATTGAAGGTCGACAAAATCTTTCGTTTGCACAACTATGAGGAAGAGAAGAAGATCACTATGGCATCACTTGAGTTCCAAGACTATGTGCTCATATGGTGGGAACAAGTCCTTGAGCGCTGACAAGCAAGAGGTGAACCTCCAATCACCAATTGGGCTCAAATGAAGGATGTCATGCGAGCACGTTTTGTGCCAACCTACTACAACCGGATCTCTTCAAGAAGCTACAACTCCTCAAGCAAGGAACAAAGAGTGTTGAACAATACTACAAGGAAATGGAGATAGCCATGATTCGAGCCAATGTCACGGAAGATGATGAGCAAACAATGGCACGATTATTGAATGGACTCAATCATCCCATCAAGATCGACGACTTCCAACCCTACTCCAACCTCATTGAGCTCGTGCATCAAGCCACCAAGGCGGAACGTCAAGTGCAAGATGACTTCAAGTACGCCAAGTACTCATCCAAGACCTATGGCTTCTCCAACAATCAAGCTTCAACAACTCCTCCAACATCTACATCAACCAAGCCTTCTCCAAGCAACGACGACAAGTCAAGTTACGCGAAAACTTCGGCAAGTTCAAGTCGTCTTCCTCCTACTACAAGCAACTTCAAGCCGCGTGCTTCTTCATCTACTCTGACCAATGAGACCGTCATGAAAAGCTCCTTCAAGTGTTTCACTTGTGGCGGCCGAGGCCACAAGTCCTACGAATGCACAAACAAGCGCACCATGATCCTCAATGATGGATGGCACATATGACTCCATGAGTGATGAGGAGATGGAAGCTCTTGAGCAAGTGGCCATGCACCGGCGCGTGAACGAGGATGAACATGATCAAGTATTTTGTGATGAGTATTCGAGCCCTGCTCTCATTGTCTCCAAGGTCTTGACTCTTCAACATCAACAAGAAGAAGACCAAAGATACCACATCTTCCACACAAAGGCCAGCATCAATGGACGGTCCGTCAAGGTCATCATCGACAGAGGTAGTTGCCACAACTTAGCAAGTGAGGAACTACGCTCCAAGCTTCAATTGGTCAAGAGGAAGCACCCGCACCCCTACAAGTTTCAATGGCTAAGTGACTCCTGCACTATACGAGTTGAGCATACGGCCCAAGTCTCCTTCAAAATTGGTGCATATGAAGACACTTTGGAGTGTGATGTGTTCCCCATGACCGTTTGCCACCTCCTTCTTGGTAGGCCATGGCAATTTGACCGTGGTGTCATCCACAACGGGCGCACCAATCACTATAGCTTCAAGATGAAAGGGAAGGAATATGTGCTACGACCTATGTCTCCTAGTCAAGTGATAGCCGACAAGCAAGCCACTAATCATGGAGAGAAGAGTGAGAAAGTGATCCACACAAAAGTGAGTGAGATCCACAAGCCAAACTTGAGCGCCTCTTCGCCTAGAGAGAAAAACCTAGTCCTATTTGCCACAAAAAGTGAGATGAGAGAAGTGTGTGAGAACCCATCGAGTGTTATGCACTTTGTCCTTGTGTGCAAGGATGAAGAACCAAAAACTAACACCTCTCACAAGCTACCTTTAGTGTTTCAATATCTTTTGTAGGAATTCCAAGATGTTTTCCTCGATGAGCTACCTCCGGGTCTACCTCCTCTACGAGGCATTGAGCATCGAATCGACCTCATCCCCGGAGCTCCTCTACCAAACAAAGCTCCATACCGCGTCAACCCGGAAGAAACTAATGAGATTCAACGGGAAGTACAACAACTAATCGACAATGGTCATGTACGTGAAAGCCTAAGCCCTTGTGCCGTTCTGGTTATACTTGTGCCTAAGCCCGATGGAAGTTTCCGCTTGTGTTCCGACCGTAGACCTATAAATGCTATTACCTTTCGCTATAGGCATCCCATTCCTCGATTAGATGATATGCTTGATGAACTTAGCGGAGCCAACTTTTTCTCAAAAATTGATCTTAAAAGTGGCTATTATCGAATCCGCATACAAGAGGGTGATGAATGGAAAACTGCTTTCGAAACCAAATTTGGTTTATATTAGTTGTTAGTTATGCCTATGGGTTTATCGGAGGCTCCTGGTACTTTCGTGCGTCTCATGCATTATGTGCTTCGCCCTTATATTGGAGTCTTTGTTGTGGTTTACTTCGATGATATTCTTGTGTTTAGCAAAACCATGAAAGAGCATCTTAATCATGTTAGGGCTGTTTTGCAAATCCTTCGCAAGGAACGTCTTTATGCCAACTTTAAAAAATGCACATTTGGTGTTGACAAAGTGGTTTTCTTGGGTTTTGTTGTCTCTTCCAAGGGTGTCCATGTTGATGAATCTAAAATTGAAGCAATTAAAACTTGGCCCCAACCCACCAATTTGCAACAAGTGCGTACTTTTCTTGGTCTAGCAGGTTTTTCTCGTCGCTTTGTGAAAGACTTTAGCACTATTGCCGCTCCTTTGCATGCTTTGAGTAAGAAGAATGCTCCTTTTGTTTGGGGATCTTTGCAATCCACCGCTTTTGATGAGCTCAAGTCCTTTCTTACTCATGCTCCGATTCTTGCTTTGCCCAATTTTGATAAAACTTTTGATGTTCATTGTGATGCAAATGGTACCGGAATTGGCGGAGTTTTGATGCAAGAAAAACGAGCCATTGCATATTTTAGTGAAAAACTCTCCGGTGCTCAACTTAACTATCCCATATATGACAAAGAATTGTATGCTTTAGTGCGTGTGCTACATGTTTGGGAACATTATCTTAGACCTCATGAGTTTGTCATCCATACCGATCATGAAACACTTAAGTACTTAAAAGGTCAAACTAAGTTGAACAAGCATCATGCCAAATGGAGTGAATTTATTGAATCTTTCCCCTATGTGATCAAGTACATTAAGGGTAAGGAAAATGTAGTTGTGGATGCACTTTCAGGCATATGCACGCTTGTCACTAAACTTGAGTTGTGAGCACATTAAAGACTTGTATGATAATGATCCATCTTTTGCGACTCCTTATGCTAAATGTTGGACGCATACATCTTGGGAACAATATTACATCAAGGATGGTTATCTTATGAGAGCTAACAAACTATTGATTCCCGAGTCTTCTCTTCATTTGCTCCTTTTGCAAGAGGCTCATGGAGGCGGACTCATGGGACATCTTGGACGTGACAAGACATTCGCCACGCTCTCCAAGAACTACTTTTGGCACAAGATGTTCCACGACGTCTCACGCTTCACCACCCGATGCTCTACATGTCGCAAAGATAAGTCTAAAGCTCAATCCCATGGTCTTTACATGCCTCTTCCTATTCCTTATCAACCTTGGGAAGACATTAGCATGGATTTTATACTTGGTTTGCCTAGAACTCAAAATGGCAAGGATTCCGTGTTTGTTGTTGTGGACCGAATTTCTAAGATGGCACATTTCATTCCTCGCAAATATCTTTTGTAGGGATATCTTGCGTCTCCATGGAGTACCAAAGACAATCGTCTCCGGCCGCGACGTCAAGTTGTTGAGTTACTTTTGGAAGACCCTATGCGCCAAGCTCGGAATCAAGCTCTTGTTCTCATCCGCATACCATCCTCAAACCGACGGCCAAACGGAGGTGACGAACCGTACACTCTCCACTCTACTTCGCGTGTTGATCAAGAAGAACATCAAGGAGTGGGAGGAGTGTCTACCCATCACCGAGTACGCCTACAACCGTGCAAGACATTCGATGACTGGCAAGTCCCCCTTCGAAGTCGTCTACGGCTTCAACCCGTTGTCCCCATTGGACATTCTACCTCTTCCTCTACAAGAGCGCACCAACCTCGATGCAAGTGCCCGTGCAAGCTACATCAAGAAGATGCATGAAGATACAAGGCACACCATCGAGCGCCAAGTACAACGACTCGCGACCAAGCTCAACGTCAAAAAGCATCCCATGATATTCAACATTGGAGACCTCGTGTGGCTACACCTTCGCAAGGACCGCTTCCCCAACGAATGCAAGTCCAAGCTTCTCCCTCGAGCCGAAGGACCCTTCAAGGTGCTAGCACGCTACAACAACAACGCTTACAAGATCGATCTCCCACGTGACAAGTACAAGTGATCAACATCTTCAACGTCTCCGATCTCTCCCCGTACCATGGTGATGAGGATTTCGATCCGAGGTCGGGTCTTTCCCAAGGGGGGAGATGATCCGGAGCATCCTTCGGTCATCCCCATGGACCTTCCATCGCCTCACCAAGCACCAACAAGACCCATGACTAAAGCACGAGCTAGAGCTCTCCAGACCGAGGTGACTTATCTCCTTAGTGATACCTCATATGATCCTCTCGAGACATGGCTACTACCTCCATCCGGAATGTTGTGCATGATTAGGTACCAAGAGGACCCTCCCGAGGATGCACATGAAGATGGTCAAGACCCCAAGTCCCTGGAAGAAGAGAACTAATGGAAGAAGGCAAGAAACAGCCTCCAGGCACTGGACATCCGGCCCCTGGAGATCTACACGGCCAGCCCTCTGCAGAAGAAACTACACCGACCGGACATCTGACGTCCAGCCCGGACATCCGGCCCCCACCGGAAATCCGACCGAAATCCCAGACATCTAGCTCTGGTGTCCAGGGAGCAGCGAAGCTTGCCCCGTCATCCCGGAAATCCGGCGATCGCCCCGGACATCCGGCGCCTCCCGAAGCCGCAGACATCCGGCCCCTCCAAGCGGACATCTGGCGTCGCCCATCCAGAGAGCAGAACAGCCATCTGCGCTAGCCCGGACATCCGGCCCCTCAGCCTGGACATCCGGCCCCTCGCGAGCCATCGGATATACGACCCGATGCCCGGAAGTCCGGCCTTCCAAGCGCCTGCGCGCGCGTGTTGAGCTGAGCCCATGTACCCCTTCGCCCCTAGCCTATATATAGGACTCCTCCTCACTTTGAGACTTAGCATTGTGATATCTCATTTAGAGATAGAGCTCTGCTCATCCGTACCGGATCTACTCCACGTGAGGGATCGTGCCTCTTCGTAGAAGATCCATTCGGATTCAAGGCCTCCATCCGGAGAAGACAATCAAGACCTCCTCACGGAGAAGAACGGTTCCCTTTGTATCCTCCCCTTGTTGATTTTGTATCATGTGTTACCTTATGCATTCGGTGATCTAGCCCTTGTGTGATCGATTACTTGTCGTTTGAGTGATTCTCTCGTTTCTCTCCGTGTTTTCCCTTGTGATTTCCGTGCGTTCTTCGTGTTTCCCCATAGGATCCACTCCAAACGTGAAAGATCGGCCCCTAGGATTCCGCCCTACATGACAACCTCTCAATCCCAAGAGTTGATAAAACGAGCTCTTGAGAGCAACGATGCTTTGGGATCACGTGAATTGTCCTTACCACCATTCCCTTCGCGCAAGGACTACACGCATCTCTTTTACTTGGCTCTCACATGGCTATGGGCTATATATCACTTGTCACCTTATGCTCATTTTACCGTGTTCACTTTGCATGTTATGCCTCTTTACAAGATTTTGCCATCAAATTATGACCCTTGCTTGCATCTACCCATGATTCACCATTATGATACTCCTATGTGTATTTGCATGCTTGGTGGAGATCCTTGTTGCTATTGCCATGTTTATCATGTGCTTCATGCTATTGATGGTTGTTGTGTTGGGAGAGTCATGATGACCTATTGCTATTTACATATGGCTTCTCAGCAATACATTCATGCTATTTTTCTCATTTCTTGCTTTCATGCTTGTGCTATGTCATGTGAATTATTCATGCCCACCATTTACACACATGATATGATTGCCATGATTCCTGCTAGTACGTTGCATCTTCGCACTACTAGCTTGTTTGACTTGATCGCTAGGATAGCTTGCTATCTTGCATCACCCATGTTCCACTCTAAGTCGCTTTCTTGGGTTGATGACATATATGTTCATGCCTCTCACATGATATATCTTGATCATTGTCTCTTGTGTCCATTAGTTGCCTCTTTCATATCCACTTGTATTGAGTGCAACCATACTATGCTTATTCATCTTGGAGACTTTGACACCTTACTTGTGATGCATGCTTGTTTACTTGAGACTATTGCATTTGGTTGTTCTCGCATCATATGCCTCCATACTATGAAATGCTCCCTTGTACTTTATTATGATGAACATGATGCATACACTTGTTGGGTATCTTACCTCACGAATGAAAGGTGTTGCATTTGCACTAACTTCATTTGTTTTTCCGAGTGTTTTCCATGTTCTTTCGTATTGAAGGATTCACAAGGCGGTACCATGATGAGACAACTTGGTCATGTGAAGCCATACACGATGTGCCGACACCAACATTTTCGACATTCTCATAAAGGTGAACTCCTTCCCTTTGAGCCATCCTCAAGTACGCATATTGGATGGGTCATTCTTTCATTGGTGTTTCCTTCTTGTTGTCTACATGATACATCTCGCAAACAGAGGAGCGACATTGGAGATTGGCTCTATGGACCTTCACATTGAGGAGCGCTCGCACTTATTGGATGCACCTTCGGACCTCCCCTCATGCCATGACATCGACCATTGGTACACCAACACCTCCATATTTGTTGATTGTGCTCATACATGTCATGCTCGATGGACATACCATACTACCACAAGTTTGCACCCCATGCATGGATTGACTCACATTATGATTGCCTTGTTGCATCTTGTATTCCCATGTCATCCATGATATATGAGCTTGTGCATTTCCTTAGCAAATTAGTTCTGATATACCTTGACGGCATATTCATACATCATGATCATATTGTCCACCATCAATTGCATGATAGCTTACACATATTGAGCACCCATTGCCATATTCATGCTATTGATGAACCGTCCCTCTATGACATCATTTTGCACAATGGTAGAATTTGTCGCGCTGTGCACCATGTGATGCAGAGCATCCCACGATCATCCCCATGTACACTCGAACTACTCTCGAAGCCCCAAGAGGACATATGACGAGACCTCAAACATAATACATTGGACACAAGGTGAATTCACTCCTCTTCGAACTGCCACTTTCCACAAGTGAGACATGGCTACTACCTCATGCATGGACCTTGCCTATACTCAGGTACAACCGAGATGACCATGGAGAATCAAAGGACCAAGGCCAAGCATGGAAGAGGAGAAGGAAGAAGAGCCAGCTGCTAAAGGCCCCGGACATCCGGCTCGACCCCGGAAATCCGGCGCCCATCACAGAACGCACCTGAAGCTGAACCCCGTAAGCTCGGACATCTGACCAGAGGCCCGGACATCCGGCTCTTCTCGAGCCGCCGGACATCTGGCCCCCAGCCCGGACATCCAGACCCCGCCTATCCAGTGAGCTCCGAGACCGGCCACTACAGTCCGGACATCTGGCCTGCTAGCCCGGACATTCGGACCCCGCCTATCCAGAGAGCTCCAAGACCGGCCACTACAGTCCGGACATCCGATCGTGAAGGCCCGGACATCCGGCCCGACGCCCAGATGTCCGGCCTCCCCTGCCTGCGTGCAGCGCATCTAGGCCGAGGCCCATGTACCCCTTCGCCCCTTAGACTATATATACTCCCCCTCCACCTACGTTTAAGGGTTATCAAAGGATTAGGTCATTTGAGATAGAGCTTTGCTCATCCATACGGATCTCCTCCTCGTGAGAGACCGCGCCTCTTCGGAGAAGATACACCTGGATTCAAGACCCCTTTACGGGAAGATCCCTCGTGGATTCAAGACCTCCTCTCGGAGATGAACTACCGCCACTTGTATCGTCCGTTGTTGGATTTGGACTGTGTATCTCTTTGTGTTTCTTGGATCTAGAACATGTGTGATCATATTCGTGTTGGTTGAGTGTTTTCTCTTGCGTTTCCCCGTGATTTCCCTCGTTTCCTTCCACACGTTCTTCGTGTTCCTCGTAGGGATCCTCTCCAAATGTGAAAGATCGGCCCTGGGGTTCCGCGCTACATCATCTTGGTATCATGAGCCACGTTGATCACGTTTTTTGAGCCCCTACCCTTTGTTTTCTAGCTTGATTTTGTTGATTTCGTCCTAAATTCGAAAATCCCCATCAAAAATAGCCCCCAATTTTTTTTCTGATTTGTTGGTTTGTTGATGTTTTGTTGATTTTGATCCGTGGATTTGCTTGGTTTCAAGTGGATCTAGCATCTCCCCAAGTTTCCGCACTTACCATCCACGAAATCTCTCCAATTTTGCCCCGGAAATCATCAATTTCCGCCCCAAAATCGAGTTCCTCGAGTTCATCCTCGGATTTGGAGCCCGGACATCCGGCCCGACCCCCGGACATCCGGCCATCCCGGAAATCCGGCCATTACCACGGACATCCGGCTCCTGGAGCGCATTTTCACGTAACGTTCTGGACATCAGGTCCCGGACATTCGGCCAAACCCCCGGATGTCCGCCCGGTGTTATTTCAGCTTTTCCCGTTTCACCGTTTTGACCATAAGTAATTCATCCGAAGTCCGATTTTGACGTTCTTTAGCTTGTTTTGAAGCTATTGACATCCCCCATCTCACAAAAATACCACCATAACCATTTGACTCCATCAAACTTTTGGAATTTTGGCATCTTTGCCTAGGGCTTCCACCATATAATCCGGATTACCACCACCGACTTTCACAACCTAACCCATTTTGCTTGCCATAGCATTAGTGGTTGCTTGAGTAATGATTTGAGTCTCCTAAGGTGTTTCGGCTACTTAGGGACAGTTGCTTCTTCATCAACCAGCACCACCATTTCCACATAACCTTGCCCACCATACATTTAGCCAACCCCAAATTAACCTAATTTTGTTTGAGCTTGTTTGAGTTGTGGCTTGTGTCCCCTAAGGTGTTTCGGCTACTTAGGGCGGCAACTTTAACTCCGACACGTTTATAGCCCATCATTTCACTTCTGCATTGCCAAGTGCAAACCACCACCGCTTTCCGCTACCACCATTTTGACATTTGACGTTTGAGATTTTGAGTTCGCTGTTTTTCCATTTCCTAAGGTGTTTCGGCTACTTAGGGACGAGTCTCCATCATCTTGGTTTCAACATCAAGAACACCGCCACTCATCATCGCCTCGAGGTCGTGATCGACTTTGACCACTTCCCCATCATCTGTCCGTGGTGTACAAACGAGAAACCCTCGACGGTAACCTACATATCATCTTGGTATCGTGGTATCCATCCATTGTATATTCCCCTTGCCTTTGCATTGTTAACCCCTAGCCAATTTTGCATTACTTGCCTGTCGAGACTAGCCATTTGAGTATTGTCGGCAACGTTACTTGTGCACATTAGTGATCATACTTCCCATAGCATACATACCATATCATCGTGGTGCATATATTTGTATCATAGCTTGTGTCACAAGTTTGTTCCCCCATATACACAATTGCTATCTTGGTTTGTGCAGTGTGCAAAGTGACCATACGAAAAAAAGAAATAAAGCTTTTAAGCAAAAGAAAGAGAGCAAAGAAGCTTGTAAGAAAGTGCCATAGCATCATATCACATTGCATATAAGATTGTCATATAAGATCATCTTGGATCATCTTGAGAGAAACACCGGGAACCATACATACATAGCATACTTGGGATAAAAGTTGCTACATTTTGCTTCTTATTTTGCACAAGTGTCGTATCCGCCTATAGAGCAATCGTGCTAGCGTCTCTCTTGAGTTGTGCAACACGAGCGTTTTCTGTGGATTCCACATCTTGTGCTCATTCCTTGGTTGCATGACCCCATTTATCTATCCGGGTGTGTGTTTCCGTGTGCCACATCTTGCTATTGGTCTACTTATTTTGCTTGCGAATTTGTGAATCTCTTTCAACATTATTGACTCTTGCTAACATTTTGCATCAAATTTTTTGTGCCACTATCCTCATCGAGCTCCACCATGAGATTTACTTGTGTAGGTGTGAGAACCGACAAGAATTGGTACCAATAGTGCTATTTCCTTATTACACATATGAGTGATCATTGATCCATCTTCAGCATAGGTCAAGGTACATTTGGTATAGATCTTCTCTTTCTCCCACTCATATTTGCTCGAGTTTTGTGATGGATAGGCAAGACATTTCCTCTCCGGTCTACGACAACAACGACGGCGTGAACAACTACATCTCCAAAGCGTCCATCTTCGATCTACAACGACAAATGCAAGGCACACAATCACGATTGCGAGAGCGTATCGAGAACATCTCCATCGACATTGGTCACTTTGAAGCAAGGAAAAGGGACTACATCGACAAAAAGCTTTCCTCACATAAAGAGGAGCAAGATGCAAGGATGGAGGAGATTAGAGCCTTGATCAAGTCTTCTTCCCCTTCGTCATCCTCAAGGCGGCGACATTCAAGCCACAAGTCTTCGGAGCGCGGAAACGATGCAAGCGCAATTCGTCCATGTCCACATCTAAATGGCGACCACCATCACGTTCATGATCCACATCATCATGAAGGGCAAGTCACCTCCAAGCATCATGTGCACGACGACGATGAACGCCTTCGAGCTCAAGCGCGACAACGACACCATCATCATGAAGATGCTCCACAAGCGCAAATGCACAAGTCCCAACAAACCATACTTCACGCCAAGTCGACGCTTCATGAGCAAAAGAGAAGACCGCAAGACGAGCACAACCAAGACGGAGCTACAGCTACCACAACTACTTTGGCATCTTCGCCAAGTGCTATCAAGGCATCTTCTCCTTTGGACGTACGACATCTTCGCCTACTTCCCACGAGTACGCCTACATTAACTTCATAAAGTCCAAGGCGAGTACCTACGAGCGAGGATGGCACTTCCATCTTCGGAAGCCCCTCAAGGAAGATGGCCGAGCATGGGAAACTCCCTTCGGTCATGGAGACGAGCTACGAGGTGCCACATCATATGGACCTCCAAAAACAACACGGCGACAAGAATGTCGAGCAAGGGCCATCCCCTTCGACCACGACGACGAGCACGAACCTCTTCAACAACATGAAGATGGCGCCCATATTGGACTCATACTCCAAGTCAAGCTACGCGACTGCGCATGGAGACATTTGCACCTACATCTCTCCGACACCCACATATGTCGAGATGCCCCATTTGCCATGTGAGGAGAGCCACCACCCCATGAGTGAGATGAGTGACTCCACCATACGTGACATTCAGAGCATTTCCTATGAGAGGATGAGTGTGACCACCACTAGCCCCACACATGAGAGCATGCCACACATCCTATGTGAGGTTGAGCTCCATTTTAGTGACTCCACCAACCATATGAGTGAGAGCATCCTTGAGGGAGTGAGTGAGCCACAACACGTAGAGAGTGAGGTAGTTGACACAACATGTGAGGCCACTATGATTTCAAACGACTTAACCTCTACTCCTAGTGTGTTTTCTTCTTTGGTGCTAGGTCTCCTACATGACGACATACCTATCCTCGACGAGTCCACCCCTCCTTTTGAGACGACGATGGCCATGGTGGACAATGACGCACCCCCCACATGGTTCCATCAAGATGAAGATGACAACGAGTGGATCTTGGACACCTCACCTACAACACATGAGCGATGCTCCAAAGGTAACATAGGTGATTCTGCTTCTCTTGTCCCACTAGTGGACTCTCTTACCAATGATTACTTCCATAGAGCACTTTGGTGAGGTAGCAAGCAAGTCCAATTGATATTCATGATATTCTCGAAGAAGAACGGGTTCACCTTAATTCCAATGGCGTATGTTCGAGGTCTCGTCATATGTCCTCTTGGGGTTTGGAGATTAGTCGGAGTGTACATGGGGATGAACGAGGGATGCTCCGCATCAAAAAGGAAGTGCTAATGGGTTCAGAGAGGCAAAGGTGTCCCGTCTTTCAATGAGATGGTGGCTATCGTTTTGGTGGAAGTCGACTTTGACGATCCGACTACGAACATGCGAGGAAGTCGCACCTTAGCAATCGCTAAACCAACTCTGAGAGGTTATTGACCACGCCGGAGCACGATCAACCTGACCACAAAGGTCAATTTCCTGCAAGCAAACGAAGAACAAGCAAGAAACTAAGATTGCAATCTGGATATTACGAATAACAGAGGAAAGCATTATTAATGAAGGTGGGGTTCTGTGGCGCCTTTGTCTGGTTGTTGAACACAAACGAAGTACGCGAAGTTGCAGCTTTGGCGAACTTTTAATCTAAACAAAACTCAAAGTCTAAATGGTGCCCTAAGGGCTGTATATGTGGAGGAAGAGGGGGAAATTTCGTGGCCCTTGGAGGAGGGGTCCGAAACCAACCCTATCACTTGTTTCCCCACACATACGGACTCTAAAAATAGCCTATGCTTATGTATTTCGAAATTACATGGGCCTGGCCCAATAATAAGGTGACACAGCAGCTAGAATAGCCTCTAGACGAAATATATGAAGTGGCATCTTGTATATTTCGTCCAAGGCTTCATGCACTCGTTATGGTGGCTCCAAAGTCCTGAAATTATCACTTGTAACTCCGTTCTTGTTCCCCTTGCGCATGCCATCATCTCCATGCTTGTTCTTGCTCCAATGTTCATCCTTCTCCAAGCTAGGCCTTCATTTGTAAGCAAAAAAAATGTATTCAATTTAGGCAGCATCATATTCTCATGAACATTATAATCATTACCAAGAAACGAAAGTACCTGGTAAACTAATTGGCGTGCGCGAGCTCTAGTAATTGGTCCAGTATGTATAGCAGCAAGGGCTGTGGGTGTAACAATGGTATTGATGTCCTCATCAGCAGGACTTTTTGGCACTGAAATTCAAAGAACATCATTCGCGGCTGTTTTCAGACAAGTTTCTGAACCCATTGGCACTTCCTTTTGAAGGAAATTCGAGAGATTATGTTGCTTATACATATTAACCCCCCTGCTAGGGACAATGTACTTTCCTGCAAACCTCTATGATCCGAGAAATCTCATTTGGTTGTAAATTGAAGAAAATCAAGCGGCTATATGCCTTATTTTCCTTGTTTTCGCCGGATGGCATGCTGTAATTAATGCACATGAAAGCAAAGAACAAAAGGGCATTCCTAACATCGGTCAATATATATGCGCAAACAATATCTCCACTATAGAGGACAAGAAATTCCGGGGCGGTCAGGCAAAAAGCGTCATGGGAAAATGAAGTACTTTAAAGGACTGCCATAAAATGGACCGATGTTCACTAAAACGGTCATAACTTTGTCATTCAGAGTCCGTGTCGGCCCCAAAAGTACTCAAACTGCTTGCGGCGAGCGTGCAAATCCAGAAAATACTCCCTACTTGCGCCAGGAGGCTCGGGGAACCCTCAAATTCTACCTTAAGCAAGACTTTTTGGCGCTGAAAGTCAAAGAACATCATTCGCCGCTGTTTTTCAGACAAGTTTTTGAACCCATTGGCACATCCGTTTGATGGAAATTCAAGAGATTATGTTGCTCATCGACATTAGCCCCCCTGGTAGGGACAAACGTAGTTCTGCAGATGCTCTATGATCCGGGCAATGTCATTTAGCCGTAAATTGAAGAAAATCCAGCGGCTATATGCCTTATTCTCCTTGTGTTTGCCGGATGGCATTCCTGGCATCGGTCAATATATATGTGGAAACTATATCTCCACTATAGAGGACAAGAAATTTCGGGGCGGTCAAGCAAAAGGCTGCACGGGAAAATGAAGTACTTTCAAGGATTGCCACAGAATGGACCAATGTTCACTAAAACGGTCATAACTTCGTCATTCGGAGTCCATGTCGGACCCACAAGTACTCAAACTCCTCATGACGAGCATGCGAATCCAAAAAATACTCCCTCCTTGAGCCAAGAGGCCCGGAGTACCCTTAGAGGACTCTAAAAATAGCCTATACTTATGTATTTTGAAATTTCATGGGCCTGGCCCAAAAAAAAGGTGACGCAGCACCTAGAATAGCCTCTGGACGAAGTTTATGCATCTTGTATATTTCGTCCAAGTCTTCATGCACTCATTATGGTGGCTTCAAAGCCCTGAAATCATCATTTGTAACTCTGTTCTTGTTCCCCTTGCGCATGCCATCATCTCCATGCTTGTTCTTGCTCCAATGTTCATCCTTCTCCAAGCTAGCCCTTCATTTGTAAGCAAAACAAATGTATCCAATTTAGGCAGCATCATATTCTCATAAACATTAGAATCATTACCAAGAAACAGATGTACATGGTAATTTAGTTGGCGTGCGCGAGCTCTAGTAATTGGTCCAGTATGTATAGCAGCAGGGGTTGTGGGTGTAACAATGGTATTGATGTCCTCATCATTTCACGCGCATGAGTTACAGTATGCCATCCGGCTAAAACGAGGAGAATAAGGCATATAGCCGCTGGATTTTTTCAATTTACGATCAAATGAGATTGCCTGGATCATAGAGCATCTGTAGAAAGGTATGTTTTGATAGAGGCAAAGGTGTCCCGTCTTTCGATGAGATGGTGGCTATCGTTTTCTGTGGGAGTCGACCTTGATGATCCGACTACGAACATGCGAGACGTCGCGCCTTAGCAATCGCTAAACCAACTTCTGAGGGGTTATTGACCACACCGGAGCAAGATCAACCTGACCACGAGGGTCTGTTTTCCTGCGAGCAAACGAAGAATAAGCAAGAACCTGAGATTGCGATCTGGATATTGCGAATATAAGAGGAAAGCTTTATTAATCAAGGTGGGGTTCTGAGACGCCTTTGTCTGGTCGTTGAACACAAACGAAGTACGCGAAGTTCCAGCTACGGCGAACTTTTAATCTAAACAAAACCCAAAGTCTAAACGGTGCCCTAAGGGCTGTATATATGGAGGAAGAGGGGGGAATTTCGTGGCCCTTGGGGAAGGGGTCCGAAACCAACCCTATCTCTTGTTTCTCCACACATGCGGACTCTAAAAATAGCCTATACTTATGTATTTCGAAATTACATGGGCCTGGCCCAATAATAAGGTGACGCAGCACCTAGAATAGCCTCTGGACAAAATTTATGAAGTGGCACCTTGTAGATTTCGTCCAAGGCTTCATGCACTCATTATGGTGGCTTCAAACTCCTGAAATAATCACTTGTAACTCCGTTCTTGTTCCCCTTGCGCATGCCATCATCTCCAGGCTTGGTCTTGCTCCAGTGTTCTTCCCTCTTATCCATGATAGGCCCTTCATTTGTAAGCAAAACAAATGTATCCAATTTATGCAGCATCATATTCTCATGAACATTAGAATCATTACCAAGAAACAAAAGTACCTGATAATTTAATTGGTGTGCACGAGCTCTAGTAATTGGTTGAGTATATGTAGTAGTAGGGGTTGTGGGTGTAAGAATGGTATTGATGTCCTCATCACGTTTGTCCCTACTAGGGGGGTAATGTCTATACGCAACATAATCTCTCGAATTTCCATCAAAAGGAAGTGCCAATGGGTTCAGAAACTTGTCCGAAAAATAGCGGCGAATGATTTTTTTGACTTTCAGGGCCAAAAAGTCCTGCTTAAGGCCGAATTTGAGGGTACTCCAGGCCTCCTGGCGCAAGCAGGGTGTATTTTCTGGATTTGCACGCTCGCCGCAAGCAGTTTGAGTACTTATGGATCTGACACATACTCCGAATGACAAAATCGTTTTAGTGAACATCGGTCCATTCTATGGCAGTCCTTGAAAGTACTTCATTTTCCTGTGACCCTTTTTGCCTGACCTCCCCGAAATTTCTTGTCCTCTATAGTGGAGATATGGTTTCCACATATACCGACCGATGCCAGGAATTCCCTTTTGTTCTTGGCTTTCGCGCGCATGAGTTACAACATGCCATCCGGCGAAAACAAGGAGAATAAGGCATATAGCCGCTGGATTTTTTCAATTTACGATCAAATGAGAATGCACGGATCATCGAGCATCTGCAGAAAGGTACGTTTGTGCCTACCAGGGGGGCTAATGTCTATAAGCAACATAATCTATTGAATTTCCTTGAAAAGAAAGTGCCAATGGGTTCAGAAACTTGTCGAAAAAACAACGGCGAATGATGTTCTTTGACTATCAGGGCCAAAAAGTCCTGCTTAAGGCCAAATTTGAGGGTACTTCAGGCCTCCTAGCGCAATCAAGGAGTATTTTCTGAATTCGCATGCTCGCCACGAGCAGTTTGAGTACTTGTGGATCCGATGCGGACTCCGAATGACAAAGTTATGACCGTTTTAGTGAACATCGGTTCATTCTGTGGCAGTCACTAAATCTACTTCATTTTCCCGTGACCCTTTTTTCCTGACTGCCCTGAAATTTCTTCTCCTCTATAATGGAGATATTGTTTCCACATATATATTGACCAATGTCATGAATGCCCTTTTGTTCTTGGCTTTCACGCGCATGAGTTACAGCATGCCATCCGGCGAAAACAAGGAGAATAAGGCATCTAGCCGCGGGATTTTTTCAATTTACGACCAAATGAGATTGCCAGGATCATAGAGCATCTGCAGAAAGGTACGTTTGTCCCTACCAGGGGGGCTAATGTCTATAAGCAACATAATCTCTCAAATTTCCTTCAAAAGGAAGTGCCAATGGGTTCAAAAACTTGTCCGAAAAATAGCGACGAATGATGTTCTTTGACTTTCAGGCCCAAAAAGTCCTGCTTAAGGCCGAATTTGAGGGTACTCTAGGCCTCCTGGCGCAAGCAGGGGGTATTTTCTAGATACACACGCTTGCCGCGAGCAGCTTGAGTACTTGTGAATCCGACACGGACTCCGAATGACAAAGTTATGACCATTTATTGAACATTGTTCCATTCTATGGCAGTCCCTGAAAGTACTTCATTTTCCTATGACCCTTTTTGCCAGACCGCCCTGAAATTTATTATCCTCTATAGTGGAGATATTGTTTCAACATATATATTGACCGATGCCACGAATGCCCTTTTTTTCTTGGCTTTCACCTGCATGAGTTACAGCATTCCATCTGGCGAAAACAAGGAGAATAAGGCATATAGCCGCTGGATTTTCTTCAATTTACGACCAAATGAGATTGCCCGGATCATAGAGCATCTGCAGAAAGGTACGTTTGTCCCTACCAGGGGGATAATGTCTATAGGCAACATAATCTCTCGAATTTCCTTCAAAAGAAAGGCCAATGGGTTCAGAAAATTGTCCGAAAAACAGTGGCGAATGATGTTCTTTGACTTTCATGGCCAAAAGTCCTGCTTAAGCCCGAATTTGAGGGTACTCCAGGCCTCCTGGCGCAAGCAGGGTGTATTTTATGGATTCGCACGCTTGCCGCGAGTAGTTTGAGTACTTGTGGATCCGACACGGAGTTTGAATGGCAAAGTTATGACCGTTTCAGTGAACAGCGGTCCATTCTATAGCAGTCCCTGAAAGTACTACATTTTCCCATGACCCTTTTTGCCTGACCGCCCCAAAATTTCTTGTCCTCTATAGTGGAGATATTGTTTCCACATATATATTGACCGACGCTAGGAATGCCCTTTTGTTCTTGGCTTTCACGCGCATGAGTAACAGCATGCCATCCGGCGAAAACAAGGAGAATAAGGCGCTAGATTTTTTCAATTTACGACCATATGAGATTGCCCGAATCATAGAGTATCTTCAGAAAGGTACTTTTGTCCCTACTAGGGGGGCTAATGTCTATAAGCAACATAATATCTCGAATTTCCTTCGAAAGGAAGTGCCAATGGGTTCAGAAACTTGTCCGAAAAACAGCGGCGAATGACGTTCTTTGACTTTCATGGCCAAAAAGTCCTGCTTAAGGCCGAATTTGAGGGTACTTGATGTAGGGCGGAACCCTAAGGGCCGATATTTCACATTTGGAGAGGATCCCTACGGGGAACACGAAGAATGTGCGGAAGAACACAAGGGAAATCACGGGGGGAAACAAGAGAAACACTCAACCGACACGAAATAGATCACACAAGCTGATGTAGGGCGGAACCCTAGGGGCCAATCTTTCATGTTTGGAGTGTGATGCGGAGCATCCCTCGTCCATCCACATGGACACGCCATCACCATCGCAAGCACCGAGAGGACCGGTGACAAGAGCATGTGCACGCAACATCGACAACGAGGTCACTTCTTTCCTCTTCGAGTCTCGTTCGACATCGCATATGAATCGGGTCGTACCTCAAACGGAGATGTTATGCTTTCTTAGGTACTTGGGAGATCGTCACGAGGAACACGGAGGGAAACACCAAGTTCACCCGGAGATACATGCACCTACGGTTGAGGAAAAGGAGGAGGAAGTGAGAAGAGAGAAGGAGGAGTGGCTCTGGACATTCCGGGGTGCCCGGGCACTTTGGCCCTGGAGGCCCGGCCCCTCCCTGGCGCAGCTCCAGCCGGCCCCGGGTGCCCGGCCTGCAGCCCCGGGTGCCCAGCCTCTCTTGGCCCAGCGCGTCCCAGGCTACCCTCGGGTGCCCGGCCTTGAGGCCCCGGGTGCCCGGCCAGCACCAGGCCACAGGCCGCCGGCCCGGGTGCCCACACCTTCGGCCCCGGGTGCCCGGCCTCTTCCCCCTGGGTGCCAGCAGCCCCCGGGTGCCCAGGCTGTCAACCCCCGGGTGTCCGGCCCCCCTTCAGCCTCCCCTCGGGCGGTGACCCTGACCGGCCCGGGGGCCCGGCCGATTTTACCCCGGGTGCCCAGACACTTCCGTGGATGCCTGCGTGCATTAGGGTCATTTTTGACCTTTGTATCCCTCCCCCCTCTATTTTGTCCCT